>CM049388.1:6478427-7190927 GCA_026937815.1 Etheostoma perlongum | reverse complement strand
TGACATACAGTACATGACAAAGACGACAGCATCAATTAAAAATACAGTATCAGACCAAATGGGGAAAATAAATACCACAACATTAAAAGTTTAAGTCCCAGTGTGCCTTATGTGCAGACGTTACTTATTCTTTCCAGAGTTAAGCAGAGAGATAGCAGAGGGGACAAAGGAGAATTTATACCTATTTGTTTTGGCTGGTGGCTGACTGAAGCGGGAACCAGAGGGCAGCAACTTAAATTCTGAATTCAGTGGGTCAAAACTATTGGACATGATGGATTCTGCCTTTTTAAGCACATGTCTATTATACAGATCAGTTGGTGTCATCTGCTGAATCCCAATGCAAGAAAGAAAGGAAGAGTGAAAGGAAGAAGGAAGAGGAAGATGGAAAAAATAATGCGAGATAGAAAGGAAAGAAAGAAACAAAGAGAGACGGATGCTAGAAAAGATACAGGGAGGAAGGAAAGAAGAGAAGGAAGGGAAGTCAACAGAAAGAAGTAAAAAATTAAAGATAAAACTGCAAGATGGATAGTCACAGACCAGTAAGCTTGTGTTATTTAAAGACGTGTCAGTCAGATGGACAGACTGGGAGGAGATGGGAGGAGAGGAGGACAAGTGTCGGTCTTGTTGTCAACAAAAAGCCTCTCCAAATGATGACGATAATGAACCACCTACACACTGTCAACCTCCGTTCTCCCTATTCACTGTCTCTCTTTCAGCCTTTGTCTCGTTTTGTTTCTTCACCCCCCTCACTATTTACTCTGCATATCTGCATCAAGTTGTGATATTGTTTGTTGCGTGAAGGAAGGCGCCTTGGTTGTAAGTATGTAGGATCTGAATAGACAATAATCTCTCTGTCTTTGTTTGTCTGTATGGCTTTGTTGATTTCAATGTCTTTCTTTCAACCCCGTCCACTTTATCATCCCTATATCAGCAGAGTTAAAATACCAAGCCTTTCATGACAGCAAAAACAACTGCCAATGTACCGGAGTTTCTTGTTTTGCTTAAACCAACATATAAAAACTTGATTTTGATTTGTTTCTAAATTCTGTTTTATATTTTGAGTTGTTGTTCCAATAGCAGAAGATTCACTGTTGTGTATATGTCAGGTTTTAATGAACGTTTCTTTTATAAATAAAATGTTCTTACCCTAATGATTTACACAAAATGACCAAAACCAACATTAACTTGATCCTACTAACATGTTTTGTCTGTGTTGCCAAAGCTTGATATACTCTTGCTCAGTGATTCTCAATGAATGTGTATTAGTCCGCAGCTGAAAATAGTCCCCAACAAATAATGTACTTTTATGTTGCGTTCCAGACATAATTTGTAGCTCGTAAGTGACGACTTCAAATCACAAATCACTTGGTAGCGTTCCAGGCAAATCGGGAAGACAAACCCTTCTAGCTAGCATTAGCATTAGCTAGCATTAGCATTACTTAACAATGACGTTAGCTAGCGTTAGTTGATATTAGCGATTTCTAGTCGGTGACATATTTTGGGCTTCATTTAATAAACATAACCTGTAGTAGTACACAATCATAAGTTACGGGTTTGACTGCCGTTCCAGGGCACCTTCGCGGGTAGAAGGTTGTGAAAACACAAGTTAGGGGTTGCCTGGAGCGCAGCATTACTCCTTAGTTAGAAATGTTTGCTGAAATCTACAGTGCCCAGCTGCTGTTGAAATGTACCTAGTCCTTTTTAAATAACTACATGAACTATATATTTGGGATCCATATTTGAAGGAACAAATGGGCTTGGAGCCAGGATCCACAGGTGGACTTATGCCTTGCTGTTGGTTTTGTTTTTTTCAAGGTATTTCTTCCCAATAAAACAATTATATGAAAGTGTGATCCTGATCCTTCAGTTGATTATGGAGGTGAGATATATAGAAGTGAGAGGCAATAAATGATAGAGAGTAATGGCCTCTCTTTCAAAGACTGAATGAAACCAATTTTCTTTGCGGTCACTTTGTTGTTTTTCTTTTCAATCTGCCTCTTTTCCTTGTCTCTCTCTTTCTTTTCCGTCTTTATCGCTGCATCTCTCTGCCCTGTTACTGCATTCCGTCTCTTTACCCATCCCTCCATCTCCTCTTTTTCAATTAGTTTTTATTTAATGGTTTATTGGCATGGTAAGCTCTCTCTCTCCCTGCCTCCATCAGTAGTTGTCACTCTGCGTTAGCAGCTACATGCCATTGATCTGTCCTCAACAAGAGATAGTCAGATACCAGGCCCGGGCTCAGTTCACTTTGCATTCAGTCCATTCAAAATGTCAATAGAAACGGTAGCTCATTACCTAATGACACATCATTCACTCTCCCTCTTCTTTTACCCCCAGATTAGTTGAATATCATAGTCCTTTCTGAAAGAGGTGTCATACTCTATTAACATTCACTGTCTACATTTATGGAATTACTGGTTAACTGCAACAAACAAGGAAAAAATAAAAACACAAATTAAAAATGTTTTTCTTCTTTCTCTGCCAGGGAGGCGGGATCAAGATTATTGACAAAAGGTTTGGCCAGCCAGTGTACCCGTCCTCGCCAAGCACCAAATGCATTGCTCTCCTTCCAGAGAACTTTCTGGTTTCAGAGAGCGCACAGCCAATTAGCCGAAGGGATTTCCTGTCTGTGTTGGCCAATGTGACTCGTGTGATGGTGCGGGCCTCTTATAGCACAGAACCCAGTGCTGTGTACAGGTAAACACACACACACTTTAGCTTATAGGTCCCATTGCATGAATATGTCACTTTATGAGGTATTTTAACACTAATATGAGTTCCCCCAGCCTGCCTATGGTCCCCCAGTGGCTAGAAATGTTGATAGGCATAAACTGAGTCCTTGGTCTCCTGCTCTGCCTTTGAGAAAATGAAAACTCAGATGGGCCGATCTGGAATCTTGCTCCTTATGAGGTCATAAGGGGCAAGGTTACCTCAACTTTCTCTGCTTGGCCCAACCATGAGAGAGAGAGCGACATGATGGCTTTCAATTCCCCCATGGTCGTTATTAGTATTTTTATATCTTGTTTGATATCTAGTATTTTGTTTTTACTTTAAAATTCCAACAAATAATCCAATAACTTTAATTTGATATGATGCATATGCTGTTTGTTTGTGTCAAGTTGTACTTTTACTGGGAACCATTTAATAATAGCCCTTTGTGGACTTTTTGTGCATAAAAATCCTGCCTGAGAGAATAAACTCAGGTCATAAAGGTTCTAAAGATGTTTTAAAGATCATCAGCCAAATAGCCCTGTATATGTAAGTAAAGGCTGTTTAACTGTAAACCCAGATAGACTATTTATGTGCCTTATGCTTAATATTTCTCTGTGTGTGTGCATGTGTGTCTGGTGTATGCCTGTAGATTCCACCTCTTCTCAATGCAGTCAGCTAACCCCTCTGCCAAAGGAGAGAAGAGAGCATCAGCTGTAGAAAGCTGCTCATGTCCTCTTGGATATGCTGGAACATCCTGTGAGGTAATCACAGACACACACCTACTGCAATTTTACAACGTGCTGTACACTCAATAGAAAACAAAGTCTTGGAAAAAAGGTATTTCATTAAAAATACTATAAAGCCACATAAAAGTGCAAGATATTTTGAATGTCAGCATACAAAGTAAGCACTTTAGTATTTTCTTTTACAGATGACATCAAATAGATGTATTGTAGGGCTTGTAGTCACACATTTTTAATCAAGATTAACTGCATAATTGTCATAGTTAACTTTTAATTAGTTGCAATTTGATCACACATTTCTTTTATTTTCTCTAAATGTACTTACGCGGCCAGCCAGACAGTAGATGACATTTTTGTTCATCCCCTGGATGCTATAGCATGGAGCAATTTGACAGCCCTAATTTTTTTTATTTTATTTTTTTCATGTTGACCTCAACAATCACAGTGGGGTGTGTTTTTTTTTTGTCATTCTTGCAAAAAATAATAATAATAAAACCATTATTAATGCAATGGTATCAGGTTTAACATTACATTGTATCTTAAGCAAATTCTCAAGTTCAACTCTTTGCAATTTTTTTATCCCATATTGAAAAAGGGAAGGGAACCAGACAGTGGCTTTTTGTCAATATAAACCTGTTGTACACAAGCAGCGTTTGTGACATTTTCTTGCAAATAAGCTACATTTAAACATCCAAAGAACATCAGTATGATTTATTGCAGTATTACATGATTGATGAAAGGATCATCCTGTTTTCTTTTAAAGCCTCTTAAGCAAAACTGAACGTCAAATCAGTGTCTAGTTCCAGAATGCAGCTGACTTTTTTTGTTACTTTAGTCTTGAAACACAGACACACATGCAGTTGTACATACATCACGTTTTTAAAACTCAACCAGACAAACGTACATAATAATCACACAAATAATCACACAAACTTAAAACTGGTTCATTAGCTTCTGTTAGCTTCTGTGTGTGCATGCATGTTGCTGAAGTGTGTGTGTGTGTGTGTGTGTGCGTGCGTGTGTGTTTCAGGCATGTATTCCTGGTTTTCGGAGGGTTAACGGGAATCTCTATAATGGTGTATGTGAAGCTTGTCATTGCCATGGACACGCTACACAATGCCATGACATCACAGGACACTGCCTGGTAAGATTATCAATAAGTTTATCAGAAAACACATTTCTTTCTGTCTGATCATTTGGTTTATTTAGTGCTTAAATCCCACTGAAGTGATTTACTGTGCTTTACTATTTTCAAAGTGTTTCTTTTCTAAGGAAAGAGGCGCAGCATGTGTAAAAGCTTTTATGGAAAGGCTTTATCACTTTTGATATTTACAGAATGTCAAAAGATCATAGCAAAATGGAAGAAAATTATATAACAATATACTGTATATAGAAATGTGCAATATGTCAAGTTACAGCATTGTATTTTTAGACAAAATATTGCCTGCATTGTGATTGTACTCAACACATTAGTCACTGTAATTTCCCTTTTAACTCACAAAGATGTCAACCTAATTTATCATAAGGTGTAATATCAAGTAACCTGTCTGTCATGAGTAAGTTAGCTGACATTTTTATTCATGTTTTTAACAGTCAACTTGCTCACAGCATTGATTTTTTTCTTTAGATGAGTAATTGAGAGAGGTTAAATCAATTTGTTGGGAGCCTTTACGTTGCTCACATCTATTGGTGAATTTCTAGTTAAGACTCCATCTCATAAACTGTAGAAAAAAGTAGTACTGTAAGTGAGCGAGCAAACGAGCGCTAACCAGATATTCTGAGGAAGCGAGATGGCAGGAAAATGTCAAAAAGATGTAGTAAAGACGGTGGAGGCAACGACTCCAAAAGAAAGAAAAACTTTAGTAATTCTCAAGTGGAGGTACTGCTGCAAAGAGTTAGCAAAAAACGAGACTTTATACTTATAAGTGTCAGGAGTGGATACAAAGCAGCAAATTAAACTGATGCATGGAATGCAAATTACTCCTGCAGTGATTGCTGTATCTGGAGAAGAGCGCAGAACTGATGAAGTATATGGGCCTAGCATAATTCATACAAAATGGAAATTCAAAGTGCTCTACAAATGAGCAGAAGTGTAAGTGTAGTGTGTATTTATTAAAACAAATTAACATTAAACTATGTGTAAAATAAAAAATAACTAGTTACAAAATTATAAAGGAGAGAAATATTATATTTTAAAGTAAAACGGAATAAGTAGTTATTTTGCACAAACATGTCAGCTCTCAATTGTGCGTAAGAGTGCTCTTGAGTGTGCGTACATTCTGTTCCTAAGAACAAATGTTAACTAGCATTTGCAGTGTCAATAATTAGCCTGTGTCTATATTATCTTCTAACATATACCTACGCTCTCCATCTCTGCAAGATTGGGAATGATTGAGATTTCTCTTGGCACAGCTACCAGAAGACTTACAACTTTCAGACACGTTGCTCATGTCACTTCTACGTCGTCAAGCTCAGTTGGAGGCTGCGCAGTAACGCTCTGCATCACCAGAAAAGAGCCAATAGACTTCACTGGTCTCCGCCCAGAGCAATGGGATCTGTTGGTCAATTTCTTTAACTATCTATGATAATGCCCAATGTTCTTACCATCTAGTGGCCATTAGTGGAACGGCAGATATAAACACTTGCACCCTGACTACACAATGCACACAAAATTCATCTCCACAAATGCACATTGTAGTATACTGGGAAGACACATACATGCCAACCTGCTCATGTGCATCTGCACACACACATCGTCACTCCCCAGTCTACCCACTGCCTTAGGCTTAAGCTGTCAGTTAGCATCAAACAAAATACACATCCTCACCAGTGCGCACGCATGCACGCACTAGTACACACACAGAGCTGTGGGTTTTGTATTATTATGTTATGTTTCATTATAGATGAGGAGGATGCTGGGATATGTCAGAGGGAGAACACACACTCTAGACAAAGACAGACAAGCAGGCTCGCTCTCTCTCTCTCGCTCTCTCTCTCACACACACACATACACACACACACACACACACACACTTATATGTTCATTCACAGTGACAGGCAGACAGATGGACACACACTCTTTCCCTGGGGACTGTGGTTTCTGGCTACAGTTGAATGACTGAATGATGCCGTGGTCCTATAGGTTCACACAGTGTGTATGTGTCGGGTGGTTTCAGCAGTGAAGAGACATTTGACCTGAAAAGGAAATTTTTTGAAACACACACACACACACACACACACACACACACACACACACACACAACACAAACGTGCATACACAGAGTAGCTACATGACATTGCAACTGTTGTAGCTGGACACAACAAACGGGGATTTCTTGGCCTGAAAAGAACAGACAATGTGATTTCCCCAGTGGGAGGAACACAATTTCATTTTGTTGGTTTTATTTTCTAGTTGGTCACAAACTAGTCTCACATTGCCAGACCTTCCTCCACAGCACTGCCGAGAAGAGTCTGGCTAGGCCACTAATCATTCTGGGATAGGAGAAAAACATGCTCTGGTTTATTGGCATTCCTTTAAACCAATCACAATCGTGTTGGGCGGCGCTAAGTGCCGTACGGATCAACAGCGCCTCTGCAAAATAGCCTCGGCAAGGAACTTGTTTTAGTGGAACAAGTTGTTTTAGTCGTGCAACAGAAAACTCAGATAAGACTTGATTTACCCTGCAGAGATCTGAGAAAAGATTAACCATAGTCCTCATAAATCGACCGGAGTTTAAAATTCCTCTAGTGAACTACAAACCCTGCATGGTGAACTGGGATGAATTTGAATAACTACACTCTTAGGAGTTAGCCCAAGTACTCATCAATACTGGGACATTATTGTACCAAGTGTTGTTGTAGTAAACTGTGAATCCTATGTGCTTGGTTACTATGGCAACAAAATGGGATGCTAATCTTGAACCATATCATTAACCTTGACCTCCTCGAGATTGTTCCTCCCGCTGCTGTCTGCTTGACAATGATTTGATGTGACAGGCAGCTTTATTTAATAAGCAGTTTGGTTGTTATACAAATGTGTCAACAAGTTTCTACCTTTTTCAGTCTTAAACCTCTTGAAGCAAAGTATGACACCACCAGTAATTACTCTAAAAAAGTGCAAGTCTATTGTTAGCTCTTTGGTTTTATTTTTTTCCACGGTCTTAACATGCATTCTACCCTTGGTATTAACTCCAGATTAACTTTCATTTGGTAAAATTCGATGTAGTTGTTCAGCATTTCAAACCAGAGATGATGCAGAGTAAACACAGTAAACAATAGGTTTTTCAAAACACTTTGCGATGTGTTAAAAGAGAAAGAAAGATCCCTTCACTGCCTTAAAGAAAATTTCATTTGAAAAGTAGTCAAGCACATCTAATGGTATCTTATTGTTTTCATGCCTATATCATGATTCAAGACAATATTAACACAATGGTGTGTTGAGATTTTCATCAATGTAGAATATGCTTAAGATCTTCCCATGATGATGAAGTTAACTGATCAGACGGTGGTTTATTTGTTTTCCTGATATAATCAAACTTTAACCTGTGTGTCTGCTCCAGGACTGCTCCCACCACACTACTGGCCCCTTCTGTGATACCTGCCAACCTGGTTTCTATGGCAACGCCACCCGTGGGTCACCTGCAGACTGTCAGCCCTGCGCCTGCCCGCTCAATCTTCCTAGTAACAAGTAGGTTCTGAAGCCAGTGGAGTTAATGATGCCATGATGACACAATTTAATTAGACGCTTCAATTTATCTCTGCTGACCCCACAATGCATCTCTGACTCTGTGGCCCCTGTTCTCTCTTTTTTGACCCGTCTTTTCATAATGCTCTCCTCTCCTGACATTCCAACATTTGTTTTTGTCTCCAAATGTTATCACCACAAATACCGGCTTCATCACTGTGGCTAGGAATATAAATTGTAGTGACATGAATAAAAATATCATCACCACAGGAAGAAGCATCAATATACAGTAAGTGTAGAAAGATCACCCCTATGAGTGAAAATGTCATCACCGTTGGCAGAATCAACACAACTGTGGCTAGAAAACTTAACACAGTAGCAAACTCAAACCTCCCACTAGTAATGAAGGTATTTAAAATCTTTTATCGTACCGTTCCTCTCATGCTGTGCCTGCTTTAGAGTCTCAAATCATGGTTGTTCAAGTTACAGCAAGTATCTGCTAAAAATGTAATTGTAAATGTAAAAATCTAATGGAGAGACCATCCTGATAAACTAATGATAATAATGGTAAATTAAACTAAATAAGATATACTTTATTTATCCCACACTGGGGAAACACAGGGGCACAGGGGCATAAACCCTTGTTTCACAATTTTGTAGCTTGTGGTAGGTCTACCTTGGGTGGTTAAGACATTATGGCTAAGTAGCAAAATCCTTATGCAGAATATGAATGATATTTTTTTAAACTTCTGGAACCACACTGTTGAGCTCCTTGGAACTGTGCCAATAGAGGTTGCTATTGCAAGGGATTGTCAACTGAAACTAACTGTTGGTGTTTCGCAGGGCTTTCTTATTGAAACTTTTGCACAAAAGATATTGTCGTAAGTACGAACTACATATATTGGTAAATTGGGTATTTACGTCCATTTGCCATTCCTGATATTATTGATATTTATTTTCTCCAAATCATGAGAGAGATACTGTGTGTTTGGTGCAGAGATGTCACCAGCATGCACGGAAACACGCATGCGCAGACACACACACACGCACACACACACAGGGGGCAGCAGCTGAGAATCTTCATGCCGTCATGACACGTCATGTCCAAAACTCTAAGAGCTAAAGAAAGATGCATACTCTCTCTGTCTCCCACCTCTCTCCTTCCCTACCTCCCCATAAACCCCCCTGCAGTAATAATAGCTTGAAGGTGCCATGCCTTTCAGCCCCTAAAAATAGAAATCTAGTCCCTTATGTTTACTGAAGCCAATCACTCAAATAGCCAGCCACCCAGTCGGACTGTTCCAGTTGGCCGTAATGTTTAAGCTCTTACTAACATCTGATGATGTGACGTCCGAGAAGCCGGGTGGTGATTTACAGGGAATTAGTAGAAAACAGTTTAGTTCTGGAGTACTGTTCCTCTTTATTTACACCAAGGATGGTAGTTTTTTTTCAGTTAGCTCTAAAACTAACATATTCTTAGGGAAATTTACTTAAAAACCCTTGGTCAATTATCTATCCATAAAGGTCTTAATTCATTTGTATCTTCACAGAATTACCTCTGCAGTCTACTTAGTGGTTAGATTGAATAGGTTTAACCTGTGAGGTTTCATTCATAGTGTGTTCAGCAGAAATTGCGGATCCAATGCCAACAGTGCTAACACAAGACTAAACTGCTATTTCTATTGTGAAGATTTAAGAATAGCTAAAGCTGCTTGCCTGTTAATTCCAGTTTTTTGTGCACTTTGAAACAGGAATCTGTTCTCATTTTGATGCTAAGCTTCCAGTTTCTTTCACCATTGTTTTTTATATTTTCTATTCTTATTGTTGCTCAAAAGTGTTGCTTGCTCAGTCTGGTTAAACAATTGTACAGTGTTTCCTTCTCCATGTACAAAACATGACTTTTATTTGCAAACCCTTTATACAAAATAACATCTAATTCAAGGGAGGAATGTCCACAACCTAAAAGCATTAAAGACCATTCATATGCAGAGTCAGCTATCTGACTGTCAAGCTTTTGTGGCAGACAATTCCAAACGTTAGTGTACAAATGCATAAACAAAGTAAGACACACCCACTGACAACCTCCCAAATGGGTAAGCATGTGTGTGCACAAGTCACTTGTGCATAATCCTCAAAATTGTATGATGCCTGATGTCACGTATAGGTGGCGCTACAGCAACATAACAAACTAATTTTGAAGTTTGAGTCTGAGTCACTTGAAATTTGCACAAATAATCCTTGTTAAAAGCCCTTATACACCAAGGATTTAGATGTTCTCCAAGACATTTTTTATGTTGATTTGGATCAGATGTAGATTAAAAGATTCAAACAAGTTCTATTATTAGAGTAATTCATTTGGATGATCATGCTGCCTTTCAGAGGGACTTTCCAAGTAATTTCTGGTTGTGTCTGAGTCTTGAATGAAGCCTTTGTAATGGTATGGACTGTATTTATATAGCACTTTTCTTCCTTACTGGACAAATTGCTTTACACAGTAGCATAGGGTTGGCTAATGTAAGCCATAGACTTTGCCAAACAGTTTATGTCTCTGGGTAAATAAGGGTGTTTTCAGCAATGGTTGAATGTGCTTTATGGTGATATTAGATATTTTGAAATTTTGCACCTTTTTTAAATCAATGAACAGATTATCATTGTCATATAAAATGGTATATATACCATGATAGAAGATTATCTATATTAATCTGTTATACAAGTTAACAATGTTCTGCAAGTACTGTATATGACAGTGTATAGTGCCTTAAGGAATTCTTATTTAAGCTAAAGTATTTTCTCATCACATGAAACTGTATGCATGATTGTTTGTTTTGGGATTTTTTTACCTTACTCTGCACATGTTCTTCAGTCACATACTTTCCCCAAAAAAGCTACAGCACGTTGACTTAGCCAGTGCCCATGATGATTATAGCTGGTTTTATATAACCCCTATATGTACAAATATAACCCCCTTTTATACAATGGTTATTTCACAGTTTTTTGTTGATCATGTGTACTGGCCAAACAAGCTTACTCGTAACTAAATGAGCCAGCTTGCAGTTAGCGAGCCAGTCAGTCAGCCAGTGAGTCAGTCTGGGGCCTGGAACCCGAGCCGGCAGAACTATCTATAGTTTATGGAAGTGGGAGGGTGACAAAACTGGGGTACTTGGCTATCGTTCTAGTCTTTTTCTTTCATTTGGGTTACAGATCATAGAGAGGAAGGGTGTTTTCAAATTCAGGAGTGTGTGGAAGTACAGACATGTGGGTGTGAGGGAGAAAGGAAATTAAGTGTGTGTCTTACAGAGTGTAAAAGTGAGGATTGGAGAGTGAAAGTAGGGACACAAGTGTGTGTGTGTGTGTGTGTAAGGAGACAAACAATGGCCTTAACTCACCTCTGTCTTCTCTTCTTCCTCCTCTTCTTCCTCCCTCTCTCCACACTGGGTCAACGCTCCCGATTTCATCAACAACTTCAACAAAAACAACAACATCATCAACATTCTGGCAACTACAACAGTTTCAGCCCCACCTGCCACCTAGGTGAAGAAGGGGAGTTGCTATGCGACCAGTGCCAGCCTGGGTACACAGGACCACGATGTGACAGGTAACACACACACACAGACAAAACAGAAGGTTACACACTGATAGAAACACAATTATGCTTAAACTTCATGCCATTATGTTTTATTTACTGGCTTATGTAGCTAAGCTCGTTATTACTAAATACAGAGCTGGAAATCACTCACTTCATCTTGGTTTATTAAAACCTAGAAATGTACATCCGTAAATCTAAGTTTCAAATCTGTGTTGAAAGTTTAGCAGTATTTAAATAACACTTTGGCCCATTACATACAAAGTATGTTTCATGACCTAATTGCGCCATCAGAACTAAACTATCTTCATATTTAATTTCAAATATGGATAGGGGTGCTAATAAAGACAATGTTATTGTTATTGTTCTTAAAAAATGACTAGCTGGAAAAAAATTCAGGTCTGAAGTCAGCCATTTGCAAATGACTACAGAAACTGCTGCTCATTAACCATTTTGTGAGTGCTCTATGTCTCATTGTCCATCTAGCATTCTGTCCACAGCCCATTTAATAGCTGAGTGGCATTCTTGTTCCATTAGCTGTGAGGTTCTTTACCAAGCCAGAACTAATGAGAAGTCTGTCTGAATGCTAGTCTTGTTAAAACAGGCTGTACTGTCATGTGGAGATGCAGACTGAGTAAATATAACTTTTGTGTATTAAACTGAAACTGTCCACTGCTGAATTTGTCAGTTAGTACTCAGTCTATATCGACGACGTTCCACTTCCAGAATCGTTCCATTGCCGTAGAAAATTCCCCCATATTTAAGCAGAATGTTCGTTAGCATACATTTTGTTTACTTTATGTTGTAATTTTAAACTCCGGTTGATTTATGAAGACTCTGGTTAACTGCTCCTCAGATCTCTGCAGCTAGACTATCTGTATATATATATATAATCTGAGTTTTCTGTTGCACAACTAAAACAACTTGTGAACGTACTTGTTCCATCAAAACAAGTTCCTTTCCGAGGCTATTTTGCAGCTGCACAGTGTCTTTCCCAGTGCTTGGCACTGCCCATTGGTTTAAAGAAATGCCAATAAACCAGAGCAGGTTTTTCTCCCATCCCGGAATGCTGTGGTGACTAGCCAGACCCTCTTCTGCAGCAATGTGGAGGAAAGTCTGGCAAAACGAGACTAGTATTCAGTATATTTAAGTTTTACCTCTTTTTACCACACAAAACATAGGTATTTTTGTACTTACTATACAAAAACGTTCAAGTCAAGTTAAATATTAATTGATTCATTAATAATGAAGTTATACATTTTGGTAATATATTCATAAATACTCAGGATTTTCTTGATTTCTAATAAACCATCAACTCTTCACATTACACCTTAACATTAGTCTGGATGCCAGCCAAACTTAGCCCACGACATTTCAAGTTGGGAACTTTGGTCTGGACGTTATCCATTGTGGAGCAACTATGCTTGAACAATCAAATTGTCAGGGCGGGCTTTATACGATGATGGACAGATGATCAAGAGTAGCGTTAGGATGAACGCGAGCAGACCCGTGGGACTGCGCCCTCCCATGTTGCCCTCATATGACGGTTCTCCCGAGGTCCTGTAGCTGTAATAAAGGATATAGCCGATGGTTGTAATTCACAATGTGTTCTATTAATACATCCATGGTATTATCTTATGATACTTCCAAGGGATGTACAGTATGTATGCTGTAAAGCCTGTAACGTGGATGTAACGTCATCAGTGTTTTCCAAACTGCCAGGACTATCGGCTAGTAGCTAACATCAGTGGAAGCTAGCATTTGAGTTCTGTTGAACATACGTCACAAACTCCATTGCTCTGATTGGTTGTAGGTCTGTCCAATTAAGTGCAGAGGCATTTTCTTTCCTGGTTCAGTTGAAACTTGTCCTGTAATCACAGTCCAGTGGAGCGGTATCAGAATTATATTCTGACTAGAATCTGAGTATGGTGATGTTAAGCTACCTTAACAATAGATACAATGACAATGACTTTATCACACTAGATCTGGTGGTGACTCAGAAACAACTCCTTATGCTCCTGACCCACAATTTAAAATAACTGCTCCTCTTATAGCCTGCTCATTTGCGAGACCCATACTGTATCTCTCTTTATAGTATTGGCTTGATTTTCCTATGGTTGAGATCGAAGGCACTGGACCCTATATCTCCTACTGTGTGTTCATCCTTCCATTTTCTGTCACTGAATTTCTGTAGATTGTGCATTGTTTCCTGTGCATGGTATCAATTTTCCTTGTTGACAATAGCAACTGAAAATGCTTTCTCACGGTGGTTACATGTTGAATTTCTATTCTGTGTTAGGTGGGTATCTACGTTGATAATTATTATAACAATTTAAATCTCAAGGATGAAACATTGTGCTTTAAATAGGTTGCACTTTATCCAGGCCTGTGCCGTGTGTTAGTAGTTAAAAGAGAGCTGCTTGTGGCCACAGGGCTTACAGGGCCCTCAGCTCGCTGCCTTGCATAGTCTGCATGCCTCGCCGTGCTGTCCACAGCAGAATCTCTCCATCAGCCTTTTAGTCTTTTTATACACAACATTTGCCGCGGGAAAGCAAACTGACTCGTTGTCAGTCCATTTTTTAAACTTTGTCCGTCACCAAAAGGCATCACACTGTACAACCCAGCCAATTACCAATATGCTCTTGGGTTGGCGGAAGGCCCAGCCAGTACATGTTGACTGCTCCAACTCTGTTTCTGAAGTCCTCCCATGTCCATCCATGAGTGAGAATGTGTGTTTTAATCCAATAATGATCAGAAGGCGTCATCAGAGCGACTTCTTTCTAAATTGAGGTTTGTTTGGGGAGATTGTGTGCCAAATGTATATGTAAAGATTTGAAAAAGGAGAAAGAAAGAGAGACTGTTGCTGACTCATATCACAAAGAAGCTGACAATGTGAAACTATATTTTATAACTAATGACAGTATTAAAAAGATAATCAGCAGTTTCTTGTTCTGTTAGTCTAATTGATACTTGCTATGCAATACCTGCCATTTCACTTCATTATCTACAGTGCTATTGTTGTTCTTAGTGGTAATTAAATTTTTAATGTGCCAATTTGTCTGTATTATGGGCTTTTAGTAAATAAGCTACTCTATTCCCCTTATACTAATAGACTATCCACTTGCTGCTAAGTGATTCTGCTTTTCAATTTCCTTACTATAAACAGCCATTTAGAATTTTGCTGAAAGCTGTTTAATGCGACTGCCTTCCAAAAAGCACTTTGAGTTGTAAGCTGCTATTTAGTGCTGCCGAGAGTTTGCCAGTATATTCAGATGTTATTGGTCTGTAAAGGTATTTCAGATTTTACACATTGATTTTGGTGACTCAACACCATCTAGCTGTTCATAGGCTATATGATGAAAATGAGGCATGTTACATTTTTTTAATACTAATCTCAACAAATTGAATTTGAATGAAAACAACAGTAAGACCTGGACCAACGTGTAGCCAAATAGTATAAAGGTTTACATACTTCCGCTCAGACCTCAAGTTGAGTAGAATGACTTTTTGATGAATTAAGGTCATGGATGCGTTGGTTGTTATGATTACTGTAATTTTACTAGAAATGACTATGAGTAGTGACCCCATTGCTCATAGTCAGACAATGATATTATTAAATAGGTTTCATGGCAATGAAAGCTCTACTATACATTTTTGCATGTTGGCAACCCCAGGTAGGTAGTTACTTTTTAATGTTAAGGACTTCACTATATATACAGTTATATATACAGAATATCTATAGAAAGAGGAAGAGACAGAAATTTGAAATGGCTGTTTTATGAGAAAAGTGCTGATACTTCCAGAGCTCCACTCACTGACTGAATTTCACAATTGTTCTTTACAACTATTGAGATTTAAAGTCCAAGTAACTACACACACATGCTGACAGTATGTGATGAAATAGGATACCAATAAAACCCCAAAAGTGTGAATTAATCTAGCGTATAAAACAAAATACAAACACACACTTCT
Organism: Etheostoma perlongum; assembly: GCA_026937815.1. Classification (NCBI taxonomy): domain Eukaryota; kingdom Metazoa; phylum Chordata; class Actinopteri; order Perciformes; family Percidae; genus Etheostoma; species Etheostoma perlongum. The sequence goes on along the minus strand of CM049388.1, from coordinate 7,175,233 downwards.
TGCCCCTCTTTTCTCCTATCAAGAGGTAAGATTGCTGCCAGTACAATTCTCCACTTGATAGAGGAATGTACTAGCCACACACACACACACACACACACACACACACACAGAGAGACACACACACTTCCGCAACATGCACACACACAGAAGCTAATAAACCAGTTCTATTGAGTACCAAGGAGGGTCAGTGGTAATAATGGCTGGCTGCTCTTGACTCTGTCTCTCTCTCTCTCTGTCCTTTCTTTTCCCTCCTCTCTAAATTCAATTCTCTTTTCAATGTGAAGACCTTTCCCCCCTCTCCATCTCCCTCTCTCTCCTCTCCTCTATTGATTCTCCATCTCCCTCTCTCGCCTCTCCTCTATTGACTCTCTCTCTCTTGCTTTCTCCCTCTTTCTCTCTCTCTCTCTCTCTGTCTCTCTCTCTTCTTTCATCTCAATCCCCCTTTTTGTTTAGCCTGTAGAGCTTTATTTCAGCTTAGGCCTGTTTTATTTGGTTTCAGTGGCTCTTGACACGGCGCACCACTCTTCGTTTAATATATCTCGCACCATCCTGGCTTACTCTTATTATTAATCAAAGCAAAAGAGCCTGAAAAGCAAAAATGAAAATCTTGGAATGGCATACATGTATGTGTCCTTGTCCTTGTTCGAGGGTGCTGTCAACCATTTTTTAATTTGTGTTGCCATTTTCTTTCACTTATTTTTTTCTCACTGAACACAAAGGACTTGAAAACATAAAAGATTTTTTTTTTTATTTTTTTTTTTTTTTATCCCAATTATGTTCACTCAAAACATTTGCCTCCCACTGACACCACAAAGACTTCAATCATACATTTTTACAGATACAATTTATCTGTATAAACAGATGGGAATAACCTCTAAAAGACATGGATTTTATGGCATCACATTGACTTTGTGTTATTAGCAGGAGTAGCATTTAGAGCTTTTTTTGCTCCAGGTTTATTCAGCTATATGAGTATATTTTTGAAACCTGGAGAGTCAGCTGCACCCTGTTTTGGAACTGATTGCCTGATGAAATGAGATCTCCATTTTTTTTTTAATCTTTGGTAGACCTTTTTATTTTAACTTTCATTTTATATATGTTGATGTTTTATTTGGCTCTGTTGCCCTCCAGCACTTTTGTGTGTATCTATGAGTTACTGTCTGTCTGCATTTGTGTCTGTCTGTGTGTGTGTGTGTGTGTGTGTGTGTGTGTGTGTGTGTGTGTGTGTTGTGCATTGGATGTGAGTGTGGGTTTAATATGAATTATACAACAGCCTTTAGCTGGACAGTCTACTTGGTCAAAGACACACCCATAACAATGCTGATGATTCCCATGGACTCTGCGAGGTGAACTTTATTGCTTGTTATCTTTGTGATTGGAAGTATGGATACCAGCTCTTGTGGGATGAGACCTGCTGTCATTGGTGATATTGTATTCAGAGATGAGTATGTTCATGTTATACAAACTTGAAGCTAAATAAACAATATTTTAATAATTTTTCCCTGCTTGAATCATAGAGTTGTTAGCTATGTACTGTAGTTGTTTGATACAAAATCAGATGAAGTGAGCCACTCCATATTTTCTTGCAGACCTTTTCAAGTATTATTTACTACATGAAAGCAGAATAAAACAGTTTTTCCCCAGAGATATTAATACCCACTCTTTCAATAAGATCTGATGCAGAATTGAACCAAACAAAAATTGTATTCTGAGAAAGAGAATGACCGGGTGACATTTTTTTTGCTACAACGTGAAAGCCAGTTAGGATGGTGATCAATGTAATGTGATTATAAAATCTTTCAGGTTATACTGATGGCTTAAGTCTTTGCTTGTAGAACAGGGTGATACTTAACAACAATAAAAAAGTGTCCTGGGGAAAGTTGTTTATGTAGCATTTTACCTATATGTGTTGACAATGCTTATGCATTTTTTGATGCCAGATAAATTCTAGAACCTCCAAATTGTTTCAAAATATCTTTTTTATTAACCGATTAACACTTTAACCAAGGTAGCAGAACATGTTTACAGTACATCCAATACCAAACAGCATAATCACACTGTTTCTGTGTCCCTCCGCTGCCTCCTAGATGTTCCAATGGATACTACGGCCAGCCCACTGTACCAGGGGGATCCTGCCAGCCCTGCGATTGCAACGGAAACCTTGACCTATCCATATCTGGCAGCTGTGATCCAATCACAGGCCAGTGTCTGCGCTGTCGTCAAGGTTATGGTGGCGCGTCTTGCGAAAGTTGTGCTGACGGTTACTACGGAGATGCCATCACAGCAAAAAACTGCCAGTGTAAGTAAACTAACTAACAAGATGCATAAAATGGTGTGGCTGTGGCTCAGAGGAAGAGCGCCCTCAACCACAAAGATCCTTTAGCAAGACACTGAAGCCCATGTTGCTCCCCGGATGCTGCATGTATTGCTGTCCACTTCAGCCAAACTTACATATAGTTAAAGTCCAGTATGATATGACCTTATTGCACATTCCATAAATACAGATTTTTACTATATTAGTTTTTGTTATCACTGTCATAATCTTCTTTAAAGTTTGATTAGTTGACAAATCAGAAATTGTATCAACATACTGACTTTAAAGCCCCTATTTGTAAGATTTGAAAATGTTTTACTTTGGCAACTTGTGGTGGCAGTGTCAAATAAGACGATGTAGTCTACCACCCTCCATCCCCTACAGGCCGACCCTGGGACACTGAGAATTAATTGTGTAAAAGCAACATATTGATTAAACCAGTTTGTCTTGACATTTTCTTGAACCGCATGACATCCGAAATCTTTTAAAGATGCTGGAATCAGAGAAAAAATTCTAAACATAAGGACTTCAAGAGGGAAAATATAATCTACTTTAAAAAGGAATCATAAAAATAAGAGCCAATATTGCAGCACTGTCTCACCAGGGTTGTTATTGAACAGTCATTGAACAGTAGTCTTTCCTCTATGGAACTAAATTTTAGCTAAATGATACCTTTAATCCTTTTACTAAAACACTGAGAGGATACACCATCTGGTGTGTGTGTGTGTGTGTGTGTGTTTGTGTGTGTGTGTGTGTGTGTGTGTGTGTGTGTGTGTGTGTGTGTGTGTGCTCGAGCGTGTGTGTTTGTGTGCGTGCATCCCATCGGCAAGCAGCTATGCTAGTAGGAGGTGTGATGTCGGAGCAGCTCACTGACTGCCAGCTGTGTTCAAGAGTGAGAATTTTTTTTTTTAAACTATACCTATAAAAAAGGTGGTATAGACTGAGCAAGAGAGAGATGTCAGTGAATACAGACGTACTGTACAGATGGCGCTTGTTTGTGAAGATCTTCCTTAAAAACTGTGCTGTTGACAAAAACAGTGGCCCTGGCAGCGAGGCAGACAGAAAGACAGAGTAACAGAGAGACACCTTGGTAAGAGACAGACAGGCAGGTAGACGGGCCCACGGGGTATTAATGTGTATTTGATAGTTCATTGTTCTGTAGTTGTTTCTCCTCTCCACCCAGCTAAATGGTTATTGATTAATCAGCCTGATCTATTGGTCTCCTACAGTGCTGATCGGCTGCTTGTGTCTTGGAGTCGGGGGGTTGTTATTGATCCTGTATGAATGACCACCAGGAATTATTAAAGCACAACTCTCTCTCTCTCTCTCTCTCTCTCTCTCTCTCTCTCTCTCTCTCTCTCTCTCTCTCTCTCTCTCTCTCTCTCTCTCTCTCTCTCTCTGCTTCTGTCAGTCTGTCTCTCTCTCTGCCTTTGGCTCGTTCTCGCTCTCGCTCCCAGTCTTAATGAATTTTATTGAGTGGAGCAGGGGAGTTCAGGCCGAGTCCATTCGTGCACAATTAGACTTTAAAAATCCTTTACTTTTTCTTTTGATGTCAAAGTTCCCATCTGCGGACATTTTTGCTGCAGACATTTTTTGTCTCCCCCTATTAGTGGTTCAGTTTAATTCAGTCGGGGGATGGAAAATGGTTTGATTTTGCAAGCAAACTTGACCACAAAGCAATTTGTTTGAGTAATAGATTCAAGACAATGAATTCCTCTGACCATTTCTCACATGGGGAAATGTCGTTTCCAAGTTGTTGTTAAGATGTGTGAATTGCACTGTCACACATTTGTCCAATCATTGGAACAAAGTGGAAATGTAGTATTTCAATAATATAATTTATACTTCCTGTGTGTCTGACACTTTCTGAATGTTTCATAGATGCTTCAAGTCGATCCTTGAGAAACCTCACAGTTCTAATTTTACTACTCTGAGAAGATACACCAAAGGGGCAAGCATATGTAGATATGATGGAAAATGAATGAATTGCTATTTTTAATGTATAATATATATAGACTAAAAGGCTACAAGTTCATGTTTTTTTCAAAATATGACCTATATTTTTTAACTTACACTCTGTATCTCTCGAGATACATTGCTAATTTAGGGTTTACATTTTAAATTGTATCCTTTTTATAGTTCATATGCCAACTTTCAAAACATTTAATAAACAATTAATTAGCTACATTCTTTACTGTTTTCCATACTTTAGAAAAAAAATGGAAAAAATAACCTTTTTCTCCCAAGATGAATTGACCAAGTAGGATGTAAATGTAACATTTTGTATCTGTTTTAGCTCATCTTCCTCAACTTCCTCACTTGTTCCGTCCTCTAAATCTGATGAGGTGGCAAACCTATAGACTTCACCTCTCTCTCTCTTGTGCTGTAGAAACTACTGACAGAAATTTCCTGAAAATGTGTGTAGCATATAATAATAATAATAGCATATTCATGAATAATACAGTGTTTTGTATTTCACACCTTTATCTTATTGAATATATGTAGAGAACAGGCCTCAAAACATAAGCATATATGTGAGTGATCGGCCCTGTTTCATACCCTTATATGGGCAATGTATCTCCCAGGATACACGCATTCAATGCCGGATTATAAAAGGTGTGAAAAAGTTTTCTAAAACAAAATCACTCTAAAATATAATTGTAAAAAATATAACAACACTTACCTCATGCTCAGTGTTTTTTTCCACATGCTGCCATTTAGAATTTTGATACGTACAAATGTTTGGCATGTTGGCAAAAAGTCACTTGACCTAATTACATGACCCATCATCCCATCAGTGTTTCTTATCAACTGCAATCACATAATGCCCCTCCCCCTATCCCTCAAGATACAGCAACTGCTTAAGGCTTTAATCAAGGGGTAAGCGGGCATCCACAAAGCGTAGCTCCCATGGCGCCATTTTAATGCTACAAAGCACTCACCCGCCGTTAGCATTTCATTGACTCCCATTCATTTTGGCGTCACTTTGGCAGTGAATAACTTTACATCTGAAGCATTTAAAAACTTAAGTTGTCTATTCTTCCTTTCTAAAGAAACACAACAATGTATAAAGGCTCCATTACCTTATACCTCACAGTATGACTCCGTAGCAGGCGTTTTTGTAAAAATAGGCTTACGATTGTGTCATAACCAAGCGACTTGCTGTCGCATAGTCGACAAATCACCATATTGTCAGGAGAATCACGCAGACAGTTTTGACTTACATCCTCTGTTTAGGTTTAATTACTATAATGTTAACTAGCATTTTAGTTAGCAATAATCATCCTGTGCCTATGTTATCTCCTAACATACTGTATGTTCACTTTCAGTTCAGTTTAGCTAGACTGGGGATTCAATTTGCTATCGGTATGTGCAAGTACTATATGTACCTAATAGATTGTACAGCACCTGGACTTCTCACCAACACACCATTGTATTGCTTATTAAGTAGAATAGATGCTGAATAGCTGCTCCTGCTTGTTTATACGACAGACAAATTGCAAGGAAAGAGAACATAATGTATTTCAAGTTGAAAAAAATGTTATCTTCACCATTTAGGCCAGCAATGAAAAAAAAACACAACAAAAAGCAACAACAAGGCTTGCATTGTAGCATCTGACAGAACGGAGTCCAGATGGTCCCCCAAGGGCGAAGCTCGGGGGAAGATTGTGTGTAAGAGAATGTGTGTGAAATAGAGATGAACGTATATGGGCATGTTTCCTTGTATGTTTTATCAGGCGCGTGTGTGTTTGTACTTCTGCGTGCGTGTGTGTGTCTTTGTACTTCTGTGTGTGTGTGTGAAGGACATGCGTGCCTCTCTACATTCGTGAGCAAAGCAGAAATCAATGAATCTTGTGTACCGTATGTGTGCTTCTGCACATTTCTGTGTGTGTTTGTTTGTGGCGACATCTGTTGTACCCATCTCTCTCACACTTTCCCATCCCACACTCAGGTCGGTCCTTCTGTCTCTTTTACATCTAACAGTAAAGAGAATGGCAGGAGGTAAAACAGGCAAAGCATAGTACGCATTTGTGTCGATGTGATGTGAAGTGTGCAACTAATTTCTTGAGAATGTGTATGTTTTTTTTGTGCATATTTGTGTGTGTGCTTCCAACAGCCCATCCACCAGATGGGAGCTGTGATGTAAAACTTTTAATTGTGTATCTAAGGGGCTGATTGGCGTGTGTGGGTGTCTCTTTTTCCCCCTTCCCATAGGATTTAAACCAGTTAAGTAAAGTTGAAGTATCACAGACAGGAAGAATAAAAACTGCAAGCACATGGCAAAGGCAAGAAATTCAAAGCCAGAGGAATGAGATACGAGGCAGAGATTAGAAGCTTCTTATGATTGATAAAGTTCTAGTCAGAATGGTAAATGGACTGCATTTATATAGCACCAGTCTACCTACTTTACAATTTACCTCTCTTTCACCCATTCACACACATATTCATACACAGGTGGGGGCTGAGCTGCTATCAGTGTGTGAATGTCTGACCATTTGGAGCAACTTTAGGTTCAGTGCCTTGCTCAAGCACACGTTGATATGCGGACTGAAAGAGCCGGGGATTGAACCTTCTAACTTCGGGATTAAAGGAAGACCTACCTTCTGAGCCACAGTTGCTCAGTGAATGTATTGTCATTGCGAAAGGGAATGAACTAAAATATAAGCTGCTTTGTTTTTACATTGATAAGACTGGTTCAATAAGTGTTAGTCTTGTGTACCTTGTCCTTTTAGGGGAATTTATTCCTTTTTATGTGGATAGTTAAACTGCCACATGTGTCAGATGCATCCTCTTGCGTTTCATACTCGTTAGAGCCAAGTAGTTAAGCTGTATTTTTTTACTCATTCTTTTATATATATATATATATATATATATATATATATATATATATATATATATATATATATATATATATACATATAATAAATTTAAATAATTCAATGTTGGTACTGAACACCATCTTTAATTAGAGACAACCGGGTACATTTTGAATGTTATGTGGGTGTTTTTAGCCTTTATTATTGACAGTGGAAAGACAGGAAATCAGGGAGAAAAAGAGAGATGCAACAAATGGATAGTTAATGGTCAGCATCTTAACCCATAAGCCATGACAGGGTTCATTTGTTAAATTACTTACTATTTAGCCTAGTCATGCATTAAGAGCACCTGCTTTGTGTTTAATAAGTCAGATTCCAGTAGTGGTTTCTCAAATGTATTTTATTGCATCTTCGTCTTTGCACTATGGGGCTCGTAAACAGTTTATTAAAATGTTAAAAGTTTTCTTTCGTAGCCAAAGTGTGGATTTACACATTTAAGACGTAAATATCTTGATGATATCTAGATGTTGCTGAATCGGAGGACTTGAACCTTTGCTGTTTTTCCTGAGGGCAGATGTGCACTCTCAACAACACCAGATCTTCAAAATCTTCATTTACAATTTAATGAAAATGTGATGTTGTCCTCAGTTGCAGCCTGGCTTTGTCATTTAGGCTTAAACTTAAACTGGGTGTGTCGTTAATATACAAAATATAATCTGGCAAAACGTTTTCAGCCCACTAGACTGAAGAATCTATTTGGGAAGGAGAAGATTTTCTCCAAAGTGCAGTCAGAAGGATATAAAAATGCACATCGGCAGCTGAAGAAGACCTTAAGCAGGATCTGAGCCTATTCAGACAACTGTAGTGTGAAGTAAACACACCAATGTGTGTTTGTGATTGTTAAACCAATGTGTTATATGTACTCTTGTAGAAATTCTGCCATTAGGAACTGATTATTGATGTAAAATATGCTCTCTCCTCTCCTGCAGCCTGCCAGTGCCATACTAATGGCTCTGTATCTGAGGTTTGCGATAAGGAGACTGGACTGTGCCAGTGCAGAAAAAATGTGGTTGGACAACAGTGTGACGAGTGCATAGTAAGTATTTTGACGGATGTCAATAATCTTTATAGATATTGCCAATATGTGTAGACTTTTTATTCATTTATTTTCCAGATATACTTCCCCTGGTGGCACTTATTTTTCTTGTTATAATATTGCAATATCATATGTGTGCAATTGACTACTTGTGGTCTCCAGTGTTCTAACCCCAACTACAATCTAATGTGACAAAACTTTTTTGGTATTGTACCTTATTTTTTTTCATAATGACATCAAATTTATTTTGTGCCAATAGGTCAAAAGCTGATTTATGTTCCTTCACATTTTAGTATTGTTGTACTATGAATGGGGTAATATAAGGAATTAAGGGAATACTGCATAGACAACTCTAAGTCCTTGTTACTCATCAGTATCCAGCAGAAACCAATCCGTTATCAGAATCAAATAAAAGTTTTATTGCCAAGTAAGTACTAACAAGGAATGTGCCTTGGTGGTTGGAACATACATAAACAAACATAGTGAACATTAATATGAAATTGAATGTTAAGTATATGTATGTCTGGTATCAGGCCGTGATAGGTAAAGCCACATACAGTGAGGAAAATAAGTGGGAGAACTATTTTGCAAGTTCTCCCACTTAGAAATCATGGAGGGGTCTGAAATTGTCATCGTAGGTGCATGTCCAATGTGAGAGACATGATCTAAAAAAAAAAAAAAAATCCAGAAATCACAATGTATGATTTTTTAACTATTTATTTGTATGATACAGCTGCAAATAAGTATTTGAACACCTGAGAAAATCAATGTTAATATTTGGTACAGTAGCCTTTGTTTGCAATTCCAGAGGTCAAACGTTTCCTGTAGTTTTTCACCAGGTTTGCACACACTGCAGAAGGGATTTTGGCCCACTCCTCCACACAGATCTTCTCTAGATCAGTCAGGTTTCTGGGCTGTCGCTGAGAAACACGGAGTTTGAGCTCCCTCCAAAGATTCTCTATTGGGTTTAGGTCTGGAGACTGGCTAGGCCACGCCAGAACCTTGATATGCTTCTTCCAGAGCCAGTCCTTGGTTATCCTGGCTGTGTGCTTCGGGTCATTGTCATGTTGGAAGACCCAGCCTTGACCCATCTTCAATGGTCTAACTGAGGGAAGGAGGTTGTTCCCCAAAATCTCGCAATACATGGCCCCGGTCATCCTCTCTTAATACAGTGCTGTCCCATGTGCAGAAAAACACCCCCAAAGCATGATGCTACAACACGATCGCTTCACAGTAGGGATGGTGTTCTTGGGATGGTACTCATCATTCTTCTTCCTCTAAACACGGTTAGTGGAATTATGACCAAAAGGTTCTATTTTGGTATCATCTGATCACATGACTTTCTCCCATGACTCCTCTGGATCATCCAACTGGTTATTGGCAAACTTAAGATGGGCCTTGACATGTGCTGGTTTAAGCAGGGGAAACTTCCGTGCCATGCATGATTTCAAACCATGACGTCTTAGTGTATTACCAACAGTAACCTTGGAAACGGTGGTCCCAGCTCTTTTCACGTCATTGACCAGCTCCTCCCGTGTAGTTCTGGGCTGATTTCTCACCTTTCTAAGGATCATTGAGACTCCACGAGGTGAGATCTTGCTTGGAGCCCCAGTCCGAGGGAGATTGAAAGTCATGTTTAGCTTCTTCCATTTTCTAATGATTGCTCCAACAGTGGACATTTTTTCACCAAGCTGCTTGGCAATTTCCCCGTAGCCTTTTCCAGCCTTGTGGAGGTGTACAATTTTGTCTGTAGTGTCTTTGGACAGCTCTTTGGTCTTGGCCATGTTAGTAGTTGGATTCTTACTGATTGTATGGGGTGGACAGGTGTCTTTATGCAGCTAACGACCTCAAACAGGGGCATCTAATTTAGGATAATAAATGGAGTGGAGGTGGACATTTTGAAGGCAGACTAACAGGTCTTTGAGGGTCAGAATTCTAGCTGATAGACAGGTGTTCAAATACTTATTTGCAGCTGTATCATACAAATAAATAGTTAAAAAATCATACATTGTGATTTCTGGATTTCAGACCCCTCCATGATTTCTAAGTGGGAGAACTTGCAAAATAGCAGGGTGTTCAAATACTTATTTTCCTCACTGTATGTATTGTTTCTGCAGGGCAAAGAAGAGGCAATATTATATAATAATATTTCACGCAAAATGGTGTAAAAAATGGTGTTTCTTCTTCATAAAAAGAAAAAAAAAGGTTTTGTTGTGTTTTCCTACTTTTACCTTTTTCACTTGTACTTTCAGTTTTTTTTTTTTTTTAATGTGTCCTGCTCACTCATTCTCATTGGTTCCCCTCTACCCATCTACATTGTGATTGGTCCAGCCTAACTGTTGGTGGGATGCTGAGCGTCAGGACTGTATTCCCTGTCGCTGCAGCCCTCACGGCTCTATGTCTCAGCGCTGTGACATTGAGGGCCGCTGCATCTGTCGCCCTGGCTTTGTGGGCCGACAATGTGACCTGCGTCGCCAAAGTTACGAGAGGCGGGAGACCCGGAGGCCAGTGGAACATGTTCCCATAGAAGCTATTCATCAGAGATGGGGGGGGTCCTCCCGCACGGGGGGTTGTCCCAGGGGCGCGTACAGGCCTAAGACAGGGGTAACACACACTGCATGGTGTGTTTTAAGTAGCATGGGTGTGTTTACTTGGTGTGCAAAAAATTGTAGGTATTTGTGTTGCTGAAAACAGGTTTAAAACACATTTTGCATTTATATCAAGCATTAAACTCTGTGTTTGTGGATGTGATGGTTTATGACCCATTTTTTAAAAAACATTGCATGGAAGGGGAGGTGTGTGTCAAGTGTTCTATATAGAGTTTTACTAGCACAGTTGTTTTCAATGATTTTCTGTGAAAGACATTTCTGTTTGAAGATGTTGCTGAGTGTTAGCATTATTGGCAAGGGAAACACACAAAATGAGTGATCTTTAACACATTTTAATATTAACATGCCCAATGTTCAATTGAAAATGTCCCCTCTTTAAAGTAACTTAACCCTTGTATTGTCTTTACTTTCGGGACCCTCTCGTATCCCTCGGGTCATATTGACCCGTGACTTATTTAGGGTTTTAAAAACAATTCTGAAATAAAATTTTACTTCATAATCTATTATCAAATATTGTTTTTATCTCAATTTTAAACAATTGAGATAACATATATGTTTAGGGAATGCAATCAGTCTCTACTAGAACACAATTAAAAATGGAAGTGTGATTTGTTTTTTGTCATAAGGTTATAATTTATGTTAAAAATCCACTATGGAAAAAACATAAATGGTCATTTGTAGAATGATTTTCTGAATTGAGTCAGGAATACATGTTTATCACAGAAAATAAGGTAAGGCCATTGATTTTTCAGGTAGAAAAAATGTAACTTTTTTTTAAAATGTACCATTTTTCTTCTTGTAAAAATTTGAAATGGGTCAATTTGACCTGAATACAATACAAGGGTTAAGATGTTTCTTGTTGATGATTTGGTGTTGTAAATATCATTAGTTTTAGGCAAATTATGTTTATGATTTTTCTCTGAGGTCGCCACATTCTGCATTCAGGAAGCTGTTTTTGTTCACATTTTTAGCAGAACTGTACCTAATAAAATTTTTTGAATAAGGTACTGTTTATGAATGTCTAGGTCCAGGCTAATGAACCAACATGCATGGTATTGTTTTTTTTTATTTTTTAGACTGTCAGACAGCTTTCAGCGCCCTAATTCAGTTTTTAGTCGGCTTCTAAACTGAATACAAATTACAAATAATAAAAATTCAGTCAAGGCATTTTTCATTATCCTTTTTATCCCAGAATAATACCGTAAGAAGGTCGAAAAATCTTGAAAAGGTTGAATCTCTTCACACATAAAATCTTTATTCCCCAAATTGTTCCCTTCTCTTTTTCAGTCAATCTTCAGAAACAAGTGTTGCATCTCATTATAGCCTTGTTGTCTCTAAGTTGCTTGAGTGTGTTTGCAACTTGTCACTACATATTCTTAACTCCATTTACAACCTTTTTTGTCTGTTTCTTCAGCCTCAGACTTACGGCATTAGCACAGGTGGAGTATGTGCCCCGTGTCACTGTAACTCGTTTGGTTCCAAGTCGTTTGACTGTGATGAAATCGGTCAGTGTCGGTGTCAGCCGGGTGTCAGAGGACCCAAATGTGATCGATGCTCACAAGGATTCTTCAACTTCCAGGAGGGAGGCTGCACACGTAAGTACAGAAAGTGGGGTAGAGAGGACGGTTTCTTTAAAATCAGTTGACAAACCTTGTTATCAGCTCACAGAACAAAAGTATAACTCAATCCACTTGAAACCCTGACAAAGTCGACGCATTTAGATTTGGCCTCTGTTTATACTGTAATTTGCAATGGAAGTCAAATCAGCAATCACAAGACGCTGTCTTTATTAAACTGCTGCTTTGCTCTTCTTTCTTTGTAATTTAAAGTTTACATAAACTGTCAGCAGAGAAATTCCATTTAAGAAATCTATTGTGTAATTTCAAAAGGGCATGTGCATTAATTCAAGCAACGGTGTCAGTTTTATAATTACAGCATTGTGAAACGAAATCTTTTTGCTCACAAGCAGGGCAAAGCTAAAACATCTTGTCATAAAACCTAACAAAATATGGCAAAAGATTGTATGAATGTGAGTGGCGGCTTAATTTAAACAAGTGCTGCTTTGTAATAAAAAATAAAGTACTTTGGTATTGTAGGCATTTCTTCCTTTTCCAGTGTCACATGGACATAATACAGTTTATTACTAATAAAACCTATAGCAATTACATTGTAGTTTGAAATATCAGTGCCACAAAGTCTTATAAAAGTCAGGCTTGCTAAATGATCATGTATTTTTGACACTACAATGTGTTATAAATAGTTTAGCAAATTTCCCCCAGGGTTATGAAACATGCATCTTGGCAAAGGCTATAGCTACATCAAACAAAGAATACATGAATATATATTTAGATGATGGAAGGAACAAATTAAAGATAGAAAGAAGGAAATAGGGAAGCAATGAAGAACAGACAAATTAGTGAATTGTCTTTGAAGGTTGAAAACAGAATAGTAATGATGACAAATAAATTATGTATAGATTTCTTAATTCTCTTGATTGGTGAACAAGCAAAACAACTGATAATAATATGTAAAGAATCTTTAAGGAAGACACCATTTGAATCAAATTTAGTCCATTTTACAGGGAATGTAGTAAATGTGTTTTGGCTTTAGATTTCTGTTTCTTTCTTTTCCGTCCTGTAATTATGATTAGCGCTTTACATTGAACTATGAATGTTCCACAACATTCCAGCGTTAATATTTTCCAGTTTTACATCAAACCCTTCTTCCAGGAGCGATGACTCAGTCATAACCCTAACCCTAACCCTTTTTTGTAAAACAGTAAGATGCTGAACCCTAAAAGGAAACTAAAAGCAGTTACATTTTTGTCAACAAGATCTGCTAGTGGTTAAGGGAAGAACAATTGATTTGCATGTGTCACAGCTACTGTATCTAGTACATGCCTCTTGTGGCCACTGTTTAAAGGTTACTTTAAAATATGACACCCAGCTTAGACTAATGCTAGCTTTTATTAGATACTGTAGGTACTTAAGTCTACAAGTCAGATGTAACTATTATTACTACTGCTAACTGACAAAAAAGAACATGATATTAATTACATTTATCAGTGATCGAAAAGTGTACATCTGAAAGCAATAAGATAGTAGCTGTTTGTTGCCAGAGCTTAGGATTTCCATTACCATTGCCTGATGGTGTGTTACTTCATCTCAAAATACAAATTTCTATTATTATAGACAGCAGGTGCTGCAAACTTGTGCCACACAAAATAAGGATTAAGCATCCAAGCACCCCAAGTATGACTATGAATAGCTTTTCCCACATTTCTCCCTATGCAGTTTATTATTGTTGCCAACCACTATTTACAGCCAAGATGAACAGTAATGAGTTAGACAGAAAGAGAAGATAGGGCTGGGAATTATTTGCTTTGATTCATCTTAAGATCCCTTTATTTGACAGTACAGATGAAGAAATGAAAGGGGAGAGAGGGGGAATGGCATGCAGCAAAGGGCCACAGGTTGGAGTCAAACCAGGCCCGCTGCCTCTATATATGGACGCCTGCTCTACCAACTGAGCTATCTGGGCCCCCATCTTAAGATCACTACCACAGTGCAGTATTTAATGTTCCAGGGAATTTACTGCAGGCAGAATAAAAATATGATTCACTCTGTGGGCATGTGGTGCCATTCTATTAAACGTCAGGAAAGTTCATCAATAAATAGTTTGAAATAATAACAAAATAATGCAACTCTCCTGTGAAGATGACTTCTCATTTCATCAGAATTAACATTTCAGTTCATCTAGCACACTGAGCAACAAAGAGAGTCTTCTGGCATGGGCAATTTTCTGGGGAATAGGGGGATTGAGTAAATTAATTGGTAGCGAAATCAATTGAAATAAATGACATTGGGGGCTATGGGTGTTCTTAATGCAGTTACTCAATAAATTACACTTTCAAATTTCAAATTCAAACTGGAACTGTATTATTAAATGATGGCTAGTCCACATAATTCGGAATGCGCATAACATTCACCTCAGTATCATGTCATATGCTTTACTACTTTTACTTTAGTTTACTTTTACTATTAGTTTTGCCTAATAGTTAAGATCAGAGAATGTTGAGTGGATCACAGGCTGGTTTATGTCAATGTTTTGTCAGGATGTGGTATTAAAACCATTTAATCCATGTTATATTTGGGAAATTTGGTTGAAAGGAAACCATATTTCTGTTATAAAAAACTTTGAAAACAATGTTTGTCTATTTACCAAATTCACAATGTGTGTTTCTACTAGAAAGTAGAAAAACACTGTTACTAAATTTTTTACCCCTTAAGTTTAAGTTTCCAAAAAAATGTACCAAGGTCAGTTTCCTGTTCTCCATCCCAGACACGTTTTTCTTTCAGTATGGAGTCTGTTAGCCAACATGTCATGTTTATCAAGAAAAACTGTGTTATTGTTTGGAACAAGAAAAAATACAGCATTGTACTGTGTGGTACTGTAAGTTACTGAAAAAGAAAATGCAATCAGTTTTAAAAAACAAAGATTTTTCTTTAGACTTTATTCAAAAGGCATTTAAACTATACATTTTCTCCTCTCCTACAGCCTGTCAGTGCAGTCATGTGGGGAATAACTGCGATGCTAACACAGGACAGTGTATCTGTCCTCCAAACACCATCGGTGAGAGGTGCGACCTCTGTGCTCCCAACTACTGGGGCCACGATATCATAACTGGATGCAAGGTAGGCTGAAAACTGGATTTGCCAAAGCGGTTGCTAACATTTGTGTAACCTACAGTACTTGTAACACATGAAGAGGGCTTGGCAAACACATTGAGGGATGGCACAAAAATGCAGCAAGGACTATTTAAGAAAGAGATCAACTAACTTATTTAATTTACTTTTTTAAAGACAATGGAAAAGTAATTAACATAGACACACATAATGGTCTTACCATCTTAACCCCAATATGTGCATAGTAAAGGTTAATATAATCAAAGGAAAGTCTTTATCTAATTTTCCTGTTTCTTTTTCAGCTGGTTACCATTTAGTCATTTTTTCACTACCTTTTTGCCGTTACTTCTCAGTCTTCTCTCCTTTTTAGCTCCTTTTCTTCTTCTCTTCCTTTCTAATTTTCCAACCTCCACTCCTTTCTGTGTGCTCGTCCCATACCCTGTTTTCTTATTATCATGGTGCGTGTTTACACAGCCTTCTCTCTGTTTTCCCTCGTCTTTTTCACCTCTTTGTTACACGACATTGTTCAGAGTATTTGAAATGTAATTGTTCTGCACTGAAACTATCTCTCCAAAAGGCTGCGAGGTAGCAATAACTTTCAACTTTTAGAAGTAGCAGTGGACCATTAGCAATTAGAGGCTGGAACATAAAAGTACAGTAAGTCTCAGTTTAACGGCAGATTGATCCAGAAGGGTACATAAGGACAACAAAGATGGAGGCAACAGATCTTAGTGGTACCAAACAATCGCATAAAATGTAAAAACACAGCCAAAGCAGAAAGGTACAATAAAACAGTGAAGTACAACAAGCCAGAACTGAGCAAAAGTAGATAGAGTGAAACCTTTAACTTCTTTAAGATTACAAAGAGATATCAACGGATGAGATGCCACTGAAAATGACCACTCATTAACAGGGAAAGGCTCTTGCTCCGGGTTAAGAGCACTTTGCTGGTATACACGCTCTGAACGCAGGTAATTGAAGATCTTTATTCAACTACAGTTGTTATTACATCACACATGACGGTTACCTGCTTTACGGTGTTTTGATCTTTGATTGAGACATTTGTCAAACATCCAATATTGTTTAGAGAATGATTTTAAGTAAGAACGTTATGCTGCCGCTGCACTTTGGTGTTAACACAAGATTTCACTCACTCCCGTCACACATACTGTAAATTGGGGGTGGGAATCACGAGAGGCCTCACGATACCATAGCATCACCATTCTTATGTCGCAATACGATATTAATGGGATTTTAAACATATCGCAGTATTCTGGGATATATTGCAATTTATCAAATTTTTTCCAACTTCTAATTTTTCCCAATTTAAAATGATGTACTCAAATGGAAACTTTTTTAACATCTTTTTTTATCTAAAAACAATTCTGTTTGTTCATCTTACTTAAATTTCATTGCTGCAAAATGAAATTGTCAAGCAGAAAAACTGACCAACACATATATAATAATACAAAATTGTGTTGGGGGCCTTGGAAACGCTCTACTGTAGGTTGACTGATTGAAACCAAATCAATCAGTAACTAAGCAATTAGTTTTGCTGTAACTAACAGGACACTAGTTAGCAATGCGGTAACAATCCAATAGCTGCCTATTTTCAGGGTCCGAAAGACACTCGCTGACTTCTAGAAAATACTTTTTTTTTTACAGTTTACAAAAATACAGTTTTTAAATGTATTCAGAATAGACTGCAGACAAATGATTGCATTGTACTTGATGAGGAAAAATCAAGTGTCTGATGTTCTGTCTGATAAATTTCATTTTTAAATATTAACTAATAAGACCATCAGCAATAATCTCTGTCTTTGTGTCTGTGTTTGTGTATGTAGGCTTGTGGCTGCAGTGTGATCGGCTCAGTGAGCCAGCAGTGTAACATCAACACAGGCTGCTGCATGTGTCGCGACTCCTTCAGAGGAGAGAAATGCAATGAATGTCAAATTGGATACAGAGACTTTCCTCAGGTGAGTGATCTGAATGACATTAACACTGCAAATATTATAATTATTATTATTATTATTAATATTATTATTATTATTATTATTAAGCATGCTTTTATTTTTGTATTGATATAAGAGAGGGGCCCTGGAGAGAATTGCTGATGGGATTCGATCATTGGGGACAAAGGAGACAGAATTTCATACATGTGATAAAGCTATTATAATGGATTTTATGAGCATAAAAAGCCTCAATAAATAAACTGCCTGATTGATAGAAGCCTAATGGTGTCATCGTACAAGTGGTTTTATTTAACTCTCTTTACATCAGAGCCACACTTTCTGCGTAGCTTCAGCTTGTTTTTCTTCCACCGAGATACCTCACTAGAAATGCATAGTTGAACAAAATGATGTTGATGTTCAAAACAGATTTTGAAGAAACCGCTCACCTTAAAATTACACCTTTTTTTTAGATTCTTTTTTTGGGCATTTTAGGCCTTTATTTTGATAGGACAGCGGAAAAAATGAAACTGAAGAGAAGAGAGAGGGCTCAGAGTCGAACTCGGGCCCGCTGCATTGAGGAGTAACCCTCTAGATATGGGCGCCCACTCTACCAACTGAGCTATCCAGGCAGCCACCTTAAAATGACACTTGAGTCACCTTCTGACCTTCTGATGGTAGTCAAAATGTCCTGAAATTTGGCCGTAAAATTTTCAGTTTCATTCAAGTCTTAGTATAAGGCATACTTTAACAAGGGAATTAATAACATTACAATCAAATTCCATATTTGTTATTTGTGTCTTTATGTAGCTGTGTTCAAGATAGAGAAAATGTCAATAGTTTGCCATGAATAGCATGGCAACAGAATAAAAAAACGTAGTGCTCCTATTAAAAAGTCAGTGGTCAGAGAAATTGCATGGTTATTTTCTTTACACCTTTTGGAACTCAGTAGCTTCAATCAAATGGAAAAATAATAGTTTGTTTTTTGTCTGAACTTCAGTGATGTTCAAACTGACATGGGAGTAAGAAGATAATGGCAACATTTTCATTTTAGAATGAAGTTTAATGGTTTGGTGAAGCATAAAGCTAGGACACACTCTAGTTGCTCCTCTCTCAACCTGTTATATTGTTGATAACAGAAGCTTGGGCTTGTTTACCTCCACCTTTCCCCACAGTGCACCCAGTGCAAGTGTAATGTTGCAGGATCGGACAGCCAGACCTGCGACCTGGAGAGAGAAGTGTGCGCCTGCGCTGATCGAACGGGAAAGTGCAGCTGCAAGGTATAGCATGCACTCACAAGACTATACACACAGTTACTTGGTATCAATGCACTTACAGTAGTAGTTTGAGCTTTATTTACAAAGAAAAATTGAGCATGCACAAATGTGCAAAAACTGATAAAAAATATGCCAAACACTTGAGTATCACATAGAAGAAACAACACAACTTGATGATGAGCTTGGATGCTTAATAAAGCAAGTATAATAATGTTTAAAAAAACATATAAATATGTTTTTAATTAATCTTTTTTTCAAACTGAGTCTGAGCTAAATGAAAATTAATACAGAAATCCTAAAGTAAGCAGGTTTAGTTTTAGTCAATTCATCTTAATTGAATTCAAAGGGGCTTTATTTGAATGAAAGTTTCAATAACAATTGCGTTGTAGTCTTTCTGTGCCAACACACTGTTAATCTTCTAAAAGCTTGTTACTTGGAAAGACTTTGTCAGAATTTTCGTTAAACAAGTGCCATTTCGAGTAGGTTGAATAGATTATTGACAGGTCTCTCTTTCGACATGCTACACTCTTACATGCAATTGAATAAACTGTCATTAGTCTTTGTTCCCAGCTAGAAAAACAAGGCAGCTGTGGTGGAAACATTTTTAAAGTTCTGCAAAACTATCCACTAAAATCAGGCCATGCAGTTATAGAATCATATGGTACTTAACAGCTGCTTTAAATAGTCACATCATTATTAACACTCCACATTATTTGCTGATTGGTCCAACGGGTACTGTACATTACATACTAATTGTCAATGAATGTTTTGCAGATATACTGTCCAAATCCAAGTTTAGCCATCTAGTGACCACTTCCATTCTGCTAAGATGCTTTTACCTTTCAGAAAGTTATCCTAATAAAGTGAATGAGAAAAAATGAGAATGTGTGAGGAAAAAAAGAAGAAAAAAACTTATATGTATGGGTTTGAATTCTACCAGGACAAGATATATACACATATATTATTTTCATCTATATGTGTAGAAATAGGTAAATTACACACATGCACACACGCACACGCACACACACACACACACACACACACACACACACCTGACTTAGGGCCGGTGATGAGACTACAGATCACTGGGTGTCATCTTCACCATGAACAGGTAGAAGGTTGACTGCCTGTCAGTCAAACAGTCGTTCAATCTGTCACTTGTCTCTCTGTTAATCTGTTATTTCTGCTGTCTGTGATGTGTTATGCTGTCTGTCTGTCTGAACCCCTCTCTGTCTGAAACCGTATCTACTGTAAGTATGTGATGTACCTGCATTGCCTTATGGCATGTAACATGTCTCTTAAAATTGAAGAAGCCACATTTTAGATATCAGCAATCAAAATGTGGCTCTAATATACACGATACAATGTAATAATCTGGGATAAATGTTGATTGACAGCCATGTTATAATAATTTTATCATTAAGTAATTTGTCATGCAAAAATTCTTAAAATTCAATGCAATTCTAGCATCTCAAATGTATAAATGGTCTCTGTTTTATATGATTAAATTGAATACATTTGGCTTTTGGACTGTTGCTGTGAGACTTTATAAACAAAGAATGTTTATAGTACCAATATTATGAAAAATATACTTTCTCTTTTGTGTATCTGGTGATTCCCCATACATACAAACTTGCAAAAAAACTAGCCAGGCTGTTTTGAGTGAAATGCGGTTTCTGAATGTCTTCTGTCTTCAGGCTCTGGGTGAGCTGTTCAAAATCTCCACGGCTTTCTACGTCACTAGCCGAGACAAGGTGGCTAGCAGTAGCACATGCTAGTGCTATCATGCTAGCTTGTTCTCAATGGCAAAACACTGCTACAACTCAACTAGTTCACCATAATCTCCAAAAGAACTACATAAATGTCCCTGTTCTGCAGCTATTCCACAAGTGGCCCTCGTCTAGAAGAAGTCTCCCAGCTAATCCTGCGTTGGACTGACCAAAGTTGGAGAAAGAGTTATCTAGCTGATGGGATCTTACCTAGCTACTGAGCATGTGTGACTCCCAACAAAGATAGTATAGAAGTGAGATGTCTCACTCTGTAGCTAAAACAGAGATCCATACACACAAGGTGAAAACAGGATCTGCAGCAATGTGCAGTAAAACAAAAATATGGTGTTTTTTGAAAATGAAACCATGTAAACCTATTCTGGTACAACCTCAAAATACAATTATGAACCTGAAAATGAGCATAATATGGGTGCTTTAAATTAAATTGATGATCATTAGTGTCTAGTAATAACATTTTGACAATGCAAATAATGTAGAATACTAAAGTTGGCGTTTTAGGTTCCTTCCCTATACCTTCACATTCCTCTGTTGTTCTTTAAGTACTCACTAACCTGCAGGACATTTTGACAGAACTCAACATTAATTGGATGATGTTTGACAGCAGTGTGAGTCTTTTCTTAGCAGAGAGAGAAGGCTTAATTTACAGACATGTCCTAATCCCATTTTATCTTATATTATTATTATTATTATTATTATTATTATTATTATTATTATTATTATTATTATTATGATATATTCAGCTTATTTACTCCAAACAATTCAGTGCAATGTGATACTGCTTGTTTTTACCCCAATGTAAACAATGAAAATGCATTTTTGTGAAGCATAGGATGGGTGTCGTTTAATAGCCAAAATATGACGCAGTCCAATTTAAATCTGCTGTCTGACCTCAAGCAATAAATAAAGAATGACATGCTTTGAAAAGTTGCAGTATGTTTCTCATAACTTGTCCATGTCACTGCATTGTATTGTTTTCAGGATTGATTTTAGTCTCCACAACATGCTGTCCACTGAAACAGAATTTATTAAAATAATGTTAAAATGTTTATAAAGAATCATAAAAGCTTACCTCAACTATGTCTTTGCCTGTGTTTATTTTAGGAAAATGTGAAAGGAGACAACTGTGATCTCTGTAAGCCAGACACGTTTGGCTTGTCGGTACGAAACCCACTTGGCTGCAGCAACTGTTACTGTTACGGACTGACACACTCTTGCACAGAGGCACAAGGCCTCATCAGGATGTGGGTAAGTAGAAATACAGTATCTAAATAGTTTTACTTCCGTCTTGTCACTGTTTGTTTAACGCAGGTAGGTTTAATTATATGGCAGAACATGATCAAGTGACTCGAAGCAACATCTTACTGTTTGGCCACATTGGCTAATTGAACTGGATGGATCTGTCCAAGCATTCATCAGTTCATTCATATTTCAAACATTTGTGCCTTTTGCAGTTGATTTTTAGAATAACAGATAACTGTTGTTCTAATTTTGGATGGAGTTTGAAAGAGTGCTGCAACAACTATTGGGGAAACTTTATACAGACTCCACAACTTATGATTTTTGCATTAATATACTGTATTTTGATTAACTAAAGTGATAGATGTAAAATATCTTCATCTTGTCCAAAACCCTTGTGATAATATATTTAACAAGTTTAAAGAATATATCCTGGTCTGGATCTTTCTATCCTCTAAAGTTTTAATCCGTGGATCTAACCAGTAGGTGCCTGTAAGCTGCACTTGTTGTACACACTGTCTGTGCCAGCTTACTTGCTGAGATACCTCATTTGACAGCTGGCTGCCTACAAGTGACGTTGTAAGCTCTGTGTTCTTCATTAATCATTATGAATAATTAAAGGTAAGGTTAATATTTGAAGGTAATAGATCTCATTTTACTTGATTTCTGCCCAGTAGAAAATCAATGACGCACACAAGTCATTTTGCAGCCTACCTGGTGATTGGTGATAGGTGTCAGGTTTTAAATATAAAGAAGGTGGTCTGATATGTACAGAGATATGTTAGGTGTGCTGAATTTGGGAATATTGCCACTCTCTTATTGTGATTGTCTATTGCATAATCATAATTCAATGTTGAGTTTGTTTCAGTGAGGGCCTTGTTGATGAGGCTAGCTGCAGGTGGGAAGAAGCTTAATACGTTTTTGTAGCGAGAGGTTTTGGTCCTGATGGACCGCAGCCTCCTGCCAGAGGGGAGTGAGTCAAAAAGTTTGTGTTCAGTGTGGGAGGGGTTGGCCAAAATCTTTCCTGCCAGCTTCAGCATCCTGGAGGCGTACAAGCCCTGGAAATAAGGCAGATTGCAAATGCCACACCAAACCATGCAATAGTTTTTGAGTCAAATAGCAAAATACCAATTTCAGGGGGTGCGCTTGAGGAAAAGTCAGGGAGATCAACAAATAGGACACATAGTTTGGGAGCCATGAATGTCCGTACACAAGCACGTTCCAATCCATCTAGTAGCCATCGAGATATTCACTGGATAAGTGAAAACTTGCTAGGGTGCTTGAAGAAAACAAGTCCGTAGATTATATCTTCCATCCTAGCCTGGCTTATGTACACACTGGCTTCCATACATTAAAATACAAACATGAGGGTGAGCATTAAGGATATCGCTGTGAGTCAAAAACAGAGGTAAGTGCAGCAGACACCATCAGACAGTCACCCAGCAAGTTAGCAATCGATTGTTGAGTGGCAGCCTGTTTTTAATAAAGGCCCTTCATCTCAGAAACGGTTGCCATCGCCGATAATCTGCCATTTCCGCGGTAACTGTACAGTTTTCTGATGGAGTGCAGTGAGCGGCTTCATTTGAACGACAAACATTCACTTGATTTATTGTCGACAGAGAGAGAGGAAGGGCTGGACAGAGAGAGAAAGACTGATAAAAAATGGAGAGTTTATTGGAAAGGGAGATTTTCTCTGAACCACTGAATCGTGAGATTACACTGAATGGACTAGGACACGCACACACACACACACACACACACACACACACACACACACACACTCCCTCACCATATCTAGACACCATACACATACACTGTACAGACACAGTACACATGCCTTCACATACACAAACACACACAAAAACTCACACTAAAGGGGATTACACATCATTTTTTGTGATATTTATCTCTGAAGGGACAACTGTGTGTGTGATTGTATGACTATTTACTGGTTGTTAAGTACTGCTGTGAAGATCTGCACTAATATAATGAAATATCTTTAAAGAACTTAGATGAGATGGAAGCACTGATACAGTAAGATATTAAAAAAGAAGAGAGATGTGTTTTGCCCCATGACTAATGGCAGCATTTTCTGAACTAGATTATTAATACTGAGCTGAGAAATAAAGGAAATATTTAAAAAAAACAAAGGCCTGAACAGGCAAAATGGCTACTGATATTTGTAAATCAATAACTATTATCTGTAAATAATACAAGAGCATGAACTTTTAAACCTTTTAAAACACATTTCCCCCCTTACAAATATACTGTCATGTCTGAATGCTATAGCAAACATTTATGTAACATACGCACATTTGTAAATAATAAAAACACATTTTTTAACAGCTAGATGAGGCCAGCAATGCTATTTATTCTATATATGAACATTTTGCACCTTTATGAAATGGATCCCTTATTAGTTAAATTCAATGTCATGACTGATGGCATGCTACGTATACTTTATAAAGTATTGTGAAATAGAAAACGGTACAAAATAAAAAAGGATCTACTGAATGTAGAATGAAGTCCTTTTTTCTCAGCCTGTTCATACTTCTTCCTCTCTAGGTATATATCATACTTATTTTTTTCATAGTTGAATCAAGCTAATTGCCAAAGCAACTACAGTATATAAATATGTTTGGAATTCAATACCAGAAATAAGCAATTTCCTGTTCCATGTGTGACTGTTCCATCTGTGTCCAACCATAGTACCTAGATATTATCCACACAATATTTAAATCAGTCCACTCAACCACAACCCACAGTCCATACACCCTGATATTATGCAAGTAATATTGAAAAGAAACACATAAAGTGGAAGACAGAGTTAATGAGAAAGTAAGGGCTACATTTTCTCCAGATTGTATCTTGCTCTCTATTTGAATCATATGAGTTATTACTGACATAGTGACGCATCAGTTTCAAGTTATATTCAGAAGGGAAATACATTTACATTGGAATATACAACTGAGGAGCAATACTTAAAAAGCAACAAAAATGGGCCCATGATTAAGAAAAGTGACAACACAGTCAATCTGAGAAAATACTGATTTGGTGATTGTCTTATTAACAATACCACTGTTATAAAATAGCCAGGTTCTTCCATCACCAAAACATTTAGTCACTTTTTGCTGCACTGAAACCATTGTTCAAATACAAAACAAGCAGATTATTTGTTCATGCCTTTTAACCAATTGAAAGCAGTTACAGTTAGAAGCAGTTAGCCTTACTTTAGCTTCAAGTAAAACTTTCTGTCCAACATAAAACTCTGTGTATCAGCGAGTCAAGGCAGAGCAGCCAGTGGACATCAGAGGAACAACCAGGAAACATTTTCTCCATAAAATATGATCCAGTTTCCCCAAAATCAATCGTGGTGTCTGACTTAGTGTCGTAAAGCACTTCTCCTGGGAGATCATACCCTCTCACCAAAGTTATATAGTACAAGAACACACATTCGTCTAGGAATGACAGAGGCACCATTCTCTCTATTACAAAATGATTTTTTGTTGTTGCAATAATTACTCAAATGTCACATGTGTGGTGGTACATCCAATGTATAATTATACATTAAACTGTTCAGGTGTCACTTGACTAAAGCTGAGGGGGTGAAGTGTTTGGTTACACAAGACGTACTGGGACTCCTGCAACAGGATTGCTACTAAATGCCATCAGATTAAAATGAAGACTAAAGATCATTGTTACTGTTAACAGTAAATAGTTATCATCAGACTTAACTAGAATTCCTATACTGTAATGGAGAAAACAAAGATAGTGTGACTAAACAAGGAAAAAACTAAAACTGACACTACACATCCTGGACTTAGGGACACCGTATTTACAGTTTTGTCATGGTATGCAACATAACTTATGTGGTTTGAATTATGATTTTGCCATTCTACCCACCCATGTGCATATGCCTTATCTGCCTCACTTTGCGTCAACTATGACATGATGAAATAAGACCGTGGCTGCGTTTCAATATTGGTTCAACATGCCCTCGTTCACTTCCCCTCAACACTTGCCCTTGGGGGAGTCCCTGCCGCCATCATAAGTGTTGTTCCATTTGTCTAAAACCTGAAGTGAATTTGATGAGCTCGACCGTCGGAAGGCTGAGGGAGAAGGTGAACAACAATGGTCACTCCAAGTCGCCTTCGTGTGTGCTATGATGTCATACCAAGGGCTGAGGGAAGTGAAGGAGAGCATGGTGAAAAACTTATTCAACAGCCTGTGTCGAAAAGGTGTACCACACCAAAATGTATAATAAAAAACTGAGACCAAAAGATTCATAATTATTAGCCATGTAACACCATTTAAACTAATCACAGTTCCTTGAGGTCAATCTACAAGGACCAACATGCATCACATTAATATTGACATTGTTGTGTGTAGTTAACGCTGAAGCCTGAGCAGACGGTGCTCCCCCTGGTGGATAAATCCAACACTGTGGAGACGAGGAGAGGAGTGAGCTTCCAGCACCCTGAGATCCTCGCTCATACAGAGCTGGTCACCTCAACTCTCTCTGAACCCTACTACTGGAAACTGCCGGATCAGTTCACAGGCTCTATGGTAGGAAAGCTCACTGTTTTTGTTTTTTCATTTGTTGTTTTTTAATTATACATGTTTGTGACATGCCATTACATTACACTTTTACATGACTAGGCGATACAGTTTTTAATGGTTTTTTTTTTTTTTAATGGCAATCAACAACCATCAAAGTAGTAATATAGATATCAGTATTTCAGCTCAAATCAAGAGGACTTTGACAGAATGGAAAAAACTGTTAATTAAGTACAGTTGTCCTTAATGTCTTTAATCAATTATCTCTGTCCTACAGATCACAGCATATGGTGGGCAGTTGAAATATGCAGTGTACTACGAGGCCAGAGATGAAACTGGTCCTTCCTCCTATGAGCCTCAGGTCATTATTAAGGGCGGTCCTAACCGCAACATCCTGATGACACGCCACATACCCGGACTCCAGATTGGTCAGCTGACCCGCCACGAGATCGACATGACAGAGGTAGAGCAAGGATGGAAGTGGGAAATTGAAAAACAATAGAAGAAACAACTTAAAAATACCAACTAAAAAAATAATAGACCTAAACCAAATATTGATGTGCTTATTTTTGGCAAGCTCTGTCAGTCAATACAAACAGGGTCTATTACATTGGTAATGGACTGCAGTGGTAAAATTGATTTGTCGTGTGTGTGTGTGCGTGCGTGTGTGTGTAGCATGAGTGGAAGTATGCAGATGGCAGGTCCATGACTCGAGAGGACTTCATGGATATTTTGTTCTATGTGGACTACATCCTTATAAAGGCATCACACGGCAACTTGATGCGACACAGCCGGTAAAAAGCTAACACACACACACACACACGAGGAGTGACATGCGCCTCCACACAGTGTGATGAGTAAATAAAAGATACCCTGAAAAAAAAACATTTCTACCACAGAAACAGTATAACCTGCTTCCAATCATCATTACAGATGTGTTTAAATACATGTGCATGTCCTCTTTGATATGATGAAGGCAAGTATCTTAGTTTTAGAATTTCCCAACAAACCAGTGCAATGATAAATTTAAAAGAAAACAGTGAGTTCTCTCTCTTCTAGTATTTCAGAAATCAGTCTAACAGTGGCCGAGGAAGGCAGACCAACCAAAGAGAGCGAGAAAGCACATCAGATAGAGAAGTGTGATTGTCCAATCGGATACTCTGGACTTTCCTGTGAGGTGGGCACTCAACTAAACACATGCATGCACAGACTTGTAGAACTTAAACCTGCAAAATGTGAACTTTTCCAAGTGGTGTTCCTAATAACTCTGATATAGGTGTTGCATTAGTCAGCAGGTAGTTCCATAGCATTTTTGACTGTACTTCAAATTTCTGTACAGTGCAAATGCGACTATATGAAACTACTGCTACTGCCTTAAAAATATCTGTAACTAAGATGCTGAGCAGGATATTTTTTATTTGAGAAAATCAGGGCTCTCTATACAAAGTAAAATAAATATATTTGTCATGTCTGTACTGCAATTGTTTATTTGCATCGGCTAAATTATGTACAAAAACCAAATTCTTTGTTAAGTTAAAATCATCTTTTCTTTACATGTTGCTATAAACTAGGAGACATGCCAAGAAATTTCAGAATATAGCTAGCGTTTATCAGTGTAAAACTGCATCATTAAGTTTCTGGAACTGACTTACAGTATTTGTAATAACTGTGTGATGAAATTACTTCAATGCAGAAGCAAAAGCACACTACATAAAAACTAGAATATGCAAAAATCAAATATGTTAACATAAAAACTATTACAGAATAGTGATAAAAAAATGAAAAGAAAAACCATTCACATTGACACAAGTTCAAAACTAATCTAACATTACAAATATTAATTACTGAGTGATCTCTCAGAGGAATGAATGCTTTATGTCTGCTGACTTTAGAGTGTAAACATGGAGGTCACAGACTAGGCTTTCAATAATATCTCACAAGTTTCCAATTTACATTTAGTTCAGAGTTTTAAGCCTCTGCGACGCCTTTCAGACTCATGTTTTTTTGTTGCTAGCGAGGATTAAGCCTCACTGAGCATATCTCCCACTCAGTTGTGATTTTGTCAAAGCAATTGACTTTCAGCTGCGTCCAGCTCCTTCTCTTAAGCCACAGAAAGCATAAAGCAGGGACTCAATCTTTAGTTTAATGAGGATTTTGTAGAGGTAGCTTATGATACACATGGGCAACAGTTCTGTGCAATTGCAGCGCCTGAGAGTCAGTTAGGTATTATTGTGTTAATCTCAAAGGAACACATGAGTTGCCAGTAAACTTTTAACTATATTTTTCAACCTCTGTTTCACTTTGTCGTTTGCTATTTGGAGTGCAGAGGAGCAGACATCTATATTGACGAAAATGTTTTTTAGCCGTGTACATAATTTAAAAGCTACAGATTTGAAGCCAAATAGAAAGCAGTAGCTAAACTTCAAATGTTCAGGTCGCAGAGGTCTTGGCTGACAGATGGCCATTCTACATGTAGCTGCCGTCGTTGTTAATAAAGTATTTTTAAACGGGTGTTTAGTGCTAGCAGAGGGAACAGATGGCTCTTTAAATGGACTCCATTAATTATTACTGAACAGGAGAGAGAGAGAGAGAGGGAGTTACCTTGCATGTCTCACTGTGTGTGTGTGTGTGTGTGTGTGTGTGTGTGTGTGTGTGTGTGCATGTCTCTGTGTGTGTGTGTGTGTGTGTGTGTGTGTGTGTGTGTGTGTGTGTGTGTGTGTGTGTGTGTGTGTGTGTGTATATGTGTGTGCATGTGCATGTCTGTGATCAAAAGTTACTAGGGAATAACTCTTAATTGTGTGTATGTGTGTGAAAGAGAGAGTGGTCAACAGTTGCCTTGAGAAATAACATAGTTGTGGGTCCATGTGTATAGTTGTGTGTGTGTGCGCATGCATGTGTGTATTCAAAGATCATGCATAGTGTGGGATCACTGTGGGAACACATGCTATCAAAACTAGATCTTCTATATCTGTCTTTCAGCTTTTAAAAAAAAAATCTTTAAACAAATAAATCTCTACCCTCATTATCCCGCTCATTCTCTTTCTGTCTGGCTGGCTCTCTCTGTGTGCAGGAGTGTGCTGCAGGTTTCTACCGTCTTCGCGCCAGTTCCCTGGCATCTGCTCCAGCGTCAGGAGTGCCCACCGCTACCGGCATGGGCAGTTGTGTTCAGTGCCAATGCAGTGGGCACTCTTCCAGCTGTGACCCTGATACATCCATATGCCAGGTAGGTGTGTGTGTGTGTGTGTGTGTGTGTGTGCGTGTGTTCTGCCACTGGAGACCCTTATACAGCTATATGCCAGGAAGCTTCTGGAGAAGAGATAGAGGTGAGACAGAGAATATAGTGTCTGTATGCGTGTGTTGGGAGGAATGTCAGGTACTGTAATTAGCCCTAGCGATAATTAACGACCCCTGGCTCATTTATATTTTGTGTAATTTCCTCTCCTCTGGATCTGATCCAAAGCTATGTACATCCTTACTTTTAGAAAAAGGGGAGAAGATCATCTTATCAGAAGAGCTTTACACATTAAGGCAAAGAAATCTGACCCTGACAGTTTAACACAAAATGTATTCAACAGGTAAGCACTGTCACTAAGCAGCACATTCCAGTTGGGACAATAATTTCCATAAAATTTAGAAAAAACTCTTGTGGTAAAAACTTCTAGTTTTTATTTATTTATTCAGTGCGAGGAAACAAAACTTGGAATGAGAACCACCTCCATTTTTGTTTTGATAGTGTGTGTGTGTGTGTGTGTGTGTTTGTAAGATTTTCTGCCTGCATTAATTCCATAAATCTATATGATGACTGTTGAGATACTGTAAATCTGAACATGCCAGTTGTTAGCTTTTAGTCACTTCCAGCCTTTTCACAATCTGGTCAGTTGTCTCCCCATCTGATGTCTTCGGGTCATCCCTCATATTTGATCTTTAAAAACCCAGGCAGACTTAAAGAATGTCCCTGTTTTGAAAACTATCAGAAAAATCCATCAACTGAGATAATTGTGGACAGTTTATGAGGACCCATTTTGTTATGTGGCTTGATGTGTTTAGAACACCACTGCGATGAATAACCAGTAAGATAGATACGTATAAGCACTTGTAAATAAACTCTGAAAGATACTGGCTGTGTTGAATGGAGCCTTTTTAATTCAATTCTATTTTATTTATAGTATCATTTCACAACAAGTTATCTCGAGACACTTTACAGACAGAGTAGGTCTAGACCACACTCTATAATTTACAAGGACCCAACAGTTCTAGTAGTTCCCTCCAGAGCAAGCAACAGTGTGACAGTGGCGAGGAGAAAAAACCCTTTTAGGAAGAAACCTGGGACAGACCCAGGCTCTTGGTAGGCGGTGTCTGAAGGGCCGGTTGGGGGTGAAATGAAGAGTGGCAATAACAGTCAAAGTAAAAGATAATGGAACATTGACTAAAAATAGTAGTTTGTAGTAGCACTGCTTGGCATTAAAGGGCACAGCAGGATGTAGCAGGGCACCGCAGAGCATAGTAAGATGTAACAGGGCATAGCAGGCCGTGTAGCAGGACCACGGCGACAGCTGCAGCCATGATTTTGGAGCCTCCCTGATCCAAGGAAACATACTGGGGAAAAAAGAACATAAGGACCCCGGGGAATGACTCCCCCAAGCTAGGTTAGTAACATGCATTTCTGGGACATGTATGCACACAAATGGAAAGAAGGGTTCAGTGTGTCAGAGGAAGTCCCCCGGCAGTCTAAAACTATTAAAGCATAATTAAGAGAGACAGGGTAAAGAGAGGAGCCTACCCTGCCTCACTTTAGTTGTATTATATTATTGATTATATTTTAGAAAATTGATACCTTTTTTGAGCATGATGTTAATAATTTTTTTGAAGAAGACCTAAAATATGGCAGGTAGTGCAAGTGGCTCACCTTCTTTCATAAAATTGCAGCAGCGCAACAATTTGTCAAAAGCTTGCTTGGGTGCTGGATTTTCTATTTGGTCATGACAGAGTCTGACTCTGATTACTGACTGAGAAGCGTCTAAACCGGACAACTAAAAGGATCAGCAACTATGTAAAATCCTCACTCAAGCTTAATTTAATTTGTAATGTAACCATCATGCAAAAAGGATTCGCTAGAAGAAAAGCTTAATGGACATTTTATTCAATCAGGATTCAGTCATAGAAGAAAATGCCGGTAAGACAACTGAATGTTATTCTTAAATCTATGGATTTATACCATGAGATCATCTGTATGAAAGACTCAAATTAGCACCAACAACCAAGTTGTGTAACCAGTTGTGCAGAGAATAGTTCCAATATGGGTGCCAGTCCACTGTCCTGTGCTTTCTAATTATTTTTTTTAATTGTTTTTCTCCTTTTCTGTTACCTCCTCTTTTTATCCATTCTCATACATGTATCTTCAACTTCATTTTAGCATTTCTCCTTCATCTTCTCCACCTCCTTCTAATTTCCTTGTTTCTTTTTATTCAGCCCTATTCTCATCCTCAATTATATATTTACTCATGCTTTGTCTTGTTTCATTAGCCTGTCATTTTCTCTGTCTCTTACCCTCAGTTCTCTAATTTTTCTTTGCCCCAATCTTCCTCTACACCCTCCTGTCTTTCTTTCTCACCTCTCTTTAATTTCTCTAGTTTTGTCAATTTTTAGTTCTTCCCTTCCTCTTCATTTGTGTTGATTTCTGTCTCTTTCTGCCTCCCAGCCATTTTACCCTCGCCCATTTCCATCTCGCTCTCCATAACGGCGTCATTAGCATTTTCCTACCGAGCGGGCTAAATTGAAAATGCTAAACGAGTTTGTTTCTGTGGTAATTAGTGCTAACGAGAAACACAGGAAGTTAATGGAAATGACTTGTTTTGTTAGAAGGCAACTTCCTGTTGCACTGTGTGTGTGTGTGTGTGTGTGTGTGTGTGTGTGTGTGTGTGTGTGTGTGTGGAAATGTACTGTATATTTACATTGGATTTT
Source organism: Etheostoma perlongum (assembly GCA_026937815.1). Lineage (NCBI taxonomy): Eukaryota > Metazoa > Chordata > Actinopteri > Perciformes > Percidae > Etheostoma > Etheostoma perlongum. The sequence goes on along the minus strand of CM049388.1, from coordinate 7,142,942 downwards.
GGCATAGCACCTGTCAGAATACAAATATGAATGGGTATTATTATATTATTAGTTATATTTGATGGTTGTGTACACCGTCACCATCCTCATAACAACAAGTGAGTGAAATCCTAAAAAGTAAATGAGGATTTCAGATGGCCTGCTCTTGAGGAAGGAAGCTTATTAAACATGTGACATCTCACCTGTCATGGTCTCACAGCATGTCATCATGCAGGAGTGGAGGGACTGGGCCCAAAAAACATTTATTACTGTGTGTGGACTCGGAAAAAGTTGAGGCTAGATATTTGTGCATTTGTGTGTGTTTGTTTGTGAATGTGTGTGTGTTGATGTGTGTGTGTGTGTGTGTGTGTCTGTGTGTGTGTGTGTGTGCATGAGCGTGCGCCCTAAAAGAAACTGTTTGGTGAAAAAAATGTGAGATGCTCAGTACTGCAGAAACAGCTGTGATCACATTGGGTACTTCCCAGTGACAGTCCGTATGTGTGAATCTGTATGCATGTGAACAAAGCGAATGCTCAATCAACTTTTCCTGGAAAGTAAAAGTCAATAAAAGTTTTCATCAATTTGTCTTGTTAGAAGAAAAACGAATCAAAGAAGACAGGCAGCTCCTTTCTGTCAACATGTTCATGTCAAACATCTCAGTAACCATCTCTGAGTTTACTGCCTTACAGAAAAGCACACCACTGATCAAAAGTACTACTTTTATCCAAAATTGTGAAGTAAACTGACAGTGGGTATGCCACTTTTTTTATACTTCTAGTCTTGGTGTAAATCAACAAGCGTAGCCAGGATAATTATCTCACTTGCCAAAAAACAAGCCTCCCCAATGCCAATTTATTAGTAATCAAGGAGGGGATGATGAGTGACCCCGCCTGTCGTCTTTTCAATTACTTATAGCCGACTTGTGACAAGTAGACACATACAAGGGATTGTAAACAGATTAAAGCTTTAGTGCGTACCTTTTTGATATTAATGAGCATCCGTTACATTCAAGCCATTGCCAAATGAGTTGCTACAAAGTTAATTAAGACTATCAGCACCACACTCTGTATTTCTCATTATGGCTATGTTCAAAAGATTGTGGCGTCCAGTGGCGTCTATTTTCCCTCGTTGAAACTCAAATGAAGATGACTACCTCTTCTAAAGAGTCCATCATGTTTTTTCAATCCTCCGTTTCCTCCTTGGCTACTAGCAACTGCATGGAGGGGGTAGGGGGAAGGGCAATGAACAGTCATGGAAGGCTTGTATCATGTGGACGCGTGTGACAAAGTGGGTTTGCTCACCACTTGTCCCATATAGGTCATTAGTTATAGTAAGTAGACACACAGTTATCGTTAGTTTAGTTCCATTTTATTAGGTTGCAAGTTTAAACATGGTTTAAAGGTTTCCCTGTGTTGATTCTTCCTTTGTTCAGTTCCACCATGCAGGACAATTGTTTGGGGAGGGGCCGGCCTAGGCATTTCCTGTTTTATAGGAAAATGGTGGTCAAGGATGACATCACCGGGCCAAACCAAGTAGAGGGGTTTCTTGTGTATAGGAATGTTTATTTTGGTTGTTTTTGGTTATTATATTAAAAGGTATGAATAGCCCTGACTTGTTTTGTAGTCAGTAAGATAGGAGGGAACTGGTAACCAAGTTCCATAGGTTAAGAGATTGCTAAGATATTAATGTTATGGAGTAGATCAACCTGCTTTAGGATGGGATGGACTGAAGCAGTGGGGTGTGAATTGACAACCCTATACAAATAGTAGGATTTGTGCTCCTGAGGAAACAGGGAGGTAAGGCTGTGCTGCTAGGAACACATGTCTGTTGTTAGCGCTGCTACTAGTTGAATGTGTAATTGTTTTAAGTTTTGATTATTTAATTATCCATGTACTGCAGACCACTGGAAATAAATAATTTTCTCTGGAAACATACAATGTCTGAGTCTGCCTACCTACCACCATCTTAACCACTCTGGTCAACCTACCACAACGCGGCAACAGTTTTGTTGTCTTTTCACTGTTCCACTGTCAATATTTATACAACATGCAGATAAAATTGTAGCTTAACTGCTGTTAATGTTTTTTTTGTAATTGTGTTACATCTGCCTACATTATGCTCACACAAACAAAGTTGGCTTTTTAAATCAACCACACAGACCAACAAGTCATGCTTACTGGAGGACAATGGGTTAGAATCATGGTTGGGTTAGAGAATGAATGAAAGCCAATGCAGTGTCTTCAGAAATATAACATTAATTTCACGTGTGTGTGTGTGTGTGTGTGTGTGTGTGTGTGTGTGTGTGTGTGTGTGTGTGTGTGTGTGTGTGTGTGTGTGTGTGTGTGTGTGTGTGTAGAACTGTCAAGACAACACTGAGGGTGATCGGTGTGAACGTTGCGCTCCGGGATTCTACGGTGTGGTCCGAGGTTTCCATGATGACTGCAAACCTTGCGCCTGTCCCCTCACCAACCCAGACAACAAGTAAACTACCTGTTCATCCATATCTTTTTTTCAGCAGAGGGTGTCTACATATGGAAAGTATTGTGTATCAGTCATGGATCATTTTGTCATGTTTGGATGCATTCTCTAAAATGCATTTATGTACATTTCTGTTATTTTTTCAACTTTTTTGAACATGTAGACTGTAAATGTATTAAGATATTTATGTACTGTATGTTCACTGGAAGTATTTTCAATCTGTCTGAGTCTAGTTTCAGTCCAACCTGTGTAACTGAGGGATTTAATGACTACCGGTGTACTGCTTGTCCTGAGGGATATGAGGGCAAATACTGTGAGAGGTGAGAGACACGCACACGCACGCACGCACACACACACACACACACACACACACACACACACACACACACACACACACACCGGTCATATATTTTCTCCCACACACATGAAAGTGTGAGAGTTTTTGACAATAGATAGTACAAGTCGCTGAATCTTTGTTTTACAAAGTGATGTATGCTACATGTAAACTGGTGGGGACAGGGGTCATTTCTGGTGTGTGTGTGTGTGTGTGTGTGTGTGTGTACATTGTAGTGTAAAAGTGTTGATGTGTGAAGGGCTGGAAAAAATGTTTTTCTCACTTCCTGTTTGTGTCCATTTTTGCCACGATCTTGATTTGTTTACAGTCTTTATTAAAAGGTGTATTTGTTCAGACACAAAACAATCTTAGTTAACTCTTTCCTTCTTCCCATGATATCCCTGTCCAGGTGTGCTACTGGTTACCATGGTGACCCACGGATGCCTGGTGGCCGCTGCGAGGAATGTAAGTGCTCCTTGTGGGGGGCACTGCCTGGACCATGTGACCCTGTCACAGGCCGATGCCGTTGCAGGGTCGGGGCATCGGGAAAGTCATGTGACCAGTGCATGGACAGGCATGTGTGTGGACCAGCTGGGATCATCTGTAAGACTAACACACAGCTTTATGTTTAATCTATTGTTAGTGTTGCTTTTTCTTTCTTGTTTATTCTTTTTTGCTTTCTCTTCATTCAGGGTTGAAATCCCGGCTGTAGAGTTTAAATTAAAGTTATGAGACAAACAGCCAACAGGTGCAGGTTTTACAGGACATTGTTCTGAATTATGTGATCGTGAATCTTAGTGCCAATAATTTAAATAGAAAATGAATGGAGGCTAAAATCAAATCAATAATCATTATAAGGGCCTCTTTGCCTTCAACCACAGAATCTATCACAAAAGGAGCCCAGAATTTAACTTTACCCAATCATAGCAAAAAGAGCCCATTTGGTCCCCTTGAAAGTGTTTTTAGATAAATCAACAGACATCCTCTCTTTTTTATTTTCTTCTATTCTCTCTAATAGCCTACCACCCAGCATAGTCACCTGATGTTTAGCGATGAAATGTAAATGAGCAGTCAAAGCCCTTTTCACCGGTTGCTATGGGAGACAGCGGGTCGTAGCAGAAGTCAGATTCAAGTCATTTAGATAATAATTTCAATGTCATTTAGAGCTAATTTAAACTTAATATGAGCATAATGGCAGGACCAATTCGGTTCCATTAGCATGTCTACAGGTACAACAATATAGAAGAAAAGGTTGTAAGACAGAAGCTGATTTGAAATTGCTGCTGTCAGGTCAGAGAGGAAATTGCTTGCTCAGGTCTTTATTTGTTCCGACACAAGGCGTGTGTTCATAAATTGGCAGCACAAGTGCTGTAGTTCACCCCTCACACCAAACTGGCCTCTACGTTCAGACTATAATTACAAGTCCTGGTGGTTTCCAGAGAGTAGAACGATCAGACTGCTGTTCACTTGTTGAAGAGTGATTGCACTATGTTTCGTCCCTGCTCTGCCCTTTCTCCCATCCCATCAGACATAAGTGAGCACTTTGGGAGTCTGCAATCTTGATCGAGGAAAATGCATGTAGCTCTCATATCTTCATCACAAGTATCATTTCCAGATACATTTCAATATGTGATGTCATAATGGGTTGCATTATTGAATGATGTCTACATCCACATGAGAGTTTATGTCAAAATTCTATTATTTATTTCAGGGTGAAACATGCAGTATTATATGCAGTATTATACTGATAGGGTATTGTGACCTCAGGGAATATCTAAATACAATGCTTATAAGCACAAAAGACGTTTGTACATGATGTGTCCCCCCATGATTTTTGTATATTTTTGTATATATATTTCTTTTGCACAATAAGATATAAAACCTGTTTCCAACCAAGATGCATTACATTGAAAACCAGTTCTGGAAATACCATTGCCATCGGACCTAAACATGCTGTATTTGATGTCTGCAATGTGTCTAAATGGGATTTAATTAAACTGCTTTGTTGGCCCTCATCAAAATGCAGTTTCCATGTAACTTTCAGGCAACATTATCTTTCCATTTTCAAAATGAGTATACAGCAACACAGTGTCTGTAGCACGACCTCGACAAATTCACACTGGACTCATAGCCCTGATGCAAAGTACCTTGGAACACAATAAACACATAAGCAGCGCATTAACAATTATGATGCCAAAAACAGACTGCAGAAAACAAAGCACAAAAGATGCCCTACCTGCAGGTAACTTTTTTCTAAATACTACAAGCAAACCAAAAGTTTAAGAGCTGTAAGTTACTGTATAAGGAACACAGTTGTTTGTGTTTTTGCGCTTTTAGGTTTTGCACATATACTCTAAAAATAGTGGACGTAGCAGTAGCAACGTCACCTGTTTGTGGGCTGCCCATGGGACTATCGTTTTGAATCCTTGAGTTTGGCAATTTAGCCGTTGCCTTCTTGGTTGTTTTAATGCAATGGTGCTGTGCTAAGCTAAATGCTCAATGATTACGAGATAAAGCTTCAGCAAATTGGTTCGTATAAGGATTCATGTGCACACAAAAGGACCTTTTGGTCAGAGTGTAAAACAAGCAGATATATCACAAATTTATAAATGTTAAAGAAAATATGGACAACACCGCAAAACAAGTTCACAGCTATTTTAATGTACAAAGGGCCAGTGGTTAGCATTGCTAATCCTCTGTCCTGATTGACAGGTTGGTGTGCAGCAAAGCCCTAAAGCACCCCCTGCTTTATTGTCACTTTTAAAATAAATGAGACCATAATTTACAAATTTGAACACCATTCTGTATTGAAGAAGACTTGAAAGGAGCGTTTGAGACCATCAAATTGTTTTGAAAATGATAATAAATTAATTGAGATTAATTGATTTTCTCAAAGACTTCTACAGTATACAATCCAGCTTCTTTTTTCAACCAGTGAAGTCGCCCTCTGCTGGAAATTAGATTTGGCCACACTTTTCAGACCCTTCTGAACATCCATGTTCAGACCTGGAAGCTCCGTCTAGTAAGGAAGTCCATCTAGTATACATGAATATACTAAACTGAGAATAAAATGTTCCACCAGGCGCATCTGTGCTGGGTTCCGGCTGCGCCGCGGTACTGTGCTGTACATTTACTGTACATGTGTGTATGTGTGTTTGCGTGTTTTTGTGTTTTTTTGTGTATGCACGTGACTGCATGGATTCCTTATTGTACTTGTGTGTTGGGTTTTGTCAGTGATTGATAGAATAAAAACAGTTTTTATTTTATTTAATTCATCTTTGATTTCCCTTGTCAGAAATTTTAATTTCTGCAATAAATCAGCCTCAGGCTTTAGAAGCGAAGAGAAATTCACACACTCACACACACGATAAAGAAAAATGTGTATGCACGCATCCAAGTGAATTCCCTGGTGTGTTTGTGCATTAATTTGTGTGTTTTTAGCCTGCAGTGTGTGCTCATAATAGGTGCTTTTTCCTCTCTGTGCTGAATTTCATGCATCGGCAGCCCTGTCTTTCTGATGCCAGAGTCACTTAAACACAAAAACACAAGCAGTCACTTTGATCACACACTGATGTGTTACAGACTCACAAATAAGGCATAGAAAAGCACACTGAGCAGTAAAATACATATAACATACTTCCTTTCTTTCTTCTCCTCATTTTTCTTCCTCTCCTTTCTCTCTGCCAAGTCAAACTACAGAAGTGCACACACACGCACACAACCAAGCAAACCATATGTAAACCTCTAATAGATTTTGTTGGCCTCATTACACTCTAGCTGTGTCTAAATGTATGTATTTATTTGTCTCTGTAGCCTGTGATGATGAGTGCTCGGGTGTGTTGATCAGTGATATGGACCGCCTGTATCGCATCATCACTGAAGTCACCCTGACCACACCCCTCCCACCACCTTATAGGGTGTTGTACCGCTTTGAGAACATGACAGAGGAACTCAAGGTAAAAATGGCTTCAGCCTGGTTGAAAAGGATATTTTCAAATGATTTTTAATTTGTGTTTGCTAAGCATTTAGTTTATGTTGCTCCGTCTGTCATGTTTTCCACTTTGGCACAGCACATACAGTTAACAATGATAACAGTACCATGTTAACCACTCCAAATTTTTACTGATTTTTGGAACAATGGCTCGTTGTCAGGCATGAGAAGACAAAATCAGGCTACTCATTTCTTGCCGGCAACCGGCAATTTTGCCAACTAAAATGACTAGTAGTAGTCATATTGTATCAGCTCTGGCTAACCTTAGCTCCATCAGTTGGTTGAAAACACTGTCACTGGCTGACTTGTTAATGTTCCCAACTGACTTAAATGAGAATCTTATGAAAGGAGTCATTAATATAGAAGACAGAAACAACTTTATTCTTTTGCAGTATTGCAGTATAGATCATTTCTAGATCATTTCTAACATGACTCTTATTTTACTAATCTGTCATATAATCAAATAATTGCTGTTCGGGGGGAGGGGTTTGGCAAATCATCAGTTGTTAGAAATGCTTTGGATGTACTCATGTCTTAGCAAACAATTAGGAAAATTTCCAAAGAAGCATTTGTGATTTTGATATAATAAAAATAGACATTTTAAAGTCAGATATGGAGAACATATTAAAGGCTGTATGTAATCAAAACAGAGTTATTGCAATACTTGGTAGTGCATTTAGATAGAACATTCTTCATTCAGCTCACTCAGAGAAATTGTCTCCTTCAGTACGAATCACCATTTGGAGCTATTGAGCATTTTCATCGTCAAAAACATGATGCTTTCAAATTTGATTAACACATTCCATGTTTTAAATGGATTTTGCACAAGTTATGCACTGTGGTTACATCAGCATTCCATAACGTCGTTCTCACAATTGAACCAGGTTATTATTGTTTACTGTGACATAATTCAAATATATTGACTTTAATTGGTTACATATATTTTCTCTTTGATTATTTCTATTTTCCGTCCTTGCCTCCTGCCCTCCCTTGCTCATCCTCTTCTCTTCGGCTCTACAGCACAGAGCCAGGCAGTTCAAAAGCCTAGCCCTGGGCCAAAATGTGTCAGACATTTCTCTATGTAATTCCTTCATCTCTCTGTTTCTCTCCTGCAGCACATGCTGTCACCTCAGAGAGCTCCGGAGAGATTACTGCAACTGGCCGACTCCAACCTGGGATCACTGGTCGTTGAGATGGACCAACTACACAGCAGGGTACAAACACTTTTGTTTTTTCGTTTGGCTCGACTTAATGCCATTGTCCTGGTTGTCTTCCTTTCTGTTTTTATCCATCTTTTGCCCTCTTTCTCTGTCTGTATCTAACGATATGGACCAAATAAAGACTGCGGCAGGGAGAGAGATCATAGACAAGGGCCACACTAATGTAAAAACAGTGAAGATACAAGACTTCTACAACAAGCTGTGCATTGCAATAGATACAACGCATAAACCAGTAGCCAGCTGCAGCACGCTGACTGACGCAGCGTACAGAAGCAAAGCAGTACAGAAACAAGGGTCAGAACTGATACAAGTCTCTAAACTGGGTTTTGACACAGGGATCCTCTTTAAGACAGTGCTTCAAAATTGGGGAATGAAGCACGCTCCCTGTATAGTTTTTCTTGTTAACAAAAAAAGGTTTTGTTCACATTCACTTCTTTACTCCATCAACTGCAGAATAACATGAAACCCACAGCAGGATGTTAATTCCAACCACCCTTTTGGCCCTCTTGTGTGTGAACTAAATAAACAACACATGAACCCACTTGTTATGTAGTTGTGGTCTAGAACTCCACAGGGCCCTTATCGTGGCAATTTATATCATACTATTGGTGCATATTCCAAAACAAATTTTCAATTAAATTGGCACACACCAAATAACACGGAACCTTTTGGGGACCTTGGATAGATATTAATAGAATAATAGCCGCATTTGAAAGGATTTGGATCTTGATCAGGATCAAGATCATAAATCCTGATCTGGTCATTCCTAGTTTCGCAATATTTCAATTCAATTCAAACAACTTTATTTATCCGGGGAATTCAATTTAGCAGTCAACCAGTCACATAAAAACAGACAGACAAGAATAAACACCATCACAATCATTTAGTCCATCATGAGTGTCAGTAGCAGCAGGTCAAGAAATGCAAAACCCACCAGAAAGCCCACATATATAAGAAACAAAGGCTCTTAAGGGTACCTTAGGCTTCTGGGCCTCTGCTTGGTAGACCAATTAAGGAATCTGTGCTTGCTTGAAAGTATTTTATCTAAATAATTTTAATGTTTTTGCATCAAACAATTTGAATATTTTTTACATCAAACATATTTACTGTACGCAAAAGCATTTCTGTCTTTGCCCTCATACAGAATATATTATATATATATATATATATATATATATATATATATATATATATATATATATATATATATATATATATATATATATATATAAACACTTCTTGAGTGTAGGGGGGCTACAAGTGCCAAGTGGAGAAAAATAACACTGTGTCACGCTGTCAAGCTACACCCTTTTAGGGATCTGGGGCCTTGACATTTGTTGACAGCTATGATGATCACCCATACCCCATCACACACACACACACACACACACACATACTGACTCACTCACTCACTCATACACAACATCGAAATGATATAGCATGGCCTTGTCAAATCACAACAATAATTACCTGCTGTCTTTCTTGCTTGCTTTCTTTCTGTGTGTGTGTTTGTGACTTAGGATGTGTTTTCATGCCAGTCAAGGATTCATCCATCTCTTGTTTTCCTGGTCCTCTGTGTCTGTGGGTTAATGTGTGTCTTTGTGTTTTCTTATGTATGTCAATAATTCCTCCATCTCTGCTTTTATGTGGCTGCATGCGAGTCCAGGTGTAGACAGGAAAAACAGAGCATAAACAGACATGAACTGTACACACATGCTATAATATTGATCAGGTGTGTGTACTGTACGTCTTACCATCATCCTCCATCCTTTTTTTACATCTACTGGAGGACCTCCGTCTTTTACCTTCCTTTGTTAGACAGAAGTCAATATGTTCACTTATTCAACACTTGTTCATTATTTTTTCATAATGTGTGTGTGTGTGTGTGTGTGTGTGTGTGTGTGTGTGTGTGTGTGTGTGTGTGTGTGTGTGTGTTTGTATAGGCCACTAAGGTGTCTGCTGACGGAGAGCAGGTTGAGGATGATGCTGACAGGATTCATAAACGAGCTGAGGACCTGGAGCAGTTCATCAGAGATACACTGCTGGGAGCTCAAGGTAGCCAAAACAAACACCACCTCTCTTCCAATTAACTGCCTCCATACCCTGCCAACTGGGATTTCTGGATTTATCTGTCTACTGTTTTACTAGTTTCATCTGTTATTAGAGTACATTGCATTATGTTACATTATATTAAATTCAAGTGATCAATTTGGAAAATTTAGGTTATTACATTAAAAGAGAATGGATTGGAAGAATATGAACAAACAGAAAAAATAAGCTAATGAACTGAATAATGATACAGGCAGAACATTAAAAAGCAGCAAATTAAAAAAGGATGTAGCATCTTCAAAAAGACTTAAGTTGAATTTGATGTAAAAGAAAAGCTATGATTAGAAAAAGTGGCATTACTATTAAAACTAGTTTCATTTTTACCACCCAAAATCAACAAAAAGCAAAGACCTTGTTGTACTACAGCCTTTTATTTCAACTCTATTAGGCCCATCTTTAGGACACACGTCTTAGAGGTGAGACAACCAAAACACCTTTTCTGTCTCCTTGTTAGTTCACTAATGGAAAACTTAGCTCAAACACAAAGGCTGGTGGGCCAATGGCCAGCTGCGGGTGCAAAGTGTTGCCTGAACAATAAGACAAATCCATCACTAACCATGGTGATAAATAATCACCCACCAAGGTAATGGGATCCAATGATTCAGTCACAAGAAGACGTCAACAGGAACGGGGCAACAGCAAACCACACACCAACACACAAAATGATCTGACAAGAGACAAAGGGAACACAGAGCTTAAATACAAGAGGTAATGAGCAAACAAAGAACAGATGATACAACAGGTAAATCACATCAGGGTGGGGACGACAATCACAAAGGCAGGAAAACACAGGAAGTAGAACTAAAGACAAGACAGAGACCAGACTATCAAAAGAAAACAGGAAACAGGACATACAGACACTTAAGGGAACACAAGACAGACACAACACAAGACCAGGGAGGAAAGTAGGACACAAACACAAGGAGACAAGACAGAACTAAAAAAAAACAGAGAACGAGGAACAGAAAACAAAGCAATATACCAAAATTACTCTGGCCCTCTGCCTAATCTCAGAGTGATTATTGTGTGTGTGTGTTTGTGTTTCTGAGAGTGGAAGAGGAGAGTGTGTTGTGGCTCACTGGATGATTGAGAGTAGCAATTAAAGTCTTAATTATTGGCTATCACACACACACACACACACACACACACACACACACACACACACAATGAAGTAAGAATATATTGTACACAGTTTGTGTGTGTGTGTGTGTGTGCCCATGCCCATGTTTACTAGATACCATAATATAATTCTATCCACGTTTTAAGTGTTTAATTGGCTTTTAAATCCCACTATGTAATTATAAGGCTGTGAGACACACACACTCACAGACACTCTAACACACACATACAAATGCAGCGTGTGCACACATGCAGTACAGCTGTTCATTAGCATGATGGCTTTAGTTCAGTCGTTGGCTCTAATCACATCATGTTTACATTTCAAATGATAGGAAATGCTGCATTGCAACAATCACACATGCACACAGGCCCACCCACATACCTACACACACACACACGCACACACACACACGCACTTTCAAGTTTCAACTTTAATCATATCACGTTTACATTTCAAATGAGAGAGGAACACACATTTCACAACACGTCTTTACCCTTCTCTGTTTTGCTCTTGCACATACAGTCACACACTCATTAAGTTCCAGCGGTTTTATTTCAATGAGCCTTGGAGTGTTTTAGTGCAGTTTCATCATTGATTGGTTTAAAATTTCCCTGGCTTTAATTTGATAAAAAACCAGGGAAAACGTGAAGTCTGCCAAAATCACTGCCTTTGAATGGTATTAAACAGTTTGTGTGTGTGTGTGTGTGTTTCTGTCACACACACACAAACATGACTCTTAGCATGTGTCTGCTTATAAATGAGATCAAACGGTGTGGTCTAGTCTTTCTTTCAGCTTGAGCCATAAAGCTTAGACATGACAGCAGAGCCCAAAACAGAATCTCCATCAGGGCTGTATACTGTATGTCTGTTTCTACATACTGCATGCATGTTCCTTGTTTTTCCTGGATGTTCCCTGTATGGTACCCTCTCAGCACTCTCCTCAACCCTATACACTGCCTGCACAGCAACAAACAGCAGACACACTAAGTTAGCAACTAGCTGAGAAAGAAAGTTGATTGTCTATGTGTCTGTGTGGAGTTTCCTCCACATGCTCCGTTTCCATAAAAAAAAAAAAAAAACATGTACTAGGTTCTCCAGTCAGTACCCTTAATCAAGGCACAAGTTGTTTACTGCACTGTAAATGGCTGCCCATTACTCCCTTGAGGGATGGGTTAAATGCAGAGAATAAAGTTAGCTATGTGTATGCAACAATAAAGTACCTTTACGTGATAACATATGAGGCCTGTGTTTTTCTCTGCTTGTTTTGCGCTTCCTCTGCCCCCAAGTGGCCAAAAACTAAAATAAGAAGTAAATATTATAACAAAGAAACTTGATATTTATACACTTGACATAGTTTTCATTGTTGATAAATACAAAGGTTTCACATATATTTTCTAGAGGGCTGGAACTTAAACTGGTATCTAAAAGTTCTTTCAGTTCTTGTATGAATTCAACCACACAAGTCTATCCATCAGTAGTTTTCTCACAGCAGTCTTTCTGTGCGTCTGTGTCCAGACCTCCAGTTAAAGGCTGCCGACTTGAACCAGACTCTCTCACGGAAAGATGGAACTCCAGACAGAAGCCTGAAAGACATGAAGGAGGAGATCCAAGCCATGCTAGCCGAGATGAGAAAACGACAGCTGGGAGGGAAGAAGAGTATTGCAGAGGAAGAGATGGAGTATGAGCAAACACAAACACACACATACAGACACACACAGGTCTTGTATCTTTCTCCCACACAAGAACAGTGTTGCTGAAAGTGGCTGTATGTAACTTCCACTGTCAGTTTGTGTTGATTTTAGCGGCCGCTTTAGACAAAAGCGGTAGTGTTTTTACCACACCTGCTGTCGTAAATGTCTAGTCTTTATGGTGCTGTATTGCCGACTATTACTGAGTTAGCGTTAAGGGGGGTTTATATAGTTGTGATGAATGTTTTGCTCAACCAGAAAAACGTTCATTTATAATAAAAGTATAAGTTACAGATGCTTCATTGCATTTCAAGTGTTACAGTAGCATAGCCTTTGGATGTATTGTGAGCTAAACCAGGTATCAAGCCAAAGCATTAAGAGTTTGTTGTAGCAACCAACATAATAATAACTTTAATATAGTGACGATTACATAGTGCATTTCCTGAAGTCCATGGACACACACAAGTACATGGGGCAAGGGAAAAGAAAATAGTAAGCCAACACAAACACGACCGGCAAGGAAAACGTCCATGCTATACATAGAAGGGGGACGTAATCTTAGCTACTGACGTACAACCACATTGCACATTGTAAAGTTATTTCATGAATGAACTAGAAATATTACATACCTGTGGGCAAAATCGGGGTGGGTTTTGAATCAATTTCAACCCCATAATTATCTCCATTTGTTAAAAGCCCACCCATTGTCTTTCACTTTCTCTTTTGGCTTTTAGTTGTTTGTCTTTAGTTGTTTAATTTCCTTCTTTCTTGTGATGGTCCAGCCCCAGTATCAGTCATAACTACAAGTTAACTTCTAAAATAACATTAAAATACAATCTCCTGCTCCCTGGCTCTGCTGGCTGGATATGCTAACACTGGCTTTTCTGGTGTTACAAAGAAATCTGTGACCCATCAGAATGTGTTCCTGTAGCACCGTCTACCTTCTGCCAATCATTCTGTGACTTTGCGGGAAAAATCTGACTAAAACTATATATAAATAGCGTTCTATTCACTCTTTTTCTCGTTTGCTGTTACAGGTCAATTTAAAACCAATGTTTGAAAACTGACAGAGCTTCAGAAATTTAAAAAAAGTTACATATAGTCATATTTAGTTGTTTTATAGTTTTGTTTTTAAGTGTTGTTGGTTGATTTGACCAGAATTTCCACCATTTTTGTTTGCATGGAACCACAATTTTTCACCTACCTGCTGTCTTTTTCTTTTTTTTTTTGTTATGTTTTTACTCATACGTAGATGGCAATATATTCAACTTGTGTGTCTCAGATTGGGTTTGTCCCTGCTGGGATTGTTCTGCGGGCTGTTTCCCCACTAGACTTTTTCTTTTGCTGAACTTGCACAATGAGAGAGAGAGAGAGAGAGAGAGAGAGAGAGAGAGAGAGAGAGAGAGAGCAGAAGAGACAGAAGTGGAATATGCATTAAATTCATCTTAATAATTCAATATGAAAAAAATCTCACCTACATACTATAGAAATTGAAAGTTTTTAAGCTTGCGAAAATTTTACACTATCATAATTTCTATTTTTTTTGTATTCCATGCAACCAACAACTTCTGTTATTTATTTAAATTTCATAAATTAGGTGGCAGACTTATGAAACTTGAGTTGTGTAATATATCACCTTAACATCACCTCTACATTATAGTTTGTCAGATACATTATCAATGCCTTTAAAGCTGCATATTTATTTGAAAACTATGCACTGTTACCTCTTATTTTATTGCTGTTTGAAGTTTCACTCTGAAACTTGTTTCAATTAGAGTCTAATTGATTTTCACATTATATAGAAAGGAATGGATGCATTGAGTGCTAGAAAAAAATGCAGCAACAGCACAACATTCATTGCTGAATGGTTAGCTGTGATGTAGAGTGTATATGATGTGCAGTACAGTGAAGGGGCTCAATAGTGCAAAACCACCGGGCCTTTCATTTTTTTTCTTTCTTTGTTTTTTTTCTTTTCTTCTTTTTGTTGACACGGGAGAAATCAGGGGTAAACATCTTCCATTGAGCAGATATTTGATTGCTACATATCCTAAAGCCACAACTTTCTGCTGATGTTTTAACAAAGTGTTTCTCACTGTTTTCGCTCTCACTTTCTCTTTCTCAAGGCACTTGATGGAATTAGCAGTCGACTCCCTTCATCCCTCCTTTCTCCCCCTCTTTCTGTCTCTTTCAGCAGTAAATGTTGACGAGGTCGATGAGTTAATTAAAAGTACTGTATCACCGTAGGGTAGACACGGAGAGAGAGAGAGAGGCATTCAAGGAACGTGTAGTGAGAAGAAAAGTCACAGAGGGAGAGGAGAACAACAGATTGGCAGAGAGTGGTAGTGGGAGAGAGTGGGAGAATAAGAGAGACAAAGAGAAATTGCCACTGCCACTGAATGACTTGTCTGTCAGTCTGCAGTTGATTATTTTACTGAAGCCTGAGGGGAGATTTCAACCAGAGCAGCAGAGAAAAACACAAGCATCAACACATGTTAAAGGAATGCTTCAGCAACAAGAGCAAGACAAACCTAGTACAGTTATATAATAACAATAATACAATAATAACAATAATAATAAGATACTGTACATATTAATATTATTTTCATATGTTACACTGTATATTTTCAGTATGCTGTTAGTCTAACAAACTTTGTGTACATGCTGCAAATCTTACTTGTTATATACTTTATTGCTATAATTGTAATGTTGTAATAATGAGTTGGACAATAGTTAAACATCCCAGTTGTTTTTATATAACTCTATTCTGTCTTCTTCATGCTGTTTCCCACAGAGTTCATTAGATTTTTATCAAACCCAGTCATTACCTTGCATGTTTTCCCAAAACTGTGTGAAATTGTCCTCTGAGTAACGTCAACAACAGGAAACTAGAACCTTGTTTTCTTAATTAATGCTGAAGGTGAGAAATAAGGCTCGTTAAGGGATGCTGGTAAACATTTGATTCTTATACTCTTTTAAAACACTTCCAGAGTGACAAGTTTTTCTAAAAAGCATGTCAAAGCATGGTATAATGATTAGAACATTTGGAATGAACTAAAGGCTGCATTGCAAATTCTGATGGGCAGATCAATTGAAGCGAAGCCTACGATTTAGTTCAGACAATCAACTAAGGGCGTACTTTTTGTCACTGCAACAAATATCTTAACGCACCAGAGAGAGAGGCACCAGCAGAGTGTACTTAAGGGCCGGGTTATGCTAGCAAAGAACTAGTTTGTACGACATGAAAGCGGTGTGAAAGCCTGCTGTCATAGACAGTGACGAGGCATAATTAATTAAATCTGGGGATAACAGCGTACATTTACAGAATTAGTTGGTGAATTTTCATTCATAGTGTTGCACTCAGTTGTTCACAAAATGACAAAGTTTTTAAAGACTAACAAAAGTGGGCTCAAACCATGACAACTTTCTCACCACCACACAGCTGGTCAATCGCTACATAAGGTGGGTGTGAATGTTGGCAGTTTTTGAAAGTTCAAAAGCAGACGTTGGAAAGTTGTGTGTGTGTGTGTGTGGGGGGGGGTTCTGAAGCTCTAACAAGTGATTCTGATGGCGTAATTGTAAGCCATCATTGATCAGTTTATTCTGTCATGCCGCTCCTCTGAATGCTATCTTCCTCTCGAAATAAAACTATTATTGTTGCTCCCAGACTTGCTCAGCTAGGTGTTTCCTTGTGGGGAGTGATGGGGTCAGAGCCTATCAACACTGTAAATATTCATTCAATGATCCATTCCAAATTAATTTGCTGACTGGACTATAGTTGGGGGAGAACAGCATAGCAAAACTGTGAATAATTGATCAAATGTCTCTTTAACAAAGCCTCGTGACAGTTTGCAGTCAAATCTAGGCCATAGAATATGTTCATCCGACACACACTGATAAGGCCCATGTCTGCAGTCTATACAGTCTTGTTCTCTGCCAGTTTTACCTGATGCTTTAATTGACATAGCATGCCGTATTGCAATGTATATTAGCACATGATGCTTACTCCGTATAGAACACGCACACATTAGTGTGACAATATTTAAAATGTTATACACTGCCATAATTTCATCTAACTTAGCCTAAGGGATCAATAGAAGAAAATCGGCAATTCCATTCCAACATTTCAACATTCAGTAATTTGGAGTGATTCTTTTCTTTACACTAGCAGAAGCTCTGTCACGCATCACAATAACTCTCCTCTGTGAATTGTTTGCATAAACTTATTTCACTGTTACACTTTTGTAAGCCGTGAATAAGGCTGTGTTAAATAACAATAATATAAATGTAAATATTCTAATCGCTCTCTTCCTCGTTCTTCCAGCCTAGCAGAGGAGTTGTATCAAAAAGTGAAAAGATTATTTGGCGACCCCCATCAGGCCACGGAAGACCTGAAAGCAGAGGTAATTATAACTTCTAATCTTTTTGTCTTCGATGTCCCCAAATGAATGACATTAACTTAATGCTTCCCCATCTGCTTCCTTAGATAAAAGCAAAGCTCTCAGACCATGAGGGGAAGCTTCAGGAGGCCCAGGATCTACTTCACTCTGCCCAAGAAAAGACCAGGCAGGCTGGTTCACTGGCTGACCAAAACCAAGCTAACCTTACAGCCCTGGAGGTACAGATAAACAAACAAAATCATACGCTCCTACACACACGTTTTAAATACACAAACACAGTCAGAAGGCAATGTGCTTGAACGCTAAATAATTTTTATACTCATGGCCGCTGTTTTGTCAATAATGTGTAGTCTAATTAACTACGATTCAAGTGACTTACAAATTAAATTAGTCATGTTAGATGTTTACTTTGGCAAGCAAAGGATAAATAGATAAAAGATTCTTGTGCAAAAGAAAGACACTAACATTGATGGTCAACAGTATTGGGTTACTCTGATCTACACATTGAGGGTATTGAGCCTATTTTACTTGTGATTTTACACATAAGACGATCTAAACTTTTGGGTTTGGTCTCTTTAAATTAAAAAGTCCTAATTTTCCTGAAGAACCATACAGAGCAGCACATCTAACCATCTATTCATCTCACTATGTGTTCTTATTTGCATTTTAATCCTTTTTCTGATCATCATCAAGGAAAGCTCACAGGCAGCTATGACATGTCCTAGAGGAAGCATTCTGCAGTGATCCCACACACATACAGTACACTGCTCTATCTTTCTCTTTCTTTACATCTGTTTTCGTCTCTCCCTGACCCTGTAGTCTTTTATTCTATAAAGAAAGGCTTTAAGTAAGGAAAGTGGAATTTGCACACAGTACACTGGGGTTATACTGAGTTCATACATTATTTAATCAAATCACTAATTGTGTGTCCCTCGTGTCCTCTTATTGCTGTGGCTATTTTCAATAACTGGAAATCCTTTTTTTATATCATAAAGAGGTTTTAGAAATAATCTGTAGAAAAAAATATAATTGCCCTGAGTGATTGCTCTGTCATTATTATGGGAATCAAAACTTCAATTTAGATTTGCCTTCGGTGAACTGACCAGAAACACTGTTGCATCCACACATCTGTTCCTTAAGGATTAAACACTCAAGCTCATTTTGAGGCAGATTTTCTTCATAAATTGTGATAGAAATATATTCATTGGCTAAAAACAACTCGACTGATATGAACACATTGACAAATAGTTTTAGTAGAAGAGGAGCTTTGTCCATTAAATTTTGTGAAATATACAATCCACACATGCCATTATCCCAGAAATGTTTCTGTCACAAGGCACGCACTGTGGTGTATGTCCATTTGAGTTTAAACTAATAGTCAGACAAACAGCATACATAAAGATAATCAGCAGCTGTTTTGATAATCGATTAAGTCAATTTTCAAGCACAAATGGCTATTAATGATCCCTGGTTCAAGCTGCTCAAGTGTTGATTTTATGCTTTTCTTTGTCCTATGTGATAAGAAATTTAAGATATTAAAGCAAGCTATTTGCTTACATCTCCTAGAGCCACGGGACATTGTAATGGGAATT
The DNA here is from genome assembly GCA_026937815.1 of Etheostoma perlongum. NCBI lineage: Eukaryota > Metazoa > Chordata > Actinopteri > Perciformes > Percidae > Etheostoma > Etheostoma perlongum. The sequence continues at coordinate 7,124,034 of CM049388.1, read as the reverse complement.
GTCATGTGACATTTTATAGACCAAATGATAAATCAAGAAAATAACCAGCAGATTATTCAGTAATGAAAAAGAGTTGTTAGTTTGCGGAGCTAATCTTCAGACATTGGCGCATGAGAATCTCGTGCAGCTGTTGATCCTGGTTTGGTTTTTGCAGAGGAAGCGCTCTGCAGTGAGCGGGGTGAAAAAGGAAGCACAGGAGGTCCTTGGAGAAGGAGAACGTCTACTGGGTGAAGCAAACCAGCTTTCTGACAACATCAACAAGGAGATAGAGGTACTAAAGTCAACCTATAAGAACCCTGCAGTTCCCCTCTAACGCTTTAAAACAGAGTTGCCAAAATTCTTTCATATGAAGGGACAACATGTATTTGGGTGGAAGGCCTCAGGCCAGAAATAAATGGTGCTGTTGAAGAATTCCATAATTTTGTAATTCTTCTGACATAAAACGTATGTATTTCATTCAGAGGTAGGTTTACATTGTCGTAAAACTCAGATTAATCGCTTTTTGACGGCACAAAATGCATGTTTTGTAGTCATTACAGTTTTATTAAAACTTTCAAACTAAGAGGAGAATAAGCGTGAGCATGTCAAATGCCATGGCGGGCCAAAACTAAATTGGACAAATTGGACGGCCTCGCTTTAAAACCTCTCTACTAATCTACTGTTGAATGTTCTGCTTGAGGTCTACTTTTTGAGGCATTTTTCCCAGTATCCAAAACAAATTTCTCCTTAGGGAGACTAATAAAGATACCTGGACTTTGACTTTTGACAAAACTGTCTAGTGTGCATGACTTTTTTTAGGAGTGTTTTGACTCTGTCTGTCTGCTCTGTTCTTTCTTCCATCCAAGTAAAGTAATTTTAATGGCATAAATTACCTAAATCAATTAGCAAGGCTATTACCATGGACAATATGACAGCAGTAAATACAAACAGAAAGCTATTCAAATTAGTCGTCTAGCAAAAGGAGAACTTTGTTTTCTGTCTGTAGGACTTGGAGGAGATGGATAGAGAGCTGGGTCCTCTTCGTGACCAGCTGGATGATAAAGTCAGTCACCTTACCAATGGTTTAAGTGACGGCAGCCTTGCTAATCACGTGCACGATGCAGAGGAACACGCCAAGCAGCTGAACGAATCTGCTGCCATTTTGGATGGGTAAATATGACATATTTTATTTTATTTTAAAACATATTTTTATTTTAAAATAAATTTGTTGCAGTGTGCTCATTACACAAAAAAAACAAAAGTATTCATAGCAGAACAGTCCATACTCATGAAAAACACATGCAAACACATACTGTATAGACACAAGCCCCCCACCCTTACTCCCCTCAACAAATGCATACCTTTTATCCCATAATAAAATAGATACATACACTACCGGTCAAAAGTTTGGGGTCACTTATACATTTCCATACCACTCCATTATAGACAGAATACCTGCTAATTTGGGTGGGGGGGCTGATCTTTAATGCAATATCTACATTGCCCATTATCAGCAACCATTCATCCAATGTTCCAAAGGCACATTCTGTGTACTAATCTATCATTTAAAAATAAAAAACTAGAAAAACATTGGAGAACCAATGCATAAGCACATAATGTAATCTTTTACTGCCCTGGTTAAAAAAAACAATGCAAAAGCTGGCATTCTGTCTACAAGAGTGCAATGGGAATTTCTATGTGACCCCAAACTTTTGACTGGTAGTGTATATTTTTAAAAAGTGTCAGTGCTGAAGGCCAACCTACAAGTCAGTGCTGTCAAGAGTTACAAAGTGCATTGTATCCGTGAGGTACTGTTGTATTGTTGAGGATCCATTGAGTAGCTGATTGGTTCTGCTGTTGAGAAAGCGGGATGTTTTGGATTTAATAGATTTTAGTCTTTTCCCTGAGGTCAGTGCACTTATTATTAAATATACAGTATATGGTATTTTGGACCATTGATCAAACAAACCTAAGTCACTTTGGCAGAGACAAACCAAGTTGACAATCTCTGAGCTCAATAACATAAATGAGGTTATGATGGGAAAGGGTTTTTATTACTTACCCAAACGTGTTTCTCTCTCCTCGCAGTATTTTGGCTGAAGCTAGAAATCTCTCCTTCAACGCAACGGCTGCCTTCAAGGCCTATAGCAACATTAAAGCAAATGTCGATGCAGCAGAGAAAGAGGCGAAGGCAGCCAAACAGAGGGCAAGTGAGGCACTGGCACTGGTAAGTGGACACGTATACCAACACACACATGTACGCATGCACACACCTATTGACTACATTAAAAACAGCAATTTCTAACTTTTAACAGCCGTTTCCTTCAGGGTTCATTGAAGTATGAATGTTATTAATTCAACATGGGAAAAACTTCTTGCGCCTGATAAGTCTCCCTTTCCGTGTTTTGCAATTATTTCTCTATTGCACGATTGTAAACAGCAAACCTTCACGCAGAACTGTATGAAATGTATATGTCTGCTGAATGGAATCCACCTCACATTCAGGTACTGTTAATTAATAACAATCATTCTAGCTATCCAGACACTGGAAGTGTACTCTCAGCAGAAGAGGTGGTGTGTGTGTGTGTGTGTGTGTGTGTGTGTGTGTGTGTGTGTGTGTCTTGCATGCAGTAACAGTAATGTTAGCTTGGGCTTTCCATTAGTCATGGATGAGAGATCAAAGCACTTCTCTGTCCCTCTTCTTCCTTCTTATTTCCGCCCCTCTTCTTCTTTTATTATTACGACCACACACACCTGAAATCTCCCTTTTCCTGCCTCTTTCCTTTTATTATTTTCCTTATTCTTTTGATTTTCTGCTTCCCTTATTTTTTCCCTGTTCTTATTCCAAACACTTGTTTATTTTCCCCCTTTATTCTATAATATTTTATTTTTCTCTATATTCTTTTTTTAATTGTTTTGGCCCGTGTGCCAATTTATTTTAGCATTTCTTTCTAACCATATTTTACCCTTTTTGTTTTTACTCATCCCCCCGTTCGCATTTTTTCACCTTCATTTTATTTTCCCTTTGGCAAAAAAGAGCTAAATGGCAGAGGGAGAAAGGGCTAAAAAGATAGTGAAAGCAGGCAAAGAAACAAAGAGAGAAAGAGTTGAAGGTAGAGAATTAATGCGAGGAGAAGTTAAGTCCGCTGAATGCATTTCTTAGAATATCATTTAGCAATGCAAAGTAGTGGTGCTTTGATCTTACAGAAAGGTAATATGCAGATTACTGCACCTTTTTATGTGTCATGAAACATATTGTTTAATTCATGTGTGGGATCTAAATTATTCTGGAAGCATTTTTAGTGAAGGCATGTTAAGCACAGATTTTGCACTGTTGCTGGTGTGTGTGTGTGCGTGCTTGCGTGCCTGCGTGCGTGTGTGTGTGTTTAGGCTTTAGATCCAGAGGTCCCAGTAAAGGAAGCAGCTCAAGGTGCCCTTCAGAAGAGCAACAGATTGCTGAACCAAGCTAAACAACTTCAAAATGATGTCAAAGGTAACCATGAGCGTGTGCATGTGTTAGATTGCATACAGAACATATACATTGTATGCAACGGGCAGTATAGGCATATAGAGGTGGGCTACTAATACATCTTTCACACCAATGACCGGGTCAGATGAGACAACATACATGTTGTTGTCGCCCCATTTTTAACAAATGACATAGTTTGTCCCAGCCTGGTTTTTAGAAACCCTGGAGCAATTCACATTGTACCTGGGTTGTGAAGTCGAGTTGTTTAATGCGGTTTAGCCCTTTCAAACATAAAGTCAACCCTAATTGAGCCCTCGGTGTGAAAGGGGTATGTACATGGTTGTACAAGGAGCTCTAGACTATACTTTAAATGGATTACTTTAATATCATACACATAGTGTACAAAAGTTTAAAACAGTTAAACTCCAATCAATGTCACTCTTCCCATTTGGGAGGTGACGGATGTGTGTTTATTACTAGGCCGCCTTGGCTTCAAATCAAACCAATAATCATCATTGTGTGTGTGTGTGTGTAGAGAATGCAGATGGTGTGGCCGGGCTGAAGGGCAGAGTTAAAGCAGCGAGAGACAAAACCAAAGACCTGCTGAAGGCTGTCAATGGAACCATGGCAACGCTCAACGCTATCCCCAATGGTATGACTGCACAAATACACAGTGTGCATGAGTGTGTGTGCGTGGGAGGGAGATAAAGAGAGTGTGGATCAATATCACTGTGCCGATAGAGGTCAGTTGCTCTGTATAAACTCAACTTGACACATATCAGTACTCACAGACACACAGAAAGGCACTGCAGTGATAGCGAGGTTTTTGAACCGCACTGATGCACATGGTCGTGTTTGGATCAACACGCAGAAAACTGTTAAAGGCAGCTACTACAAACTGTGAATGGGATGACCCAAAGGTTAACACAACTTATTTAATTCCAGTTTAAATTCCTTTGAGTGAGTGAGAGCACAACACCGGAACATGTCACAGTCAGATTGCGTGACACAGATTTTCACAGGGTTTTCCTGACCTGGTAACAAAATCTGATGTTTGGTTAGGGCTGAAGTTCAGCAGTGATTATCCGCTGGCGTCAGGGGTTTACGGTTTCAATCATAAACACCATGATCTTCTACTGCATCACACTGTTTCCAACAAAAAAAAGTTTGATCATGTCTGGAAATCTTCAGGAGTCTGAACAGTCCCGTGACATGAGGTGAGCAAAACTTGTTCCAGAGGCAGGGTGCCAGTGCCAGAGTAGCCACAAAAACAAGACTGTGTATACTACATGCTCCAAGTCAGCAGGATAGTCTTATTTATTGTCTTAGATGATAGAACATTGCAAAACTGTCTAGGCCTACATCTTGGCAGTCATGTGACTTCATGTGATGAGATCATGTGACTGCCTTGTGTGTTAAGACCAGAGTTACTTCCTGTGCACACTAAACTACTGACGTGTTTGGATGAACACTGAAACGTCTTGTATTTTATATTTTTAATCCAGTGTTTTTAAAAGTATAATTACCTGGATGCTTAAATGAATCTCCATAGACAAAACTGTCTAGTGTGCATAGATTAGAAATCCCACAGAATGAAAATTCAGTGTATTCCATTCTAATCATAAAGTATAAACTAGTACTTGCTTGGTATATACGGCAGCACACTGCATGACAAAGCCCATCTATTGGTCCAAACTTAGTAATGCCATGCCACTAATGAATGTACATAATTTGTATAGCTTTTGTGTTTCTGTTTTTTAAATTCTTGACAGACACTGCAACTAAGCTAGCAGCCACAAAGGCTGTAGCAGCAGATGCTAACGCCACGGCCATAGACGTCCTAGAGCGTCTTGGGGATTTGAACCTGCGAATCAATGGCCTACAGAGGAACTACAGCGATCTGGAGGAGACTGTTAACGCAGCCAATCAGATGATCCAGGACCCAGAGAAAAACAGTAAATTCCTTCAATATTGGCTAGTTACATAGTAACATAGTCTAATTGTAATTGTAAGTAAAAGCAGCAGAAAAATCCTACATTTAGGATATTCCAGTAAACATTTTGTGGACTTGTTTAACATTGATAAAGAATTCCTTTTTGATTGGCTAATACATATTAAATCATTAGAAAAAATGATTAAAAACTTTTACCACTCTCTGAAAAATGTTTTGCTATTGAACTGCTTTTGTGTGACAACATTAATTTATTTCCTCTTTATCGTTACTTACTGAATTTTGTTTTATCTCCTAATCCTTGAAATCTAAGTGCCAATTGAAAGATCTCTAAACTCTGTAATTATGTCTGCTTTATCTTAACTTTTGACTTTTTTGAAAATATGAAGTTATTATCTCAGAGCCACATAAATTGGTGAATTCAGCCAAAAACTGATACATCTTTCTCTCTGTCTCTTTTTTTCAATCCCCACAGCCATCAGTATGTATATTTAAATTACCTTAGTATATGCACTTATTATTATAAGTGGTGCACCAATAACATGTTATTACCAGATTACCAGATAATGAGAGTAATGTTACCTCCCTGCCAGCACAAAGTTTTAGCCATTTGATGGCTTTTTCTAGAAAATAATTTGTTTGTTGGACATTTTCAATCACCACAAAAACACAGTATCATCAACAGCATTGTGTTGATGTGGTGTTTTGGGCCAAGTCAATGTAAAAATTATCTGTTTTCAACAACAGTATTGGAGCACCACCCATTAGTTTTGACAGCTGCATGGCAGCTCTGCACACTGCAAAGCATGGAACTCTCTTTTTTTGCCATCTATTTTTTTCCAATTTCTGTCTGTTTCAGTTTCAAGCCTTTACAATATAAAAAAAGCAAATGGTGTAAAAAAAAAAAAAAAAAGATCTCTTTGAATGCTGAGCTACACTAATTGTTTGGATCTCGCTGGCTTCTCCATCTTTCTCTCTCTTCCTCCATATTTCCCCTTTTTCTTTGAATAGTATTGATAATTTCCTCAGCTGCCATCATTTGCCATCCTCTTTCTCACTCTTTACATGCTAGCACTCCAAGCTCTTTCAGCTATAATACACTGTATAATGTGATGATGATAATGGCTACTGTGCTGTTCTGTATCACTACTGTACTTTTCTCTCTCTTTCTCCCCTTAGTCCACGCTGCAGGAGCTAAAGTAAAGGATTTAGAGGATGAAGCTGACAGGCTGTTGGAGAAGCTGCAGCCAATCAAAAAGCTGCAGGACAATTTGAGGCGAAACATTTCACAAATCAAGGAACTGATCAACCAAGCCAGGAAACAAGCTAACTCTGTAAGTTGTAAAGACGCTGACTGTCAGCCTGATCATATTTAAGGAGAGTTTAAGTATATGACGACACAATCATGAACTCAACAACAGCTTTACCTTCTTTTAATTTGATTTAAAACTGTGTAATATTTATGCTGCACTTCCTGCTGATGCATTTGCATTATTTATTAAAAAAATTGTCAATGCATTACTCTTTTCTTTTCAAACCATATTTCCACTACAGTAGTTAAAGGATTCTTTTGTATTATCTAAGATACATTTGTACCAAGTATTTGATTTTAATATAGTTCTAAAAAATAAATTGATTGAAATGTAATCTTAAATTTCAAAAAGTCAGTTTTGGTAACATTGCCAGTGTTTGATAGTTGCAGCAAGGTTTACATAAAACACTGGACAGATGGTACAGACAAGTCAACACCAGACTAACTTTAACCCAGTTTTAAAATGGTTTGGGTTCACCACTGTGATGCAAAATTCTTTATGTTGATATTTTCTTTTGTGTTATTTTTTTCTGCCTCTTTCCAGATCAAAGTATCAGTGTCATCAGGTGGTGACTGTCTCCGTAGTTACCGACCTGATATCAGGAAAGGGAGGTACAACACCATCATCCTTCACGTTAAAACCACCACACCTGATAACCTGCTCTTCTACCTGGGGTCAGCCAAATATGTAAGTATATAATTTACTGAGCATATAGTAAAATTAGCACATAAACCCAAATTGTCTATCAAGAAATCACTGTCAGAACTACTCCTAACTGTGTTTTATCATGTATGTAGTGAAGGTCTCAATCAGAATTGTAAATCATATTTAATACAAAGTTGAGGGGCTGTATATTAACATATATAGCATTTAATCATATTTGAAAATACCTGTGTTCCAAAAGTGTATGTGTATAAACACACACACACACACACACACACACACAGAATACAGAGAGAGAAGCACACACTTGTATTCCTCTCTCTCACTCCCACAGTGATTTGTCTAATATGGGAATAATTAATACGTCTTGACACATACTCACTAAAACCCCTATAAACATAGCACTCTGCTGTTTTAAGGTACCACTCATAATCCCTAAGTGTGCATATGTGTGGGTACATGCTCATGCATATGTGTGTGTCCTAAGGAGCAGCAGCAATTAACAACAAGTTTATGTTGCTATCTGCTTTATCCTGATTTCCCCTGAGAAATCACTGCTTTGCTTCATTTGACTGGAAAGTCTTGAATGTACGTGTGTGTGTGTGTGTGTGTGTGTGTGTGTGTGTGTGTGTGTGTGTGCACATCTACCATTTCACTAATAGTGTGTAATGCTAGTTGAATAATAACGATGCTGCCCTGTGATCTGTGCTAATGAATAATCGCCATTACCCTGGAGAGACTAGAAAGATAAGTGTGTGTAGTTATGTGTGTGTATATGTTTATCATTTGTGTCTTCAAATGTGACTCCCTAATAATCTCTAATTGTGCATAATACTATATGAATAATAATGCTCTGTGTGCGTGTGTACTTCAGAGATGGCATCCAGATGAGAGCATATGCTCAAAACTCTTAATTTTTTTGGCTCATGTATAAGTAATACAACCATTAATCAAAATACAGCAAGATCCTGTGAAAATCCTCTTATAGAAACAGATGGAGAAAACCTGAGCCTTTGCCCCCTTAAAATAGACCATAGCTGGGTGTGAAGTCACGCCACTGTTCACTCATGATTAATACTCCTTAAGGTTCTCTGTAGTAATTAATAAATTGAGATTTTGAATACCTATTAATCATCATCTTTTTGCATTACCCAATTGTGTTTAATCTCAGGAGCAAAGGCCAGGCATCGCATTATACAATTTTCAACAACAAAACCACATAATCTTTTATTGCATTATTTGACTTAAAGTGAATGTCCCCCAGCTCGTTCTTTGCTTAGTAGTTGGATTCACACACTGTAATTAGTCCTGATGGCCAGAGGTTTGTCTCACAACTTTTGGTTGTGACTTGTGATGTCTGATTAGCATGCACCAGGTTTTCATCCCAACTCCAATTCAATTTCTTCTGCAATATACTGTACTGCATAATGTCATAATTAAATCAGATCATATACAGTGCATTCAGCCTTTGTCTCCTGTGTGTCTCAGGTTGATTTCCTTGCCTTAGAGATGCGTAAGGGGAAGGTGAATTTCCTCTGGGACGTGGGTTCAGGTGTGGGGAGGGTCGAATATCCTCATCATACTATCCATGATGGGAACTGGCACAGAATAGAGGCGTCTCGGTAAGAGGTTTGCACACACATATTGTTTTTCTAACACTTATACAGTGTTTCTCTTGCCAACTGGCTTGTTTTCTCTGACACATATACACAGTGTTTCTTATACAAACTGGCTTGTTTTTCATGTTAGATAGAGTACAAAGAACAGTCACATCTTACCTTTTACCTTGGAAAACCAGCAATGTTAAGGAGCATAGTGATGATACACTGCTCATGCACTTACATTATATTCAGACATACATTATGTACATAATTATAGACCTAATTATTTATGTTTATTTTTAAGTTCTAACAAAACAGTGATTCAAGTTAGATTTAAAAGACTTTTCCATTGCAAACTCTCCAGACATAAAACATGTTTTAATATTATAACTTTGTCTTTATTATTTTGAGCTTTATTTGCAGCTCATTTGTGTTTTCTTCCCATTTTTCTTTTAGTTTTTAATTCTTGAACATACATGTATTTGGAGTCTAAGATAGACATTGAAACACTGTAATACAGTTCAATATTGTCTTAACATGAATGAATATACTATTTAGCAATGCAATTTAATTATCTCAAAAACGAAACTTGATTGGCCATGTTGCATACAATTTACTTGTGGGACCGATATATTAACTTAATCTTCACTACAACTTAATCCAATCAACAACAACCGATAGTGTCAGCAAATAAGCTAACAACCACAGGACTTCATTTCATTCATGGTGCGGTGGAGAACATGTTGTTTCACTCGGGAAATCAAGAGTTTGCAGCCTTGAAAGTGTGACACATCATTAAGTAGATGCAGTGTAATCTAGTTTTTCTCTGTGAAACCTGTAACGGTGCTGTACACAGACCATCCAACACTAGACACATTCACACCAAGCAGACGTTCCACCTGCACCATGTATTACCATCCGAGAGATTTCCCAAATGTGTTTTTCAATAGGATCACATGGACTATAAGTCTTAAAAATGTCCCCCTACTCGACACAGAAATGCTGTTCCTGCTTTGAAAACAAACCCCAAGGTGGGACATTAATTTCACTTTACAGCTCAGAGCTTCCAGTGCTACAAACTGGTTTCTGTCATTCATCTTTAGCACCAAGGGTTCATAAACACTGATTCCAAGCGGCTCCAACATCTTCAGTCATTCTAAATGTCTTCCAGGAAATACAGAAACAAAATATCATCAAAGCCGCTCTGTTTTCTCCTTCTCTCCATCTTCAGTAATGGGTTGAATGGCACCATATCAGTATATCCTCTGGAAGGCTCTATGGCTGGTATGATGCCGACCCCAGCCAGTGCCAACTCGCCCACAGACTACACCATCTTGGACGTCGACCAGAACGCCTACTTGTTTGTAGGAGGAATACTCGGCACTGTCAAGGTATTGGCCTCTTTGTCAGTGTGTAAAATCATCGAGAAACCTGTCTGTCTTTTTTTCATTATTTTCCTCCTCCTATCTTTCAGAAAGCAGATGCAGTAAGAACAACAACATTCACAGGCTGTATGGGGGAGACCTTTCTGGACGGTAAACCTATCGGACTGTGGAACTACAGAGAGAGACAGGGTGACTGTAAAGGATGTGTTGTCAGGTATACAAAAGTTTTGTTTTGTTTTTGTTTTTTTACAAAGTTTCCTTCTTGACACTTCTCAGGCCACTTCATCATCTTTGCAACACTGCAATTTATTTTTGTGACATTTCAAACTCCTTTGACAGTTGGATTGGAAATAAAGTGCCAGTCAAATTGACTATTTATTCTCTGTTGTTTCAGCCCCCAGCGTTCAGATGGAGAGGGGACAGTTCAACTGGATGGTGAGGGCTACGCCGCAGTGGGACGACCCACCAGGTGGAACCCCAATGTTTCCACCGTGACCTTCAAGTTCCGCACATTTTCCTCCGAATCCCTACTCATGTATTTGGCTACTGAGGATATGGTATGTATGCAACAATATCAAAAGGGAATGAAAGCCAAATGATTATAAACCATGTAAATATCAAGACTGATAGCCAGGACAATCTCTTGCATAATGAATATTTTACAGGTACCATCTTTACTATGCCTGATGTAGAATCAAATCAATAATATGGATAATTTAGGTTTGATAAAGTCACATTTAGAACTACAAATAAATAATCATGACTTACAGAGATTTTAGTACCCATGCCATATGACTTTATAGAGAGCTCATATCACTGTCAAAGGTTTACAAAGTTAAGACGCTGTATACTGATGTGTCCAAACTTTACTAACTGCATTAAAAGAAATATGTTAGGTGCAATGCCCAGAATGCATTTTTGTCATGTGAAGTCCAGCTTTAATTCCCATATTTAAACCCTGTGATAAACGTAAATCAGCCTTTCAACATATCAGTTTTATTGCATTGTTATTATATATCCACTGTCAGTACATTACAACTTTTAACTTTTTCTCCCCTGCCATCTCTGTAGAAGGACTTTATGTCCCTGGAGCTGTCTGAAGGAAAGGTGAAGGTGAACTTTGACCTCGGATCAGGGGTTGGCAGTGCCATATCAGCTAACCGCCACAATGATGGACAATGGAAATCCATCACCATGTCACGGAACAAGAAACAAGGTACGCACAACAACAACAGCAGTCAAGAATAGTATAAACTAATAATCTGAAATAAACAAGGCAGCAGCAAATTATACCAATCTAATTCTGTCTGCCTGTTCTGTTGTTATTTTTGTCTCTTTAACTGTTTACAAAGCCACGGTGAATATAGTGGACATCGACAGCGGTGCCGAGGAGAAGGTAGTGGCCACGTCTCAGGGTTCAGCTGCCGGTCTGAACCTCAAGGAAAACCAGAAGATCTATTTTGGAGGGCTGCCTACCATTGGAAACTATAGGTACACACACGCTCACTTATAACACATTCACATGCAAATTAAAACACTCACATATAATGTACATGTATTTATTGTAAAGAATATGCCATGTATATTTGATATATTTCATTCAAAGTGAAGGCAGGATTATTTATTTTTAAAGGTTTTGTAATGGAGATTAATTAAGTCTTTTTTAATTCACGTATTGACATTTAATTTTTTTCTAATTCAGAACATCTTTTGACACTGTAAAGTTTAAAATTAAGCTACTTTTTCATATTTAGTTGTGGGCCAAGTACAGCCTATATCAACAACCTTCCACTTTGGGGGTTGCTCCGTTGCCACCGGATAAGTTGCAGTAGAAGTTTCTTTGTGTTGGAATTTTAAGGACTATGGTTAACTGCTCCTCAGAGCTCTGCAGCATAAATCCAGACAGCTAGACTATCTGTCCAATCTGAGTTTTCTGTTGCACAACTACAACAACTTTTGAACATACACATTATCCACCAAAACAAATTGTTTTTCAAGGCTATTTTGCTGCGGCACCCATGAAAATTGTGATTGGTTTAAAGAAATGCCAATAAACCAGAGTATGTTTTTCTCTGGCAAAGTGAGACTAGGCCAAGTACAATCAGCCTTTTCACAACCAATTCTAACTCATTTCACAGCTGCTAGTCTTTCACTGAACCATTCATGTGCCAGAAGGTTGAGTAGAAAAAACTAGACTAGTATAGATAAGTCATTAGTTAAACCTGTTTGTGAAGTGTGCTAATGTTTTAATATCATGTTTTGTCTTGACAGCATGACAGCCAGGTAAATAAATTAATTTCCTAATCAGACATATAGTAAATGTTATTGTATATCACCCTTTGCATGAGACTAGCCATGCTAATGAATAGAGCCCAGCTAATGCCGTAGAGCCCACAGTGAATGTGTATGTTTGTTTGTATCGTGGCTGGCCCCTGACGGCTCCTGCTCCACCACACAGCGGCTCAAAATCACTTTCTCTGTCCTTTTATTAATCTGAATTTGACGTTTGTCTGTTCAGCAACATTTATGACTCTGCCTTGCAGGCATTGGAATAATATTCAAATTATTTTTAGATGCAGATAACTGTCTCTACCAGTTTGTTGTTGCACTGCAAGCGACAGTTTTTGCTGAAATAAATATAACTCTAAATCACAGAAAATAAATTACAAAGGGGCATTACACTGCTAATAACATGTTCAGTGTGATCACAGCCCAAGATTTTCTGAGAATAGATTTAAATTTGACATCCTTCTTGAATAATACTACAACCTGGACAATACCTTACATTACTCATAAAAACTGATTAATATAATAAATCCTGCTTTATTAATACAGACAAACGGCATATTCAAATTATTCTTGTTGACGTCTAGACATCAGTTTGCTTCTGGATACATGATGCAATATCTTAGATGCTGCAGTAAATGAGATTCTTGTTTTATTATTATATTTCACTGTTGAGAGACAAGAAAATTAAGGAGTTGGACATTCCTTCATCTGTATACACTCTTTATTAAAACTATCATAATTTCTTTTTAGGTCAGAGGTCACTCTGAAGCGGTATGCCGGCTGTCTTCGGGAGATTGAAGTCTCAGGACTCCATATAATCTCCTCAGCAGTTCAGATTATACTGGGGTCACTAAAGGATGTAATGTAGAGGTAAGAATGTCCATTTAGCTGCAGGTGTAATAGATCTACAGTATATTTAAACTCTCAGGACACTCAGATTACATTACAGAGGTATGGCGCTCTGATCTTCAGTAAGAGAAGATACGCTGTAACATTCCTTTTAAAGTTTCTCATTAATGCTAAAACCTGTCTGTATAATAGAATTAAGATTGTCTACTTATAGTGTTACTGCTATTCAAATGGTTTATCATGCTTATATGTCTAACCCTTATGTTTGTTTAAACGTGTGAGAATGTCACTGAATACAAGGTGAGTGAATATGTAGTATATCAAAAAATTACTGTACAACATAAAAAGGGTTTTACACTCTTGACCCTGCCTGTCATACTATTCTCACTTGATTGTGTCTTTACTTTCTTTTATACATTCATTTAATCCAGAAAGTAAAAGTGCCCTTCTATAATACATAAAGTGGAAGATACAGGTACATTGACTCTACATTGGAAACCTTAAAGCCATACGGTACAAGACATTCATGATTTCTATACACTAGTGCCATTTCTTTTGCTCACAGAGTCTATAAAGACTGTATGATGGATTATAAATGCTCAGGGATGAGTGAATGTATGAATAGTGAATGTCTTTCTGTTCTTCTTATCTGTCTTTTTTGTTCCTTCACTCTGCTATGCTATGAGAGTTTTGTGTGAGTGTGTGTAAGTATTTCCACTTTGCAAACACAGTCAAAGTAATGAGAAGTGGATGATTTGATAGTTTTTTTGTAAAACCACATGCGTCTAAAAGTTGTCTCTTGTAAGAATTAAAGCCTAGACTTTAACCTCAAGGAATTTAGTCTTGTTACATCATTTTTTATCAACCAAACACATTTTGCAATTATTTTATCTCTGTCTTACAGAACCTGTACACAGTCAGTTTCTCTAAACCGGGATACATGGAGCTCAGCGGCCTGTCACTGGCGGTCGGCACAGAGATCAGCCTGTCCTTCAGCACTCTGGCAGACACTGGGACCATTTTTCTGGCCGTAGGCGGAGCTTCACCAATCAGCCAACAGGTTTGTTTTGATCTATTATTAAAAACAGTTACATATCAATCCCTGTCTAGGAAAGTATTAAAACTAAGGCATTTATTCATTTATTCTTCCATTTTTCTGGACATCTTTCAACACAGGCCCGGAACACAAACATCCTCAACTCCAAAAGGAAACGCAGACAGTCTGGAGAGGTCGGTTCAAGACATGGATACACTTATACACACCCAAATACTGTAACCCTTTCCCTAAGTAAATGACTTTTTCATAAGTGCATATTAATGAGATTTGCATTTTTTGGCAACTGGGCTAATTGGATTGTCTTTTATCCAAAACACACACACACACACAAATGTCCATTGACAGATACATATAAGAGATATCTTAGCTTTTAGCTGACCATGCAAGCACAAACACACACACCCTCATACGTGTACACAAGCACTCTTTCTTTAAGTGGATGTAGTTTCCATGAGTGCATATTAATGAGATTTGAGTTTGTTGGCAACTATGCTGATTAGATTGTCTTATGGCTAAAAACACTCACTCAGCGTTCACGCACATGCATGTACACACACACACACACACATTTGAAGTCCCTGTACTGATAAAAGCCCTCTTTCATCCTAATCACTGATAAATAAACACATCCATTCCTTTATCTCTGCTGGAAACGGCATGTATGTGGTGTGTAGGTGCACAACACACATGCACTTCTAATTGCAGGCATATCCTGTACATGTGTGTGTATGCATCCCTGTTTTAACATAATGTGTGTCTGTCTGTGTATCTCATTGGCATTGCTCACATGAATGCAAAATTGAAAGTGAATGCATGTTTATGTGTGTGTATACGTGAATGTGTGTGTGTGAAAGAGAGAGAGGACAGAGGGTTACCTCTACCTTATCCATCATCACTGGTCGCATAAATCTATTTTTACTAACTATGCTGGCAGGCGGGGTGTGTGTGTGTGTGCGTGTGTGTGTGCGTGCACGCACATGTGGTGGGAGAAAGGTTAAGCAAGGTTAAAAACACTATCAACTCAACTTGGCCCTGACTAATGGATGTTTTAGAGAGGGACAGAGAGACAGGGGAGAGAGAAGGGGACAGGGGAGAGAGAAGGGGACAGGAGACAAAGGATTGAGGAATAGAGAATGAAGAGTTAGAGGTGAAAGGAAGGAGAGAAGGGAAAGAGCAAAGCTCGAAAGAGGAGTGAGGAGAATGGAGGAATGAAAAGATGGGGAGAGTTAATTGTAGACAGAAAGAGAAAATGGTCACAGAGAGGAGAGATGAAATGAAAAGGAAGAAGAGGCTTGAAGCAGAATGAGAGGCTGAGATGAAAGAGAGTATAGAGAGAAAATGAAGCCAAAAGGAAAGAGAGAGGACAGAAAAATAAATGTTCGGCTTGACCGTTCACAAAATATAAGATAGTCACCACAAGAGCATTCGTTGTCATTGAAAGATGATGAGCAGAACGGAGGGACAGTCATGTTGGATGTGAGAGCTGCTCATACCTCTGGCTTTAACAATAGCTTCCTGGGGAATTTTTCATCATACAAAATGGGACCTCAAGACTTTGCCAATCAAAGAGCAGCACTGAGTAGATCTTAGTTTGAAATATGATCCCCAAGCACCTCTGGTTTCTTTCTCTGTCCAAATAGAAAGAATTAGGACTGTTTTGTAAGTACAATACTACTATAGCTACAGTACTTCTAGCAAAAGTTAAACAAGCAAAAAACCTAAACAAAAATGTAAGCTATTTTTCCATTTAGTATTATTCATTGTTCTTCCCAAGTCGCCTAACTGTAGGATTAATTTCAGCACCAGTGCTGCCATGTTCCTATAGTGAAAGTTGAAGACAACCTTTGCCATTTGAGCAGAAAACTAAGCTACAATATGCAATTCAACAGGTCTCCGCAATTATTGATTAATTTGGCCATTATTTTCTCATGAATTGATTTTCAAGACGAGCAGACCAAACGCAAAGATATTCAGTATTCACTTTTGAAAAGCTGGAACCAACACATTTTTGTTTATTTGTTGTTTTTCCTAAATATGACAATCAGTTGCTGCTTATTCAATTGTGGATTGACAAAACAATTAATTGAATAATTGTTTCAGCTCTAGTTGTTATTCCTTGTGCGTTCTAGCCTGATCACAGCAAAAACTGATACATCAAACCAATCTCCCTCAAACGTATACTTGCAAACTTAAAATGCTAGTTCTTATTGGATTATGAATTATGATTGGTCTTACACAGGGCTGCTAACTCTTGACACATCCTCTGGCTGTGGCTGCTGTGCCAAATTAAAAACATCAATTCCAAAACAAAGCTATACATAAAACGTGTCAGCTCTAAGGTGCGTTGTTACCAAACCATTTTACAATGAAGTAAATATATATTAAACAAACACAAAAAACCTGCAGCTCCCTGTCTGCATTCTGTACTGACGTTAGTCACAGTTTCTAACTTCAAAGGCTGAAAGACTTAAAATACTGAAGGTAGTTTTGAGTGTGATGTTTTTGTAAGGTGAATGTTTTACATATGGTTTTCTTTGATTATGGGTTTTGTGATTGTAAAGGTCCTTGCAATGCGTGTTAGCTACATACTCCGTTGCATATTTGGTTTCATGATTGTATTTCTACATGCCTGTATGTGTGTCTTTCCTCCAGTGTATAAATTCCTGCATGAGTTCATTTGTGATGCCTGCCTTTTCTGTAGTCTCCCTTTGTCTGCCTTTGTCTGTATGTATGTGCAAGTGTGTGTGTGTGTGTGTGTGTGTGTGTGTGTGTGTGTGTGTGTGTGTGTGTGTGCATGCATGCGTGCATGCGTGTGAGTGAGCGTGCGCTCAAGACAGCACATCGAGAGGCATGTTGTAGCTACATCTGAGTTCAATTTGTCCACGACCTCAAATTGAAATTCCATTTTCAGGTGGTAAATTGTCTCCCACTTCGCCCTCTGGCACACAGTGAATTAAAATTCAAATTAGCCTGACCCTGCACCACTGCTCTCTAGCACCTCTCTCTCTCTGTCAGTTTGTCTGTCTCTCTCTCTCTCTCTCCCCCATCTCTATCTCACTAGCTGTTTTGCTCTCTGCCCTCTCATCTCTTCCCCCTATTATCCTCTACTCTCTTTTCTTCATCTCTTGTTATCCTTTCCTCCCCGCTCTCCTCTCCACTCCTTCAACTTCTCTTATTTGCCCCCAATTTTTCTCTATATACCCCCACACCTCTACCTACTCATCTCCCCTTTTGCCTTTGACTTGTTTCTGCTCTTTAATCCCCAGTCTCTCCTCCCTCTTATTTCTCCTATCCGTCTGTTTTTCCATTTTCCTTCCTTTCTCCTCGTCCCAACAAATAGTAAAAGTATTACAACATGCAGGAGGTTGATAAGTTTAATCCAAGTTGGCCACATAATATTAATAGTGTTCTAGCACAGGAAAAAATTACTTTTTTTTCTTCCAATTATTACATATTTCATGAATTGATACAGGTACAACTTTGTGTTCAAGAACACCTGGTTGCTCATATTGATTTATTGCTTGGTAGTATTGAATTGGTCTTATTTATTTATGGTTTTTCGGTTTGACAAAGAAATCTTAACAAGGTCCACTTACTAGCTTTTTATCAGACATTTATTCTTTATTAAAGACAGCTGAAAGCTCTTGAACATTCACACTCAGCTCTTAGGTTGTTTTTAAAGTTCCACTGTAGGTTATTTCTTGTAAGCTATCTTTAATCTGAGTCCTGCTGGCAATCTATTCATGGTTTTATAATTGGTTTTTGTTTACTACTTCTGACCTTGTGAGACATGTTATCAGTTTTATGTTTGTAGTAAGTATCACACTGTTATTGCTGCCTACCTTGGCCAAGAGAGTCTTGAAAAGAGTTTTCTTGGTTCAATAAAGGTTATATTATACAAAATACACCCACACTTTACGTGGGGTTTAACATTAAGGCCGATGGTAATATTAACTTTTGCTTAGCATCAAAATGTTTGCAAATAATAGTCTTTATCTAGTCTATTATCTTCTTTTGAATCAGCAATGTTGGATAAATTGACCTTTTACTAGATACTGTACAGTGTATATTGTCAAATTCAAAGCCCTTTCTCGTACTTCATCATGAGCCTTACCTTCTCCATTGTATCTCCTCTTCTCAGCTCTGGGTCTTAAGAGTAGTATGAACATACAGATTTCTACAGCTAATAAAGTTTATTTCTAACTCCTGCAGCCCTACGTCTCAGTCATGCTGAACAAAGGATCTCTGGAGGTCTTGGTGTTTACCGGCAGCCACAGTCCACGTCGTGTCATCAGACGACCTGAGCAAGGCTTACTGAATGATGGGAGAGAGCACTCGCTGCGCATTGAGAGGCTCCCTGGCAGGTTGGTGTTTGTGTGTCTGTTCAGTTTGTGGGTTATGTTCTTTAGCAATAGAATTTGTGTTGCTGTTGAAGACCTTTATTTGGCATATTCAATTTAATACTTTATGTGTCTGTCTGTCTGTGTTTTCCCCCAGATCCTTTGCAGTTCAGGTGGATGAGGAGGCAAAGAGGGAGGCAGCGCTTCCCAACGACCAGCCAGTGAGCTTGCAACGTGTCTTTCTTGGTGGTATTCCTGCAGACGTAGAGCAGACATCCAACAGAGCCAACATCCCATTCCAGGGATGTATATGGAACCTCATAGTCAACGCTGTGTACGTAACATCTATTCTATATATGCAGCCAGGTGTATATTTATTGAAACACAGAACTTGAAATGTCCTTTTACCTTGAAATATTGTTGAGCAGATTGAAGCATTGTGTTGGGTCTTATTCTACTTATTCATATTAAAATGTGCAGGCCGTTCTGAAGGCATGATCATGCAGGTACCTGTATTTGAACAGAGCTCGTAAACTGAGCAATATGTTGGAGTACCATGTGCTGAAATATTGTGATAAAGGGTTTTGAAGTGTTTTCAATTAATCATTAATATTCCTTTATTTTCTCCATGTCTTCACACTTTTTGAAGCTGCATCCCTAAATACTAGTGACTGACCCTGGCTACTTCCTTTAACAAAGATATCTGGTAACAATATGAACAGAATCAGTTTGGTTTTCCGTCAGAACCTGTCACACAACGGGTTGAAAAAGGAATCTAAAATGATTTAGATGCATCCACAGAGTAATATGGTTCTGACTTTACAAGATAAATATGGTGCAAAAGAACAAAGTCAGCTTTTGATTTTGAAAATGTCTCTGCCCCTGTTTATCACCATGTTAAAACACTGACACAGGCAAAACCGACCAATTCGCTTTACTTCAGTAAACTTTAACTGTTCACCTTAAATGCTCTGTATTGATACTCGTGCTTTAAACTGAGCAACTTTCCCTCATTGTCCTCTTGTTTACCCAAAAATGTTTTCTGGTAGTGGAAGACAGATCTAATTTTGACCTCATATACTGTTGGGTTAAAGCGTAGTTAATATGATTGCGGGAGGTCATGATGATGCTGTTGAGAATGATGTTGACAAAGCCAGCATCTCTTTCTGCCTAAACAGAATTAATAGAGCTGTCCAATATCATAAACATACTCATAACTCAAATTGCACCGCTCTCTCATCTTTGTGTGTTTGTTTTCTATTGTGTTCATTTTTATTGACCACTGACGCTATTTTTACATGACCCCGCTATAACTTATATACAGTAATATATATATACAATTATATACAGTACATCTGATTCCTTATCACACTTTCTGTGTATTGTCTTGAAACCAACATTCATTTGTAATAGATATACATTCTTTCTTTATTTTGAATAACTCTTATTATATTTTACTTTTTCTAGCACTTAAACACAATCATACTATGGTGATAGGAACCTTAAGATGTGTTCAGTGTTTGAGAGTTCGGCCTAAAGATTCAATGTTATGTGATTTGTTTGTACATGGACTGAACACCTTGGCTGTATGCAAATTAAAATGGACTGCACAAACACAGGCCTTCAGTCAAATTCCTGCACATAAAGGAACACACCTTAACAGGTCCCTTTAATTTTCATGATGGAATTTTAACTCATTCTGATGTTCCTGTCTGCATCAGCTAAACATCCAGTAATTTTAAATCTAATCACCCATCCATCTATCAGTCTCTCAGATTTCTCCCTGCCTGTGTCCTTTGAGAATGCTGAAATTGGACAGTGCCCCAACCTGGCCCCTGCGCCACCTTTACCTCTTCTGCCAGAAGAAAATGAGCCTGAGAAGGAAAAGGAGCCGCCCCGTCCTCCACCAACCCCAACAACCGTTACACCAGCTCCAGGTCCTCCTGCTGTAAGTGGTTTAAATAAATGTGGTAGCACACATGCCATTGGACTACTAAACACTCATGGGCATAACTTTCATTATCAATACTTTTCTAACAAAAGGTGTTGAGGTAATAAAAATGTATGAATTACGTTAGCAAGTAAGGGGTATTCATATTACACCAGAGGGTTTACATTTACAGTAATATAATAACACCTTTGTTTTTGTGGCCTATCTTACTATCTTACTGTACGGCACATTTACATAGAGATGCCCACAGAGAAAGCACACACATATAGTAGAGATACAGTACAGTAAAAAGAATCACATGAGCCACAAACAAACAAAACAACACACACACACACACACACACACAAAACTATTTCTCTCTGATGAAATGCAGCCATGGCCTCGCCCTGTTAGCTTAGCGCTTCATCACATAGCAGTTGTACAGCCCATTAACTCTACTTTATAGTCCCTTTAGCCTTGAGCCACTAAACTCTACCTCTGGCAGCCTGTCATGCAGTGTGGAGACACGGCGCTACGCTACGCTAACTGTGCATGCAATTTATGCTTTATGAGCCCATAGAAGCCAAAAGACTCTCAGCTAACATTTAGCTACTATGCTTAGAGGCTGGAAGGCAGTGTGTGATTCACATCATACCCTTAGCATTGGGGTAGGCAAGATATATTATATTTATTTAATATATTATAAGCCTCACAGCAGTCATAGTTTATCAGTTACCTGCTAAACTACACCTCTAAAAGGACATTGAACATGAAGCACAGAGCTATGCCAGCATATGTATAACTCTGTGGCTTGTTGCTTTATTTATATATCTGCTTTATGATATACTGTAGACTATAGGCTGTGAGAAGCTATAGCTCTACATTTTACCTGAAGATTTCACCATATTTCAGTGAGTAATTATCATATGTTAATGTTGATTCTTGGAACAGCTTTCCATTACAGCCACGCCAAGCAAGTGTCTCAGCAGACTTCAGAGGGCAATGGGAGATATTTAGAAAGAAAAAAAAATGTCAGAAGACATGCCCTTTACTCCAACAGCGTCACTACAGCGTCTTAGTTTCTGTGTCCCTGGCCTCAGACCCAAAGTGTATTTAGTGTCTCTGTGGCAGCACTCTGCACACAGAATGTAACATGCATTTTTCAGCAACAGCAAAACAATATTGTCAGACTGAAGAAGTAATCACAAGTTGAATCACAGTAAACAACAGTCTCAGCATGTGCTTGAATAAAGAGGCTTCTTTATCTCCCGCTTTTGTGTCACAACATAGTCTGTACTTCTGATTCTTGAGATAGTTGTGAGCACCAGTTTAAAGGTTTACGATACTCTAGGAGTGGCACCTTACAGGCTCCAGTAAGCCTCTAAACAATAAGAATCACATTTAATTTTGTAAGATTGTAATTCTTTTTTTACTCGCTGTTACTTTCTTGCAGATTGATGATATCATGACGACTGCCTTTAATTAGCCTTTTTTATTGCAGCTTCCTTATTTCCCTCAGTTACACTGAAATTTAGCATTAACAAAGTATAACATAGTGTAAATAAATTACCAGCTCCAAAACAGGACTTTTTGATTGAAAAACAAAATGGAAACTTTACTTGATTCTTCTCCAGAGGTAACAAACTAACATGGTCAGACTCTAAAAAGGAAAGAGAACAGATTTCATTAAATATTGCTCGTTCTTTATTATGCTTCAATTCAGGCTAAAAAAAAAAAGTGCTTGAAGTTTCTCTATTACGTAACCTTACGTAACCTCTTTGACCTTTCGTGTTTATGACATCATTGCCTGCCTGTAGCTGATTGGAGAGCTGTGTGCTTGTCATAAACACTGTGGCCATTCTGGTTCTGTGGCTGCCACTAATCCTCCTTCCTTCCCCCTCCCTGACGCTGACACACCGCAGGAGGCCACGCCCCCTGCCACACCTGCTGCCCCACCCACTGCTGCTGCAGCCCCACCCACTGCTAAACAGGAGCCCAGCGCTGATGTGGTATACACACACACACACACACACACACACACACACACATCAATCATTTTATAAGACTTGTTGACTTTAACAGAGATACAGAATATAACCAGACCTATCCTTCAACACACACACTGAACAATCAACTGTAACGGCCTACCTTTCTGACTTTCTCTCTCATTTCCTTTATTTATTTGGTTGTTTGTTTGTTATATACCGGTTTTGTGAGATAAGTTATTCCTGTCTTCCATTTAAAGTGTATTTCTCTATTTCAACTTATTTTCACCCAGAGAAAGTCAGTTAAGTAAAGCCTTCTTCATCTAACTACTTCACATTTGTACTGAGCTGCTTTGTGCAACCAGAGTCTTCCACTCATTGCCACGGACCAGGTCTCCTTGAGCTGCTCGGGGTTAAATGCTTTAGCCAAGAGCCCTTGACATTAGTTATTGAGAGAAGGGAGAGCCTTCCTCATTTCATACTGTTATGGTGAGGTGTTGTAACAAGCCACCCAGCTGCTGGCTCATATTACAGTTATTTATTTCCAGGTGATTCAGTAGCATAGTGACATACTTACTCCAACAAGTTTTATTTCCTGTGGATGGAGCTCAGAGGCGTCTGACTTCTTAGCATCTTGGTGAAGTTGTACAGCTGTTGTGTCTGCAGTCTTATTTGCCTCAAGCTTTTCTACTTTCATATCAAGACCTACAGTAAGTTTGAAATACTACTAAGGAATATGGTGCCAGCTGACTGCTTAAAGAACATTGCACAGTATTTAAATTGGTCATAAGTTGAGCAGTATTTTTATCTGTGTATTTTACTACCAGAGGCCAAAAAAGTAGCTTCTCTGAAAACTACAATAATTAGAGCAAGAATTACTGATCTCTCAAGAGTGATAGCAGCAACACATACATAAATACAGGCTTGTCATCACTTGTACACATGCATGCACAAACACACACACACACAATTTTACAATTTCACAGAATCCCAATGAAATGACTTCAGATTCTATTGGTGTGACCTCCAACCAAAGCCCAGTCACTCTGAATGGAAGAGCGTCTCCCTATTGTTAGCTTAATGGAAAGACGCAGAGGGGATGAGAGAAAGGGAGGAAATAAGAGAAGTATGAAAGAGGATAGCAGACAGAGAGGGGTATAGATGTGAGCGGGGAGAAAAGGTGAAGCCGTCAAGGAAGAGGAGGAAAGAGAGGAAGAGAGTCTTTCTGAATGGAGCAGCACCCGCCTTTTGTTGGCTTAATGGAAAGACGGAAGAGAGGAAGCAGGAGAAGAATGAAAGGAGAGGGAAAGAAAGAGCTTCTGAGCAAGTGACATCTCCCTTTTGTCAGATGGGGAGAGAATGAGAAAGAGGAAAAAAGAGGGAGGTTGAGGAGGAGGAACAGATGTGAGGACAGAGCATGATAAGAGGTGAGTGTCAGCTGTAACAAAGCAAGGTCACGGTGTGGGGAATGTCTTCAGTTGAAAGAGAACAAGAGAGGAAAGGAGATTAAGACACACACACACACACACTCAGACACTCAGTCGTCTCAGACGCTCTCCCTCTCTCCAACTTTGTCTCACACTGACACTGGAGGTATGGCAAACTAGCTTTGTCACTTAGTAGGAGATTTATTCAAGAGAGGAAAGGAGATAGGCAGAAGAGATTGGAGGAAAGGACAGAAACGTAGAGAATCTGTGGAGGACAGGTAGAGACAAACGGTGGAGAAAGAAGAGAGTGGAGAACAGGTGAGGAAAGTTGAGATGAGGAAGGAGAGGATGACAAAAAGGTAAAGGTCTGAGAAGAAATAGACAGGTGAAAATCAGGTGAAGGTAGAGGACAGAAACAGACAGATGAAAGGAGGTGGTTATGACAAGAAAGGAAGAGAGGAGGAAATATGATGAGAAGAGAGGAACAGAATGAATGAGATGATGATGAGATGGGAGGAGAGGAGATTCGGCAAGGTGGAAAAAAAGGAGCAAGAGAGAAGAAAGTTAGAAGGAGAAAATTAGGCAAACGTGGTATTAAAAAGAGTAAATGAGAGAAGGGGAAAGAGGTTGTGGAGAACAAGTGACATAAAATGGTAGAGGACACAGTAGGAGAGGAGTCTACAAGATCAGAAGAGGAGGAGTGGAGAGGATACAGCAGGAAAGTGAAGAAAGTAAAGGGAGGAAAGATGGGATGAAAGGCAAAGACAGGAAAGTAGAGGATGTGAGGTGGAAGGAGATGGAGCACTTTACAAGAGAATTAAAGAGAAGATGGAAGTGGATAGAGAAAGAAATGAAAACCAGTGGAGGTGAGCATTCAAGCAAAGTAGTGATGAAAGCGAAGAGATGAAGAAAAGTAGTAGAGTACAGTAAAATTACACAGTTAGGGTAGAGGAAAGGAGTTGTAAATAAAAATATGGATGAGAGAAAAGTGTCCTGAGATAATGTCTGTTAGGATTTGACACTATAAATAAATTGAATTGAGAGGGAGAGAAGATACATGATTTTAGAGAGAAAAAAGCAAAGGAAAGTTGAGTTTATGGTAAAAGAAGACGAAGATATGAAAGGAGGCGTGGTTAACAGTACAGGAAAATGTGGAAAAGTTAGATGAAAGAGAATACGGGAGTAAAGTAGTGAAGAGGAAAAGAAAGACATATTGGACAATAACAAGAAGAGCTATGACGGAGAGAAGGAATAAAGAAAAGGCAAGTAGATGAGAGAAGTAGACTGCAGGAGAAACGAGAAAAAAAAAAAGTTATATATTAGGATGCCTATTACAACACTGACACCTTCTGGTCACTGGCTAACCTGCATTCTGTAAACACCAAGGGGCACAGCAAAGGCGTTTTTCCACTGCATGGTACTTATACTCTAATACTTTGTTTTCACTGCTGTGAAGCACAGATGGAAATCAGCCTGTAGAGTATGATGTCTGGTTTAGATGAAAAGAAAATATGTGCAGGATTTTCGATGCTCAAACTGTGGGAGGGTTGATTGATTTAAAAACAGTGTCAGCCAATTCTACCTTGACAGTAAGTAAGAAAAGTAACAGTTCTGAAAGATGACTGCACATTCAACACATTTTAATAGGCTCTATGCTGCAACTTGTGGCTGTGACCATCCAAAGTCTTCTGTATGGTAATTTGCATTATAAAAATATATACTAAATTTCCATTGCACATCCAAGACATACATTAATTCTGTCTTCTGTGAGCTCTTCATTTACTTGTTGTATATAAAGAACTGTTCCATGACCCACTGTGACCAACCAGCCCTTTTCCTCCCTGCAGATCAGAAGCAAAAACCCTATTAGTGTGATTGACGTGTTCTGCACAGGTGTTAAGGTTCCTGTTGACAAGAGGCAATAGGAGCAACGTTATGAAACCCTGTCAGTGTAATTTGCATTTTCTGTTTAATCTGCAGGATTCATGTGCATCAGCTGTGGCCCCGACAGCACTGGAGAAGGCCTTTCAATTTGGACTGACCCGGAACAGCCACATGAGCTTTGCTTTTGATGACACCAAAGTCAGAGAGAGGTATGTATTCAGATTAAATCTTCATTTATTTAGTTTTATTTTGTGGTGCTGCCCGTTAATGCAGTCCACACAGTGCGGCTTGTGAGGACATGTGACAAATAGTGCAAATTATATAACACCTGCCAGGTAACTACAAGCATTTGGAGAGATTTCCAACATCTGACCCACAGTAGTTGTAATGACTATGTTCATAAATCAATACAACTTTTGCAATGATATAAATATAGCTAAAATAATCTTCATTGCAAGCATATACACTCACCGGCCACTTTATTAGGTACCCCATGCTAGTAACGGGTTGGACCCCCTTTTGCCTTCAGAACTGCCTCAATTCTTCGTGGCATAGATTCAACAAGGTGCTGGAAGCATTCCTCAGGGAGTTTGGTCCATATTGACATAATGGCATCACACAGTTGCCGAAGATTTGTCGGCTGCACATCCATGATGCGAATCTCCCGTTCCACCACATCCCAAAGATGCTCTATTGGATTGAGATTGACTGTGGAGGCCATTTGAGTACAGCGAACTCATTGTCATGTTCAAGAAACCAGTCTGAGATGATTCCAGCTTTATGACATGGCGCATTATCCTGCTGAAAGTAGCCATCAGAAGTTGGGTACATTGTGGTCATAAAGGGATGGACATGGTCAGCAACAATACTCAGGTAGGCTGTGGCGTTGCAACGATGGTCAATTGGTACCAAGGGGCCCAAAGAGTGCCAAGAAAATATTCCCCACACCATGACACCACCACCACCAGCCTGAACCGTTGATACAAGGCAGGATGGATCCATGCTTTCATGTTGTAGACGCCAAATTCTGACCCTACCATCCGAACGTCGCAGCAGAAATCGAGACTCATCAGACCAGGCAACGTTTTTTTTCTATTGTCCAATTTCGATGAGCTTGTGCAAATTGTAGCCTCAGTTTCCTGTTCTTAGCTGAAAGGAGTGGCACCCGGTGTGGTCTTCTGCTGCTGTAGCCCATCTGCCTCAAAGTTCGACGTACTGTGCGTTCAGAGATGCTCTTCTGCCCACCTTGGTTGTAACGGGTGGTAATTTGAGTCACTGTTGCCCTTCTATCAGCTCGAACCAGTCTGGCCATTCTCCTCTGACCTCTGGCATCAACAAGGCATTTCCGCCCACAGAACTGCCGCTCACTGGATGTTTTTTCTTTTTCGGACCATTCTCTGTAAACCCTAGAGATGGTTGTGCGTGAAAATCCCAGTAGATTAGCAGTTTCTGAAATACTCAGACCAGCCCTTCTGGCACCAACAATCATGCCACGTTCAAAGTCACTCAAATCACCTTTCTTCCCCATACTGATGCTCGGTTTGAACTGCAGGAGATTGTCTTGACCATGTCTACATGCCTAAATGCACTGAGTTGCCGCCATGTGATTGGCTGCTTAGAAATTAAGTGTTAACGAGCAGTTGGACAGGTGTACCTAATAAAGTGGCGGTGTGTGTGTGTATATATATATATATATATATATATATATATATATATATATATATATATATATATATATATATAATATATATATATATATATATATATATATATACACACTGTATAAATACAGTATATAAAGTAAAAGTAGCCGTTAGGTAGGGCTAGGTAGGGTTGGTTAGGGTAGGTTAGGGTTAATTAGAGTTAAGTAGTTGGTTAGGTAGGGTTAGTTAGGGTTAGTTAGGGTTAATTAGGGTTAGGTAGGGCTAGTTAGAGTTAGGTAGGGTTGGTTAGGTAGGGTTAATTAGGGTTAGTTAGGTCAATCAGGCCAACGACCCGGGTGACGTAAAGCGACAGCGGCATCAATGGGTTCGCGCTTCGTTGGTGTTCGGTGGCCGCCATGTTGAATGTAAATAAGAAGCTGCTTGGTCACTTCTCTATTGTCATCGTGTTAAAACCTGTCAATAGCTTGCCAGGTAGATAAGCCAGTTTGTGATTGGTTCCTGCAAAATTGTGAACTAAAGCAGGAGAATTGAACATGCAGGTTTCCAGACCGAGCTGCAGGGCAAAATCAAATCACTGGCAGAGTGGGCGGGGTTAACCAGTCTAGGCAATGATTTGCATGCATGAGCAAAAAAGGGAACAGTTTCTTGTTCAGACTTTGGCTGTTTTGGGGATCAGTTAACATTTGTTCACTCAACTTTTTCTCTGAGCAGTGGGGTAGCTTGCTGTCCAAATCTAAATTTTCAGTGCTGACGATGTAGGTCACTTAAAACTGTAATTAATATGTCATGCAATGCCTTATTGAATAAAAATAATTTGATTAGTTTATTTTACATTAGGTCGAGAAATTATACCTGTGCTTCATTAAGTTATTTTGTTATTTTAAGTGAGAAGAGATTTTTTGGCATTTAAACCAACAGTCAAAATATTTTAATAGAGAATTAACTGCATTCATTTCCAGTAAAAGTGTTAATACCTTTGCAGGAAATTGCTATTTATGTTGAAACCCTATGTGAATCCAGAATTTTTTCTTTTCTTTCAAGTATTCTGATAAAAATGTACATTTAGTAAATGTTTTATTTGTGTAATAATATATACAATTTTCATTATCTCTAAGAGTTGTTTTTGTATGTGCGTCTCAGGCTAATATTGGAGTTTGAGCTGAGGACGAAGGAGGAGTCTGGTCTGGTTCTCTACATGGCAAGAATCAACCATGCTGACTTTGTTACCATACAGGTATACATACTGCTCTATATGTCTTTCTATTGGTTACATTTTCTCTAGTTGTCCTTAAAAGTTTTAATTCAAGTTGGTTTATGATAACACAAATTGCTTCTTTGTATCTTAAAGCACAGTCTTCAGACTTCAGCTCTGTTTACATCAGGAGAACAGCACCCACTTTGTTTTGTGCCATAAAGTACTAAATCAGACCCACTGGCACAGCAGGAGTTATGACTATGTCTCTCTCTTCCTGTAGATCAAGGACGGGCAGGTCTGTCTGGGTTATGATCTTGGTCATGGAAACATATCTGGCTGCGTCCCCTTCTCCATTACTGATGGGAACTGGCACAAGGTGGGACAGTTCTAGTCTTTCATTCTAGATGCTCCATTTGTCCCCCATTTATTTATTTATTAGCTATTTAGAGTCTATGTTAATTATATCTTATGTATGGAAAAGGCTTCACTCTTCAAAAAAGAATCCTCTCCTCGCTGACCTACATGCGTTATACATAATTTTCACAATGAAGGCACAGCTTCCTTGTTTCTGCCATCCAGAACATTACATCCTGGAGACTCATTTATCACATAAAGTCCCAACTTTCTAGAAGAATTAACCACTTTGTTTGTTAATGAACACTAAATCTTAATTTCAAGCACATGATGTGGTAACATTTGTCTTTCCTTACATCCAAAACAACATATAGTCTCTGTTGATACTGTGAAAGGACCGTACTTGTCTATTGGTCTAAATGTGTCCTGTTCAATGTTTCATCTTTTAACCTCAGATACGTGTGACTCGTATCAAGCAAAGAGGTCTGCTGACGGTTGATGGGCGATACAGTAAACAGATGATCAGCCCAAAGAAGGTATATCCTTTTATTTGGTTCTGTTCTAACCTTTTTCCCAATGAAATATTCTACCAAACTGCACATACAAGTAGTTGCATGGCAGATTAGTAAAGAAAGAAAAAAAATACAAAGACAAATGATCAAGTTTTAAAACATTGTTTTATGGTTGCATTAATAACTTACTTTGTTTTTACCAGGCGGACCTGTTAGATGTGGTGGGAATGCTGTATGTGGGTGGATTACCACAAAACTACACCAGCAAGAGGATTGGGCCGGTAAAAAACAAGCACACATAAAGATACTGAAAGTGGATATCAGTCAACCTAATTTGCAGTTACACCTGAACATTGACACTGGAAGGTTGTTGATTGATTCATTTTAATGATTTTGTTTGAATAAACCAAACCTTCTCTCTTTTCATGTTCCTAGATTCTCTACAGTATCAACGGATGTGTCCGTAGCTTTAAGATGGTGGGAGGTCCTGTGAGCACTAATGCAGCTGCTACAGGTAATTCATTTGTATTGTATTCACGTTTGCACACGTCACACACCTGTACCTGTCCAGCTTTAAACTGTTATTCATTTGCCGTTCCTCAAATATTTGTTAATGCAGGAATTTAAAAAAAAATTCAATCCAATATATTAACCATTCCCCCTCTCTCCCTTCTTTGCCAAGGTCGCCCTGAGACCTCCATTGAGGACTTTAAATTGAACATGGACATACCCACTTCCAGTCACATGGTAGGAAGATGCTTCGTTGCCACAGAGACGGGCACCTATTTTGACGGCACTGGCTTCCTGAAAGCAGGTGAGATGATACACTGAAGTCCCCTGTCAGTCTGTCATGGGGTTAGCTACTGTACAGTATGTGGTTGTGATGCGTCTAGCAACCTCCTAATATTGACATAATTAACGTTTAACCTTAGTGGAAAACCAGTCCGGTTTTATTTCAAAATTTTTCTTTTCATGTTATAAAAGGTGAATTATAAAAAAAAAAACTCTCTCTCTAGTCTCGTCTTACAGAGTGGGTCTGGATGTGTCGATAGCATTAGAGTTCAGGACCAGCAGAACCAGTGGAGTGCTTTTGGCCATCAGTAACCAAGCCAACAATGGACTGGGTATAGAAATCGTTGAAGGCAAGGTACGTAACAGTGATTTAAAAAATAGTTCAAGATTTGGTCATGGTCAGACTAATGGGCTAGCTGTTTCCATTCTTTATGCTAGGTTAAGACATGAGAGTGATATCATCTTTTCTCTAAGTCTCTGCATACTTCCTAGAATGTTAAAATTATTCCTTGAATCTATTTTAATTTCATGTGTGTGCTAGCTATAGATTGATAGTGGCGGAAAAAAAATCTTTAATCCTTCTGCTCCCAGCTTCTCTTCCACGTAGACAATGGAGCTGGACGGATCACAGCGGAGCATGTGCCTGAGGGCGAGGGTTTCTGCGACGGTCAGTGGCACTCCGTCATTGCCAAGAAGCTTCGGCACAGGGTGGAACTGGTGGTCGATGAGAAGCAGAGTAAAGCAGAGAGTCCCAACGCGCGCTCCAACACGTGCGATACCAACGACCCCATCTATGTCGGAGGATACCCAGGTATGACTGCCTTCTAACACACATCCTTAAAATAATACATAAGGACTGTAATCTGTTGTGGCTCTGCCTCTGTGGTAGAAACACATTATGTAAAATATAATAGGTACATTACTATGAAGGAGAGTATTTTATCATTGCATACATGTTTTATTTCTCTCTCAGCTGGAGTTCGACAGGCAGCTCTTTCTACCAGCACTTCCTTCAAAGGTTGTTTAAAGAACCTGAAGATCACCAAGGCTTCCAAGACTATGGACGTGCAGTTCAACAAGGCTCTAGAGATTAAAGGAGTCCAGCCTCTCTCCTGTCCTGCTGTAGCTGCGTAACCGTTAGCATAGCGCTTCACCTTTGTTTCCCTATTACAGTAGTACGTCCAGAACCTGCACTGGGCAAAATGTTCAGTGTGTTGGCCAGGTGCTGAGTCCAAAAAGTAGGTAATATATTTCAAGACCTGGTTGAATTTTTATGAAGTACAAAGGCATCAAGTTTCTCTGCTAAACAGCTTCATTCTGCATTAGAAAAAGAGCTTATAGAACAGTGGCCAAGCAACACTGAAAACTCCTAAAAACAGGAAATGATCTGCTCAAGCCATATTACTTCCTGCAGTTTACCAGTACTGTTACAGTAGAATATGAAATATGCATAAAATATTACTTAGCCAGGGGTTGCTTAAGGAAAAAAGGTTGGAAACTGTAACTATAGGGTAAGGTTTGATTGAGTCAGGCTTAAATATGACACACCTGTGTTACCTTGATGCCTCTGTACCTGATAAAGAGCTAAATTCCTTGTATTTGTTTACACTACCTTGGTTGTTAAAGTTGTTTCTGCATTGTTCTCTTGCTAAATTACAATTGTCTAAACAGCATGAAAACACCTATGTTTTGCTACTGTTTGGGGCTAACAACATGCAAAGTTAAACATTTTCAGTATGAGACCCTGATTTAATGTACAGTGTAAAGATCTGGTCAATAAATCTTATCATGGCTACAAATTGAAGTCTCAGTGTTTTATAGCTTTTACATGAAGGAAGATATTAGTATTAATACATGTGCTCAGGGTATTCAAGCTAATATTTTGGGGATATTGCTGTGATTATTTAGACATTAAATCAGATTTGGTTTACAGAAAAGTCCCTCTTAAAAAGGTAGAATATGGCATGTTGAATACTTTAGTTGCAATGCTTACCTTCTCACCCTCAAGACAACAGATGAAGTTGGCCGTCTGTTCAGCACTCTTTACAGCAACCTTCAGAGATCTTAAAATTACAACAAGAAAACCGCTGATCCAATGGTTCTAAAGCCAGATGCCTGTATTTGTGTGTTATGATTTGCATGGTGTGGTTAAAAAATACTTCAACGGCTTTCTGAAATATATTCCTAATGCCATCAAAAAGATTGTCCTGTCCTTCTTTAAAACTGCAGAATATGATGATTCAACGTTGCAATGTATTCATGGAAATAAAGAGGATGTGTCAGTAGACTGGCATCACTCCTGGAAGCACTATTGCATGATGTTTTTGGATAAAACTTATTACTTAGTCTAATGTTGAGAAAAAGATTTAAGCTTCAAAAGAATCTTGGAAAAAAATAAAACTAGCTAGTGCAACTGAGTTTATTGGTCAAATACAGGTTCTATAAATCCCTCATTTTCATGACATACTAAGTTTTTTCTACATACTACACTGACTTTTACATTACTTTTTATGACATTCAGAAAATAGTATTGTATGTTGAAAAACTAAAAAGTTACACTATAGTATGTCAAAAAAAGTCATAGTATGTGGTAAAAGTCATAATATAGAATGTTGAAAATATAATGAAGAATTCAAAATATATTATGTCAAAATTGTAAAACTCGGTTGAGCTTGTTTGTAAAAGATGTTCAAGCATTTTAAATGTTTTGTCAACTGTATGCATGTGGTGTCAAAGCAACAAGAAATGTGTTAATTGTATAGCCTACACAGACAGATGTTGTGTTAACTGGGTTTTTAAGAATTTAGGAAAGTTGTTAAAAAGTATTAAAAAACTGTAAAAGATTCCTGCACATAGCCTGTAAGACTAAGAACAAGATTTCCCTGCACTGACATTCCAGATGCACTAGATGGTGGTATGTGACTACAAAGAGCAAAGACGTACCTGTTGACTGGAACTGCATTTAAAGTTGATGTTTGGCTCCATTACCTCAGGCTTTGTTTCCCCATTTTATGTGATGTAAAGGTGAATTTCTTTTTCAGCTCCTGGAGGAATTAAATGGACACATGAAATAACAGGCCAAATCACTCACTTGTGCATTCCTCTTTTATTATCATGGTTCTCTTTACATAAGGTGGAGAATGATTAGAGGTCAGCCCACTAGAGCCTTGTTGTGGAATGTTCAGAAGATACAATTATTAGAATAAAGCCTAACGTCATTTCAGCTCGCTCATTTAAAGTCCTACAGTGTTTGTTGGAAAACGATCAACCAGTCCTTACCTTTTTATGACAAGATTACACCTCTGTCTGTTCAGTGCAGCTATTAGGCTTTGGAGAAATGTTAGTTTAAAGCAGACAGTGGCAGTGAAAATTCATGAAGTTTGATTTTGTTTTCATAGATGTGCGATAATTTAAGAAATAAATAGAAACGATTTTTTGCCAGTACCGTGACACTCCAAAACAGCTATTGCAGCAAATAAATTAAGAATAAATTATAATTTCCTGTTTACCTGCTTTCCCAGGAATGACCTCCTGTACCAGAGCAGGTCAAGGTATATACAGGAGAAATCATGCAAGTTGCAATCTGTCGTTTTAATCAGTCTGTAATGAGCATAAAAACAGACATTAGCTTGAATTAAATGTAAACACACATTGCACACCACTACTACACACACACACACACAGAGGTTATTTATCCTGTGGCATCCCATATCAGCAGATTGATCACAAAGCTCATTTACTAAATATTTGGTGTACTATTCCACCTGTTCCACCATTAAAGCAGAAAGTCTGACCGCCATCATGTGAAGATTGTAGATGTTTACTCTTCATCCCTCGTTCCCGTATATCATCCATATCATAGAGAATGACGTGAGATAAAACGACTAGCTACAGCATTAATCTAAGTCTCATTTACATTCAAGCATTCCATGTTTATATCACTGTGAGTAAAGCGATAGCCTCTTCAGCTACCATATTAGTGTAGATAGTAGAGAAAAACAACTAGAGAGAAATAAAGCCTGATGTGGGGCAGGCTTTTGAGTAGAAACCTTCTAAGAAGAGTAGCAGTGTTTATCCTCCACACTGTGACAGCACTGTCCTGGTGTCAGGTCTGGTGACTTATTGCATGCTGTCAGCCCTTTTGAACTGATCTGAGGTGAGTTTCAAACGTGGTTGCGGTCCAATCTGGCAGTCTCGGCTCATCTGGCGCCCTCAACCGCTTCCCACATCCACACCCAAATACCCCAGGGTCCTTATCCACCTGCCACCCCAGGGTAAAGCAGCTCTTTTGGGTATGGTTCCTCCTACTCCTCATCCAGTTCTTGTCAGGATGACTGCATGAGCCCCGTCAGTCGTTTGCCCGTCAGTGACTTGCCCTGATAGGAAGCAGAGAGATGGAGGAAAGTCATCGAAAAATGCCATTGAGGTCAAAGCTTTTCTGGGGATTTAGAAAAAGCAATATGGAAGGAAATTTTAAAGAAAAGAAAGACTGTAGTAGTGATGGGTAGTTAGTAGACAACAAATGAAAAAGCAAGCAGCACAGCAAACAAAAGTCCTTACAGAGACAACAAGAATGAAGCCAATAGTGTAGAGAACATGGATGTTATTAATCCTCTTACTTTGTATTTAGCTTGAAATTTACATCCTCAAATCCTCTTATTATACATATTTTATACTTTTCATTCCTGCAAGCAATTCGTTGTTTATGGTTATAAAGCTGGACAAATAGTGCAACCAATACTGAGAATGAACATGTCCCCTCAGGGAAAGAGCAGAAGTGCAGCAACAATAAAAGTCAAGGTATCAGTGAAAATGTTTAGATTAATGAGCACAGGCAGCAGTTACAATAAAGCGCAAGTACAAATGGATCTAATAGCTTTCATGATTATAACAGCAATAACAAAAGTAAACCGGAAAAATACTTTATGACTAGTAAACTAATAAAGAATCTGACTCGTTGCACTTTAATACATGCAGTTTAAGAGTTAAAAGCAGAGGGACACTCACCACACTGCGAGTGAACTTCTCCAGAGAGGTGCGTCGCCCCTGCTCTGTTTCAGGCTGAAGAGTCAAAAGAAAAATAAAGGGGGCAGACTTCAACATTTTTAGTGTTCAAAGCTTGCATATATATATATATATATATATATATATATATATATATATATATATCCAAGCACACTTCAAAAAATGTGTTCACATTAAAGGGTCAGTTCACCAACAGATTGCAATTGTAACTTTCCATTCTGAAATGGCTGTTAGAAGTTGTCAAAGCAATTTAATTCATTCAAAAATCATGAATGTTGTGCAGCATTTAGTATGGCATTATTATATATGGAGGCATTCTCGCAGTACAACCAACTTTAATGTCCCACGTTCCTGCTGCGTGGCTAGAAAACTAGAGGTATGATAAATAAGATTTTCTTTTCACAATTTGGGTGAATCAACCCTTTAAGATGTTTCATTGACGCCCCTTTAGAAAATGGCCATGATAAATACACTTCAGTTCCTGCACTACCAATGCCATGTGCAATCACACAGTTAGTTTATACAAGATATGGACAGAGAACTTGACCCGTGGGATAATGAGAGACACATGCTTACTTTCTTCCTTGCCATCAGCAGGTCCTGGTACACATTGGAGCGCAGGAAACGTGTATAGCTGTCACTTTTCATCAGCTTGTAGATGTGGTCCTTAATGATAAGAGGCAGAAAGACAAAGAGAGAAAAAACAAAAGGGTCCAAATGTTTGCCAGAAATCGTATCAATATGGTTCTGTGCTAATTATGTACATACGTTGCAAACTCAGAGTAAGCTAAACAAGACATTCACTAAGGAGCAAATTGCCAACTAACAGGAGAAATCCTTTTTTTTTTTTACTTCCCTTTTAAGAGAGTAATAGGAGAGGACATTTGACAGACGCCACCCAACCACCAACCTTATCCATCTACCAGTGTCTTCTCAGTTGTGTCTACCAAATGTATTCTCTAAAATTGACTCCAAAATATAAACCCATTAGTGGATATTGGTGAAGCGTGTAAGACAAACAAATAGGGCATACAACAGTGTGGGATAGAGTTTCTCTGGCAGCACTGACACTGATCACCTGAACATAAAAGGATGATAAATCCATCCCGAGTGGCACTTAAATTAGTTCCTTGCAGTGTGAGTGAAGGTGGGGGAACTGAGTTTTATATTCTCTCTTTATATTCTCTTTTATATTCTCCTCAGTAAGAACATATGCCTACAAAGGGGGCCTACGCTACTCTATGCCGTATGTACTGCATGTGCCTGAGAAATACTGTTCCACAGAAAATGTATATCAAAAAGGTTCTGATTCCACATTTTGGGAAATGCGTAGCTTACAGTCAGCAGCACTTAAGTTGGCATAACTTTTGGCTAAGAAATAGTTCTGCATACAACCCCACGTAAAAATACAAATACCGGTAGTCATCGCAGGCTATTTGTTTGCCCACCAACCGGCTTAGCATACAGACTTGGTATGCTAAGCCCTTCAGTCTGTCGGTAAGTTGACCTTACAGCTGACAGGTGGGAGTTAGAAGTTTGGCTCTTGCATCAGCAAAAGATACAATGCATAGCATTTTAAGAACATGGATTACTTTCTCACTCTGTCTTTTGAATGCAATTTATAAATGGCAGTAGTAGATATGTTTTTTGTGTGTGGGTGGATGAGGGAGTTAATGAGTATTTAAAGGGATTTTAGTCACTTTTTGCATCAATTTTATTGTGAAATGTTTCATTAAAACTCCCTCCCTGCGGGGGTTTCAGAAGGGTCCACATTAACATGAGGACTACTTATTGTTACACTACACTAGAGGCCTGTATAATGAGGATATTTGACTGGTTTGATGACTGATTTCCAAATCTAGTTTTGAGTGTAACGGCTTGTTAAACGGCAAATTCACCCCAAAATCAGAAATACATATTATTTCTCTTACCTACAGTGCTATTTTAAATCTAAATTAATTTGGTGTGAGTTGTCCAGTGTTGGAGATATCGGCCGTGGACATGTCTGCCTTCTCTGCAATATAATGGAACTACATGCCACTCGGCTTGTGGTACAGTAATGTCTCCTTCCGGAAATCTTTCCCTGGTTACTTAACACACAGAAGGATGCATACTCATGTACAATAGACAGCAGAGATGTAAAAATTAAAAAAATTAATGGCTGAACCCTTAAGGCCGATTTCTCCAACAATGGGAACCTCACACCAAAACAATCTAGATTGATGAAATAGTACTATACAAAATGAATTTAAAAAAAATAGATATAGCATTAGAGGAAAAATAGGTATTTTAGATTTTGGGGTGAACTGTCCCTATGTAAGGAACTTACCTGAACCCATAATCTAAATTACTGTTCCTTCTCCCTTTCTTCATATATCTTGTGTTTTCTCACCTGTGCGTCCTCATAGCTGTATCGTCCTGGGTCTTTCAGGTTCTGGCTTGTGCGTTCGTAACTGTGGGAGTCTAGGTTGATGGAGCTGGGTGCTCCCTCAGCTAGGAACTCTGCCCAAATGTCTTGTGCCCTCTGTGCCACATCCTGCTGGGGCATCCTCTTCAGGTCCTGCACTGCCAACCAGAACCTGCAATATACAGACCAAATTCACCTCTGATATTTCTTTGACTTATAGAGTGTCTAAACAACCTGATTCACATGACTACATTGATCCACAATGCACAGAAAGTATTTGTCGGTGTAATTTATCTGCAAGATTAATATTTATCTGCTAGATTGGGCATTTCACACAATAGAATCTCACACAAATTTTAGAGTAAGGTAGGATCATTTCACTTGTTGAAATAAAAATAAGCTTTACTTAGCTCCCACCACTTAAGTGGGATTTTCTTGGCATGGGAAGTGTTAAGCCTTAATCATAAGTGATGGTTGTGTGTTAAAAACTGGAATTATTCTGCTATTAGTTTCTTTGTATTGAATTTGAAGACATATACTTTTTCAAGATTTAGTATAAGAATATGTGAGAATTGAGAAGTTTAGATGGACATATTTAGAGCAAAATCACAAACTGCAGTGGGATTTATGTTGACAGCATACTGAATGTGTGCACTGCAAGAAATGTAAAAGTAAATGAAAGGGAGGGAAACATTTGGATTTTAATTTTCACTACTGCAAGCTTAGTTTTAAAGCTTCCGGCTTCCTGCTTTGCAGAACAAAATCATGTGAAAGATTGAGAAACTTTAAAATCAAGATTTCTTTCAGACAAAATAAGCAGATAAATCTTTGAGTGTAAAACTGTATTGGGCAGTATACAAATGACTTTTAGACTAGTTAATATCCAGTATGATATAAAGGGATGCATGCAATGAACTGTGTTAAACACCAGAGGCAACAGCCAGGCTCAGGCTGACTGCCTCCAATATTAGCTTGCATCTATATTGATCTATGGAGTAGGTCAGAGATATAATAATATAGAGAGACACTCTGGGGTCTACTTCTCTCTCTCTCACTTTATCTCTAACTTGCTGTCTCCCTCAGTAGTGCTCTTCCAAAAGCTCCCTCATAAAAGCAAAAGCAACTAAAGAACTGGAAAAGAGGAATAAGAAAGAGGGAGAGAGAGGGGGAGAGTATAGATGTGAGGTGAGTAGTGATAAGGGTGTATGCTCTCTCTGTCGTGTGTAGTATGTGTTAACTTGTTCTGTAGCTCTGAGGTATCAACGACCTCCATGCCATCTCTCACAGTTCATTCCAAGATATTATATTTTCTTTTTCTCACATGGAATCAAATATAAGAAATCAAATAAGAAATACGTTCAGTTCACACACACACACACACACACACACACACACTTGTATTGCCATAATGTGGAACCAATACTATTTTTATGCACCACAATTTAATCTACTGAGTGAAAGAGCTACTAACTTTGTGAAAACACAAACCAGTAAATTATTTTTTATTCTTTTCTAGATACTCACACAGTTCTTTATAGCTCTTTTCTATCAAGTTTCTCAACAGGGAACAGTGAAGTGTTCTGCTTTGGCTCTGAATTTTTCCAACATGTAAGTTTGTTCCTCAAGTTAAAATCATGTAAAAACCAGTTACTGATGTATCTGGCTGAGCAAAACTCAGAAAATTATACTTCCAAGTGCAAAGACAGTACAGTTCAACAGGATCATTTTTCCTACACTTGTTATTCCTGGAACTTTGTGTCTGTGCGTGGTAATCTTCTCTTTGTGTTCAAGGTACAGATCTCCTGTAGTAGCAACAGGAAAACCTTTCACTTGTGATTTGTTTTTTCCTGTATTTACAGTGTGCACGTGGGTTGAAACGGTAGGTCGAAACAATAGGAATGCCAAAGAGAAATCTGTGTTTACAGCTATTTTCAGAGCAGTGAACACTTTTGAATAACATCCTCTGTTCAAAATGTCAAAGGGACATAATGCACAAAAAGTGCTGCTGTACAGCTTAACTTTACAAAGGACCGTACGTCAGCATGTTGAATTTTTCTAATGCGGATAAACTTCCCCTAAAAAATACAACTTTCTTGCATTTATTGACAGCAAACCCTAAACGTAAATTGGACCACATGATTAAACCCAGTTTAGACCAAAGATCTGCGACAAGTTAGTACTTGCAACGCAATGTTCTGCAACGTTCAGAAACCTGTGTGTCGTTGCTATGGAGACGGTGTATCGTCTCCATAGCAACGACTCTTCATACTTCCGTTCCAACTTCTGACTTTCAGACTTTTTTATAGCTGGATATATTATTTGTTGTATCTATATATGCATGTGGATAACGTTAGTGATAGTTAGAAAGTCCACTTGATACAGTTGCATTGTTAGTAATGAATCGGTGAACAATAATGTTGCATTTATGTGATCCATGCTTAGTTTTATCGCCTCTGTAGCTCGCTCGACCACATTACCTTGCATGCGGGCCATCGATGAGCCACTAATCTGCTATTTTGACCAGTTAACAGTTTGTAACATAGAAATAAAAAGGATTATGGATCATTTTATTTCTATAGTTTGTAGCAGACTTTACAAGCTGACTTTTCTATTGGCTGGTGAAACAGGTGACATCCCTTATCTTCTAAAACCAGCCTCTTGTGACTAGCTGAGTCGAGCTGGAACGAGCCGGTCCAGACCGCTGCAACTTTCCCTTACGTTGGTCTGAACTTTGCTTTACTGGAGCAGAGCATGTTTGGAACAGAAAATGCAAAAGTGTTCATGTGCAAAAAACACCATAACACAAAAAGGTTGGAGATGGTTACTGAAGCATCTCATGTGCTCACCGCAGGTTTTCTGAGCTAAACTCTGACTCCAGGAATTTAAGGAAGAGCTCCTGTCCTGAAGGGTCCTTCAGGGCCTCATCCAGAGAGAACCCCCACTTCTTCATTCGCTGTTGACTGGGCTCCTTACTGGGAGAGATAGGACAGGATGGAGAGAGGGGGGAGAGAGAGAGAAAGAGAAAGAGAGGAGGGGCAATATAAACATCCACCTGAAGCTTCTGCAGAGAGGTTGAGATTAAACATGTATTAAAGATGCAACTATGGTGGAGAAATGCTGAGTGTATGGAAAGCTGACATAAATACAGAGGAAGGGATAAGACTTTAAAACCCAAAATGCAGTCAGTCATCTAAAAGATGACTGATGATGTGAAATTGGTGTCTGGAAAGCTGCGCAACTTTCATCTGAAATCAATCAATTTTACTTTCCGCGGGGAATATATTTTTTCCTATCTTGCAATTAATCAATTCAGCTTAAATATGAAACTACATTAGGCACAGTGATTAAATGTCTGCTCTAATCAATTCCTCAGGCAGGATTGCAAGCCTAGTGCAACAGGCCCTCTCTAAGATATAAAAGGACCTTCAGATCTCTAGATAAGATTTTAATAGATGATGAATAATTTGACATTGGCCTATGTGTTTGTAACACATAAACTGAGGTAGATTATTTGATTTAGATTGATTGAGTAAACTGAATGACCTGAATTTTCTTCACTACTTCAGAAAATGGCCAATCACTTAAAGGAACCTTAAACCTACGTTAAATATATCCAGTGCTCAGTACTACTGTTAAATCCCTAATACAGCAGTGAATTGTGCCTCTGTTTAATAAAAAGAATTTGTAAGATTTTTATCACTGGTTCTTAGAGTTCAATAAAAATCCATACATAAATTATATTTTAATGTAGCTTTTTTACAACGCTCAAGTCCGGCAATATTCCTCATACTGCACATACCTGATGTAATTTAAAAGAGTACTCCACCGATTTAGCAATGCACTCCTATACAATTGTCTGACTCAGGATGGACAGTTTTTCCTTGTCAAAACCTGACGCCTAGATTACCCAGTATGCAACTTCGACCGCTGACAGTTTGGTCGGAGATTCATGGCGGCTAATGTAGCATTAAGGCACTATAGCATCAAGCAGATATTAGGACCTGGTTACAGAAGTCTGGTAGGCTCACTTCTTTCTAAATACATGCACCCTCAGATTTTAGCTGACTCAAGTGGCATCACTTGAGGCAATTTATCAGACTTATCTCAGCTGCCTTTGGAGCCACAGATGTTTTTTAAACAACAAAACGCATATGCAGTGGAATACCCTAAGACCTGTAAACACAATTTGATGGGTAAAATTGGTGGGCTTTCCCTTTAAATGTTTGAGCAGCAGAGAATATCCTGAGCCAGAATTCAGAGTATGGTGACACAAACCGTCCCAAAGGGACATTAATGTTATATATATATATAAAAAAAACTTTCAGTGTCTAGTAAAAAAATCTTTTCCAGTCGTCCCTCAAACATTTTGTAGTAAAAAAAATAGCTTTTATATTGCCCTACGCACTAGATTGTATATTGATAATTCTTTCAGTTACACAAACACTTAGGTAAAAAATGCAATTACTTCCAATCAGACAACACAGTAGAAAACAATACTGTCCAATAACACACTGTTTTTTCTGTAATAAAAAATAATCAGCACAATAAGGAATGTGTCAATAGCTAATTGAAAAAGGTCATGGTTGTTATCCAATTCTCTGTATATTCCAAACACTGTTGTGTGTTTTAACTCTATGAAATGAAGAGGAAATGTGTTTCTGGTTTTGCACCTGGCCTCCAGGTCCCAGAGGGAGGGATCGTCGCTGGTCCATGGGTTGGACGGTTCCTGTGCTGTCACAAACTGGTCATAGTCCATGTACTGCTCAGTGTAGCTTATCAGACTGACACACACACACACAAACACACACACACACACACACACACACACACACACACACACACACACACACACACACACACACACACACACACGAGAGGTTGTCAAAAGTTTACAGACAAAGTTTAAGAAGTCCCATTTTGTGACAATTCTTCGATGACATCAATATGTCCTCTGTTTATATATATATATATATATATATATATATATATATATATATAGGTTTTCAGTTAATTGAGTCAATTATAAGAAACATTTTTTTAAGCAGGAACATCTGTTCTGATTGAAGGCTCTGATGTGAACCTCATACCTCTCATAGCTAATCTGAGATCAATGAGAATTAAGAGACACAGCGAAGCAGAAAGAACGTCAACAACAGCAGGAAATGTTTTACTGCTCAGTTTAAACTGCAACTCAAGAATCTATCACAGCAGAATGTGGCGTCTCTCCTACACCATGTTAGCCACTGTATCATCCCACCACAACATACAGTATGAAGAGTAAATGTACTGCAGCTATACCAATAAAAACTTACTTCACATTTGTCATATATGATCTTGTTTCGACAGCTGTTCAATCTGACTGTAACACATGGATCTCTGACAGAAAACATTCCCTCCTGCAGTAATATGATATATCATATGCTCACTGACCCAAAGAGTGATCATATTTAACATATTATTCCTAATGTGAAGTGATTGAAAAAAGAAATGAATGATACTAGTTGTTTTGAATGTTATTGCCCAGCATGCACATGTTGTTCGACGCGTTTCCTGCAGTGTTTGGGTTAATGTCCCAAACTATCCGCTCTGTGGAGCACTAATTAAACTCAGCTCTGTATGTGAAGTCAGGAGGTGAAAGGGTCAGAGAGGCAGAGCAGCAAGCCAGCAGTAATCATACTTTTTCTGCTCCGTTGGGAAGTAATGGCTGTCCCGGATGACTGAACAGAAGATGGGACTGTCAGGCAAACAAACACATGAGTGTGTCTGCCAAAGAGGACGAAAAGGGACTAGAAACACATAAACATGCATACATATGCTTTGCAACTCTTATGCACTATAAAGAAAGTGGACAATAAAAGAATGCCTGTACAGTAATTCAACACAATAAGCTCATAATATATCTAACATTTGTTAACCATTTCTAATTAAATGCCTGAGTTCCTTGTACCTTTCAGCAACTTTAGACATCTTCATACAGTGACGATCTAGCTGGGTGTTCAGGAATAAGATCTGGAAGAGAACATGACAGGAATCAGTGTTTTTTATGCTAGT
This sequence comes from Etheostoma perlongum, assembly GCA_026937815.1. Classification (NCBI taxonomy): domain Eukaryota; kingdom Metazoa; phylum Chordata; class Actinopteri; order Perciformes; family Percidae; genus Etheostoma; species Etheostoma perlongum. The sequence goes on along the minus strand of CM049388.1, from coordinate 7,079,912 downwards.
TTTGTATGAGAACAGCTAGCAAAATGTAAATGTTTTGCATCTTCTAAAATGTCAGTGTATGATTGTCTTATTGCAGCATACAAGTATCTTGGAATTACTAAAACTAGCAGGACCATGTTTAAGTTGGTTGTCACCCTCAATGGCAATGTTAATGCTTCTGTTTCTCATAATGCACTTATTTTCCCAGAAGCCAGTTGCATCCATTTTATTTGTCTTGTTTTATAGTGAAATTCAATCTCCCTTTGTGCTAGAAAGTTCTCGTTAAATTTGACTTTATACTAAGTGTAAAATGTGTGTCAATCTCCTCTGTAATGCTACTGTGGGATTGATACTAAATGTTTGTGGATAAAAAAAAGCACAGAACATTGTTGTTGTTTTTTAACGTGAGTTGATCATTTTGGCAAATTCTTCTAAGACACATTTTTACCTCTTTCTCCACATCCTCCTTGGTGCCTTTTCTGCAGTGGTGCGAAGGAGTATGTATGGGACTCCGAGACTGCGTTCCCTCCTCCACCAAACCATACACTGACTGGGCCGTTTGAACACAATGAGAGGAGACGTTGGAGAGATAATTGAGAGATACAACATGTACTTTTCTTGCAGTGCAGATAAGGCATGCAAATAGCTGCAAAGAAAGCCCCCGTGTTGAAAAGTTAAAGTGATCAATTTAATTAATTAAAAGATGATTGCTTGTATTAATGTAAATCTAATTAAGAATAGTGTCGCTATAACTGATATGAAGTTCTTTGTCAACTTATGTCCTCTGAAATTAAAGTAATCTGTATTTGAAGGAATTCTAAGTATTTTTTACATTTATTGTAAACAGATAGTTAAAGTCACACCCTTGTTATTGGAACTTCATACCTTCTTAACTCTATGAGGATTCTTCATGCGTCTACATTTCCTGATGTCCATCTCTGTCGTGTTAACACATCCAGGCTGGAGAAAACGCGAGCAAAATACAAAAAAAACAACAACAACATTATTATGGTCAATACTGGGGATTTTAAGATTACCCAAAGAGAGCTCTGGAAAGACAAAAAGTGACAGTGTGTGTGGATAAAAGAGAAGGTAGCAGTTACAATCCTCCATGCACAGACAGAGGCTAACCACCAGGGGTGGGAATCATCAGACGCCTCCCGATACGATATCATCACGATACAATACGATATTATTGTGATTTTAAACATATTGCAATATTCTGCGATATATTGCAATTTATAACCTTCTTTCCAACTTCTAATTTTTTTCTAATTACACATTATTCTGTTTTATCTAAAAAGAAACATTTCTCTGTTTGTTTGAATTCTTCAATTTTTTTGCTGCAAAATGGGAAAAACTGACCACCACATATATAATAAAAGATCCATACTTGGCGCCTGTGTATCGATACAGTATTGCCACTGAAAATATCGTGATATTATGCTGTATGATTTTTTACCTCACCCCTACTTACCACAGGTCTATGGACGTCCCAGAAGGCTCTCTCTTGGCTGTCAAGGATCTTTCTTTCAGTTTTATCCTTTTTCCTGTCGATTCTGCACACGAGGGCATCAGTCAGTGTAAGAATTACAGCATGAAAACTTTTAAACTTTTGTCAAAACTTTTCAAGTGTTCCTTATTCATATAGAGAACTTCCAAACTGTAACTGAAAAATACAATGATGTCAAGAACATGTTCTCTGGATAAAAGAACATTGTTCTGTGTGCTTTTTGTCGAAATATTGGTCACACGTACCAGAAAGCAATCATTAAAAAAGGAGCTGCATGCAATTGGCACAATCTGCAATCTGCCATTGTGGCTTGCAGATGCACACAAGGTGTGAAGACCAAGACCACCAGGGGCCTAATGTGTCATAGGCTTCAGTGTACAGTATATACATAAATAAATCAAAGGTGGCTCTCTAAAGGCAGGTATCCATCATTTCTTCTTTTTTACCTCCTCCTTTTTTGTCGTCATTCTCCAATTTCTATATGTTCCAAGAGCAAATTGATTCACCATGCTGTATATACCTCAGAAACATAAAGCAGCAGACCTGCGGTGCCTAGATAAGACTGGAGATGCAATGTAAGAAGAAATCCCATTACCAGGGGGTTAATGAAGTCTTTCAGAACTCACTGCTCATGATATGTTTTGATTATCTTTTACCTTAGGTGTGATTGACATCACTACGTGCATTGTAGTTTCATGAGTTGCCGTGGTAACAGAGTGCACTTACTTGACCTGGGCCTCAGCCTGCATGTAGATAAACTCCCACTTCCTGGCAAAAGCTCTCTGCAGCCTGGCTAGGTTCTCCTGTTGGAGAGAAGACATGGTAGGATGTTATGATCAAAAATCTCTAAGGAAAAAAACATTAAACTAAATCCAATTAAATCTTAAAATATCCCACAGTTTTAAAGATCTCATTATTACAGACACACACAAATTTGACCTTTAAGAGGTTGTGTTGTTTTTGTTTCCCTAAGCTTGACATACAGATCAATCCCAAGAAGTAGTGATATGTGTATAGAGGAACAATCCAGAACTCACCGCCTCATAATCTGCCAACTCCAGCCTGGTCTTGTTCTGCATGGTCCGCTTGCACAGGTAAATAGCTATGAGAGGGACAGAGAGAATCAAAGACAGGGATTTATCAGTATACAGTACATGCTCCCCTTCACCCATACATCTCTCATATACCTACCTCACCACTCCTCACCTCACATGGTATGAAACTATAATCAGTTTTGGAGGCCGCCTGTCCACTTATATGTGTTAATTTAGGATTTGGAGATTGTGTGAAGAGGCACTGAACTCTAAACTCCTGACATGCTGCTTCTGGGACAGAATGAAGGGCAAGAAGTGTATCAGTGATTGACTAATCCTGTTGACTGGTCCTCTCTAGAGGAGGGTGTGTTTAAAGTGCCAGGTCAGTTTTATTACTAACTGCTTTTAAAAGCCAGTATATCAGTGGACTAAAATCAGGATACTAGTAACTTTATTATTTTCTGTCAATATTTGATACATACTAAGTCAATCATTCAGGTTCATAATAGTATTTATAGGTTGTCTCTCTCTCTCTCTCTGTCTGTTTTCTTAATTTGCTTGTGTTTTGTTTATTTGCATGTGTAGTATAGATCATATGCAAACAAACATATTGGTCATATTGATCCAATTGTGAAATATCTAATTGATTTGTCACATTCCATAGCTTTACCTATTAGTCACTATCAAACCTGAGCATGTAAGGTAGAAACCGAGACAATTACCCCTACAGTATAGTTATTTCTGTAGAAAACCTTAACATTGTGGGGGATTGTGTTAAGCTCTACAGCCAAGCTATAAATATTCACTTACACCTACAAGGATATGTTTACTGTCTTTATTTAATTAGATGTAGCTTAATGAAGATGAAAGAGGATTTGTAGAAATCATTTTCTAAAGTACAGTTGTGGGATTAAAATTGGTCCCTAGATTTGGTCTGAATACAGAGGAGTAAATCTTACAGTTGTGTATGGTTAATTGTTTTCTGCTGATTTTGGAAGTCTAGAATGCACTTAACTTTAGCCTCGTGAGCATTTGCTGTGGATTTAATGTACTCACTGAGTACCTGTGTAATAATGTAGTTGAGACATTGATACTGATTACAAGCAACAATCCACCAGACACAACAGTATTTTCGTGCCAGTATTATTTCCATTGAAAAACTATTCTAGGATAATTGATTTAATGAAAAGGCATTGGTCCTTCAAACATGGAGGAAGACATGTTATAAGAAGGGGGTTATCACAAAAATCTGTAAGAAAAAAAAGTCAATGTATCCCTCTTACCATAGTCTGTGTTCTCAGGCTCCCAACAGTTGGATGGCCAGAAATACGGTGCCTGACAGCAAAACAAAGTGAAGAGTCATATGGATCAACCGGCGGTTAGTATCTCAAAGACAGAGAGTCCAAGGCAACTTGCAAAACATTCCCACAAAACCTGGAGTGATGACAATGACCTTTGTGAGACTGTTGTTTTGCCTCTGAGACACAGCGGTGCACATGATTGCATTGCACCACTGTGTGAGCAATCAAAATCCTTTTTTTTTTTTTTTTTAATCAGTATTGAACAGATTTAGAAAAGCTGACTCCTAAAACTTTTTCCACTAGTAAGAGGCATCCTGGGAAGTTGCAGAGACGTGGGAGTTTTGCAGCAACACTATAAAATGAGTGGCGATGATGAGCTGCAAAATAAACATTGGGAATGCATAAAGCCAGCAGGCAAAGAACAGATGCCGATATGATTGTTATTTGCCATACAGTCGGTTGCAGGGTATTTGAATCACAGTTTTAATTTGAAATTTTACACAGTGTTAATTGTTACTTGTTAAATGTTTTGATTTCCCTCTGTGATTCTCTTGGCCTCACACTTAATTTGCTAATGAATGGTGATTATCTTTTTGAAGCTTCAATGGCAAACGGCCTCGCTCCTTTTCTCTTCCACTTCACTTTGAAGGAGAAGAACCAAGGTCAAAGCACAGCCATGTGCACTGTCGTCTGGTGTAATTAAACTGCTCCTCCAGGTCTGGTGGAGAGACAGCCCTCCAACAAGACTCTGTGGAAAGGAAGGAAGATGCTACACAGAGATCAGTCTAATCTCAGCACGGTCCGCCTTGTCGTTCCCCACTGAGGTATGTGAAAACATTGTTTCCGATTTTTAATTAGGAACTTCTGGGTAAAACAGTCTGGCATAATTAATCTCTGACTTTAACCCCGCTGTCTTATCTGTGGACAGTGACGGTGGGGTAAAATGTCAGCACGCTTTTCTTTTATTTTCGTCCCTTGATGAGTCTTTAAATCTAGAGCACTACTCTACTACACTATGTCCGGCTTTTGGTAGCCGCCTACCCAGCCTGAACCCAGACCTGCTTCCCTCGCTCGCTTGATGAATGTTTTAACAGATTACCATTTTTAATAGGGTCACAAAGGATTCCACAACGAAGGAGCAGACAAGGCCTTTTGTCATCAAGATCGGTGTGTCGTTTCATTACAGAACAAGTCATCTTCAACAGCTGATTAAAGTATTTCTGAAAAGTAAGTGCCCCCAAAATCAGATTAACCTTGCTGGACTTTTCAGTATTTCTCACGCTAATGCAGGATGAAGAAGGGATGAGTTTGAGGTTAGGTCTGTTATGAACGGCACAGAACAGTAGGAGAAAAAAAAAACAATTGTATAATGTTTAACAAGGAGCAATTTTTAGAAAATCTAGCATCCAAAAATACACATTCCAAAAGTTGCATTCCAGGGATGATCCTGGAATTGTAGATTTTTACCTATTTATTAAAGCTCTTTTTACTGGCTAAAATTTCCTGGAGCAACTCCACATGATTTAAATTTAAAAAAGTCATTGTATCTTTATAAAGCTGTTATGTGTACCTTTATTTAGACTAAAAGTCTGCAGCCGTGCTAGTGGCTCCTTAGACAGTACTTAGGCACAACATTGCTTTGAGCTAAATGCTAACGACACTTTGCCAATATTCACACAATGCTGAAATTGAGCAGGTATATTGTTTTTATGTCCACCATCTTAGCGTGTTAGCATGCTAATTTATGGAACTATGTCACAACGAAGACAACAAAGACCCCCGGTAAATAATTTAATTTATATATTGAGAATGTGGAATGCTGCCAATATTGTGCATTAACTGTAAAATGAATCCATTTCATTTTTGTGCTGTAAACTGATACAACAGTATCTCCAAATTCAATCAGCTGTCACAAAATGTTAACCAAGATACTTTCTTAGTTCTCTCTGCAATTACCTCATGTGCATAATGGTAAATATAATAGTGTTTCAAAATCAATGTGTTGGCCTTCTTGGCAACATTTGATACTTAACTCAGTATCAGGTGACAAATGAGAGGTTTAAGAGTCAATTACCTACTTCATGAGTCTCCACAGACAGGGTAACTCTAAACCTTTAAGGTTAACTCTTACCGTTGAGTAACAGAGCACCCGATTCACTTGGTTGCACGCTGAGTTTCAGTCTGGAACTATTTAAATATAAAGTAAATATGATCTATTGATATGTATACTTCTCCACCACTTGTGTAGCCTCCTCTGTGTCTTTGTTATCACTTGACTGACACTCCTGCTCACCTGAAAGCGATAGAAAGTGCCGTCGTCTTTGAGGGAGAGGACGTGGTCTGAGATAGGGAAGAAGTACCCCTGAGCTGCGATGAGACTTCCAATGTGCATGGCCTCGGCTGTAACAGGAAGAGAACAAGTAGTACTCATTACAGCTACTGTATAGGATTCAGCCCGAAGATGGTTTGATTGGGGTCGGTTGTACATGGATGACTCAATGATTGACTCAGTGTCTAGGCTGTGGGCTTCTGCACCAACAATAAACAGCTCTCCCACCACCATGCCTCAGGTCAGGTCATCTAAACAACATATCCACAGCAAAATCTAGCTAGTGTTTTTGTTACAACTCTAGTTTCTTTTTTCCTGCTCATTCTGTGTTGTTATTGCAGTATTAACTTGTGTAGCTTAAAGCTACAGTGCATAGTTTCTGCCGCCCCCATGAAGTATTCTAAGTAATAGAGATATTTGTGTGGAGATCATAGTCTTAATTAACTTTGTAGCAACTCATTTGGCAATGGCTTGAATGTAACAGACGTTCATTAATATCAAAAAGTTACGCACAACATATTTAATTTTCCATTAAAATGTTTAATTTTTGTTAAGGAAAGTCTATGTGCATCTGCCAAGATCTTCTCTTTATTTCAAACACACCCACATTTATGCTTCTGAAAGGGTAAAAGATTTTTCATATGAAAGAACTGCAGTGCCTACCACACACTGTGTCTGACCTTTCATAAACTGGACTGCTGTGCTGCAGTAGTGGAAGAAGTATTCAGATCCTTTACTTAAGAGTAGAAGTACTAATTCCACACTGTACAAGCATTACGTTTCAAGTAAAAGTCCAGCATTGAAAATGTTACTTTAAAAAAAGTGTGTAAGTATCATCAGGAAAATGTATTTAAACTCAATGCAGAAAATCCTCACATTTTAGAAACTGGAAACAATCAAAACAATCCTGTCAACCAACTAAGCTACTCTTTTCAGATGTACTTGTAGGCCTGAATATTGTTGGGTAGTTTAATTTATAATAAAACATTGTATTTCTTGTGTGCAAAAATATTAAATTATAAAATAACTAAAGCTGTTAAATTAATGTTGTGGAGTAAAAAAAAAATTCATCTTTTAAATGTAATGAGTAATAATCTAAACTGGAAAATGCTGCACCCAGTAAGTTTACAGCATTATTACCTTTAGTAAATAAAACTCTCTAGTTTGAACAAGATGTGTCTTGTCATAGGAGGGTGTTGCCTTTAAGAAAGAAGTTATTAAATTCAGCAGTCTGGTATAATTTGTCAAAATTTACCTGGATCCTCAATGAACAGGTTCTTCATCAGCCATTGCACAATATCTGTACCTGAAACAGGCCAGACAGAAAAAGAAACTGACTGTTACACAGTGCCTGGTCACACATCTGTAGAGATTTGGAGTATGATTTAAGAAATAGAAGAAGAGGGGGTATAAAGTGAGAAGCAATAGAAAAGAAATTTTAAAAAAAATGTTATCCTTTTTATGCCTTTTTTTGATCTCACCCCACTGGCACTTAGAAGAGCAATATTTAGAGCATTTACATTACTCTGTGATAATTTATGATAGGTAAAAACACTAAAACGCTTTTTCTTTTTTGTGTGGTGGAGATAGAGAATCATCACATCTTTGCTTCCCTTCTGCTTTCTCTGAGTCCCGAGGGACGTGGTGTTTAATTCTTCATCATTCATTAGTTTCTCTTGCCTTTAGCACTCAGCTGCAAACACTCCCACTGCACATCCATCCACTGCTGTAGTAATTGTGTTTATTGATATAGACTGCTTATGGCATATTGTGGTAATGCATTTTCCACAAGGTCTGAGAGAGAGAAAAAAGGAGACCGTTAATAGCTTTTCTTTGCTTCCATCATTTGTTTGGGGTGTGTCAGAGCCTCCCACTGTGACTCCAGACTTTTAAAGTGATTATCAATCCAAGCAACAACAGCCAGCGGGCAGGGTGGCTGACTTCAATCCCCACATGACAGGTACAACTGACTAATAATATTTTTATTTTTTTCTACTTTAAGTGTGTGTGCATGATCCCCTGGTAATTCACAACAATGCAGTTCCACATATTGACACCTACAGCTCCAGCTCTACTGAAGCAGTTGGAGGTTGATTGCCTTGCTTAAGGGTACCTTGACAGTACTGTAGGAGGACAGCATTACTAATTCCCCTTCCACACTCATACTTTCTTTTGAAAACATTTCATCATATGTTGTCCTCCTACCTTCCCTCCAGCTATTCAGTTATTCTCCAGTTAGCCACTGCTGAAGAAACAGAGCAGCAGCATTAACAGAACCAGCAACAATGTATGTATTATATATATCTATATATCTGTATATATTTATAGACACTGTAGATATCAGCTTGTGCCTTAGCTGGAGGTCTGGCTTCTAGTGTTCCAACACTATTGTCATCACCATTCGCGGCCATTATTGGGCTCTATGCACAACCTAAAACAGAATGCTGTAAATTGACACCAGTCCTGGGATTGTTGTTTGAAAGTTTGAAACAGATTATGCAATATGTTTTATATTACAAGTCCATCATTTCTGAATCCTTTCCTACAAGTTTCTTGAAAAGCACTATGTCCTTTGGTACAAATCATAGGGGCAATAAGAATTTAGAAGAAAGACATTGCGTTGAACCTATAAGTAAATATGAGATTAGTATCCATTTATTACTAAACACTTTATATGTAGAATTGTGAGTTTGACTTTACACATTATTTTTTTTTTGACTGCTCAAAATACTAAATAGCAAATAAAACTTTTGGGATAAGACTTTCTTGACCAGAATAACACTATAAGGTGATTCATATGTCAGTATAGTATAGTAAAAAGTGCAAAGTAATTAACAAATGCAGATTTTAACAACCTATGTTTATGTTTTTCTGACACAGACCTCTACTGTCGTGGTCCAAGACAAAAAAAAAGACTGTTCTCTCTGGGGAGCAAAGGGAGATGTAGTGTGATGTAATTATGATGGCAGCAGAAACCTCTTCGTGAGAAAGTTGAGGAAAACTGTGTCAACAAAGTGTGTTAACGTTGTTTAAAGTGATGGTTTGAGTAATTTTACCTTAGGGTCCTTTGCACCATGACCATGAGCCAAACAACCCCCCAGAAGTATTTTTTCACCTGGGTCAAACATTGGGAGAGTTAAAAGTTTGGTATACAGTATTTGGTAAAAGTTTGGTATCATTTCGGTCATTATTAGTGGGGTAATTTACACAGTTGACACACAGTTGGTTCCATTAGCGCCTGCATTAAGGTAATCAGCTGATAACGCTAACTTGCCCAATGTTCGACCCAGGTAAAAAAAAGCTTCTGGGGGTTGTTTGGCTCGAGGTCATGGTGCAACAGACCCTAGGGTAAAATTACTCCAAACACAGACATGGAAGATCAGAAAACTATTGACAAACAGAATACAGTTTGTAGTTTAGGGTTGAGGACTTGTTGTTTGAGATGTATTTATTCACCTAATTTAATTAAATTCAGGGGAAAGAGGGCAGCACTAATTAACTTACCCTGGTAACAACTTTGACTCACTTTTAACAGTGTATATTTGTACACTGCAGGGTTTGCCAGTCTTTGACATCTCTCTCTACTTCTTACCTGTTACTACACTGGGGATTTTGGTCATGAAACTTTTGACAGTTCTGATGGGCACACCCTCTGTCTCATCCTGGATGCGAGTGATAATGTCTTCAATCTGCAGAGGAAGGCAGCCAAAGAGGAAAGAAAGAAGGACAGAGACAGGAAGGGAAAAGAAGATAAAACAGGGTCAATATGCATATTGTGCATATTTCCAATTCCTATAAAATGTGTGCTTATATTATGGTAAAAGATATTTTTAACATCTAATTTAAGGGAGAAGATTCAGGTTCAGCTCACTTCACTTAAATTAATGATGACCACACATTCACAAGCTGGTGAAATGACTCACTTCAGCCCAGAATTAGCTGGTTTGGTTTAAGAAAGAGAAAGAGGGTGCTATTATTTAAGCACAAATTACACAAAGCTTTTACTAGTGTACCAAGGCATTTGATTAATTCAAACATGAAATGCTAATGTTACATTGCAATTAACATGCTATGAAATGCTTATACTGCTTATGCCCGGCCCCAGCAAAAAACAAATACATTATTAAGGAAGTAACAAACCTATTTCATAGGACCTTTAAACATGCACAATGGAATACATAATTAGACCCCAACATATTGTTACTGTTCAGAATATTTACAAAAGTTGCAACAGCATAAAGTTGGAGGAAAATCTCATTTGATGTGAGCAGGAGACGAGGTTCAGCAAGAACAGCATGTGCCTTTGGCCTATTATCACACTTGTACAGATGTAAATGAAACACACATATTGCCCACTTTGCACTGTAGTAGCCAGATCTGTTGTTTTGTTTGCAATGTTGACACCCTCTCTCTGCACAGCTGCTTTTTTGTTTGTGTCAGAGAGTGGGATGTAAGAAGTTGGTCGCTTTGGAGACAGCTAACACAAAACTACCACACACCTCAGCAGGTATGCAAACTCAGAGTGAGAGCGATAGAAAGAGATAAAAACCAAAAAGAAAGAAAGAGAAAAAGAAAGAGATCACATTAAAGAAGTGTGAAAGAAAAAACAGTACCAAAGACACCACTCACACACTCACAGTCATGCTTGCACAGAAAAGACAAATCATTCTTCCTGTGCTCCCTATACATACAGTGTAGGACTACTGCACATTTGTTCTCATGCTGTGTGCATTTTTCTGACCCTTTTAGCTTTTCACTATATTTATGAGCTAGCTGTCAGTGGAGTGCAATTCTCGCAGGCACCCACGCTGGGTCAAAGCTTACATGCCTACTTCCACCACAGACACAGACTTAATGCTTTTAAAATATCGCAACGTACTATACATTCTAGTCTAAATCTTTCTAGATTTCTTCGACAGACAGACTGCTGTGCTGGTGTCATTTTCCCCTCACACTGTATGAGTATCCTGTATACAATTTTCCATACTAGAATACAAAACAGTATCTTATTCTGCCTGCTTTGCCTGCTTTTTTCATGTTTGCTTGGTTGGTTTGGTTTACTGATAACGGTCTAATATTTTTATAAAATACATTTGCAACACTGGTATTTTCCAGTCCACTATCCCTTACCAGGATGGACACAGGTAACCTTGGAGATTAAAGGTAAAATAAGCGATGTTAATCCAATATCCAACATTGCTGTTTAACTTCAGTTTTGGAGAGCAAGACTCGTATGTTCCCTCCGCTTCTTTATCCTCAGCTGGCTCTATAGCTTTAACAAGTATAATTAGAGGTACAAATCTTCCTCAAAGAAACGTAAGTAAGCTAGTAGGAAGTTCCCAAAATGTTGAAGTATTTATTTAATTGAGTCTGGGGTTTAGGTGGTGGTAGAATGAACACTTCAGCCCAGCTAAGTGCATTGCTCAGAGACAAAATTACAGATAATATTAAAGAACAGAAAAGCTCAAGAAACACATCTTATTCACTTCTCAATACAAGATGTTCCCAGCCAAGATTCAAACTGACAAGCCTGCTTTTAACTCTCTTGCCATCCATCTGCTGTCACCCCGTTTCTCTCTCTTGTGAACGAAACAGATCCTGGCTGTCTGCCAAAAGCAAGGGCACAGGTAGCTTCAGGCTACGCATCCAAATCAATATAATAATACAATTCTAACAAGACCTTGATGGTCTGTGGAGACAGCTGCTCAAAATACTATAAAGGCTTCCGCTGTCATGAACATTTCACTCCTCCTGCCCCACCAATCAAAATGGGCATTCATAGCAGGCTTATTACAGCCATTGAACTCGGAATTTTAGGAAAAGATGCAAAAATGACCACCTGTATGCCAGATCACAAAATGCTGCTATTTTTTAATCTGAAAAAAAGTAGGAACAGTGAAATGCATTAGAGGATGTCTCCCTTTACAGTACATAGATAGAACCAGTTGAGTCGTAGTTGCATTAGACCAGTCACAGTCATACCTCCAAAACAGACAGCTTCAAAAAAATCATTTGTTAGATTATTAGTCCTACTAGTAAGAATCATTCACACCTTTAGAAACGTATTGCAGCTATTGGCTGGTGAAGGAAGTATTTAGAATAAAAATACCATAAAGTTCAAATATTCCATTACATAAACTAGAAACGAGTGAGGAATAAAAGCAAGAATACCTATTTTGCAGAATGATGATGTTAAATTATTTTATTATAGCATTACTGATGCCTTAATATGTAAGCAACATTCTAAGGCTTAAGCTAGTCAAGCTAGTTTTGTACAATGTTGGGTATTTTAAACTTATAGAAATGCATCATATTTTGTCAAAATTCATGTGTTTGGTATACAAAATGTAAATGTATAAAGTAGGAACTATTACAGTAATAAATATAGTGATTTAGAAAGTACTTACTTTAAAATATAGAGCAGTAAAACTATACAGTGGCATCAAATGGAAATTATCAGTACACTATTTTAATGTTTTTTATTTTAATAACAGTAAACGTACCTAGTTATTTTCCAGCACTGCATTTAGGTCCAGATTTTACCTAAAGTATTTTAGTACTTTAAATGTTTTTATTTGTATTTATTTATTTTTTTACACAGTGTATACCTCTTATGTATTCCTTTACTTTCTCTATTTATCTGTTCTAGTGCAGTTTTCTGCTGCTGTAACAACTATATTTCCCCTCTGCGGATCAATAAAGGTTTATCCTATCTTAAGTAGCAGTTGAATAAAGTCACCTCAGCCTGAATTTGATGCTGCTGTACAGGAGATTTCAATTGTTGTTGGCTGGGTACAACTACTGTAGTCTGATCATTTATTTAACCTAAAACATAGGACTGTACCTCCTGGCCAATGAAAGAACAGTTACACAAGAGGTCTTTTTGAATGAAAGTGGGCTAAAACCTCCTGAGTCAGCCATGCAGACCCATGGTAAGAGGCCACAAAAACTCTTAACTGGAACCAAAACCTGGCATGCACATCCCAAATACACGCAGGAGGCCAACTAAAGCACAATAAAAAAAAAAAAATCAACCCCTTTAAATTCCTGACCATGAAACAGCTGCAATTAGTCTTCCTTTAAGATAATTCTGGGGAGATTGACAAGGGAGATTGACAAGGCCATCACTGTGGCTATATAAAGAAACAGGAATACATGCTGCTGAGAGAGAAAATGTCAGCCATGGCCCTGAGGATATCGCGCAGAGATACCAGGGTAACACATTTTGAGAGAAAAGAAGAAAATTACCTCGTCTGAGCCATGCAGCTCCAAATCTTCCACACAGTGACAGTTTAACAAGGTGCCAGATCAATAACAGGCTGGCTGAAGGCCAGCTAGAGAACAAGTAGATGGATGATTAGTACTGAAGTCAACGATCCAGGGGTTGAATATTCAAGCTGTTTATTTGACCTCGGCTTTGTAGGGCGAGACATAAACATCTTAGAGACGTGGGTTGTCACTCTTTTGTCAAACACAACGCCATTAAGGATAGATTTTCCTAATAATGCATTGGTGCTACAAATGATTTTTAAGTATCAAAATGTAATGGGAACCAATGGTGGTTCCAAGGGGGGAGAAAGAATGACTGAATTGAGTATTCTTGTGTTTAATATTATATATTAGTTAGTCTTATGGGGAACAAACATAGGGTGGTGGAGGTGGTATGTAACATTGTTACTTAAATTATTTGGTATCACTAAAATCACATTTGGCCCCTTAAAAATAACCACAACATGTTAAGCATTTACTTACACTGTTCAACTGGTCTATTGTAAGCCTCAAACATGGGAATAAGTCTATTTTTTTACTAGCTGTATGATTTGAAATTGGGTGTGTAATTCATGTTCTGATGGTCATATTTTATATTCCTCAGAGAGAAAGTTCAAATAGAACTATGAAGAGTACATATAGCACCGTACTCCATGAACTGATTAAATTAGATTTCTGGGAGAGGCAAAGTATGTGATCAGACTAGTCATATGAGACCATTCGCTGATTTAGCTCCTTCCAGAGCGGCTTTAGCACATCTGCATATTGCCTTCACAAGATCCTTCACAATCAAATGCTGAGACGCTGCACTGATTGAAACATGTTCCTCTGTGCTTTAAGTGGCATTTGCATTATTGAAAAAGAACACTTGGACAGAAAGTCAAGTGACAACAAAAGGAAAAGGAGATGGGAGGACTTACTGATAACCACCAAACAGATACAATTCTTTAAATTATAATATTAACTATTAATGTCATGCACATATTAAAAAGGCTGAGCTTAAAATATATACAGCATGCTCAGATCCTTCTAGGGTTGTATATGTAATGAAATGTGTAAAGTGAGAGTGCGTGTTGCTGCATACAGCAACACGCACTCTTACTTTACCAGGGATGCTGCAGGTAAATAGACTCTAAACTCTTCTGAAAAGCTTTGAGTGAAAGCCAAAATGTAAGCTTGTGGTACAGTTGATACAATTTGTAAAAATATGAAATTTGTAAAAAGAAAATGTTTTTGTGAAATAGTATTACCTCTAAATTGTTTTCTGAGGTGGAGGTAGTGCAGAGAGGATCTCCGGTCAACTTACTGACGAGTTTAAGTATATTGATAGTGGCAAAAACTGACATCCTGCCAGCTCCATGGGTTTTTTTAACCTCTGAACTTTTGGGTAAGCAAGGTTAAATTGTATCTATGGCAATGAATGATAAGTCATTATAGCAACACTATACCATAACGATCTTCAATAACTAATGTGTCTAAATGATGCTAATTAGATTTCATCTAAATATGGTTAAAGTAGCCAAATGATTAAATTACAGATCCAGTTAAGGACACCAAATGTTTCCTCAATTTGTGGGCTTAAATAGACTCAAAGAAACTTTGCATTTAGGTAAATCCTATGCACATATTCTTCATTTACTGTAGCATGTTTACTTTAGAGCGATTTTATAATCTGACACAAAGTCTGAGGAGACTCATTATCCGCATGTCTGTGTCGGCCAGCATGGTGTGTTTTATACCCACAAACATTTCTAAAACTAACTCTCCCACATTTGACATCTCCCAAAAAATAACTTCATAATGACCCCTTGAAGTGGAAAGCAGCTTGCTTCATTAGTAGAAGCTCTAATACTATGGTGTTATAGGCAGATATGTTGTTGACACACAGGGTTGAACATCATGCTGCTGCTAGTTATCCAAATAAATGTGTTAGGTTTTTTAAAAAGGTGGCAATTAAAGTGGCAATACACTAAAAATGTAATGTTTGTTTTCAACCGGATATAAGAACTAAACTTACTGTATCTTGTGTGTGTATATGTATGGTTTCATAGTATAGGATACTGTATGTGACAGCAGCTTAGAAAACATATACGTAAACATTACCTTGGAAATTCTGTTGTCTTGGAACATCGCAAATAGAGGTTTAGCAAAGCAAGGCTACCATGGAAACCACATCAGCACATCAAGATTCCACAACCTACTGCTGACATGAGCTCACACACACACACACACTCAAAAAATATGAGTCCTTAAGGTCAGGAATTTATTACCCTGATCCTCATAAATGTCATATTTGTGATCCTAATAATCCAACTCACTGTACACTGCTACTTTCATGAAAATGTTTTTAAAGACATCTGTCAAATGTGAACATGAACACCACCGCAAAAACATGATCAAAGACAACTACCAACTGGTGTGTTCACTGTTGCTGGTTAACATGAACGCATGAGCCAAGAGTCACTCCACAAGCCAAACTGTTCTTTTAGAGTGCCCAGTTAAATGAACCTTGAAATTATTATCGCTCATTTTGTGAGTGGCCACAAGAAGGTTCAAGCTTGACAGCAATGGTCGATGTTTGATCCACCCAAAAAACACCACTATGAATTACACAATAACCTTCAGTATATGAAGTTTGAAATTCACTGGTGTTGAAATCACTGGTGTTTTAACTCTAGTTTTATTTCATATTCACTGGTGTTTTAACTCTAGTTTGTTTCTTTATTTACTAGTGTTTTAATGCAGTTCTAGTCTGGTGTTTTAGCTCTAGTCCAGTCAAAAACAATCACTAGTGTTTCAGCGCTGGTTTGGTTCAATATTCTGTAGCCCTTGTTTGGTCCAGTATGAGTTGGTGTTGCAGTCCTGGCTCACTAGCACAACACAGTTATTTGAACCATGCTGCAGAATCAGATAGTGGTCGAGTTGAAGCATTATTCTCTGTAGTTGTACACCATGCTCAGTATGTTTAGAGACAAACAGTGGAGTGAGTAGTGTATGGTATGTATAGACGCTTTGATATGTGTAGGTGTATGTACACTGTATGTGTCATCTTGGGTAACTATTTCTTCATTCCTTTCAGTAAGGCACCTTTCCTCCCCTGCAGTACCTGAATGGTTCTCTGTAGAGCACATAACAAACAGGTCATTTCAGGGATAACTCTCCTTTTTGCATTTCTGTCATCACCAAGTACTGTATTGTAATTTTTTATTTACACCCTGAATCCTCTGAGAATAAAGGTCTGGATTATTTTCAGAATTACATTTTCAGCAAAAGAATCATACCACTTCATGCAATGTCACTAGATATTGTAAGTAATCATGAATGCATATTAAAAGAACGTTATGAGCCCGCTATCATCATAGCCCCAGTGTAATTTAAGATCTTGTGATATGCTGTTTTATTATAATTTGAAAACGTTACTGTATCAATCCAGCTAATGAATATTTTGTGTAGAACTCACTAGACTAATATTGCTTTGTACAGAATAAAATAGTTTTTTATGGATAATGTTATTATCCATAAATATCTTGGTGGTATAACATTTTAGTCCCTGAAGCTCAGAGAATAAGGAGCATTAATATGTAATAAGAAATTATCTTTATGAAATACTTTATATTAATTCACTTCATGTGGGGGAATAACATAATAGCATTAAGCAGACAAAGATAAACAAAAGATTCTGCAGTGTTATAATAAAAAGGTGATTTAATGACAAAAGCAAACAACCCTGTACTCAATTGATGAAATTTCTATGGACCAGACATTTTTCACTCCCAAGCTCTGTTACACGTGAATTGTACACCAAATTGATTAATATCTTTTCATAAAGATTAAAGAATAGCTAATAAATATAGGTTAGTGAAGAAGTTAGAGGTGGGCAATTTCTGAGTCAGTTCCTATCAATGTAATTCAAAAGCCATGCTGGGAAATAATGTTGAAAGTGTTTTGATTGATGGTGAATGCACTGAGCTACAAGGAACAACACAGGTATTAAAGTCTGTATCTCACATAACACTGTATATTATTTTTCCCTCTCTGTCATTTGGAACTATTAACAGCTTGAGATAACTCTATAACCATTGACTGACTTCATTATTACTGCTTTAAATGGAAAGCAGCTCATTATAGATATTAGTTTTAGCAGATATTATGCAAGGCTTGAGCTTTAATACTGCTGCCTGAGCTATCCAAGCTTTTACTCAGAATAGTAAAAACCTTGTGTGGTCCAAGAAAGACTACCTTAGAAACAACCACAACAATTTTGTCTATCGAGATAGTATGTGTTTTTGAGCTACATCAGCTTTCACACAAAGAAGAATTGGATGTAGAGGTCAGATAAGACCATCAGCTGCCCTTTGGGTTGGTTGAAAAGTTAGTGATGCAATTTTTCATCACCCAGCAAAGTTTGGTGTGCCACAGAGGGTAGTTGGAGGTAACACACGTAACTAAGTTGGTCAAAGTCATCTTACAACTTCTGAAAATATAAAACAAATATACTGTATAAATATAAAACAGAGTTAAGTTCACTGAATTAGATGTTCAATAAACTTAAATATTTGGTTGAATCAACAACTTTTCAGTCACACAGACTATATATACTGTCTATATAGAAATCTCTTCATAAAGCAATTTCAAAGTAAAAGATCCATGCAAAAACGTCCATGCAAAAACGCATTACAGAGTTCATGTGAGACCAATATCAGGCTTGATTTGACTTAAAAATGTCATATTTGTTCAAGGTGAAATGTGTACAGCTTTAGTGTAAATTATTCTATCATGTATTCTTTTGTATTTCAATAATTTACTTCACAGGCTCTGCATGACTCCCTTTTCTCACACTGAATTTTATTTCCCTAACCTACATATGTGTAGTGAGCTCTATGCTTTGGAAAGGAAATATATCTGCCCAAATTCTTAGTAACATGAAGAGGCTAACTATGACATGACAACCTTCTGTCAAAGTGTACAATAATAAGGTTCTGATAATTAATCTTCCCTTTGATGGAAATTATTAAAGTCTGGGCACATACAGTTCACAGAAAGGCAATTCAATAGGACTACTGTAATAAGAGGATTTGGGTAATCCCACATTTAATCTAATATTTAATGCAGGCTATTGCCAGCCCGGCAAAGGTCAAATTAGTTTCATCAAAATTATTAAATGTAGAGCCAAAATGTATGTGTGAGGGCATCAGTCACACATTAACACACAGTATGCCTCACACACACACACCAAATGAATTGCCATTCACCCAGAGTGGGTGTAATGAATGTGAAGAGGGTGAAGCAGTCTGCCTGCAGTATCCCAGTTTATGTCTGAAGGTCAGATACGAAGGGTTTATGACAGCGATGATAAGTCTTGCTGGTTTCAGCCCAGTGCACCTAGGCAGCAGGGTGATGTGGCTGTTAATGGAAGTGTAATGACAACAGGATGGCTTTAACACAGCTGACTGCTGTTGCATCTCTGCCTGACGGCCGACGCCATCTCTGGGCAATTTATGAGGCCTGTCAGAATTCTCGACCACAAAATTAAAAAGTTATCTGATGTGTGCATCTGACACAAATCATATTGTTTCTTCAACAACAAATAAATGCAAATATAATCAGAAATGATACCTCAGTGGTTGAATGTACTTCAGGAGTACTCACCCATGGCTACTGTTTAACACAAGTGGCTGGATAAAATAGAAATGCTGATGCGTCACGACTTCTATTCAAATATGTTTTGTGGGAAGATAAGTTTGATCTAGGTTAGAAGTTGTTGGAAATTTTTCTAAACTTTGTTTAACTATTGCAGTGCCAATGCCTGCAGCCATGCTGCAGATCTCTGAGGATGAACTTCGGAACTTGATTGAATCTGTTAGTAGGTAATTTGCTCTGGTGCTCGATGATAACATTATACATGCCAACACATAATGAGTGAGAAGCTTAACTTGTAGTAAAACTGTCAGAAAATGGCATACAAATATAACTAAGTACCGCCAAGAAGTAACCAGGACTTTCTTCCTTCAATCCATCCATCCAACCATCCATCCAAAGTCAAAAACTAAAATTATGCAACATATTCTTTCACTTTTTACTTGACAAAGTGCAAAAACTACTGTCCAGTAAGCAAAGGTGTCCAAAAGAGTGAGAAAGACACATTTAGAAATACAGTAATCCATCATGGCAAAACCAATCAATCAATCGGAAGTTTAGCCTATAGCAAAAAAGATGAAAATCATTCTTTTAAATCAGCTTAATGGTGTATGTAATTACGCATTTAGTGTGAAGGATCTTATCTTTATGCCAAACAAAATCACATACATTTCAGTGTAAAGAAGCAGTGCATACTTAATCATAATTGAACATAAAAGGGTGGTAGACACAAGTGACTTTGGCTGCAGGAGGAGCCGATGATTACAGCCTCAGCCTCCCTTCGTTTGGCATCGCATTCTGAACAGCCGGATATGGTTAACACCTTTGGGATGTGACACCAGCTGCAGTGAGGACAAGGTGCCCTGGGCGACAACGGTACAACAGGCTGTCTATCTGACTGCAGAAAAATATTACCTGGATTTAGGCATGAAATGCCATTCTTTTTACTTTCCCGCTTCCATCTGTTCAGCCTCATCAAAGAATATACGAGTACTGAAAGGCTTGAAAAGAGCAAAGAGGATGGGCACATCTGTCCAACCTTTGGTGAAATATTACAGTCTTCATACTATATAGCTGCAACAGTTTAGCTACAAAGATGCTGCAACTAATTAGTAACATAAGAGGTTTAGTGGTAGCATCACTCAGTATTGCATATGCATACATGTTAGTGGTAGTTCGACGTCTAGAAATACTGTAAAGCAGGGAAAGGAACTTCTTTGCCACTGGAAATGTGTCACTGTCGGAGTCCCAGAAGGACAAACTGCTGATTACAAGTGTCAAGGTATATTTTTAGCAACTCCTCAGGGAGCACCTTTCTTAGTTGTTTTTTGTATGCTGAAAAAATTCCTAAAAGGACATCACCAATCACAAACTGAAGTGTAAGTGAATAAAACTGATGTTCTGTGGTTATTTCTTTCAACAAATTGATCCCCCTATCACACTGTAAAGGGATTAAATGTAATGCAATTCTAATCTGCATAAAGTTCAACAGCTTCACATATTCTCTCACTTGTTTATCTGTTTTTAGATGTATCATTTCTCAGATGAAGCCTCTATTATTTCTGCCATTTCAATTTTCTGCTGTTAATGACACAAATCAAATTTATTTAAGCATTAAATTCCCCACTGCTCTTCTCCCCTTCCACAAATGACTGCGGCCATTGACCTTATCTGGGACGGTGACGAGTCTGCATACTGTAGAGATGGGAGGTCAAAGAGCTGTCCGTGTGCGGTTTAGTGGACTTCAGGGTGAGATGTCATAATATGCTCAATATGTTGGGGCCAGATTATAATTTCTAAAACTACCATACTTAACAAATGCACCAATATCATCAGCATTTCTGACTCCACATTTGTATCTGTTAAAACGAAGAGGAAATGATGAATTCCTGAGGCAGAAAAAGTTGAGGAGTCAAAGTTTTCATGAAAACGTGATGATTGAGTTTTCTGTCTGGCAGAGAGCCAAGGGGCCACAGACAGCAGAATGTGAACTGAGGCCAAACACTCCCTGGGCAATAATCAATCCAGTCCAGTTTTCATTGCTTCCAGCAAGGGACACCAACAGAGCTATCCTCGCGTCTCAAAGCCAGACACATCCATACCTGACAGAGTGTGAGTGATCATCACAGGAGGAGGCTTATTATTATTTTCCATTCTTTCTGCTCACCCATGGGAGTCCAGTCTACCTACAGAAAATGCCATCACTGTGACATTGAATAACAATTATCCTATGTTTCCCTCATTAAGGTTATACAAGAGATACAAATTATCATTTTATTATTGTTATCTCACCATTATCATTGTTATCATCATCGTCACAGCTGGCAATGAGTCCAGATATTCCAGCGAGTTTTTGGTAGAGAAGCTCTGAGCTCAGTGTGTCCCTAATCAGCTGTCCTTTCTCAGGAATTAAATTCCTTTTTGATTATTGCAACCAACAAACACACAAAACAACACTGCCAGTGTCACATAGCCAATGTTAAGAGATGCCTGTGGTTAATAATATTGGCAATTGCTATTTGAAAATGTCCTTTGAGGAATTTGAGCTGTGTGAAAAATAGTGAAAGTGCATTTGCAGAGACAAACACCACTTTAAACAAAAATAAAAAATAAAATAAAAATGGCAGCAAGAGGAAAAAGCACTTGGCATTTCCTTCCTTATAGATAAGACCGTGCCCATTTTAACTTAATTCTTAATGTGTCAGAAAAATCCATTAGCCCACAATTTACTGCTGTCAGGGTGAATCATGTGGGTGTTTCTGGAACGGCGCTCATTAAAATCTTTTTATCCTATACATAACATTTCAAGGATTCAACATAAAATGGCTCTCATGGAAGAATGTCACGACTCTTTCGAAAGCTTTTGGGGATCTCATTAGAGCTTTGAAGTCTGTAAGAACATTATCTGTTGGAAAAGCATGTGTTTTGACAGGACTGCCCCATATCTGTTAAGATGCGAGACTACATGTAGTGCTTCTGTTTTTCCTGTTGTAGTTATACAAATGCTCATGCTGTATTTGCCAAAGAGATATAGTTATGTAGCCCTTAGCTTCTGTCATTAAAACTCATCTGCACAACAAACCATGCCATCAGTGTGTCTTTAGGGTTGGCAATGTCGGTCAGTCATTGGTCCACTTTGGTCTAGACTGAAATATCCATCTATCCATCTTCTTTGTCCGCTTATCCGGTATCGGGTTGTGGGGGCAGCAGCTCCAGCAGGGGACACCAAACTTCCCTTTCCCGAGCCACATTAGCGAACTCCAACTGAGGGATCCCTAGGCGTGCCCAGGCCAGGTTGGAGATATAATCTCTCCATCTAGTCCTGGGTCTTCCCCGAGGCCTCCTCCCAGCTGGACGTGCCTGAAACACTTCCCTAGGGAGGCGCCCAGGAGGCATCCTTACCAGATGCCCGAACCACCTCAACTGGCTCCTTTCGACGCGAAGGAGCAGCGGCTCTACTCCGAGCTCCCAATGGATGACTTCTCACCCTATCTCTAAGGGAGAAGCCAGCCCCCCTCCTGAGGAAACCCATTTCGGCCGCTTGTATCCTGGATCTCGTTCTTTCTGTCATGACCCAGCCTTCATGACCATAGGTGAGGGTAGGAACTCACAACAGTGTGATAAATTGAATGTAATACTGCACCAGCTGCACCGATTCTCCAATCAATCTCCCGCTCCATGATCCCCTCACTCGCGGACAAGACCCCAGGGTATTTAAACTCCTTTACTTGGGGTAAGGACTCATTCCCTACCTGAAGAAGGCACTCCATCGGTTTCCTGCTGAGAATTATGGCCTCAGATTTTGTGAAATACTACTGAATAGATTGCCATGCAATCTAATTGGAACCACGGTAGTACAGATATCCATGGTTCCAAAGGGATGAATACTAATGACCCTGGTGTTTCCCTGACTTTCTTTTATTTAGAGCCACCAGCAGGTTGACATTTAAGTCAACAGAAATTATTGTACATGGATTACTTTGATAAAAGCTACAAAAACCAGAACCATGGCTGTGAGTTTTTTTCAGAATATGCACAACTGATCATTTCACATCAGTGGGTGGCAGAGAGGAGTCAGGGACAGACAGCTGGGCTCTGTTCTGGAGGATGTAATGCAGATTGGGCATGATCAGAGCTTATTTGTAGGATTAAAGTGGGGTATATATGGCAGTTAATGGCAATGACTCCAAATCCCCTTACCCTCACCCTGGTGAGCAGTTCATAGGTTGTTTCTAAGTGCGTTGAGGAGGCCCGGGCTCTGTCTGGGAATAAAGGCTGAGACTTCAAAAGCTCTAAAGGAAAAACACTCTGGCTCTTTTTGTCTGTTCTTCCCTCTCATGTTTTGCCCCTGCAGCATCTCTTGTTCAGATGCACTTGTCCAAGCACTAAAGAATATGTAAAATGAATTAGTGAAAATTGTAACGTTATAAGTATTAATCAGATAAATGAATGTACATATTAAAGACACTGGAGCGAAACAGCAGGTGTGAATCTGGTGCTAACACCTTGTAGACACTAGACTCAGTTAAGTGTTGTCCGTGGAACTTCAGCCTTGTCTTTACAGGCCTTTGTCCTTTAAAAATGTATATTCAAAAATACTCTGCATATCTATGTGTCTTGTGTGTACAGCCTTTGATTTCTTTAAGTGCCAATTCTCTGCTCATCACTGTTCTAATGAACTGGTGCAGCAAGGCGGTTAGGGAGCCAGAGAAGAAATTCAGTGTTTTTATCGCACATTTTATTGCCTTTGAGACGTCTTTGTTATTGATTTATTTTTTTATTCAATCTCCTAACTAAATTAGTCTACATTTAGTAGTCTTTTTACATGATTTAGATGTACATGATTACATAATTCAGTTTAAAATACCCACACAGCAAGGAATTATAACATCTGAAACTAGTCTTAAATCGTCCGATTTTTGCTGCACATGCATTGTTCAATAATTAATGTATAATAAGATGGAAAATAAACCACACTTGAAGCAGTAGCGCTAAGCCTAAAACTGGCAGTTTATCCGTATAGTTTTGGGCTGAAAGTGAACAAGGGCAGGTGTGTTCTATTTTAATCTCTCTGCTCCTGCCCCAACCCATTATCCCTCTGTTCTCCAAGTGGTCTCCGTGCGAAGTTAACTGTTTGGTAATATAAAGGGATAGGGGGAAGTGAATGAGGGCATGTGGAACCACTAATGAAATGCTGCATAAGAGTTAGGCTCACTTGTTGCAATGACAATGTAAACATGCTGATGTTTGGAAGGAACAATGTTTACCATGCTCACAACCTTAGTTTAGCATGTCAAATTCTAACATAGCTAATAATTATACCACTAAGGAGAAAGTTAAGCTGAGGCTCAATGTCATTCCATTTTGAAGGTATTTGGTCTTAAACCAAGTATTGGACAAACTGACATTTTCAGTGGGTGATAGTGCTAGATGAAAAGTCTGTGGGATTCATTCTCTGGGGACCAATAACATCACTACAAAATTTCATGGAAATCCATGTTATAGTTGAGATATTTTAGTCTAGACAAAAGCTGGACAATTCGATAAAGCTATCCCTGGAGTGAAACCACCAATGTGGCTCATCTACATTACCTCAACATGGCACTTAAGCATCTTACCCCATAAGTCTGTTCTCTCCAAGAGACATAGACACATAGCCCGGAGGAAAGATTGGAATTCCTCTGGGCCATAGATCTGACTAGATGGGGAGCAATATATCAATGTTGCCGTCTACTGCCTCAGCACTTCAGCTGCTTATGCATTTCAACCAAGATGGTCTGGTGCTGCCTATTTTTCAGACCAGAGGTGTGTTACCTTCAGCCATAATCAAACCAAGGTCATTACACACTCATCTGGCATGAAATACTAAACAACCTCAAAACAGTCCCAGTTAATAACATTTATTTACAGCTTTTCTATTCAAGGTATGAAATGCTCCGGTGATTTGTTGGTGCCCTAGCCTTTTACCAAAACAGAGTAGACAGCTTTATTTGCCAGGGATGAGAGAAGCATGGAACAAATGAACCAAGAAACAATCCATTTATTGGTGTTAGTATTCAAGGTGCAACAATCACAGCACAGGTTTCCTCCAGCCCTGTGGAGAGACCATATTTCAGCCTTACACCGAGGAGTGTCATCGATTGCTGTGATGGCCCCCTGGGAGCTGCAGACCTGATAGATAATGGAGTAGCCAGACATCACTCCTCCAGCCTTCTGTATTTTCCCAGAATCCAGGACAAGCCTATTTATCCTGGCCCCATCCCAAAGACGTATCACTTTTTTTGTGTCAGACCCAAGAGATGAATCTGCCCATTGTTTTTTCATTATGAATATTGTAGTGTCACAGGTTGCCACTGCCTCTACGCCATTTTTGAGGGCCCTTAGGCAGGAGAGAATAAAAGTGCATGCGTCAACAAAGAAATGACAGAGAAAACACTCTGCAGAAGCAATAGCAGAGAAAGCATTCTGCAAATGTGCGAGTGGGGCTTGGGGAAGCCAGACAGGAAGTATATCAGGGAGTGAAAGAACTCCGTGTGATGGTTTATTTGGACTTGAAAAGCACCAGACAAGAGGACGCTGCCATGTTTCAAACCTCTCCTATGTCCTGTTTGGATGAGCAGCAGTTCAGACTGCAATGTGACTAGCTCAGCTTCAGTGAGGGCCAGTCAAGCCCCGTCACCACTCATAAACAGTGTTGGGCAAATTACTTTTAAAAAGTAATTAGTTACAGTTACTAGTTACTTCTTCCAAAATAAACTAAATTAGATACTCAGTTACAAAGTAAAAGCTGTTTTTTTCAACAGACCAACTAGATCTCTGAGCTGAGAGACAGAGTATTTGTCTTCCTTGGTTAGTGGGACATGCACGAGACAAGCGCATAAATGGTGACGATTGGCTGAGGTTGAGTAAAATTTCATGGTAAGCCAATCAGAGGTAGAGTTGGGCGGGTGTTCGATAGCACCTATAGTCGGACACATAACGAACAACACAAACGAGTCAGTCAACGAGAGACAGGTATGGCGTTATGAAATCGGGAAGGGGGGGGGGGACTTTTCCTGCTAAAGATTTCCCCCTGTGGTCAGAAAAAAAGGGAGACACTTTGTTTCTCTCACTATGACTCTAGAGTTGCTACTCGCTCCAAAGCTAATCACTGTCACTCTCTCACTTCTCCCTCACTCTATCATACACACACACACACACACACATCAGCGCGCACACACACACATCAGCGCAAAAGTATAAACATCAGGCCACTTACATTATTTGCACTACAAATATATTTGTTATTTATTTTTCCTATAGTGCTTAACAAGCATTATTTAATTTTGCCCAGTTTTAACCTGCTATCAACAGTATATCAACACCAAAACATTTATGTTGTTATTTGTATTGATCCACTAGACTTATATCTACACACATGTCATTTGATTGGAGGCTAGTCTCACTTTGTCCCACAGCCACATTAAAATAGTTTAGATGTGTGTACATTGTTTCTGTTAGTAATGTATTGTATTATGTGCCCATTTCATTATAATATTCAGATTTATCATAAATAATTGAACATGCACATGTATTTTATGTTCTGTTAAAAAGGGATAGAGGTGGGGTCACATGTGAGCATTTAAAATGTATTTGAAAGTTTCTGAAATAACTAGTTACTTTTATAATTTGTAAGTGAGTATCTAGTTTAGTTACTTTGTGGAAGAAGCAACTAGTAACTCTAATTACTTTTTAAAAGTAACTTGCCCAACACTGGTCATTACGAAAAGAGCCAGCAAGTTTATAGAGGATATGACAGAAGGGCTGAAAAATAAAAATCTGTCATTTTCATATTTACAGAATGAGGGTTGAAATTAGCATGTACACTACCTTTTGCTCTTTCTGTTGCTCTCCCAAATAAATTCCCCAAATGGTAGAAATTCCATAAACAACTCTTAATGCACATAGGGATTGGCTGGAATGTCAAGTGCAGTAGAGTAAATGAGGCTCCATTCATTTCTGCTGAATCCGACTTGCACAGTCAGTGAAAGTCATTTCTTTTCAGCGTAGCGTGGAGAGAGATAGCAGCATGCCATTACCAAGGCACGCGCGCACACACACACAAAATCTCTCTGCAAAGGCACACACACACATTGTCCCTTTGCTGCCATTTAAAGCACTTTCTGACAGTCTGAGCAGCAAAATAAAGGCATGAATTAAAAAATGTACTAGATTTGAAACAAAAATGAGTGATGGACGTGTGGAGGAGAAAGAAAGAATAAAAAAATCCTCTTCATCTTAGTTCCTAGGCTCAGAAATTGAACAAAATATTGAACTCATCCCAGCAGATGGAGATGGATTTTACTTACTCTCCAAACTATCAATAATTTACTCTTGAGTGCAAAGACTCACATGCATGGGGAGAAAGCATGCATACTGTATGTGAACACCCATGCATACAGTTTTTCATACAGTCATCTCAGTATTGTTTCAGCGGATTCCCTGACAATATGGATTGCAATTTTAAAAAGCAAAATATTCCTTTTTTGTGATCAAGTGTTTATTTTTATTCTACAAATTAAAGGAAAAATCACAAACAATCATAAAACATACAGAGAGAAAAGACAGTAAGGGGGGAAAAACAAAAGAACATAACAGAAAAAGTGACGTCCACAGTTTACAAATAAAAAAAGACATACTCAAACACATACATATACAGACACACACAGAGACAGACACTAGACAGGGCACCAATCACACATGCAAACAGAAGCCAACAGAAGTCAAGACTGTAACACATAGATTTCAAAGAAGCAACGCTGAGCCAAGTGTCCAAATTCTGTCCTGGGGCTTCATTAATGCGAGCCGTAGATAGTTCATACAACATCCAAAAAAGAAAGGATCCATGTATGAACAGATAAGTCATGAGGTGGCTTCCAAGGGGTTGCAATCATCCTCTTAGCAGCTGTAAGCCCAGTAAACACAGCACGTTTTTGAGCTTTAGAGAGATGGAAGGCTGACATTTCAATCAGAACCAAAATATGGACAGTTACAGGCACGGTGACATTAATCAAAGCGGAAATTTTGGATGCAATATTGTTCCAGGACTGGCCAACAGGAGAACACTCCCAGAACATGTGAAGATGTGTACCTTGAGCTTTTATTGGGCAGAACGTGCATGAAGGGCTGTTAATCAATTTCATGGGGTGTATTTTTACGGGGGTGAGATATGTCCTATGAATTAAATTGTAGTGAATCTGCTGATGGTTTAGATTGCCAGATACTTCTGGGATGTTAGACCATACGTTATGCCAGTCGAGATCAACACTCAAGCCTGGGCAATCGCGTACCCAGATCCTCTCAATAGGAAGGGCAGAGCGGCCAGATATCGATAAGAACTGATAAAGCCTGGATACCATACCACAGTTTTTAGGCTGCACAGTAAATAACTTCTGAATAGGATGGCTGGGCAAAGGCCTCTGCCAGGAACACTGTATGCCTTGAGTGCTGACCTTAACTGAAGGTAAAAGAAAGAAAAGGAACGTGGTAGACTGAATGCATTTTGTAAGTCAGAAAAGGTTAACAAGCCAACCTCGCCAAAAATGTCTTTTAGACAATGCACTCCTCTTTGTTCCCATTATGAAGCGGTTATCAGCCTCCCACCAATCAGGAGTGCAGTATTATTGAATAATGGGGAAAAAGTGTGCCTTTTAACACAAAGGACCAGAAACAATGTTTAAAATTGGGAACTGAAAGGCCACCATCCTCTTTCTTCCTATGTAAAGTAGACATCTTAAGTCGCGGCCACTTGCCTTTCCAGATAAATTTAGATACAGCTGATTGTATTTCACGGCAGTAGCCAGCAGGAGAGAGGTAGCATAGAGCTCACAAAATTAATCCTGGGTAACACATTCATTTTAACCACTGAGACACAAGCCTGAATCGACATGGGGAGATGCTGTTCAGAGCAACAGAATAATGATGCTCAACAATCTGGTTTAAGCAGGGGAAAACCTCAATGCCTAAATATTTAAACTGCTTAACAATGGGGATGTTGGTAGAGATGGTTGAATTGCGGACAGAATCATTTAAATGAAGTAGTGCTGACTTTGACCAGTTCATTTTAAACCTTGATAAGCTTCCATACTCCTCGCATAATGATAGAAGGTGAGGGAGTTTTCTAAAAAGACCAAGACATCGTCCGCAAATAGTGAGAGGTGATGCTGTGTTTTCGAACGCATATAGGTGACACCCTAATCAATTGGCTGATGGCTGGAGCCAGTGGCTCTGGAGAAATGACAAATAGTGCAGCACTCAAGGGGCAATGTTGGCGGGAGGATCTAGAAACTGGAAGGAAAGGAGGAGGTGCGTCCTGTTAAGACACAGGCTAAGGGATTAGAATACAAAGCTTTGATCATACCAATGAAAGTTCCACCAAAGCCCATCACCTCTAGTGAAAAAAAAATAAAAATGACCACTCAAGTCTGTCAAATGCTTTCACTGCGTCAATACAGAGAAGTAACACTGGGGCCGTACTATCCTCTGCCACATCAACAATGTGGAGAAGGCGTCTAACATTATCCGCTGCTAGTGCAAACATTTTTATGTCATTGTTAAACAGGCTAAGAGGTCGATAGCTAGAACACTCTGTGGAATAAATATCCTTTTTCAAGAGTAAGGAAATTAAGGCTGTGTTAACATCCCTTGGGAATTCACCTTTTTCAATAGGAGTTAATCATGTCAAGGAGGAAAGGCCCAACTGTTCCCAAAAGGTTGCATAAAATTCAGGGGAAACCTCATCAAAGCTTGGTAATTTTCCTTTTTGCATATTCTGTACTGCCAAAGCATAATATTCCTAAACAAATGTAACTACTCACACTACTTTTGTCCTTCACACAACAATTTAAACGCTTACAACCTTCCTTTGTATACTGAGCAGGGGGCCCATTACTCTGTGATGATATTTAAAGGTGTCAAAGTCATAAAGTAAAGCACTGGGGAGACCTCTTGTCACACAGGGTTGTTAAAGGCCATTGTGATTTGGCTAATGTCAGAAAATTCAACCTTTGTCCCTGTTAATGAGGCAATACACCACATACAGGGTAGTGACATCAATACAAAAATCACACTCTGATGAGACCACTAATGGTACATCTTGTTAAGTCATTAAAATGTCTTGCATTTAAAGTAATGTGCTGTTGCACAGCTTCTATGGATCGAATGTAAGAGTCTAAGTAATTCATTTCTACTGCTAACCATTCCAAAATTCAAAATAACATTTCAGCATGATGTTGTGAAATGCTACACGGGGTAAAACTTAAACATGTCTCACATGGCAAGCCTGTGTAAATCCTTTTCAGATAAAAAAATACAATCAATAGTTCATTCCTCCACCTGATTTTATATAATGGTAGGAGATCCATGGATGTGAGACTGTTGCTGCTGAAAAACAGACTTTAGTGACCGAAAGCCATAGATTTGCTGTCACGGCTGTTGCTGTACTACCTTGTGAAGAGTAAATGTTTTCTGTGTGTTCAAACTTATCTCTCACCCCCAATTGAAGCTTTGACTCTTCTTGAATTAGGCCAAAAAAACAAGCTCAAAAATTGACGCTGTTAAAATGGGTTTGCGACTTTAACTGACAGCACTAATTAGAATTTGTCACATGGTTGCTAATAGAGGACCGCTCATTCAGGAAAAAAGAAAAGGTTTGAGATTAGCAGAAACACTAATTGTAAATGTCAATTCGTCCAGAAGGGATAAATACTTGACCAAAGCAAGATCAAGTTATTTTAATGCAATACATAAAAGTTGATGGTGTACTCCAAACGATTTTACCAGTCTGCTGATTAGTAAGCAAATGTTACAGCCAGTGTGATACACAGGGAAGCAGAGAGGCCACAAAGTCTGAAGGTGTTGTTTGGTCCTCTGGGTTAATTAAACTGCTGAGAACTCCACATATGACGCTGTCTCTTTGAATAATGGCCCTGTCTCCACTGAGACTTAGTAGTCACACAAACATACATAGACACATACTGTGTGTATTTGTAGAGGTTGGTCTTCATACAGTAAGCATTACAGCAGCATGCACACACAAGAAGCAATTAAACTAGGGAGGGGGCCATTAGAGGACTGATGCAGCAGAAGACCCAGAGAGATAACATACCATGACAGCATGCACAATATGATACTTGCTGCACCTTACAACACTCTACACACTCAGCCAGGATGTTGGGATGCTTTGGAAGTTGGGATGCTAGGAAGCCTTTGACAGGGAAGGAGGAGGTTAAGTTCAATGTTGCAAAAACATGCACATTTCTAAATGTTTAAAAAGCAAAGTACAATAACATCTCACATTCACATCAGTTTTAGAAACCACCTGGGGCTAAAAATGGGAAGATATTGTGGGTCAAATTTGACAAAGTGGTGTCGCTTTGTATTTTTTTGTACATTAATTCAGGTTTTACACTGATCTGTCAAACTTGTTTGACTTGTGTGCCAATTAGCATGTGTAGATACAGTCATTTCAGACTAAATTTAACACACTTAGCAATGTAACTATTTCCAATTATACAAAACAATTACTTGCAAACATTTCAAGCATCTAAAACGTCACTATGAACAAGGTTCAAATGAGAGTGACCTCCCCTTCTCAGAGCATGTCTTTCTTTCATTACTCCTGGAGACATTCACAGTATATGTGCGTGTGCAGATTGAAGTCAAATTGAGTTTTTCAGAACCATTTTCAAACCTGGTAGCTTCACGACCGACTGAGTGATGGTAGACGGTGAATTTTTTTCCTTTTAGTTCCTTGTCAAAATCTCAACTTGCCAATTACTGAAAAAATAAATAAGCTGGAGCCACTCCATATGAATCACAGCAGGTAGCAGCCAAATTGAGATAATACACCAAAGGGGAAGTGTATGCTAAATCATGGCAGTCCATTTGTTTTTTGTCCAGAGCCGAGCAATGTCTGGATGCAGATGTGCTGAAATGGCTTGTCAAAAGGCTCCATAGTCTGGGTTTTACCTATTAATGATGACGCAGAGTACAACAATAGCCACTTAGAAATAGGTGCTCCATTATTGTACTATAATTGTGCATCTCAACCCAGTGAAACCTGCTGCTCAATTATTTGCTTCACTTCAAAAGGTTAGACACTATTCATACTGTATATATCTAGTAAATTCATACTTGTATTCCACATTATATTTATTCTACATTTTATTCAGTAAAATTATTTACATTACTCTGCACTTTACAGCTTTTTTGCACTTCTGGTTAGATGCTAAACTGCTCTGTGCAATGACACTAAATGTGAATCTAATATAATCAAATCATCATGATGTCAGCCCAATGATAGTCAGAAACTAAAGTGATTGTAGTGGATCAAAACATCCTCAAAAAGATTTTTTTGGCCTCTCTCCCCTAGTTTGACAGTAAGAACACAAGGTGAAAACAGTGAGTTCATTGAACTTTTAACTTGGTAAATGGTTTGTATTTATGTAGGCTTTACTTGGGGCCAGGAATTGATCCTCCAACCTTCTGATTGGCAGGCAACAGCTCTACCACCCAAGACACACAAGCCACACCCATCCCAATACTGATGTACTTGCACACTGGGGACATCATGTAAAATGAATACTGTATACTATATGTACATATGAACAGCAAACCACAAGTCATAGCATGTAAAATCAATTTTATTTATAGAGCCCAATTTTCCTCAGGGGGCTTTACAATCTATAAAGCATACAACAGCCTTTCTCTTTCTCTGACGAGATTTATAGTTTGTAGTTTCTTATAACTTTGTATCAAAGACTGTAATTAGCTATTTACACAAACAATCAGAAATGTATTAAAAAATACGGTATGCCCCTATGAGCAATACTTTAAAGTTAATCAAGCTTTGTACAAACGATGCTTTCAGCTTCCAGAGATACAACATGACTGCAGCACTGCAGGTGGTTTGCTGTGGGGAATTTTTGTCACTTTTATTGATCAACCCTCCAACACCCTGCGGTTAAAATGATGGTCATTATGGGACAATAAATACCTTATCTATTTTCACTTTAATTATGCCTTCCATTGAACTGCCACCTGTTTCATCATTGACTGATCTCTCCTCCTCCTCACTTGGCTGACTGCAGCCAGAGGTCTTCAGTCTTGATTGTTGTTAATGGCCCAGTGACACAGAAAAACAAAACATTTCACATTGTGCTCAGCATCCACAATCTCACACAATTGCTTGCTTTGAAAGAACTGATGGCCATTAAAGCCATCTGTGAAGCTCCTATAAAATCAACGGCAAATCCTTGGAATATACAGTATATAGAGAATATATTGTTTTTTCACAAACCTAACCATCAGACTCAATGACTTTATATATTTGTTTTGCAGAAAAACCTTGCCAAACTTGCAGCCTATTGGTAGTAACATGATTAATCCTGTCATAGTACAATAAATAGCTACATTTTCATTTTTTCCTGCCTACCTTCTGTAGTGCCATTAACCTACAGAAAAATTACAACAACAAAAAAAACTTTAATGCAGACTTACAGAAAGCCAACTATAATCAAGACTCAAAGAGACATCCATCCATCCCTTCTCTGCCTCGGTTCAGCATTATGAGTTTCCAAAATGACATTTCTGTTCCCCCCACTGTTTTCAGTATGACTGCTTTGATATTGCTTAAGTTTACACTAGAGTATCATTTCTGCATTCTGCACTGATGAAAAAAAACATTTGTGAAATTGAAATACTAAGTAACGGCTTTCAGGTGACAGCAGCAGCACGGGGAATATGTGATGCTGTAGCTAATAACTCCTCTAAACTTGATTAAAAAACACTCAAAACTATCAATAACCACCAATGCAGTATGTGATATCTCAATTTAAAAAGAATAGCTCAACGTTTAGGGAATGTCCATATTTACTTTCTTGCCAAGGGTAAGATGAGCAGATCGATTTCCCACTTATATAAAAAACAAAAAGTAAAAACAACCAAATTTTTAGGGGGGCTATGTGCGGACTATTTTCTGTCAGTTACTGCGCCTGCAGCTTTATATTTAATGGACACATCAGACAGCAAGAAATTGAGCTGGCCTATTTCCCTAAAAACCAACATATTCCTTTTAAAATTCAGCAGCTGTTGTAGGGACAGATTAGACTACAATAATATCTGTATAATCTCCTCCTACCTAGGTGGAGAGATTATATCTCCAACCTGGCCTGGGAACGCCTCGGGATCCCCCAGTCGGAGCTGGTTGATGTGGCTCGGGAAAGGGAAGTTTGGGGTCCCCTGCTGGAGTTGCTGCCCCCGCGACCAGATACCAGATAAGCGGACTTAGATGGATGGATGGATGGATGGAATATCTGTATAATACGGGATCGACCCATTTCTGAGTATGTATTGCACTTATTGTCCTGTATATAGTTTCTATGTGTATAATTAATACTCATAATTAATAATAATTTATACTTAATTAATCCTGCAATGTAAATGGCAATGTTTTACACACATGCCTGAAATACACACACATGCTCAGTACCTATGCTTGCACTAATGGAGAGAGTGAGGGGGCTACAGCTGTTGATGGACAGGCGTCCAGAGCAGTTCGGCGTTTGGTGCCTTGCTCAACAGCACCTTGGCAGTGCCCAGGAAGTGAACTGGCACCTCTCAAGTTACCATTCCACCATAATGCACACGGATGGCTAGTATTTATTATAGTATTTGATCTTGTATTTATATTTTTTATTGTTGAATAAAATCAATTGATGAAAAGGTATCTGTACCAATATTAATGATTATACCCTTAGTATTACTTGATACCAAAACCAAAACTAAAATGTGTGGCTCGTCCACCGCTACTGAAGGAAGGAAAGTGCTTTCTACATTTCTTCTAGCACTAAATAAGTATTTGTCAACTCCCAACCGCTATCTAACTTAATAAAAGCTCATCGACATACAGTATGACCGAAAAACAAAATTCAGTCACGGTGTGCGATTTGCTTTCCGACTCACAGGATTGAAATAAGCAATTATTTGACAGCTGTGAGGGGAAATATGATGACAGATCCTCAAAATGCACTGGAGATGATATTTCATCATCTGGGGAGCTAATTCAACCTCATTAGCAGAGCTTATGTATTGAAACCTGACATAAAGGTGTGTGCCTCATTGAGCCGGTTTCCCAGCAGGTCGAAATTGAATACAACATTTAAATACACTATTAAAAATACTTTATGAGTCAGTTTAGGCAAAGTAATTGAGATGTCTCTTAAATATCCCTCCAAGACAGAAACACAAATTACCTCCTACAGAATTGCAATTTCCTCAGAAAGGTCAGGACTCATGATTGCCTACAATGCATTGGCCCTGTAGCAGCTTGAGTTTAAGTACTTGAGGTCAATGGTACTTAAGCGAGGTGAGGTGGAAGTGAAGGTGTAAAACCCTCCAGCAGAGCAACCAGCTGGTAAACATCATCATCATTATTATGTTCTTGCAGTGAACAGCAACCCCTCTGGGTTTCAAACTTCCAAAGAGCTTTCCTTCCAAAAAAAATACATTTAAGCTTTTTCCAGTGTTGACAAAAAGTTATGATTAACTTTAAACAATCTAATGGTAAAACAGCTCCAAATTAGAGTCGCCCCATGCAATGCGTGCACATTCCCCCCTTTCATTTTTTATACTGTTCCCAGTACAGCCCTCTGCAGCTCTTTTCGGGCCACAGGATGTAATGTAAGATCATTTCCGCCTGATGCAATTTAGACATTGTATGATGTTAAAGATTATCAATAGATTGTTCTGCTTTTTTCTTCAGTAGGCAGATTTGGTCCGACTGGCATGGGAAGCCAACAACAGGTTGTTATGTTGGGTATTATCAGATACCTAAAATATCTTTTCTGTTGCATTTATAAATTATTAGTTTGGGAAGAATAAATAAGGGCAATTGATTTAAATACAGTCTGAGTCACCAATACAGTATCATGCATATTTCTATGTTTGCAATTCTCCTTTTTCTACAGTTTTTTAAGTGTGTTGCTACCCTAAGGTTTTTTTTTTTTTTACAGCACCATCTACGCTCTTTAAGGTGACCTAACCTAAATTGCAACGTTTACTCCTCTACAGAGCTGTTTCCTTGCAATTTATTTAGCTGCTCTGCGCTTTGTATTTGACTCCCTCCTACGTGCGTCATGTCTTCCCGACTTGGAAACAGCTTTTCTCTGAGGCAGAGGATGACTGTGACAAGGGAGGTGGCTTTAAAATGAGGCTTTGAAATGAGGATTTAAAAATGCAGCGGGGGTGAGCACAAGCTTGCCGTTCCCAAATGGGGGATCAGTAACAATGAAACAGACCTTCTCATTAGGATGTCAATACAATCTTTCTCTAGCAGTGACCTGTGGGACTCAGAGCAGGATGGGAGGGCACAGTCCTGGTGGGCAAGGGGGAAATTGACAGTCTCATTACAGCTAAACATTCAGGCTGTACTTAAAAGGAAATGACAGGTCTATTTACCATCGGTATCACAGGAAAAGGCCTTGAAACCACACACACACACAACTTTACAATATGTGAACACAATACACACACAC
Source organism: Etheostoma perlongum (assembly GCA_026937815.1). Taxonomy (NCBI): domain Eukaryota; kingdom Metazoa; phylum Chordata; class Actinopteri; order Perciformes; family Percidae; genus Etheostoma; species Etheostoma perlongum. Next base: position 7,043,277 of record CM049388.1, on the reverse strand, counting down.
GTGTGTATTGCAACCTTTTCCCAAACGCAGGTCATGTTGCAAGTTGCAACAATCTAATAGGATTACTTAATTTGTCAAGAGAATGTGGCAATTGCAGTGAAAACCTGGACGGATTCCTCTTTTATTTACCATTGATTCTATCCAAGCTAATTCCTCAGACAAATCGCTGTGGCAGTCTGCTTTCTACGAATCCTGTCATGCCTTGTAGTGCTTTAAAGAGATGCACATGGCCAATTCTGGAATGTTTTCTCTTGGTTAAAGGCTCAAGGATGATGAATTTGTCACGGAAGGAAAGTGGTGAGTATAAATGTAATGAGGGTGGCTCCCTATGGTGGTGGGAGCGAAGATTAAAACTATACAGTAGATTATACATTAATTATGAGCTAAGTTTAATATAGAGATTTCTCAGAATAAGCAATCCCACAGTATCAAACTCCTCACAAAAAGACTTTAGTGGCACTCTTTGCAAATATATTGGAATGAGCAGTGCTTAATAATACCAGATGCAGTTTCATAATAAAAAAAAATATTTCATTATCTTTATCCTTAATTATGATAATAGTTTTACATTGCATATTCATGGCCCTTTGACTCAGAGTAATTTAGTTCCTGCCTTTGTTTAACGGAACAGTTGTGATTGCAAAAGTCTGTTTTACTGTTTTGCCCTGTTGGTGGTGATTACAGATGTTTAATTCAAAGAGAAATTGTAGCTGGTTTATTACCCACAGCCTACAATGACTGGAGAATAACCCTACGGTGGCCAAGACAGTTCAACAGAAAAGCAAACACTACAACACAAATACAAAAGCTACAACAAAAATGAGCAACAGCGGAAGTGAGCATCTACGCAGCTGTGTCAGCTGAGAAAATAAAGAACATTTTCAAATCTTTGCTCAGCTCAAAGTACATACCTGTTCTCTTGGTTTTGTAAACTGTGCATATACGGATTGTAAGTTTTTCTGATTTTGACAGTATAACTTGTAACACCACAAAAGTTCTAAGGGGTATGACCGTTGGTTGTTATTCCAAAATGCTGAATTGTAATTTTATGGCTTGTTGTTTGGAAAATTAAGAAAATCACAGTGATCAATTTGGAAGTGCTCTTTATTTTGTCAGCTGACACCGCTACGTAGCCGGTCACTTCCGTTGTTTCTTTTGCATTCGTGTTGTAGCTTTTTTATTTGTGGTGTAGCGTTCGCTTTTCTGTTGAACCATCTCAGCCACCGTAGAACCCTATCAAAAAAACAACTTTGCTATCAAGTTGAAGCACAGAAAAGTTAACATATTGTATTTCTACAACAAAAGGTAACATTGAATCCTGGCAGCAGCTTTTACCAACTTACCGACGCCCCTCTCCAGTTAATCTAAACCTATGTTTCATGGAGGAAGCCCAGCTCCAAGGACCTCATACCCATACATCATTTATTATTTAACAGTAAGACTTGTTGTTGTGCTGGTGGTGTCAGCTTGAACACTAACAAGTGAAACTCAGGCTGATACTTCCAACAAACCCAGAGGCTCAAAGTGTTTGTCTGAGTCACAAACACACACAAACACATACTGCGTGGCACTATCTTTGTGGGGACACGTCATTGACATAATGCATTCCTTTGCCCCTTACACTAACCTTAACCATCAGAACTAAAACCCTAACACACACACAAAATCTTCCATCAGCTAGAAGAATCTCTAGCATCTGAAACATAAAATACAGAAAAACTTTAATTGTCCATCCTCCCTCTCACCTCTCTGGACTGCTTTCAGAGTTGGGGAGCCTGGTTGGGTATCTTCCCCTAATCCCAACCAATGGCTTTTATTGTAACCATGATGACAATGGTCCCCTAACTTTAACAATACAACCATCCTGTTCATGTGGACTCTGAAACGGTTTCTTGGAACCAAACCAGTTTTTTTTTTTTTTTTTTTTAAACGTACGCGTACTAGACTGCCAGGTTACAAGTGCTCTATGACCTCCAGGCAAATTTGTTTCGCTGGTCAAATGTGTGTAAGCAACTGTTCCTTGCAAGTAAATGAGTAAAGACATGGGGCCTCATGTAAAAACATTGCATACACACAAAAAGCTTGCATACGGTTTTCATGGACATTTTGTGGTGTATAAAAAATTAACTTGTCGTAAGAATGTGCAGGCCGTCCATAAAGTCTTTTCTGGCTCTGTAATGTGGCGAAATCTAACTGGAAAGCGCCAAAAATCACCAAACATTACAAAATAACGTTTCCACTTCACTTACTGGGATATGTCTGTGACGTAACTATATCCATTTGAACATTTATGTGGATAATATTTCACACTAATAACCATTTAATTTGCCGGTGTTGGATTTTAAAAAGTTAAAAACGTTCCGAAAACAATGTACTTATGTTTTATGTCTACTCTGCAGCCAGATTGATTCAATACTGATCTAGCCTTAATTAGCATTCCACTGCTTGACACCAACCCTAGCTTCTAAAGAATTGATTAATACACGTCTGTCAACAAATTTTAACATATGGAAAGAAAATGTTTGTCCCACAGGAAGAGTAGCCTTTTGGGAGCCACCCCTGCTGTGTTGAAAACTAAGAACAATAGAAATGTTTATCTCTGTGAGATTGAATGGAGTTGACCCTTACTTAAAAAGCCTTAGATCTGTGTCTGAAAGGAACCCACAACGTGCATATTAGAGGTGTGACCTATACTCATCTTAGGCAGCGAAGACGGCCACTGAGATGCACTCAACATGTTACCATGCCAACGAAGGACCAATGAGAATGGCTTTAAATACACCAGGTGAAAATGAAACGCCCCCAGGTGCAGGGAATATACAGTATGTGTGTGATTTAGAAAGGTTCGGGGCTGTTCGATATGTCTATGAAGACGGAACATATCGTTCAGACCACTGTCAGCTGCAGTGTTGTTTTGTTTTTTGTGTCTTATTGTCTTTGTCATATCACTTTCATCATGCTGTTTCATTAAACCTTTTTGTTAATTCTCAATTGGACTTCTAGCCTCCTTCAGAGACTCAACAAACACGTAGTTAGATTATTCTAACACAGGCTACTTAACCTCCATGAGGACTGGAAATGAATGAAAATCCACTTAGAAAATATTTTCTGTAGCTGCGAGGCTCAGACATCCATGGCATACAGGAAGGTTGGGACGCACGGATCTATCTCCCCAGGAACAAAACCTTTGTCTGGTAGGCAAAATAAGGTGATGTGTAATTGATCCCGTGGATGATTTGTTGGCTATTAAGTGAACAAGGTGAACCCGTGCCACCAAACACTGGGCAGTCTTGACTTTCTTGATTCTGCTCATATTTCTGTTACTGTAGTCCTATTTACTAGTTCATTATTTCATTCATGCATGGCGCAGAGGATCCGTGCGTCACCTGCAGTGGAGACGCTGGCCTCTCTAACCTCTCCTTCTGAGTCGGGTCTACCGCACGCTGGAATAAGTTTTACTGAGCCTACTAACACTTAGATAATAAATGGTATTACATCAGTGAGATCAAACTGCTTGTTGTGCGTAATTTTGACTGACACTGAGATGCATCTTCTTCTGTATCTGGTATGGCGCTGCCACTATTGACTTGATTTCCACTTCGACATTAAACTTTTGTTTTTATTTCTGCCATATGCCAAAAGTCTGCATTCACTGCCCGTTCACCATTTGCCATTCTGGCCATTTTCTTTTATTGCTTATCCATGATAAATCCAAACAGAACATTTTTTTTCTTGCATCCACCTCCGTGATCAGCACCTCCAACGTCACAAGAAGATGTTTTTCATCTGACGTCGGGGCAAAATTTATAGTCATTTCCATATTAATTTATGGGAGGAGGCAAGGCGGGGGTCAGTGACTTGTTCACGTGCACTCAATTTCACGTTGAGACTGTGAAGACTGCAAACGTATCAACTTTATCCTTTTTTTACAGGCAACTTATATTGAACCGCCTATGAGAGGAAAGCTGTTTGTGAAGAAACCCTATAAAACACTTTTGAGGAATTTTGAATTTCTTCTGTGTGCTCTAGAGTTAGCCAAAACTGTACAAGACCACCTTAAATAGTATCTTTGCAGGAAGACAGTTACATGGCATTGCGGAAAAGTTTTTTTTTAAACCTTGTTTTGAAACATGCTCATTGAGAATCCAGTTGTGTAAGTTCAATTCTTTTTTTACATATGTTTTTCAAAAGAACTTTGCTATATTTTCTTCCTCTACTATGTTCTCTGCTCCCTATCCTGAGAGAGCCAAAGTCATGGTCTCTCCCCTCTACACATCCTGCTGATTGAAAGCCGGCCTTTACTGCTCCGCATCAGCTCCATTTATGTTGTTGCCAGGCCTTCTCCACCCAACACTCCTGATTACAGCATGTCCTTGATGGATATTGATCACTTGCTTTCAGTGAGCTCTGTCTGTCAGTCTAACTATCTGAATCCCTGCACCACCTTCAACCTCATGAAATATTAACACCTGCACAGGCATGGCTGAACCGGGATAATAATAAAAGTCCGGGAATCTGGGAACAGACCAATACCCACACATTCACAACAGCCTCCTTTTTTCTTTACTCTTATGAAATGAGTTGTCAAGGGACCCCTTAGAAAATTGTCATGCCATTTCCCTCTCCAAAATGTGGCCTAACTTTAAAACATTATTAGCCTTTTCCAACAAGCTAGCATGACACACACACAGTTACACTCCCAGACTAACAGTATGTGGACACAATATACACACACGTGTACACAAACATGCAACCTTTTCCCAAACGCAGGTCATGTTGCAAGTTGGAAGGACATGGTTGGCACCAATGCATTTCTTAGAATGTCTAGTTTCATTTGATCCTTAATGTTAATTTTAGAGCCGTTACAGCCTCATGAAGACAGCAATGTTGGTCGATATCAACGATGATCCAGTGGGTCTTTAGAGTTTATTACTGGTCAACACACTGGGCCAATCAGCTGGCCAGGACACCGGGAATTCCCCCCATGCACCCAATGGCCAGTCCCGGCCTCAGCACAGGCCAATCTTATGGTTTAAGTCACAGTGAGGTACTCATAAACTTGGATTTATGGTAAAAAATATGTTCTTTTATGATGCACTCCTCAAAGAGAAATGATTGTTTCAGAAGTTGTTCCTTTTGATGTGCGATAAATAAGACTCTGTCATTCCTTTGCTAATACTAACTCATTGCTATCTCGCTGCACACTGAATTATTTCTTTATGTGCATGGTTGTGGGTTTTTAAGGAAAAGACTAAAGTGTTTAATCAACCAAGCCAATAAAGAAAGGAGGAAAGGTACAGCAGTATACTTATGACTTATGATTGTGTTACAAATCTTTGTTTTAAAAAACCCATGGCATGAAAATTTCCCTTTTCAATTTTTTTTAACATTAATATGCATTCCCCCAGCCTGCCTATGGCCCCCCAGTGGCTAGAAAGGGGGATAGGTGTAAACCGAGCCCTGGGTATCCTGCTCTGCCTTTGAGAAAAACGAAAGCTCAGATGGGCCTCCCCTTTTTCTGCTTTGCCCGCCCAAAGAATATGGCCCAACCATGAGAGAGAGACATCGTGGCTTTCAAACAAGCAAAGTGGCTGTTGGTCAAGGCCTCCCCCCCTTCCGACTCAAAAAAGGGCACATACTAAGGAAAGCTCATTGTAGGACTGGCTCTAGTAGCTGTAATTCTACAACAAGGCTACATTTTGGGAAAGAGACCTCAGATACGGTATTAGGGGACCACTAAGGTTTATATAAAAACATCCAAAGAGCACCATGTCATGGGACCTTTAAAACACAAACTTCTACAGGGAATAAATGCATGCATAATGTCTCCAGCGACGGTAACAATGCAAAGATTGGGAGGATGTTTTTGGATTGTAAATTAGCAGATTTACTACAAAGCAACAGTAGTTTGCCTGGGGGCTTACAGGAAGAGAAGAAAAAAGATTTTAATAGGATGTGAATTAAGGAAATTGTAGTCTCCTGTGTGTGTGTGTGTGTGTGTGTGTGTGTGTGTGTGTGTATGATTTGCAGGGGAAAGAGAGAGCGTGATGGACTGTAAAGCTGTAAAGAGAAAAAAAAAGGAGGAAGCAGAGTGAAATGGAAAAAGAGAGAGACCGGGTTCTTATAATTGAACAAGCATCATGTCATAATGGATCAGCCTGATGGTCTGAATGAACAGGAAACTTTGTCTCTGATGGATGGCTTGTTGTTACATGTTAATGGCTCCATTGATAGGGGAGGCAAAGAAGCAGAGATCTATAAAATCTATACTTATCTGGATTGTGTAAACACCTCCTCCATCTTCTGTTTTTGGAATTAAGGGGAATGACATGTGTGGAAAATAGCTGCCATCTACCTAGTCAGCCGTCTACCTTTTTGACAGATTTATCTGGATCATAGTCTCAGATCCATCATCCTCAGTTGTTTTTGTTGTTGCTGAGCTATTCTTTAAGGCTCCTTCATTTCTCTTATTCTGGCACATAACATAGCTGATATCACAGCTTCCACTTTCTAATTACCATTCGAATGACTATGCCAAGTAGATTCACACTATCCTACACAATTTTAATTTTAAGTTTCCATCCAATTGTGGCACAGATTTTAATTAAATATCTGATGACTTCCCACTAAACATATTGTCTAAAATGTTAAAACTTTTTCATCTCTATTGTGTTTCTGCTCAACTTATGTTTTTGCAATGAGTACTTTTGCAATGAGTATCCTTCCAATGTAGGATTGTCGTCTGATCGGCATATCGATGCTGCATGAAACTGCTGTGACATCATCTCCAACGCGAAACTCGCAGAATCCTTTCATCTGCAACCAAACCGAGGGACATCTGCACTTCATACTTAGTGTACGGTGTAGTTTAGCAGGCTGAACCTTTTTAAAATCTTTGTTGTGGTCGTTGTTGGCGGTAGATTGGCTATATGTGCAGGCTATCCAGTGTCAAGCTAGTGACGGTTCTTTTGGACCAATCAGTGGTCTGCAGCTCCAGACTCGGCTAAGTATAGGGTCGCTTTGAACCTCGACCATGGTGGTACCAAAAAAAGTACCAGGTATTTGTAACAAACTAAACTGGACTGCTTGGTGGAAACACAACATAACTGAAGTGACACATTGTCTAAACAGATGCAAAGTCTTGTGAGGACATCCTCAGAAACAGATGCAAAGTCATGTAGCAGCTTGAAGAGACATCCTCAGAAATCAGATATGTTTCATAATTATTTTAACATTAACACATAAAATGGGAAAATAATCTCTGCCAAATTGTTAGCAGTACATCAAAACTGTTTCCTGACAATATATAGTGTAGTATAATGGCAAAGATAATTGAATGTTTCACTAAAACTGTGTATAGTTTTCTAAGCACTGAAAAGTTCATGTATGAGCCGTTCCTATTCGGACAATTTTGGGAGGAAGCACTTTATAAGCCTTGCTCTTGTTTGCATAATTATTTTAACATTTGAAAGTTTTGTTAAAAAGAACCAAGATAGCTCAGTTGGTAAAATAAGGTTTTTTGCAGCCCTTTGCTGCATGTCATCCCCCTTCTCTCTCCCCTTTCATATCTTTAGCTGTCCTGCCAATTAAAGGCCTAAAATGCCCAAAAAATAATCTTAAAACAAAAAACAAGAACCAAGTTGGACAGTTTGGATAAATAAATGGCAATAATCATTACAAAATTTGCTTTGAGCTATTCATAAAGTATCTGTAGACAAGCTACTATACCTTGATCATTCTACTAAGTTTTTCATAAAACTGTAGCCACATTTTAATAACACATTATTGAATATTCACATGCAGTGTTGGTTATTGCTGGAGCATTTTGCTCCCAATATGTTTGAAACTTGCTTTAAATCAGAAGAGAAAATCTGTGTAGTGTGTGACAGATGCACGTGTCTTTATGCATTCATCCCCTCACATCTTGCAGTGTTTCCATTCCTAACACAGTGTTTGAATCAACAAAGCAAATCCAAGACAATGAAAACAAATTAAAGAATAAACCCTTTCTCCTCTTGTTGTGTGGATCATGTTTTATTTACTTATTTATTTTTTTAAAGATACGTTTTTGGATAGTTGAGGCCTTTATTTGACAGGACAGTTGAAGGCATGAAAGGGGAGAGAGAGAGGGGAAATAACATGCAGCAAGGGGCTGCAGATCAGCTACGTCGAGGAGTAAACCTCTATTTATGGGCGCCCGCTCTACCAACTGAGCCATCTGGGCGCCCCTTTGGATCATTTCTAATCAGACAAAACGCAAATTCCCCAAAGCCAAAAATACGGCCAGCTCATTCACATCAGCAGGACGACATTGTATCTCTGTGTCTGTGCCTTTCAAAACCGATACAAATTTTTTGTTTTATAATGTGACAACACTGTGGTTAGGTCAAAGCAAAGGTCCAGGTTCGGGTTAAAATGAGTATTCAGCTACGGTTAGGGGAGTAACTTTGTCATGATTACAACCATTATAGTAGTAATAATAATAATAATGTACAATGGTTAGGGTTAGGAAATGGTTGTGGTCATGGTCATGGTTTAAAACCAATATTGACTCTGGGTTGTAAACAGGAAACAAACAGCCATCTCCAATGTTTTGTTGACCCATCCATCCACCAAGTTCATTCCTACAGTATGTGAAGTTTGTCGGGGATAACGTCACTTTCCTTCCTCCTTTGCTCTCATTATTTCACAACAGTTGAGATATGGTTCTTTTACATAATATTCCCATAATGAATGTATGGTTGTGATAACTTATGGTATTATATAATAATGTCTTTTAATGTGATCAGGTGTGAATCCAGCTAAATGAAATGTAGACTGGAGCAAGATTATTGAACAATTCCTATTAAGATTCCTATGCCTTACGTTTTTTGTTTCCAAATTCATTTCTGTCTCCGTCTTTCATATACACGCTGAAAGTGCTGTTCCTCTGTGTCGATCATAAAGCCTCAGGTATGGCACGCAATTTCCCCACAACGTGAACTCAGCATCACATTTCAGCTGAGGGGAACAAAGTAAAATGAAAGCCATTAAACGTATAACCTGTCGCTGATGGAGAGAGGGTTGGCGTGAGTCTCTGCCAATGTGTTTATTAACCAACAGCGCGTGTGGAGAGAGGAGTGTGGCAGCTTGTGTGTGGTTTAGAGAAACAAATTAAGGTACTGCATGCGTAAAGGCTTAACATGCAGCATTTTGTGTGAGCTCAAACACGCAGTGCTTTGGAGAGGATTACAAAAATACTGTTGCCCTTCAACTAAAGCTTTCTTGACAGGTATTTATAGTTTTCCACTTTCCTGTCAGACCACAAGGTGTATAACAAAACACATTTCTTAATTCCTCATGGAGACTACCAGAGAACACATTTTTAGTTCCATTTCGGTGCTGGAAGAGTTTACACAGTAGTTTGTAAAATCTTCAATTAAACCTGCCTCATAAAGAGACTGCTTCCTTGAAATCGATGAGAGCTGGTCACATTGCAAGTCAGTGGTTACCAACCTAAGAGACAGGAAAGAATATTTGACAGTTGACAGTCTAGCAAGAGCTCCAACCATTAAGACACTCTTAAGACTTTATGATTGGTTGACTACAAACCATGCAGCTTCTCTTGTTTTTTGTATTATATAAACCTTCTTCTACCAACTACTACTACTACTACTACTACTACTAATAATAATAATATTAGCTGGGAGTCTATGGTTACCTCACCTGCTCAAGTGTAGTTCGGTCAGGTTAGGACAATCTTTAATAAACAAGGAGATGAAGACAGACATAGATACTATTTGCATATCCTCCACATGCTTTTGATTTGTGTCACAAGGATTAGCCAACCACACCTTACAAGCAGTCTCCCACTGGCATTCACTCTGTAAGTGTGTGTAAACTGAGTGTTTTGATGTTGAGGAGCCTCCTCAGCCTCCACCCGCTTTGATTCTGCTCTCTTGAAATGGGGGGGGGGGGGTGTAGTGAGAGTAGAATAATGCCATTACCAATTGATTTGACATGTTCCTTCACATCCCCTTTAAACTTTTATTCCCTAGTTCCAAGCTAATCAGGCTATAGCTCATTCACAAATCCTTGCTCCCATGGGTGTCAGATGTGTCTAGATCAGTCAAAGTTGAGATGAAACTACAGATTTGTTTTAACCCCACTAACTCCACATGCACTGAGCTTTGGGTTCCCTTGGCTCTGATCCCAATCTGGCCTACTTCTCCCTTTACTGAAGTATATTCTCTGCTAACAGTGAGACAAAATAAGAGATCGGTACAGTGTAGAGAGGGGGTGGGGGTAGTACAGTCAAATTAAATCAGGCTGGTAAGGAAACAACAACAAAATCACTAACAAAAAAGGGAGAAAAACTACGTCAGAGCAACTTCCTCTTCGAGACAATGTTTATACAATCAGCTTAAAACTGTTCACTGCCACTGAACATATCTGCAAAATATTAAATGCCAATGTATTTTATTTGTTTCCACTCCTGACAACTAAAACATGATTAACATTTAAATAGTTTTGTTTGGTTTATTTGACATTATGAAAAAGAGGGCATCAAATCACACCCAACTGTTTACATAACGATAAAGTTTGATGTAGGCTAAAGACAGCAAAATCCAGGTGGCATCATGCTATCAACTAACTAAAACCATTGATAGCATCAATTAAATAATTTCCAGTTAAAACATCCCACAAAAATTATGTGAAAATTAAGGATACTAAAAGTTTATTTGAACCGTGGTGGTTATGTATAGGTAACTTAAGTTGTGGTTGAATATTTTACCTTCCGTGATTTTCACCAAACCTTAACCATTAATTTTAGTACCCTAAACCTAACATGTGGATCACAGAACATAAACCTCAACCTCCTCCCTACAACTTCTCTTTAGAATTAAAGATGCCACCCTTTGGGACTGGAAGAAAACATTGCCAATGAACAAAACACATGTACACATTTTCTTTTCAAATTTCCACAACAGTGGACAAAAAAAAGGCTTCATTTGTATGTTAAAAATGTACCCTTTTTAACTGTGACAAATAAGAATGTTGTTTGAGATGATTGAAGACCTAAATCTTACAATAGTGGTTTTCCTTTTACCTTTCTCATAACTTCAACACAACCTTTTGTTTCCTGTCACAAACTGAATGTGGCTTCTAGCTCTGTTTACCTTGCTCATAACAACCGTCCCTTGAGGGTCTCACATTCAATTTGTTTTCTCTAGAAATTCAGCATATTTCCTGCAAAATCCATCCTAAAAGGTACACAGTGTAAAATGCAATTTAAATACAGGACAATGCTGTTTTAATTTTTCTCTTTTATGTCTGTTTTATGATAATGACGGTACTGAAAAATGAATGCCGTAATGATTTATGGATGTGATCAAATCCTGCGTGTGGCCACTCATGGAAATGGCTAACAATACTAAATGAAGAGTAACACTGCAGGAATCTGATCGTCTCTCAATAGGTTGATGTTGTTCTCTATTTATTTAGCTTTGATGGATGTATGAGTTGTCCCAGTGTCATGTCAATGAAAAGAAGCAACTAAAATAATGGATGGAGAGAGACGAAGAACCAGAAGGGTCTGTGGCTGCTCTGTCTGTAAATGAACACATCTCTCAGAAAACAAAAGGGTAAAAACAAAGCTGGAAGGATAACAAAAGACAGAACACAAACAAGTTATCTGTGTTAAAATTGAAGAGAAGAAAGACGAGCAACTACAGATTAATTAGTTCAGGCAGAATGAGAGACAGCAGAGACACTAATGGAAAAAGGATGTGTAGTCCTACTTCCATATCGCTGTGTGTGTGTGTGTGTGTGTGTGTGTGTGTGTGTGTGTGTGTGTGTGTGTGTGTGTGTGTGTGTGTGTGTGTGTCTTCCATCCAAGTTCCCTAATGGACCCAGGGCTACATGGGGAGCCTGCCTGACAAAAGTCCACATTCATTACTTATAACCTGCCACTTGGCGCTACAACCTCTGCTACATCAGTTCCTGTGGATCCCTGAGCTCCCTTAGAAGCAAAGTCCCATTGCATCTTGTCCTCTTCACCCAACACTGCCTTGGCCCCATACAGCATTAGTTTCATGCCGTATGTGGCACACAGCTGTGGTTCTTTTCAGAACACTTAGGTGCAAATTACATCATACGCTCATAACGTTCACAGCTAGACCGTTACTGCATACTTCATACTCACAAGCCTTTTCCTCTCTCTCTGCAACACAAACTTGCTATAATTACGAGATCAGGATCTCATAATTATAAGAAAAGTTAAGGCTACAGTATATCGTCGCTAACATAGGCTACAGGACAAGATAGTGGGCAATGATGGCGCCATCGCTTTTATTTCCTCCTTGCGATCAGAGACTGAAAAATATCTTAAAGATATTACTTGATGTGGATGGTATCAATATTAGTACATCAACACTGCGCAGGTCGTTGGGATAGTTCAGGTGGAAGCCCAGCCAGTCTGACCTTCTGAAAACTTTCAACTTCAACTTTATTTTTGTCTCCAGAGGGCAATTGGTTTTGCAGCAAGGTTCAATACAGGGGTTGACCCATGTACCAGTGGGCTAGAAGATCAACAATAGTAACTGGTAACTGACTTCCACATTTCCATGTGTACAAAGCACAGCATCAATAACATCTAAAAAAACAGCAGAATGAGGAAACAGCCACAAATACCCACAATAAAGTGCAAAGTGACCAGACATATTTGAATACATGACCAATATCTCTTCCATCGTAACACAAATTGTCCCCATCATCAGCATAGGCAACATCATCATCATCATCACCACCATCATCATCATCACTGTCCACACAATCAGAACCTAGAGCCAGAACACAAAATCTGAAATTCAAGTAAACATGATCTTTTCGGACAGAATTCATAATGGCCAATCCTTCTTCCTGGATAGCAACACTTTTTCTGTTAATAAAAGGGAATAAATGCAAGATGAAATGCATCATTGCCCATTGTCTTATCCTGTAGCCTAGGTTAGCTAGGATTGATAACTATACATTAACCTTACTCATAATTACAAGATCCTGATCTTGTAATTATGATCTTATTTTTTGGGAAAAACTCATACATTACGAAAAAGGTATCGAACCTTTTATTTCATTAGTGATTGCAATGTGCTTTCCTATTTACCTCATTGTGATGGCTGGGCTGACAATAAGTCAACAATGTGTCTATATGTATGTGTAATTATACAAGAGAAAAAGTACTGTAAATTTGAATTAAAATACTGGCCTGGGTTTGGGCTGAAAATCTTAGTTGGTGGTCAGGCCTGGGTAGAAATTTCAAATCCTTGAGAGGTCACTAAGTTATGTTAAATCACCAACAACAACTGATGGGCTGTTAGGTTTTCAGTGTAGTTGGTGGTCAGGCCTGGTTGGTTGTCCGTCCGTTGTAACTTTATCCACCAACTTTCTGTTATAAAAATAAACCTATCAAATTTCCTATTAAATTATAAATGTTAAAACAGAAAAAGAGACAGGAAGGGGTTTTATCACAGTTTGGTTACAAAATAATTCAACAATTCAAAATGAATGTGGAGATGAGTTATTGATGTTCAGATGCTGCATGAAATACCTTTATTATTCATTTAAAACATATTTAATATTTCTGCACCTCTGTAATCAGGACCATCCTGTCCCAGCTGGAGGATGAATGGACTGTGCTGCCTCATTGTTTTGTCACTGTCTGCTTGGTGGGCTGCTTCGAATGAACAGAACAGGTGTCTCCACATTGGGCTGAAGCCGGTCTACAGTGCATTAGCACAATAATGGCTTTATTCACTGCTGAGCTCGACCTTCCATTCAAATATTAACACCTTTCTAAATATATTCACTTCCATTTTTTCTCACGCTCCTTTTTCATAATTGTGTGTGTGTGTTTGTGTGTGTTAAGCTCAAATGTTCTTTGTGTAGTTGTAATCCTTTGATGTGCAATCCTTTGTAATTTCTGACAAAATTTCGCGAGCAAGGAGGTTGCGCTACATCTGATTACAACCCAGAAAACGCCTGCGTCATTGTTTCCATAATAAAACAAAATGTTAATCCCTATTACACCATGAATAGCTGTGAGATTTATTAGGTTAAACAATTTGACAAAAACCACTGTATGAACAACAAAGAATCCCGGTGCTACAAAACCCAGATAAACAGAACTGCTCATTAATTAAGTGTTGTTGCCCATGCTCATTATTTACTGTGAGTCACCATCTGTATCATAAATATAGCTCACATAAAGTTCACACAATGTCTCAAAGACACACTTCCTCTGCTCTAGACTTACAGTGGTAGAGAAGTATTCCAGCTAACCTTTGGCTTCAACAGATGTTGAACATAACAGTTTGCATTTGGCTTGGCATAAGTTGTAGTATTTATAATATTTATAAATTTTTTTAAATATTGCTTTTATGCATTGACTACAGCTATTTGGAAGTTGCCAATCATGCCTTCTTGTAATCCATGTGTTTAATCCCTGACAAGAAAACCTTTTCTTTGGGATATTAAGATGAAGATTAAACCTATATGTAAATATAGCATAAAAAAAAACATTTCTCTTTAAAAAATAGGAAACAAAATATCATTGATATCACTTCAGTAGTGTTTTCAGGCCACGTAGTAAAAATATTGTGTCAAAGGCCAACATATGAAGCAACAGATTTTGTATTTTCAGCAGTAGTGGGAGAAGTACTCACATCATCACTTGGGTGTAAAATACTCCATCAAAAGTCCTGTATTCATCATTCTGTTTAAGCAAAAGCATTATCAGCAAACCATCTAAGCATCGAAAGTAAAAGTACTAATTGTACAAAAAATGGCCTATGTAGATTGCACATTTGATGCATCAATATATAGTAGCTTATTATTGTAGTTTGATGAACTTTAAATTTATTTTGGACTTTTCTCCAATATGTCTTGTCTGATGAAATGTCCAAAATTGGATGATACTCGATAATTTTACCTCAGTGTTTGAGTTTAAGAAGTTTACAGGTGGAAACTCTTTAGTGGAACTGCTAACAAGTCATAGACCTCTGAAAAGTGACAAGGGGCCCCAGCTGGACACTTATGGTCCACTCATGCCACCTGGGAATATCAGGGACCGCCCCCGTGATTACCTTGTTTTTCTAACTGCTAGTGTTCACATGGTTGGGATGCGTGTTCTTCTTTTCAGTTATATTGGCATTTGGCAAAACTATTTGTTGCATGACGGCCACCAACTGTTGGGCGTAGCCTAGAGCATCAGGTGTGTGAAAACATAAAGGCCACAATAACACAAGAACACCCCAAAGCTCTTCAATTACGTATTACTTCCCTCACTACAGTTTGTCCAAGAGCTCAAAACATATGTCTACTTGATTAAAATTGGTTTACTGGAAATAGCACACAACTTTTATAACTAATTTAAGTTACTCTGTTGAAACCAATAGATTACTACAACCTAAAGTGATAGCACATTGTGGTCGTTGGTAAAATATATTACATGCATGCGTGAATTTGCTATATTTATAAAAGATTCTAACCATTCAACACATTTGAATGATCCTCGGCCGTGTTTCTGTACGTCAGTTGTCAACTTCATCCCCACATGAAGTGATGTGAATGATGACGTTTTCACTGGGAAACCCGTTTTTCCGATTCCCATGAACGCACGGTTATTGTCAGAATTTCTATATTTAGAAACTGACAACTAGGAACTACAGCTGTCAAATAAATGTATGGAAATGAAATGTAGTTGAATAGAAGTATCAAGTAGCATAAAATTAAACTAAGTAAGTACAGGTACCTTATAAATATACTTAAGTAAATGATTACCACTGGGCAACTGCCAAGAAAAAATAATGATTATCAATGTGAGTATCAATTATCAATGTGTAGTGTATCAGTTCAAAAACAGTCAAGGTTATTCACTGATGTGCTGCCAAACCCATCCACACACCCCCACACACACACACCCACACACACACACACACACACACACACACACACCTGCTTGTAAATTCCCAAATGCACCTACAGATTGGTTGCAGTCACTTTAGATTCATATGAACAGGTGAAAATCCAAAGTGTTGACAGAGTAGCACGGCCAAGTGGGTTCCTCTGACACCTGCTGTCTGACACAACCAGAGCATGACAAAAACACTGATGCCACAATAGACCCGCGAAAACCAACTAGCTCTTTGCTTTCAGATAGAAGTAAACAAGTGACTGGGCTTACAAGGAACTCTGAAACTGCTTCAGGTCCGACTCAGTCAAGTGCATCTGGTTGTAAAGTTGTTAATGTTCCCTTTTGGGCTCTGGTGCTTGGATATTTTTGATAACATCGGATACACAGCAGGTCTTAGCAGCTTGCTTTTAGCCCTCAAACAACTGAGTAAATATCAAAGATAATCCAACCTTTAGCCTGTGTGTTATTCTCTAATCAATCTTTAATCACTGGTGAGCAACAAAGGATCAACAGCCATTGGTTGGTGCCAGACTTTACTCATTTTATCCTAGATCTGTCAAAACATCAAAGATTCAGTCATTGTGCCAATAATTCATTCAAAATCAGAAATACCACATTTAATAAGTGCATCTGTTAAGGGTACACTGAGGAGGATTAATTTGGATTAGAACAGAATGATACAGGAACTCAGTGGGAACTCAGGATGTCATTAGTTCTGCCGGCCCAGGGAATACTCCCTCCTAGGTAAGGACTTCTGCCACTTTTTCACTACCAGTACCAGATTCTGCAGTGGATACTGGCCAGACCCCTGTCCTCAACAGTTCCATTACTTTTAATATACTACCAAGAATCCAATCTCTGCTGACCCCAAATAGCCAAATACATCAATGATTAATGCTTTAAATATCAATGTGGATTGTGGAAATGAGGCAACATACAACTCAAATGTTAAAATCATGCCTGTAATTTTTTTAACATATAAACAGTATTGGCTTGGGATTGTTTGTTCTCACTTCAAAAACCACCAGTGGCTTAAGGAATCACCCATGCCAATAACTGTACCTTCATATTTCAGGAACACATCATAAAACTAGAGCAAAGATTCATTGAAAAACAGCAGAATGAAAAAAAATGAACGTGTGATAAGAGCGATCATCCTGTCATCTTCAAATTTGCAATTTAAACTCCACCAATTAGCGTCTCCCCATCACCTTGATTTGATTAGGCTACCAGCTCTGTTGTGATGAACGTTCCTCAGATATCTGCAGGCGGCTGCGCTGGGATTAGATGTACTTAGTCATTCACTAAGTGACAAGCCACACACACACACACACACACACACACACACACACTTAAAAGCACAAAAGACAGCTGTAAGTGTAGGTATATGCACACAATATTTCCGTATAAACCCAGAAAACACATTTTTACACTAATGCGCATATACTGTGCTTTAAAGTTATCACATTATGAGAGCTTAGCAGCTTTAAGTAAATGGGATATCATTCATTTTTCATGTAAATGTGCAGGATTTCTTTATTTTGATCAAAATGATTTCCCCTAAAAACTAAATTAAAAAAAAACAACCGTACACCAGACGATCTTTTAAGGCAAATCGAAAAAAAGAATTCCAGCAGGCATTAAAGTGAGCTAAAAGAATAAAAATCTCTCCAGCTGTTTCCTGCAAAAACTAATGAGTAAAGATGTTCCTACGTGGTCAAAGTAACAATCTTGATCTGGAGTATCTGCTTGGATACAGATGCCATCAGAGTTCAGGAGAAAGCTGTGTAGGGGGTGCAGAGATGTGATTCATGCTCTTGCTCACCAATGAATATCTTTGCCAAGTGAAATTGCCTAATAAATATGCACTGGATTGCAGTGACTAGGCATAAGTGGAATTTTATGGTTTGTAAAGGGACTCAGAAGCCCAAAGGCATAAAATTAGGTCATCACCTTGTGCACCATGGATTTCATGTTAACACTAAATTCAATTATTAAATCAAGTCAAAATACTGGCATTAAATCACACTAAAATAAACACTTTACAAATGTCCTCCATACAATTATGTGTTGATTCTTCGTAGGAGTTTGACCTTTAATGTGATTCTTATTTGCTGGCATTTATTTTCAACACATCAGAAGATCCCTTGTGCAAATTCTTGCAGCCATGTATGAAAAAGAAAAGCATTGCCTGCGGAAATTAATAAAGTCACAGTAGACATCAAAGGATGGGCAGCTGAAACGAAAACCAATATGCACCTGAAGAATTGAGTTATAATACATGGTTTCCTTTTTTTCCTCTGGACTACTTTGAACTTTTCTGGACATTTTGTTGGGGCATTTGAAACATGAAAACAGTGAAATAGATGAAGCCATGAGAACTGAGTATCAACAAAAAAAACAACAGCTCTCTTCAAAGACTGGCTAGAAAAGTCATTTTCACAGACTTTGTGATCTTTAGGCTAACAGCAGAAACTCTCAACTCAAACTCTGCAGAAGACTTACAAGATGATCTGGTCTGCCTCTGATATTTGTGTTAAATAAAAAGCCTTTCAAGAATTTGAAATTTTGTCCTAAAGTCTCTCATTTGTTTTGCGGATTTTTCTCTGCTGCAAAATAACATTTCAAGACAACAAATCCACTGGAGAACTAGAATTGATGCTTTTTTTGTGTCCAATCCAACAGAGTAAATCTATTCAATTAGTTGTAGACATAATGGATAAATTATCGACATGTAATCAATATTTTCTCCATTTAGAGATCTGATGGGTCTTATGTGGGGAGAAAGCCCTACAGTAACTCATGCTAATGATATTTTCGTGAGACTTTTCAGTATCAGGTTGGAGACAAAAATAATTTGTAATAAGATAAGAGTAATACGATTAATCTAATTTTGAATGTGACTAAAATTCAGATTAATTTTATTGTACTGATAAAATTGCATCAACCTGCAGTGAAAAAGGTGTAATTATTCAAATGCACCTGCAGAATGTTTTTTACAAGAAAGAAGAAAACAACCCTCTTCAGTAGCCTTTGAGGCAGTATATTGCACATCACTAAATTAAAGTGTGGGATGGAACAAACAGATGATTTTTCTACTGTTCAAGTTTTACCAATGGGGTCAAAAATGTTGGTGGTACTAGCTCAAAGGCCATCATGTCATTAAAATGAAGGGTTAAACCTTTAGCGTTAAATGTGCTCAAGAACATTTCATGGCATTTCAGCCTACAATACTTGATTGTGATATTGTGGACATTTTACTGATCCCCTGAAGGACAGAAGCAAATGGTGTGCTTTACCAAAACAAGGACCACGTCAGTGAAATCACTGAAGATGTTTTGGCCTCTGGCTTTGTTGCAGATGGGGACAGTGACAACATGCGGAGAACTGGGACCAACCAATGGGCACAAAGGTGCAGACCAAAGCCCACTGATGGTTGGCTGAGAGACAAGAATTTAAGACTATACTCACCAAAACAACAACAACAACAACAACCATAGACTTTTCACATTACAGTGCTTTACTTAGTTTAAAATACATCTATTTAAGTTATATAATGTGAAGTACCATTGATCACTTTAAGGGGCGGATATATTTAGTCCCCACCGTGACTAAAAATAATTCAGCGGATGCAGGGATATGTTGACCGAACAGAAGGGGGGAAATCTGACTTATCCCCTCCCCGGCAAATCGCACCCTGCATATCAGAATCATTTTGTTTTGAAAAGCAGACAAATGAGACTTGTTGGTGAACTTGGAATGAATGAACACTCAAAATAAACTGCCTTTCAGAGTAAACAGTGTACAAATATATTTCACTGTGGCACCAAAGGCAAAATACTCTGTTGACAAGGTCCTTTAAAGGCACTCAGGTTTGTGCAGTTGTGAGCCCCTGCTGCGAAGGCAACATCCATCAACCATCTCACTGCGGCTTTTTAACCTCTGAGCTTTATTTATGAGCACGTTCCAGCAGCTCGGAGGAATATGAGAACAGGTACAAACAGCTGGTCAAGTAAACAGGCCTGCAGTTCAACAGCTGCTATTGTCAGACAGGAGATAGGATAATAAAAAAGGAGCAATACGTTGGAATACACACACACACACACACACACACAAACAAACAAACAAACAAACAGCAGTATACACAAATAGTCTACATCTAATTTTTTTTCATTCCCTCTTTTAACACACACACACACACACACACACACACACACAAACGCACTCACTCACGCTAGATGTTGACAATAAAAAATGTAATCTAGTGGTGAGGGGGAAATAATAGTATACACACAAACATGTGCTGTTTGTTCTGTGTAGATGTATGATACACACTCCTCTCACATGGACAAGATAGAATTGGATTATTTATTGCACAGAACAAAATATGAGACGGAATAGAACAGAATATGACAATAGACTACGATAACACGGAATGAGACAGTTGAAAGAATCAGGTAGAATAAAAAAAGAGAAAATAAAATAGTGTAACTAATAGAGCTTATAGAATGGAATAAGATAGAATAGAGTAATATAGAGAAAGGGAGAATAAAATTAAATTGAAAAAATAGACTAACATAGAACAGAGGGACAAAGCCATCAAAATGAATTGAAAAAGGAAGAGGTGGTGGAGGAAAAAGAAGAAAGGGAAAAGACACAAAGTCGGCCACCGTCTTTCTGGCAGATGATTGGCTCTCTGTAGAGGTTCTTCACTTCTCATCCTAATTACTCTTCAAGCACTCACCCAGTATCAGCTCTTATGTTCTGCCTAAATTTAACCCTCCAACCACTAAAACTGACACCGCATTAGCTAAAAGTCAGGATTTAAATTTGAAGTAAAAACAATTTAAAAAATCTTAATTTTACATGGCGCTTGATACTTTGTGTTCTTAAGGTTTGTACACGGTGAATCTGGAGCACAATTTGCATTTTCCTCCCCCCTTATGCTTGTGGATGATTGATGATGACTCATCCAAAAAGACTAATGGAAATGCAGTCCAGGACATACATATTTCATTAGAAAGCAATCTTTCGTGTAATAGCAAAATGTTGTGAATAATCAGCTCAGCTTATGATCAAGTGTTGTTTTAACGCAGAGAGGCTGGATCTTTGATAATGGAACACCACAGAACACCAAATCCTATTATGGCACCACCATTGGCTGGGTTTAAAGGCTCTGTTATCAGTAGTTGTCAGGTAGTCCTCAACAGTAGTTTTCAACTGCAATTTCAAATATCTATTTTCAAATATCTCCATCGCTGCCAATCCATCCAGAACTCTCCACCCCAGCTCATCACCTGCACCAGATCAACGGACCACATCACACCCCTCCACAGCTCCACAGGCTTCTTGTGCCCCACAGGATCAATTACAAAATTCTTCTGCTAACCTTCAAAGCCATCCACAACCTTGCTCCCCCATACTGTATTCTGTATGTTTATATTTTGCGTATTTAATGTGTAACTTAATGTTGTCTAGCATGTCTATGTTTCATAATGGCCAGAAAGTGTTCTCATTTGGCCTACCTGCTTAAATTAATGTTGAATTTGAAGTTGTTTTTTTAAATACCTTTCAGACCTCATTCCGTACATTCCTCCCCAAACACTTTGTTTCTCCACAGTTGCACTTTTAGCAGTCCCATCATTCAGACTCAGCACCATGGGTGCAAGGGCCTTCAGCTGCTCTTCCCCATGTCTTTGGAACTTTCTCTCTCCACACATCTGTCAACTAGACTCTCTTCCTCAATTCAAATCACAACTTAAAAACATCTGTTTAGATTGGCATACCCAACACACTATACTTTTCACCATATTCACCTTGACCAGGTGTTCCGTGCACGTCCAGCTGCGAGGAGACCACGGGGAAGACCCAGGACAAAATGGAGAGATTATATCTCCAACCTGGCCTCGGGATCCCCCAGTCGAAGCTGGTTAATGTGGCTCAGGAAAGGGAAGATTGGGGTCCCCTGTTGGAGCTGCTGCCCCCGCGACCCGATACCGGATAAGAGGACGAATATGGATGGATGGATTGACATTTGTTGTGCTTCTATTGTTGTTTTTATTAATGTGGTGGTAGAGTGGTCGCCTGCCAATCAGAAGATTGGTGGTTTGATCCCTGGCCCTGTAGTGGCATGACAAGACACTGAACCCCGAGTTGTTCCGATGCTGCGCCATCGGAGTGTGAATGTGTGTGAGTGTTTATCTGATGAGCAGGTGGCACCTTATACGGCAGCCTCAGCCACAGTGTATGAATGTGTGTGTGTCTGTACTACGTAAAATAGCTTTGAGTAGTCATTGAGACTAGAAAAGCGCTATATAAGAACAGTCCATTTACAACTTAAATGTGTGAGATGTCCTTGAGTGTCCTGAAAGGCTCCAACAAATAAACTGTATTATTATTATTTGTATTATTATTAATAACAATAATAACAATAAGATTGCTGACATTGACTCACAGTTAACAGCAAAGACACCTCAGAACATTCTAAACATTTTCCTTTTTCTAGTCAAAGATCCATCACACTGATTTTAAAAATGTGCCAACAGTAAAACCCATCTTACACTTGTCTAATCCTCCATGTGTTTGTTTTCGGTTTTCTGTACTTATGCTGCCAGAAGTGGATGCCTTCTCCAGACAGCTCAGTGGGTTGCTACAGCTTGATTGCATTAGAACAGTCTGTTTGTCTTTTATAAGTATGAATAACCACTAAAATATGTATTTATTACAAACCACTGGATCAGTGGGTTCACTTTACACTGCTATGTATATTACAGTTATTCAATCACTTTTAATATAAACTAAAATAGACATTTCAATATGGTTGTCAGGTGGTAATTAAGAGCTGTTATTATACTTCCGTTCCAGATGTGTAACAGCAGCAGTAGCTTTACCAGCTATAAAAAATTATCTAAATGAACAGTTTTAAAAATGTAATTAAGTGTATTTATGAAACAGTTAATACTAGTAAAAGGTATTTTTTTCAATGTTTGAGTTGTTTTTATAAATGCAGATTCTCCTGAATTAGAATGAAATGCTGATTTAGCCACATTCACTCACTCATTCAGCTTTAGGAGAATAAAAAGACAGCTTAAGATTACTGGTTGGACAAATAAAAATATGAAATAATAGATTTGGACCTGATCAAAAACTCAATTTAGGTAACTTCCAACTTGTTGCCTCTCTCTTGCTCCCTAAACCCCACTCCCCCCTGCATCAGGAACTCATTTAGCAAAACCAACAGAGGTTGTCGGTGTCTTGCTGTACAACAGCCTATAAATATTGCCATAGTCTATGGGGAGTTATCAATATATTTACATTTTTCTTGCAGGCAGGTGTACCAACACGGAGGCTACGCAATGTACTGCTGTGGATGGGGGAAGCAGCTAAACATATATTCATATGTGGTACATTGTACGGTGGCCGAATTTAAGAAAACATATGCAAATAGAGAAAACACAAGCAAAAAAAAAAAAAAACTTAATTAATTTGACAACAAATGCTGCAAATAAGCTGAAAATACACACAACAAAACCAAATACATAAACATGCTGCAAATATAGAAAGGATGCAAAAAGAAAAGCAGACAATCCCCAAAACGAGAGAGAGAGAGAGAGAGAGAGAGAGAGAGAGAGAGAGAGTTCAAGTGTTTATACAGTATGATGTGTAATATGGACCTGTGTCTGCAATAAAGCTTTATTATTACAGGGTTTTCTCACCCTTTGAGTCTCGACCCCCCCCAGAAAAATGAGGTTGGTGTTTGGACCTGTGTCTGCAACGAGATGAAAGGGATGCTCACCCTTTGAGTCTCGACCCCCCCCAGAAAAATGAGGTTGGTGTTTGCGACCCCCCTCGATTTGCTCTAATTAATATATGTAAACCAATAATGCTGACAGTTTACTTTAAGCAGCTAGCACCTAGCCTTGTCCAAAGTGCTCCAGACTTGACCGAATTTCTTCTAGTGTATCATAGTTGTTTGTTCCAGGACCTCCTGATTATGTGAATATAACACATGAAATGTATCAAAACTTCACACATTTATGTAACAATCATTCCCCAGTCTAAAATATGTTCCACCCCAACCATCCTCCCCAATATTCCTCCCCAACCATCTGGCAACCTCCAGAAATTATCTTGCGACCCCATGTTAAAAACCACTGCTCTAGTCCAGTGAATTGGATATAACTTTCTCCAGACACCAAACGTTTTAAGCTAACTGGCACACTGTCCAACAAAAGCTACTAGTTCAAGGTGAAACACACTGATTGTGAAGCACAATTGCCACCACCTAAGTCTTTATTGGACTGATTAGAAGTGCTGTGAATGCAGAAACTGTGTTGCATCCTAAACAATGGGCTCATAAAAAAAAAAAAAAAAAAAAAAAAGAAAAAAAAAAAAGAATCAATTTTGACTTCATCAACACGCTAAACATATGTGAATGAAGCCCTTTACTGCCTGAATTTTGCAGAACTCTGATTGAGTGTAGTGGCACTTCCCTACAGATTTCTGCCAGATTCTCCTTGTACTTCTCCCATTACAGATGTTGCTACATCACTTTCTAGAACATTGGGAGAAAAGTGTGAAATTAGACCTGGGCAATATTGATATTATATTGATATTTGTCTTAGATTTTGGATATCATAATATCGTAATATGGCATAAGTGTTGTCTTTTCCTGATTTTAAAGGCTGCATCACAGTGAAGTGATGTAATTTTCTGAACTTACTATTTGCCTCTACCCACCTAATCATTATATCCACATTACTGATGATTATTTATCAAAAATCTCATTGTGTAAATATTTTGTGAATGCACCAATTGTCAACACTATAATATCGTTACGGTATCAATAGAGTGTCTGTGTCTCATCTCTTCTTTCCTGAATGTGGTGTATTTCTGCAGCCATTACTCAAAGAGCATCTGGGCACCATGCAAACCCTTACTCTTATTTCACAGTCCATCTATCATGATAAAACACTGCAGGGGAAGGATATCTATATTCACATGTCCCTGCATTCATTCTCCAGGCCGTATCATTTTAGACTAAGGGAGATTGCCTTTGGAATAGATTCATTTCTTGCCTTTTATTAAGTTCTGGATGATATACAATGACAAACTAGATTGAGTCGCATAGGAGAAACTGTAGCTCTTGTCCCTTTCACAATGAGGTTAAAAGTCAGCGTCAGCCACACATAAATACTGGCCTCTTAGCAGGCTGCAGGGTTACCAAAACAGGAACGGAATACTTGTGTTATTTCTGTGTTTTAAACTTTAAACAACTATTTCTAATTGCCCAATTAATTGTGATATACAAAAGGTACCAGAGATCTAGAACTAAAGGGTCATCCTGTAGTTTTCTTTTTCCCTTCCTGGTCGACCTTTTGTCTACCAGGGACCAGGGCTGGCTCATATAGAGTCTTGTGAACCACTGCTATTGTTCATTCTTTTAAAATGTAGCCCACATTGCTCATAAATCACACAAGAAACAAAGAGATTATGCTGCTGGTTGCTTAAACCCTTCTCTCTCAAAATGTAATAAGTTGTCCTTTCCTGACCAAGAGAAACACGTTGTTAGCTTTGTTTTAAAAGCTGTCACTCCTTACACCATCTGTCTAGAAACTCTTCAAAAGCTTCAGCTTAGTTTGTTCCAGAACAATAACAACATTGTGGCTTGCTTGCTGTTTTTTGCTATACAGTCACATTATAGTCCCCCAATAAATCCTACAATGCTAAAGTACAGTTCCCAGAGTGGGTTCTGCAGCACTTGTCCAAAACCGCACAAAGGAAACTAAAATCAGATGGTATGGTGGAAGATACTTGGTTTCTGCGTTTTCGTAGACAGGGGAAGCTCGCTATCCCTCACCAGCGTGCTTCACCTGCAGGGAAAAATTGTCAAATATGGCAGAAGTGCCAAGCTAAACCCTCTTGAGAGAAAACACCCCCTCTTCAGGAAACATGTTCATTATTTCAAGCGACTAGTAAATAAGCTAAATGAAACAACTAACGAGGAAATGTATGTCACATGTAAATGTGAATTTTTTTGTCCTTGAAAATGTAATTGTGAGTTAATTTCATGATTGAACGGAACAACATAAAACAATCTCAATTTGTATTCAAATCTGCACAGAAACATAAAACAGCTGACTTATTTTCCTCAGCGTGAAAATAGGTGTGTAGCATTCCGTTTAGAATTGATATTAGTTCATATACAGTATGTTGTGTGTTTTACATCAATGTTATTTGATTGCTTTTAATCAAAAATATGTTTGAGTTTGTTAAAAAAGTTCTTACAGATATTCATGGTGACATTTTTAGCTGAAAAGAATGCACATGCATATGGGGAGTGTGCGGGTTGCATGGATTGGTGCAATTTGAAAAAATAAAAAAATTACTTTGTAAGGGTGCCATCATGATTTGAAAAAGTTTTGGAAAGCACAACTGTTTTACATAACAGCACTTTATATAGAACTTAGCATCTTGCCTTAGTGTGCCAGTGGAAATTCAAAGTTCTCCCATGAGCCTGAGATACCAAAAATAACAACTTCACCTCTTCAAAACTTAAATCGCTCAGTTACCAAAGCTTTATCTCCAGTATTATAAACATAAAGGGAAACCAATAATAACTACAAGTCACAGAGGAAGAACAGTAGTCCATGCTCAAACTGTCAACTTTCCGCAGCAGTTTTCTGTCCTGGCTTCTAAATGGTGGAATGAGCTCCCCATTGCCATCAGGACAGCCGTAGCCTACACATCTATCGCCGCAGGCTTAAAACACATCTCTTCCAACTGCAACTTGGATGATTAAAAAAAACATACAGGCTTATTTAAAGCTAATGTACTTGCACTTACATTTTACTGTCTGTTTGTACCTTCAAGGTTGAAAGCACTTAATTGGAAGTCACTTTGGGTAAAAAGCGTCAGCTAAATGAGAAAAATGTTTTGTTTTTGCTCTTACCTTTCTGTAGACGATCATGTTGGGGGAGTCGTCGTCTGGGTCCACAGTGCTCATGGACCTCATGGACAGCATAGGCCGGGTCGGTGTTGTCTGGACACTCTCCTTCGGTTCCTCAGTCCCTTCGTCGGTCCCCGTCGCCTCTACAGCGCTCGGCTGCTGGTGCTCCTCCTCCTGCTCCTCCTGCTGCTCCTGCACCTCCTGCTGCTCCTGCTGCTGCTCCTGCTCCTCCTGCTTCTCCTGCTGCTGCTCTTGCTGCTCCTCCTGCTGCTGCTGAGTTGCCTCAGCCATGACAACAGGCTCCATTTCAGTCTTCTTCTACTGTGTTGAGTTATCCTCTCTTCTTTATCTGCGTCAAGTCTTTCTCTTCTTCCTTCTCTATGTCCTTTTGTGCACTCTCCTCAGCGTAGAAGCTGTTGTAGGGAGAGGGAGAGAAAGGGAGGGATGAATAAGACAGTACAACTCACCACTGGACTCTGGTCTCCCATCTATCCTGTCTTTTGTTATTGTCTTCTGCAGCAACGGGATGTAAAAAAGGGAAATCTCAGATACATGGATTTTAACTTATTGGACTGTTTTCCTCACTTGGTTAAAACTATATCTCCCACAACGAAAATAATTATTTAAAAAAACTTAATCCCTCTCTTTTGTACTACAAAGCAAGATTTGGCGTTAACAAGGAGACGCCAGGGTTTCGTGTATCAAGATGGTGGTTCACTTGTTACTGTACCTGGTAAAATCATTGTTGTAATTTATGCTGAACACCTAACCTGGTAGGGCGCAGGTTAGGTTGCAGATTAGAGACCAACCGATGTAAAAGCACCGCTTACTGACCAATCAATACTCAATCAATAACGGCAACACCGTTCTTAGAAGATCCGGGTGGAGCTTGGTGCGCGGAGAGATAGGTTCAATTCAATTTTCAATTTTATTTATATAGCACCAAATCACAAAAACAGTTCTCACTGCACTTTCATTAAAGAGCAGGTCTAGACCGTAATAAACAGTAACCCAACCAAAAATAGAAGCTGTAAAAAAGGTCAGGGTCTCCAAGGCCAAAACAACAAACAAAAACCCATACTACCTGGAAAGAAAATGGCAACTGAGCTACAGAGTCAAACCAAAACACACAGTGCTAATCTCCCTGGCTGTCCACAAAACAGGAGAAAAGGGGGTCAGAACAAATGGCAGAGAACCCTTACCAGCTTCAGATAACAATTCAATTCATCTCCCAAATTATATTCACCAGCAGAGAGTAGTTCACCAACTACACCCAGCATGACAGGAAGTTCAGTGGCAAGAGGAAGGGGTGGGGCCTTGGACCTGGGAGCTTATAAATCCAGTGCATGTTGATCTTGATTCATAGTAAAGGCCTCTGTTCCTCCTCCTGACTCTGCACTCTACCTGTCTCCATAGATCTCTCATTGTCCGACCAAACTAGCGTCCCTGTCCCAGTGTATTACATCCCAACTATAACTGGGACTAGTATTCTCTTCCCTTAGCCCATCCTTAATGGAAGACGCAACTACCTCTCGTTACCCATCAAAGCACATTCATCTCCAGCCAGCTGGTGTCCTTACTGTCTGAATACAACACCATCACATCACATTGATGTGCAAAATTCAACTCTTACATCTCTGGACTCAATCTAGCACTCTACCTTGAGATTCATAACCAGTCATGTCAATGGTACACATAATTGTATTACATGTGAAAGTGTTGGGTGGGTGGTCTCCTCTCCAAGAAAGACGTGACACTGACTGGTGTCTCTTTATCTAAAAGGCTCTTATTGGTAAACTACCACACTAGCAGAACTTCTCCGTTACTCAGAGGGACCTTATCAGACTCGCTCTGCTGACTGGTTTTTGCTTCATGTTCCATGAGCTTGGTCTGAAATTGGAAAACCTGCTTTTAACTTTAGTGCACCTGACTCCTGGAACAAATAACACTTCCTTAAAATCAACTCACTTGTGCTTTTTGGACAATTTAGAAATTTGCTTTTAAAACAGCAAACTTCTACTTGTAATTGCTTCACATAATTGTACTTTTACATCCTTGTTTCCTAATTTTTTTATCAAATCATTTTTGCAATTCAAAAAATGGTATTGTCTTTCTATTTTTCTTATGGTGTCGCTTCCTTTCCGTTTTGTTTTGTTGTTGTCTTTGTAATTTCACTCCATGACATTTTAAATGAGGGTCAATGATCTAAATAAAGGTATTCTAAAGAAATGCATTGGAAGGCATTGAATACTGTATTAAAAACCTGAAGCAATTCCTTACTTCATTAAACTTTTGCAAAGCACACAAAACAAAATGCAAGTCCTCAGAAGTTGCAAAGGCTTCTTGGTTGATGCAGTTGCATCTGAAATCAATTGTAATGAATTGACTGCATTGCTATTAGCAATGACATCTCCATTTCCATGAAACTATCATAATCTAAAGACATATAACAATCTTATTCCACTTTAAGTGATTTATCAGTGATGTCAACTTCCTTTTACACAAAGAAACTATACAAAACAAGGACTCAGGCTTTCTGCATGTCAACCTGCTTTAGCTCAGGAAATAATTGAAGATGGAATGAAGTAAACTTTGTGATTAAATTACAAGTAAAATCTTCCTCCCTACCCTCTAAAAATGGGGCATGTGCTCTCTCGTTTCCAGTCAGGTTGAAGTAAAATACTTTTGACAAGATCAACACACTCACAATGAAACTGCAAAATTTGCGGTGCAACAAGGACCAAACAGTCAAATGCGGAGGGAAGAAGGCTACGCTGTACAATTCCCGGACCTTTGTCTGGCAAACATTTGACAAAAAGAATCTCAGAGCATTTAAAGACATCAAATAGACCACAGCTGTGCTTTGTCATGCAAATGCTCATGGGAAATGCAGTTCGCATTTGTAGATCCCCAGTCCAAGTTATTTTTTGGGGCTTTTCCCTTTATTGACAGTGGATAGACATGAAAGGGGGAGAGAGATGGGGGATGACAAGCAGCAAAGGGCCGCACGTTGGATTCCAACCTAACCCTAATAATCATATTCATATTCCCATATTTCCAGTTACAATTGATCATATTACCACAAACCAATTGTTTATTTTTCAACTGAGCAATGGGCTTTGCTCAGTTGGAAAATAAGCAGTATGTCAACAAGCAGCAGGGTAATTAAGACCAAAACATCCACAGGTTTGTCTTCTGGGCCTTTGTTTTAAAGGAATAGTTCAACAATTTGGGAAATACTTTTTCTTTACAAGAGGTTGACAAGAAGACAGTAACCACTCTCATGTCTGTGTAGAAAATATAACACTACAGGCAGCAGCCAGTTATCTTAGTTTAGCACACAGACTGGAAACAGGGAAACAGTAAAATAGCGCTAGGCCAAGAAATAGTAAAGATGATGTCGCTCTCTTTCTTATGGGTGGGCCAAATTCTCCGGGTGGCCAAACCACGTTTTTTGTTGCCCCACATACACCTTACCACAGTTATTCTTCATGGCACTGTTTTATTGTTTGAGCTGTTGCACATGACACAATAGTGTAGTATGTATAGTGACAATAACAAGCATTCTATCCTACTCTATTCTAAAATCAATAATGAACTTTTGGATGGCTGCAAACAATGTGCTGCATCAAACAATGTGCTGCTTTCAGCTTTCAAAACAAACTTCTAATGTCTGTGAACTATAAGTACAGCGCTGCTTGTTTGTCTCTGTGGGTGGATGCAGATTGTGTATGTGTGTGCGTATGTTTGTGTGTGAGAGAGAAAGTCTATTGGTACAAGCATATACGTAGCACTATATCTAGCTATAACTCTTTAACTCTATAACTGGCTCTTTAGATCAATACTCTCGCCAGCTGCTGAGTTTGTGAGAAAACATACAAACAGAGCGAGCATGTTTGAGCCTCTTGTGTGAAGACAAGGGCATGCTTCATGTGTTAAAAAAATCCAAATGGGAGAAGAGTTTAATGGATTTCTGAATGAATGGCTTTGAACCTGCTGTCTTATCTTTATTATAGGCAGGCGTAGCATGTAGCTGGGATCAATACCCCCAACAGTTGCTCTGACTCTTGCTTTTGCATTTAGATGAAATGTTTAGGTTGAATACGCTCATCTCATCAGCCTAAATCCCACAGACATTAAGTGTCTCACCCTCTCCCTCTGAGATGCCATAATCACCTTTAAACTGTTAAAGAAACTCCACTATTATGTGTGGTCAACTTGACAGAACAATGAAAACAAAACATATGTAATATCTAACTAATATCTAATAAAGTCCTAGATGTTTACTGATACTGGATGTTGAATAAGCTAACAGGGATGAATAGATGTTATTTACTTTCCCGTAAACGCTGATAGGAGTGCCTGCACTCTTATTTATGAATAATTGAAATATGATTTTGAGGTTCTTTACTTGATAATTCCCATTTCACTGCTTTACTGCTTTTTTATTTCTACTCCGGAGGAGAGATTGTTTCCCAAAGAATTGTTTATGGTACACTATGAATTCTATTTCAACATGTCAATTTCAATTCAATCTTTTTTATTAAGCGCCTAAAACTCGTCTTTGCATTTCCAATCTTGACTATGACTATGGTTGAGTATTGTAATGTCTTCTTGAAAAAGAGCACAAATGCTGGCTGATGCTTTCATCAGTGTGAAACTCTTACTCTTCTGCATTACAAAATAATAAAAATACAGCTAGAAGGAACTTAAAGCTAATTAGTTTTCCTCTGAAAGCTAACCAGTGTGTTTTTAATTGGCATGGACACACGAGGTAAACAATGCAGGGATCCTTTACTATACCGCGCTGAAGGATGTCTTCCAGAAATAATCCAATTTTACATTCAATGTTAGGATATCAAGTAATTTATTTTTATTAGTATCTATTTATTATTCTAAACTAACCTACTTACACTGCTTTCTTCTCATCATACGCTGTGATGACAGGGGGTAGATGCAGAGTGAGACTTCTCGCTGTTTCTGCTATCATTTTCCCTGTGGACCCTCCATAGTGCAACACAAACACACACACACACACACACACACTTTAATAATAAATTTGGGAACTTGCATGCGTTTTTGATTTTAGAGCCAATTGATTTCATCTACCAATCATATGAGAGGAACGCTGCTCTAACTAATGCAGAGCTTAAAGTACTCGGGCCTGGTGCCGGATTTCTGGGCTATGACTATTTTATAAAAATAAATAAATTAAAAAGTCCACATGGGATTTTTTTTTGATGCGCTGGGTTTATCCAAACTTCCACCTACCAATAAAATGACTTCTAGCCAATCAGATGCAAAGTAGGGTGGATCCTTGCCGAAAAGCAAGAGTGTGGCTTTAGTTGAGAAAGGAGTTAAAAACAAATGGCGCTGGGCATGAATAGAGGAAAAGATAAAAAGGGTGGCAACTAACTTCAACATGAACAAAATCATGAATGTACTAATTGGCTTTTTTGATGATGACCTGGCCACAACATCTAGAAAGTTTTGTTTTCACAATGATTCAATGTAGGATTATGATATTATTGCAATATGAAAATCTACATTGACTCTTAATTTGATATATAGTTGGAAGAACTTTTTTCTTCTTAAAAATTATGACTTTTATTATTGTGTACTGTAAAAAGGACTTTAACTGTTTTGCCAGTCAAATTAACCTTAATGAGTACATATCGAAACATTACACTGTGGATAAAAAAGTTTCAGGCTCAGGATTTTTTTTCCCTTTAAGTCCTGGTACTAATAAAGTATGGAGATATCTGAACATTACACCCACATATCATTGTTGAACATTTCATTCCAAAACCATGAGTATTGTTTTTTTCTGTTATACCAACCTCCACTCTTGTGCTTTCAGGCTTTCCACCATATTTTGGAACCTGCTGTGGAGGTTTGCTTCCCTTTAAGTCTCAAGTGCGTTGGCGAGGTCGGGCACGAATGTTGGGCAATAAGGCCCGGCTTGCATTCTATGCAAAAGGGGTTGGATGGGGTTGAGGTCGGGGCTCTGTGCAGCTGTGAAGTTCTTTCCCAACGTACTTGGGAAACCATGTTTTCATGG
The DNA here is from genome assembly GCA_026937815.1 of Etheostoma perlongum. Taxonomy (NCBI): domain Eukaryota; kingdom Metazoa; phylum Chordata; class Actinopteri; order Perciformes; family Percidae; genus Etheostoma; species Etheostoma perlongum. The sequence goes on along the minus strand of CM049388.1, from coordinate 7,010,316 downwards.
AATTTGCTTTGCACATGTGTACATATGTAGCAATGTGGAAAAAAATTCAAAAACCTTTACCAAAGTTACCACAAAGTTGGAGGCACTCTATTAATTTTATACTAAATAGCATTGCACTCTACACAATATGTTATTTTTACCTAAACTGAAGCTAATTTATCAGGGCCAAAACCATGAAGGACAGACCCAGACTAAAAGCACACAAAAATACGCAGGGGTGTCTCCATGCTTTTAACCATAAAGTCCAATCAGACAGAACATTAAACACAACCATACTATCCATGAAATGTAACCCCACGGAACAATCATAATAATTCATAACACATAAGCTTACAGTGAGGAAAATAAGTATTTGAACACTTTGCTATTTTGCAAGTTCAACTACTTAGAAATAATGGAGGGGTCTGAAATTGTCATCGTAGGTGCATGTCCACTGTGAGAGACATGCAAGATCTCACCTCGTGCGGTCTCAATGATCCTAAGAAAGGTGAGAAATCAGCCCAGAGCTACACGGGAAGGAGCTGGTCAATGACCTGAAAAGAGCTGGGACCACCGTTTCCAAGGTTACTGTTGGTAATACACCTTGTATTGCGAGATTTTGGGGAACAACCTCCTTCCCTCAGTTAGAGCATTGAAGATGGGTCGAGGCTGGGTCTTCCAACATGACAATGACTCGAAGCACACAGCCAGGATAACCAAGGACTGGCTCTGGAAGAAGCATATCAAGGTTCTGGCGTGGCCTAGCCAGTCTCCAGACCTAAACCCAATAGAGAATCTTTAGAGGGAGCTCAAACTCCGTGTTTCTCAGCAACAGCCCAGAAACCTGACTGATCTAGAGAAGATCTGTGTGGAGGAGTGGGCCAAAATCCCTTCTGCAGTGTGTGCAAACCTGGTGAAAAACTACAGGAAACGTTTGACCTCTGGAATGGCAAACAAAGGCTACTGTACCAAATATTAACATTGATTTTCTCAGGTGTTCAAATACTTATTTGCAGCTGTATCATACAAATAAATAGTTAAAAAATCATACATTGTGATTTCTGGATTTCTTTTTTTAGATTATGTCTCTCACAGTGGACATGCACCTACGATGACAATTTCAGACCCCTCCATGATTTCTAAGTGGGAGAACTTGCGAAATAGCAGGGTCTTCAAATACTTATTTTCCTATATCTTCAACATGATATAAATTTGGAGAGTTTAGGTTTGATGGATGGTGCTGATATAGCTATATCTCCATGGGAATAGACACACTGTAGATCTCTCTGTCTCCAACAGCTAAACTGTCTGTGGTCTCTATGCTCAAAGGATTGCTCCACTCCCCAAACACACCTGCAGCCTAATTTAGACTGTCTCTCTCTCTCTCTCTCTCACACACTCTCTCTTAATTTCTCTCTATCTCTTTTACTTGTAGTCGCTTTTCATGGACCCAGTTGTAAAACAGTAACACATTTTTTCACCAAACACCCAAAGTTGACACTCAGAACCTGAAACACACACATGCATAAATTTCAAACATTTACAGCCAAGTGCACGCTCCTTTCAGTCACAGGTGGGATTAATATCATCTCACGCACACCTCCGCGCGTGCACACGTGCATCTCCGACATGTTAAACAGAACTGTGAACATGCAACCAGCTCCTTACTCTGAGATTAACATCGCAGCACTGACCGTGTCAACACTATTGGGCACGTCACAGCGCACAGCGCAACTGAAATCTAGTCTTCATCTATATTATAAAGGCTACTCTCTCTAGCTCCATTAATTCATTATTTCATTCATACATCACCTCTCTCTCGTCTCCTTTTCCTAACCCCTCCAGCCTTCTTCCTTACCTCTGCGCTTGGAGCTCCGATGCCAAAAAGCGGCTTCACCGACCCAACCAGAGGACTGCACAGCACAGTAGAGAGAGCGAGAAAGAGAGAGAGAGAGAGAATCTGCTGCACTCTCAACCACTATTATGCAGTGGTGTCTGTTTTGTGAGTGTGTGTGTGTGTGTGTGTGTGTGTGTGTGTGTGTGTGTGTGTGTGTGTGTTCTTGCATTATTAACATTTTGAGGACAAAACTCAATTCATATTCACACAGTCACGTTATGGGTTTCCAACGTGGCCAGATTGGCATATTAGGGTGCCTATATGTAGCCATGCATATGTATTCATATTAAAGGACAATTCCGGTCGATTTCAACACATATCTCTGTTGTTTGCATATATGGAGTGCTGTCAGTAGCAAGAAAACTGAAAACAATTGGTGCTGCCTACACCGTGTTATCTTCTGCTAGAGTTAGCACCCAACAGGCTTAAACAGGGCAAGTTTTTAACATGTTTTTAGCCTCTAAACATGTTCAAAATGTCATAAAAAGCACCTATCCATGTGCAGTGATTCCTTCCGAGGGATCATAGCAAATCTGACTGCAGTAGATGTGACAGAAAGGTATAAAAGTTGTTTTAATCCATACCTCTGTTTATTTTCTGTTTTCCGGTGAAGTCCACACTAGTCGATTGTCAAACTCATACAATGCAATATTCCAAAATGTATTTTTCCACAAAAAATTACAATTTGCCGTTGTTATGTCCTTAGTAATGAATGTGTAAAAACAGGCTGTCCCCTGACACCACAATGGAGCAGGAGAGCAGAGCAGGCAGCACCGATTGTTTTCATTTTTCTTGCTATGGACAGAACTCCAAATTTCCAAACAACAGAGATACATGTTGAAATCGAGAACATACTTTGTTTAATGATGACCAAAATGAAAACTTGCAGCCATGACACTGGGACTTCCAGGGTCCCTTGGGGTGCTTCCTTTGCCTCCTTCCCATTTAGGTAGCTTACTAAAAGCTGGTCTCCAAGAGCTGTAAATTATATACTATGATTTCTTTCACTTTTCCAGAAAAGTTTAATTTGCCAGAAAGCCAGGTGACTGTGAAATGATTACACCACATCAAGTTTTGGTCCTTGCCTCCGGATATTTAGGGCTTAAAACTGTGCTTCTTATAACACAGGTGAGAATGATAATTTATTTCAAAATCCTGACGTTTGATTTGTTTTGCAGCCCCGAGGCAAACACTGTAGGTGTCAACAGGCAGCATTTTTTAGGGTCACAGATAATACAGATTTTTAATTTGAAAAGATTTGCTAATACCTACCTGGCATTTAAAAGATCCCACGTTCTGCTCCATCATATCAAACGTGATTTAATGATGGATGAAATGTTGTGGTTATTTTCACCTATGTTTCAAAGATGTAGAAATGAAAAGCAAACCATGAACACATTAAGAGCTTCTTAAAGTTATCTGCAAGGCTCTATCCCTAAATCTATGTCATTAATAAGGTCATGTCCAACATGGGGTGGATAGGTTTGTTGGAGAAGTCATGCAAAAGAAGACAGTAAAGTCTGTCTCTCTTCCTTAGCACAACGTTTAATGAAAGGTTTCAGTTATACCCTCGTGTAAAAGTTACATAATAAAACATGACTGTGTTTCTGAGTTAATTATTTTAGGATTATTCAATTAGCTCAAGAAAAATAAAGGTGGTTTGATTAACCTGTATTCTTGAGACAAGTTGAGAAAATGGAATCATTATCCTGAGATAACAAACACGCTGGTTTTAAATATAGAAAGGCAGTTTAAAGTCCCTGAGACAAGCGCACTCACAAGCTTTATAATTATAAGTCTCTTTCTTGCTCAGTGTATTCTCTCCCAATAGCTTATCTTGAACAGAAGCAGCTCTAACAGCTCTAACCCAAGAAGCCGGCAGATACACACTGAGCTGATGGGGACTTTTGACTGAGCACTGAGACACATCAAAGCATCTGATGCAATGATGGACTGGGGGAAGAAACAGGGTGCTTACTGTAGTCTGGAGAGGTTAAGGGCATTTTACAGTAGCCACAGATGCTAAATGATTGAAAATAGACTCAAAATGACCAAAACTATACACATACAGAGGACACAAAATGACTACAAATACACAAGAAAACGACCACAAAGAGATGTAAAATGGTTAAAGAATACATGCAAAATGACTACAAAGAGGTAGAAAATGACCAAAAATGGATGCAAAACAACTACAATGGGATGCAAAATGACTATAAGTAGACTCGTTGAGTTTGGGTGTCTATTTACTATGTAGACAAGGTGGGGGGGCTCTTACTACATGTCTGTGCCCAGGGGCCCATTGTGTGATAATCCATCCATGGATGCGACATTTCACATTAAGCATGTCCGCACACAGCATGTTTACAGTGATTCCAACAGCATATTTTTTTTACAGCTGGTGGTGTTGGAGACTAAAAATATTTGCTGCCCTAATTCAGCAGAACATTACTGGGACAGAGAGGGAAGTGGCATCAAGCTTCAAAAGCCAGTTGTCAGTTGTTTCTCTTTCTTTCCTTTCTCACTTTAATCTGTTGTTTAGTGTGCAAATGGGGAAAGAAATTACATCAATAGGCTCACAAATCAATATATGCACTTAAAGCTGTCGTTAAAATCAACATTGATACTAATGGAGCACTCTGGTCTGACAGATTGACCCACCCACACACACACACACACACACACACACACACAACACACACACACACACACACACACACACACACACACACACACACACACACACACACACCATGCCAGCCTTCACTCTGGACCGACTGAATATTTGAGTAACAGTAAACAGGAAGAGAAGATCCCAGTGGAAAGTGTTTGTGTCTGTGTGTGTGTTGCAAGTAAGTGGTTGGGGAGGAGTTGCTCCACATTTGGTGTGTCGTGACATGCATTCACACAGACACCGATGTTTGTGTGGCATGAATCTGTCCGGTAGTGCCCTTTGCAGTGGCTGAGGACAGGAGCTGTATGAAGTTGAACTGTATAGGAAGTATAAAAAAGTATTATGAAATAAAGTATATTTACTTTTACAGATTTGTAACTGTTTTGAAAGGGTGACTTTCGTAACATAGGTGAGTAAAAGTGATGCAAAAATATTTAAGAAAGCCACACATTTCAGAAATGTTAATAACTCATGTAACTAATGTTAGCATTTTAACATTGGTGAGGTGTCAAATACATAGAATAGACTGTGATTGAATTTAAACTTTATTCCTCTTTATATAACCTCATTTTAAAGTACAACATTGCTACAGTACACCCGATTTGTTTTGTTTCATATATGGGACTCAATGTCATTTTCATATTCATTTACAAAACAATATGGACAATTTTGGACAATATTGGACACTGCCTCCCCTCATTCCATCATCAAAATAAATATAGGATAACTACATTCCCAACTGTCTGGAAAGATTTTGGATTTTGTTGTATGGAAGAAGTTGCTGTAAAAATAATTCATACATCATCTTTATGCATGAGTCATTTGGTGATACAATTCAATACAGTACATCATCTCCATTGGACCATGTATCTAACACAACATTCACACAACTCTGAGTTAAGCTGCGTGGCTCTAATATTCCGAATTTATCCATCCATTGTTTGCAGCTCGGGTCTGGGTGCTGATACAGTACCACGGCAAGCAAAATAGCCCAGATGCCATTCTCCCTGGCTTCTTCCTCCAGCTCCTGCTGGGAGAACCCGAAGCGTTTCCATGCCAGATGGGATATAATATAATCCCTCAGTGTGCTCTAGGTCTGCCCAGAGGAAATCCTTCCAGTTGGATGTGCCTCCACAGACATCCAGGGGGAATCCTAATCAGAGACCCAAACCCTCTTAACTGGCTCCTTCCTATGCAAAGGAGCAGCACTGTTAGTCCAGAGGCCCCGCACACACACACACACACACACACACACACACATTACTTATATTTGTGATTGAGTACTACCCAAAGCTCATAGCCTAAATCTGTAGAAATAGGGCAGGGGGGTAGGGCGGAGTTTGCATGCACAGCAGGGTGAACTCTATTCAGCAAATGAAGAGGTGGCTAACAGGAGTTTTAGATAGTTTTATCATTTACTTCCCCTCCATTTTCCAACAAATGTAAACACTTCTGTGGCAATTTTATCTAATTAAAGGTTACCATGTGAACGCCTACAGAAGGCATTTGGAATGACTCCTGTTGAGATTGTTAATCACATTTTCATGAGGCAGTCCAAGTCCTTGTTAATGGACTAACTAAAGATTCTCGCAATGCTTTCTGTGTCACTGGAATAGTCAGCTGAAAACACAACACAAAAAAACAAAAAACAGTGATGCAGACTGACAGGTATTCTGTAAAATCGACACAGATCACTAGTGTGAAGGGACGATTCGCATCACCAATGACATCAAACAACAAAGCTCTGCCTCTGAAGAACAAAACACCTCAACTTTCTCTGACTCTCATCTTGAGTGGCGGATAAGAGCTGAGAGCCCCACGGAGACATGAAGGCGTTGTGTAGGCTGCTGCAGAGAGTGGGATAAAAGCATCGAGGGTCCACACACGACACAAAAGGAAGAAAAAGAGATGACCACATGCTGCTGGTAAACAGATATTTCATTCTTTTTTTTTTTACAACAGATGAAATGGAAGCCATGTTAGTGTAAAAGTTGACACAGAATGTAGTCTAATAGAAATATGACAAGTAAATCTGTTTTGTATGTTTTTAAATGGGGCTCTCCAAATGTTTACAATAATGGGTTACACTTTACTTTAAGGTTTCTACATAAGAGTGACATGACACTGTAGTTATAATAATAATGTATACTTTATTAATAGGGGAAACTATAATGAACTAAAAATTACAAAGGAAAATCATGAACATGTCATAAACATAAAAATTCATAAACGTTTATGACATAATGCTTTGTTTAGTAAGTGTCATTCAGTTTTGTCTGTTAGGGTAAGGGTTCATGTGTCATGACTGTGTAATGACACAATGACTGTATAATAATGTGAATGGCACTCTTATGTAGATACCTTACCCAATAATGCCACTGTGTGCAGAATGTTTTACCACATTTTTCAAATGTTTCTGATGGCATAATGGTGGCTGTTAGTGCACCGTGTGTTGCTTTCAGCTCATCCGTGATCCAAGATGTTCTCCAAGAACTCCAACAGAATGATAAGGTTGCTCTGTGTTTGCTGGAAGTTTGTTTTTATCAAACTTTTATAGGTGATAATTTGCCAGTTTTGGGTTTACAGGTTGATGTGCTGCCCCCAAGTGGCCAAAATATCCATTTTATGCTGGTAAAATAGTTACATCATCATAACAGGCCAACAAGTCCTCCAATCCATATGACCACATAGGTCATTTGTAACTTCTACCACGACCTATAGGAGCATTTTTTATATCAACGCACATAAAAAACTAAATTGTTTGTTTCTTCCTTTAAACAGAGAAACTGAAATCTGGCATGAACACAAAGGAGTAACACAGTTTTTATTCTTCTTAAAAATTTGGAGCAAAATCATTACCCAGTCCCATTCAGTGAGGCTTCTATTGGCCCCCACTGGTTGCACAATACAGCCATGTGGTTTTTGTAACCTGGATACCCTGGAATCTCGGAGAAACGGAATAAATCCAAAAGGTACATATTAAGGTACAAAATCACTGCAGGCTCCAACTCCCGCTAATCAAACTTCAATTTAGGCATCACACACTTCTCTCTGTAGCAAATCCTTGAAAGAAACTCCAGGTGATTCAGCCCACACATTTTCCACCTGTACCGAAGATGACTAATCTGTGGCCTCCTCCGCATTAAACCTCTCCTCCTCCACACCGAGACTGCAGTCACTGCTGCGCTGGCCTCAAACAACCCGGAACAATGGCTGCAGCTGGACAGACTGGAACCAGTTCAGGTCAGTCCACACAGCAGAGGTGACAAACACAACAAGTCACATTATGTTTCTCTCAGCTGCACTAAGCTGCACTTTAAAAGATTATTTTTTGGGCATTTTTAGGCCTTTATTTGACAGGTCAGCTGAAGACATTAAAGAGGAGTGAGAGGTGGAATGACCACGGCCCGCTGCGTTGAGGAGTAAACCTCTATATACGAGCGCCTGCTCTACCAACTGAGCTACCCGGGCACCCGGCTGTCTATTCTTTTACAGTTTTTCTCAATTGGTTACAAACATTTTCTGAAAGCATGACTCATACTCTCTACACTACATGCAAATCAAAAGACACACACAATGGGCAAAACCCCTCAATTCTTCTGCAAAATGAAACTTTACATTCAAAACAATGTTATTTCTTCTCAAAATGGTATTTTGTTTTCAAATGACACACACACACACACCATCATATGAATAGACTCTTTATAAGAACTAGTTGCTATGAACTGATGTGCTCAATGTAAAACACTATGATGAATGTATAACACTTCTTCTCCATTCATCATAATGACTTAGGTCTTTCTTTGGCAGTGTTACACTTACAACAGACAGTACACCCATAAGTATGTTGAAAAATATTTGAGAATATTGTTTTTATACTCAGAACACACAAATACACGGAAACAAAATATATTTTTATTTTTCCCACAAAAACAATGCACACAGTGTACTTCCCAACCAACACAAAGTTGGACATACAGAACAGACATTGATCTACATACAAAACAACAGAAGAATTTACTGTATACAGTTACAGTAAAAAAATAGACCTATCCTATCCATCCTCTCTTCTGTTTTGGTCTGACCAAAGCACCTCATCCACCTGACTACATGGTCAACCAAAGTGGCTCGGATCTCATCAGAGACTACGGTCCTCGTCCTTGTCCTCTCACTCCTCTGGCCAATGTTTCCAATGTTGGCATCCATTGCCCCAAAACAGAAGTGTGCATATTTGAATGGCAGTGTGTTCCTTGTGAAAAAAATTTTTTTTCATGAAAATTGTGCCAAATGAGAATTGTGTGTAGTGTTTTGAAAAAAGTGTGTTTAAGAACTGCAATTTGAGTGAATTGTGCTTGTAGTTTAGCAGAATTGGTTCAGGGGGGTGGTGCATGAGTTACATGATGTTGTATTCATTGTGTCTCAAGTACCATCATTTGTGTGTAAACAATTACGAAAAACTGTAACAGTCAGACACATTTGTTAAAGCATATGAATTAACCTCATTTTATTTGGACAGTGAAAGCATTTTGTCCTGGGAAATATGTGCAGGGATTTATTGATACTTCACAGCTTTTCTTTATAAAGCCTAAAACCCCACGCTGGCAATCAAAAAGCCCAGAGGCAACTTAATTCATTTTTGTAAATTCGTGGTTGATAAGTCAATATGGCAGACCACACACACACACACACACACACACACACAGTTAAGCTCTTCTATTGTTCACTTTCCTTCAAAGAATGAAGGTGATACTTGTTATTGTCCGGTACTAGGAGAGGGAATACCAACCGATATCTGTTTTTTTTTTTTTTTCCTTTCCATAATGAACAATCAATGTTGCTTTTCTTCCTGCCAAAAGGGTAATTCAATTTAGGTCATATGACTTAAAAAACATAATGTAAGCATCAAAGTTAATTTGCTGATTGTGGAAATAGTAGTTGGACAAAACAACCAAAAGTCAATATACTGTCTTTCTGTATCACAACGGATTGAGTTTACCCTGTAAACAGATCTCTGTGAAAACATATTTCTTTACTATATTACTATCCATGTATTGATTTGGAAACAAGCACGTCACCAGATTACCCAATATGTTGCTTTATTATTTTTTATTTGCAGTGCCAGCTGCGAGTGGTGTCCCAATCCACATAGACACATTCTTTTTTAACACGCATTAGCCATTTATGGCATCAAAACCAAACAAATGTATTCAAAGACTAGTCTAAAAGAGGCCTTATTTTTTATGTGAACATAGCTCCTGAAATCCACTTAATCTCACAACCTGGAAATGTTCAGTAAAACCGTGATTCAGAGTGGCATGGAAGTAATTCAGCCTGAGCTTTTCATCCACTGACATCAAGATCCAGCACTGTTCCTTCAATACTGTTTTAGAGGTAGAAAGATCTCTATTTTGAGTTATCTAGAAAATGATAATGCTGAAATATGTTACTACTCATTCAGCAGTGGTGACCAGCTACTGCGTAATGAGTGTAGCAAAAGACAAACAAAAACAACAGGCAAGGTGGTTTCTGGCCGCGAGATTGGTTAAAGTGCTAACAGGTGAATCAGTGTGATAGGGGAACAACAGGAGCCTGAGGCAGGCGCAGTCCTAATCCCAGACCTCTACCCTCTCTGTATCTAGGAGGGAGCAACCAATCAGACACAAGCTCTGCAGGACAGATCCACATCCACACTGACCCAACGTGAGCTATTGTAGTGTATAAGAGGAAAACATTATGACAAATTACATTGGTTTCTGTTAACTACAGTATGGGAAACCAGAAACATGACAAATAAATCAAAAAATGTAGGTGTTTTTTTTTTTTAAACCTTTTAACACACAAAAAAAAAAAAAAAAAATATATATATATATATTATGCAATAATAATTATATGTGCATGCATGATTTATTTGGTTTGCATATTTTTTGGCTTTCATGGCAATTTATTGATCTCAATTGTTATGTACTAATTAATTTATCATTCTTTTATTACATTTTAAAGATATATCATTTACATATGGAAACTATTGAGATTTCATTCATATTACACATACCATAATACACACAGGACATGTATATTATCAATATTGATCTGTTGTTTATATCTACTCACTACTCTTCTTTCACTCCAAAATCATTATAATTTGTATTTATGTATTATTATATACTGTATATCACTCACTTTACTCTGGAATATTGAGAACCTGCACTATTGGTTAAAATCTCCATCTTGAACAAATATATTAATGCACATAAATAACCATGTACATACACTGCCTTTGGGTTGTGCACAGTATATAGTATTTCTACTAAAAAGTAAGCAAGGGATCAAAACATTTAAAAAGCAAAAGCAATATAGTGCAGAAACACAAACAAGTTAACAGCACCACAAATCGATACGGCATTTATTTATTTCAGAAATTTTAATACTGTGATCACTGCAAATGTCTTTTTCATACCTTTACATTTTACAAAGACAATGGATCGGGGGTGTAAACAGTATTTTCCCCTCGGTAAAACACTCGGTCGTCGTGATAGCCTGTCGAAGCGGATTGCTTTACTGTTAAGTTTGTTCTTCCAACAGGAGGAAACTAAACTGATCACGACACAGCATTAGAAGTTGGGACTCTGAGCTTTGCGAAACCTTCCTCCCCTGCTGCAATCTCGAACCACATAAGTTGTGCTTGACTGAAAACCAGCATCCCTACAGAACAAACAACTTCCAGCCTGCTCCTGATCAGTGATGCTTGAGGAAAAGAAAGGTTGAAATTCTCTGAAGTGAATAAAGTCGGTTTGACAGGAACTGCACAGGCAGAAAAAACTACGAAGGAACATCAAGATGAGATTGCACAGGAATGGATCAATTCACCCTTCTTATCTAAAAACATGTCAACACAATCCTTTTTATAAAACATTGTGCAAAGGTTCTTAAAAATAAAAGATATTACAAAATGGAACATTTGAACATCTGAACATTTACATTTATCATATCCCTCCGAAAAGCACCAAAAAAAACGAAGCCGCGGAAAGAAAACTAACTAAACACACTGTAAATTAACTCAACATTCACAATGGAGTAACGGGTTTGTGTGTGTCTTTATGCCTTTGTATAAGGTGTAAAGTCAACTTTTATTAAAGATGCGAGCAAAACATCTGCACAGTTTGTCATTTGGCCATACTTAATTTGAAATACAAAAACTAGAGCACTTTCCATGTACAATAAAATACGAAATATAACCTACTAGTCATCATTTAAGCATCGGTATACCGTAGTGCTCAAAACAATTTACAGTCAAAACGTCCTGGATCGGGAACATCTCTGCCTATGGAACTCATATGGTGGGTATATTTTGAGGATTTCACATTATTGGATGAGATGACTACTAGACTCCTTTCCACAACTTCTTAAGCTGTTAAAACAACCAAATTATATCACTCAGCAAAAACAATCGAGCATTTGACTGTTCAGTGGTGTTACAATCCACGCAGACTGACAAGAGATTCTTAAAACAGAACCGTCTACCATCTACTACAGAGTTCACTCATCTCCCTGCAAAACTGCAGAGCTGAATGTCGGTTATAGTAAACATCACATTTATTTAGGCTCATTTATATTCTCTTTACATTCAGACCGGGTGCCGTTCTGCGCTATATACTGCAGGGTTTTTAACTGCATGAAATTGAGCCTCAACTGTACTTTAAGAGATTCAAAAACGGCTCTGAAAGCTGAGGATAGGGAAGGAATTAAGGCTTAAACTACATTTGTGAACAACAGTTTCAATGTACATGCTCAAGTTGGCGAGCTGAAATAACCCCAACACAGACACCTGGCTTAGGAAATAGCTTTGTGGCTCCAGCTTGGGCTGTCAGTAGCTTTGTGATTTGGGGGAACATTTCCTCCAATACACTCTAATCACAGGGGCCAGCTGCCCTGAAAGATATACTGCATGTAATTGAATGCAAAGGCACACGCCGACACATTTCCAATACACTACATACACTCGTGTCCCTGTGTCTGGAGGCTGGCCAGCCTGATTGGGTTCCTTAAAAATATTCATGTGAAAAAAAAAGAGGCTGAAGCCTCACAGCAGATTCCCTGTACAAACGTTTATGAGGCAGTCTACAACTGTGAGTATGAAACTGACTAAAATTAATAAGTGAGTAAGGTGACTGTGTGTGGGTGGGGGTTACCAGGTGTTTATTCAGGATGAAGAAGAGCCTTTCCCTTGTATCGGTTCCCCAGATGCTGTTTCAAAGGCACGTCCCTTCTCTGCCTGGGAGTAAATGACCAAAATAAGTGACTCTAGGCACGACCGGATAGACTGATGTACATTCACACAATGACTACAAACTCTGCCACTGGTACAGTAGGTACTGTAGCTCCTTCTTATCATGGGCGTTATATTCTAACCAAATAAGTTATGTCTTGATGTATAACTTTCTCAAAAGGATTTTCACATTCTCAACAAATACTGAACCTGAGGAAAACCATAGATGTTAAAATGTAACCCCCTCCCCCCCACCCAGGTCTGCTCCCTTCATCAAAAATCAACATTTTACTTTAAGCTTTGATTGTCTCTCAAAGTTGAATTCTGATTTTGTTTTCCTAATCTGTGCTTGTGTGTCCTCCCGGTCGACGTCTGACTGGTTGTTAAAGAGGCGTGGGAAAAATTACTGAACAAATGTAATATTCATGACATTTCCACTGGTGTTCACTAGAGGGCACTGTAATCAACATGACAGCAGGCTTGGGCACCACAAAATACAACATATACAGAATAAAAAGCATATAGTTAAGAAAGAAAGCCATTAAATTAATATAGCTAGTGATCTTTTTCTTGAGGAACTAAACACTGATGTCAGTTGTACTGTACGAATAAAACAACTTATTTATTGGAATTATAATACAAGGAAATAAATTAACCTGGGAAAAAAGTCCCCTCTTACTTTCCCTCCCAAAAAAATGTCTGTCATTTCTTATCAGCTGGCTCTCTGTATTCCAGACAGTGGGATGGTGAGTGGAGTCCTCTCTTCACTTTCCCGCTGAAGATGGGAGGCTCTTGTGCAGCAGAGGCTGGTGTCTTAAGTGTAACAACTTTGAGAACATCTTTTCCCAAATTGAACTTCTTCTTAGAGCAAACTCTCCCTTTAATTGAAAAGACAGGAGTCATGACTTCTTCCTATTGCTTTTAAGACACATACAATTGGGATGGACCAAAGCACTCTGGATATCAGTTATGTTTAATGGCACCACTTGCCGATGGCTTATAAATATATTCCTCTGTCAGGTGTGGGTTTGTGCTGAAGAGACAGACAGGATTCTGTAATCCCAATCTGAGTGACAGATTTTTTGAAACACTGTACAAATCCATGTTTCCCTCCTGTTCAGAGGCAGATTGACCTGCTTCCATGTCGTTGGCTTTGAGGAGAGGAAACACTAAAATTCCTTCCATTTACATGTGAAGGAAATGGAAACCTCTCCTGTGTCCCGTGGTCTTGAGACTTCAGATTCATTACTGTGTGTGTGTGTGTGTGTGTGTGTGTGTGTGTGGCTGGGCTGGCAGATTTGTTGTGTAACCGTCTGACTTTGCTTGACATTTTCAGAGACGTTTTTACTTAAAGTCACATGGATGTCTCTGCTACCCTTTGCTGTGGCGGGTTTGGTTTAGCACAAAGGACTCAAGTCACCTTTTAGGACAAGCTGGGCAACATTAAAAAAAGCACATCCACTGAGAAAGAAAGCATGGCTGACCTCTTGAGAAAGAGGAGGGAGGGGAAGAGCTTCCTCTTTGTTGGCAATTTTGCAAAAACAATTTTGGCACAGCGAGATGAGAGAAACATCAATTCAGCAACGCTCTCGTGGTCCCATTGGAGAGTAGAGGTCAGTCCTTCATAATCTGATGAAAAACGCCCATTTTTCTTGTGTGTCATCCTGAGAGGTTTAACAGTGGGCTCAGTGGAGACTGAGGCTGGTAGACTATATTACCCGCCGATGTCTGAAGCCAATGGAAGATGGTCAGAGGGTTCAGCATCAGGATAATTGAGTCCAACAACAAGTCTCCACTGTTCTTGTGCACAATGTCTTCCCCCTCTGCATCCAGACTGTGTGTAATGTGTTTGTGTGCGTGTGTGTTAAAATGTGCAAGTCGGAGTCAGTTCATGTCGATGGTGTTAAAGACCCACTCTGTGAACTTCTTGAGCTTAGCGGCAGAGGTCTGGGACTCCTCCTGCAGTCTCTGGTTGTCCTCCCACAGCCTCTTGATCTGACCCTGAAGTCTGATCTTCTCTTCACGCTCCTAAGAAAGATGGACAAAGTTAATAAACTAAACAAGCTATTGAGAAGTTAAATTTGGAAGAAAAATAAGTAAATAAATAGATAATAAGAATACAGATAATAGAATGAGTGCCTCACAAGAACAACGTAGGTAAACAATAAAATCTAAAAACAAAAACATGCAAGACTCAATCTAAACACTGTCCTCTCTGTATAAATATAATAAACACTGTTGGGTGTTTACATAAACATCTCAGTGAGTCCAACTACATACAACTTAAGGGCTTTGTGGGTAGATTTTAACATTTTGAATCTGCCAAAAGCACAACAAAACTAAACCCCTAGTTGGGTGCATGAACATACTGTAAATATCTAGCCAGGTAAAGAACACACTGTAACTGTGTGGAGTTTTGCTTCCTGCTGTCAGTCAGCTGCAAGCTCATTGCTACTGCCTTGAGGGTGGTTGAAAAGAGTGAACAATATTAGTTTCCCTGGTGTCAAAATGATCGATTCCTCCTTTAAAAATTAAAATGCAAACAGCTAATGTGTGTGACTGAATGTGTATATGTTTGCGCGTGTTCTCTCCCACCTTCTTCAGGTCCTCCTGGAGCATCTTCACCATGGCCTCCAGCTTAGTCACCTTCCTCTCCAGCCCTATATGACCCTCACTGTGGATATCAAAGAAAACATGTACAGTAGTTGGTAGGGATTTTTTATTATACGAATCGATTCAAGCTCTGCCGATTAAAAAAATGATTGAGAATCGTTTTTCAACTTTGAATTTTCTGAATCATGCAGCCCTAGTAGTTGGCCTTGTTGATACACTCAATAATAAAGAGCGGATCATTTTTTCTCCAATTATGACCTGAAGACTCTGCAGAACTAGGAGTAAACATGGTTTAGATTATGTGCCCTCGACCACACTACCCATTGGTTTACAGTTTATTCTCTACATTCATTCACTGTACCTGTATTAGTAGTTTCTGTTCAACTTCTATTTTCTGTGCAATCTACATTTATTCATCTACTATATATACAGAGTATATATATATATATATACACACACACACACACACACATTCACAAAAACGTCTTATATTTGGACCAATACGGTAATAACAATCTTAACAGTAGCTGTACAATGAGAAGACTTAAATTAATTATTATTATAATTGAGAAGACTTAAATTAATTGATCTAGTTTTTTTTAGTGGTAGGTAACTATGATTAGCTTAACAGATGAGGTAGTGAACTACATATTTTCCTTCAAAAAGGAAATCAACAGGCAACACTTGTAATCTTTGTCTTGTTTGGTTGCAACAGGTGCAGTCCTGTGTCCTGCATATTTGTTGTGTGTGAGGATTTTGGACTTTGGTATTCGTATTTCCTTTTAGGTGTTATTAGGGTATGGTGTAAATGGAAGTAAATAAAATGTTGAAACCAACTGGTAAAGAGCGTATGGGTGTGGTGTTACCTAGACGAGGGCCGTGACAGTGGAGCAGGCTGCAGCTCTATGTGGGTCTGTTGGGGACTGGAGGCGCCACTATTTCGGTGGTTTGAATCTCCGAACACATAACTTCTCTGGACTAGAAGAAGACAGAAATGGAAAAAAGGTGAAAATAAGTCTAAGTTACAAATACACAAAATTAGAGGCAGGTGCATAATAAATAAGAAATGCCTCTAACTGAAAAAGTAGGTAAGACTATTAATAATGTAAAATACATACACACATGGTGTAACAGTGTACTGATGACAGTCTACATCATAATAACTGGACACAACCTATGCTACTTTGACGTTATCTTTATTAATATTTATTTATTGTGGGATCATAATATACAGAATTCCCTCAAGCAAATTGCTTGAGGGAATTGCTTGAAAGGAGAAGAACCATAAAATGAAAAGAAATGTGTGCACTTATTAGTAATTGGTAATACCGTAGTGTGTGTTTCTTTCACTCTCAAATGTACTGGCCACATCCACCAGGTGTGTCCATTCTAGGGGGCTGTCCCTGTCTTGAGACGGGAGGGGCATCAGCTCCTGAGGGAGGGGTCCACGATGGCGCTCCACCAAATCCACCAATGATGTGTCAGATGCTGAAAGGTCACCTATAAACAGAAATTAGGTTGTGGAAAGAACTGAATCTCAAACTATCTTTTTTTATGGCCATTTTGTATTTTCAATCAAAATGGAATTCAGCCAAATCAGACCATCTATCAGACACACACTTTCAGTTTATTACAGTTACATTATTTCAGAATTAAAAACAAATCACATGACTTAGTGAGGATGTATTAACCATCTATTCCTTCACTGCTGCCCCTCTATGGATAAAATGGCCACATAACATGAACTATAGTTACAAAATAAAGTCTGTGAAAATTGATAGAAGCACCTGCAAACATCTTCTGAATGTGAATGGACTCCAGCTGTGATAAACCTTTATGAGCAAGAAATCTCTTTCTTACCGTGGAGTTTGACTCCCAGCTTATAGGAAGGCCGTCGGAGGGGAACTCCGCGGGTGGTGGGTGAGCGTGGGAGGGTGGAGCAGCTGAAGAGAACATCACCACCGAGTGCCGGGTCAGCCATTGAGTCGCACAGTGGAGGAAGGCGCTGGCCACGATAGATACTCTCATCAGACAGGGTGCGATGGAGTGAGCGACGGTGGCTGAGAGGCTGGCTTGGTGCTGATTTCTGGTGGTGCTGCAGGATGGGGGGGAGATAATTGAAGTGTTTTTGTAATATTACTAAAACACAGGATCTACATAGATCTAAGAGATTATAGAAACATGGCTAGCAGAAGTCATTTCACAATATGTTGCCATGTGTCTATTAACAGGTTGTAAGATTTTACAAACAAGCCATCAGATGTACCTTTTCCTTATGTCTGCGTGGTGGTGGAGGGCTGTCTGGGGCACTGTGTCGCTTCACATCTTCCTCCATAGTAGATTTAGCATGAGGCTGAGGAGAGTGCATATCCCGAAGAGAGGGCCTGGCTGCTGGGGTTGGAACAACGTCCCCACCACTCTCTCCTGGAGACTTCCTAATAAACACATGGATGCAGCCAGAGACAATTAATCCACCACAATCAGGAGACAAATTATGCACGCTGCACTGATAATCTGCTGTCCCTTTATTCTAACAATACCACTGATGAACAGTTATGTTATGTGGTCATTCAGCGTCTCCAGTAGAGCCTATAATTGGGAAACTGCATTCAGGTACTGCATCATTTAAGCCTTCAGTGTAATAGCATCTTCAACCACAAGGGGGTAATCAAGTAACATTGATATGATTGATACCAAAAGACATTAATAGGAAAGCACAGTGGGTGGATAAGTAATAGGATCAAATGCAGTGTTACAGAGTAATAAATAAATCCAATAAATACGGTCATTGTAAAGCTAATAATGTTCAATTTTGTGAGCGCAATATAAATATAGGGATGATGAGAAAAATAAACACTGCATCATCACCTCTCCCTGGTCTCAGCATAAATGCAACATTATAAGCTTTTACAAAGGGAAGTATTGATTGAGTGTTATTGTGATTGTGAATACATTGAATAATATTGTACAAGGGTTCTTGTTAATTTGTCCACTCCCTGCAGGAAGGTAGGTATATTAGGTATGCTGTTACAAAACCACATGTACCAGCATCCACCAGGATCAAAACACCATAAAAATTGAATGTTGCGATGAGTGTCAGCTAATGCACCTATGGGCAATTTCTTTTTAAACTCTGCAAACTCTGGTGCCACCATTAATGTAAATATGTGCAACAGTTTTAAACCACCGCTGGATTGGGAACAACAATTAAAGACCCACTTTATTGTTTCCTAGTTTATATACATGTTTTCTCCTTACTTGCGTGTGTCTCCAAAGTCAACAGAATTAATGGTGGAACCGGGTTTCCTCCAACCAATCAGGTACTTGGACTGAGCTCCTTGGCGGGGGTAGAAGCTCTTGGGCCCAGGGGATGGTGAGGACTGGGATGAGGGGGAGGTGGTTGAAGGGGAGGACTCATCTCTTGGGGAGCTGTGGCCTGAGTGCCTGGCACTGATTGGACAGAGAGGGGGGAGAATGAGGATCATGGCAATACAACACAAATGAGACAAGCTTAGACACTGATGAAAGATAAGAGCAAGAAACCATTTTAAGGCAATGACAAGATTTTGTTATAGCTTACTTGGATTCTATATTGTTTAGAAAGAAGAATCAGAACATGTTTATCCCAGTAGTTTCACGTTGTGTTTAAGTCTTAAGGCAAGAATTAAGACAAATCGGAATAGTGTACCATTCTAATCATCTAGGAATTTCCATTATTGAGATACAGTTGGAAAATTATAGTTTCACCTGCAGTCAAACACATTTCAGAGCTCTCTTATTCCTCCTCCGCCACACCACAGAATACAAATGGAGCTTAAATGCTGAACAGGTGATGTCCAGGTCATGAACTGTAACTGTATCTGAACGAGTGAATAGACTTGCTCAAACAGGAAGCGCAAGACACTGGAATTTTCTCAGCTCTGGACACCAGTTCCTCTATGAAAAGTTGAACACATGTTCTACATTTCCTGAAGCCTAATGTGGAAAGATAAGAGAGAGTTAAAATTACCCCCGTGCTTGGTTTCCAGGAAAGACTCATTGAGAAGGAGGTGGTCTAGTGTGTGTTCCTCTCGGGCGAAGTAATATTGAGTTGAGTAATGAGAATTGGAAACATGTTGCAGAGGTAAGACAAATACTGCCCTGACACAATGATTAGGTGGAAGAGGTCAAGATGCAACTTTAGATTTACACTTTATTAATTATTATTCAGTGCTCCTGGAAGCACTTTCACATCTGTATTATCCTGTTTGCAACTGGTTGTGTTATATATGTTTTTGTGCATATTTCTGTGTGGTTGCTATTGGTCAACTGCTTGTCCTATTAAAGTTACAGTGACAGAATAATAAGTATTTATTTAAAACAGAACGCTGACTGACAGATGCTGATTACCTCATTCTGACAAAATCATGTTTTTTTCAGGTTTCTTTCACAGTTCTTTAAAGTGAGTAGGAAGTTTTTGAGAAAGAAGTAGGGTAGGCTTACGTTTGTTAGGCCTCAAGGATACGCACAATGCGTTTTGGTAAGAGACACTAAATGTAAACATTCCTCTTTTCTTTCTACTCCACTGGAAGCATTTAAAGCACTGGCTCTCAACCTTTTTGGCTTTAAAAACCAAGCAATACCTACCCGTGGCCTCTCATAACAGGGTGTTCATGTTAATGCACAGTAAGCAGTTCAACCAACCTCAGATTGTTTCATTTGAATAGTTTATTTTTAGAGTTGCTATTTTAAAGAAAAAGAAAGGCTTTGAGAAAAGTCAAAGTAATAAACAAGCAAAATAGTTTTTGTCTTAACTTGTTAATCATATCACAACCACTAAAATCAGTTTGTAACCACTCCCTTAAAAGTAAAGGTGTGTACTGCACTTCAAGTTTTACATAGACATACTAACCCCTCCTCACACAAACACTTAGAAATATACAAAAACACATGGACAGACCTCGAGTGTGATCCAGCCTCACTCAGACTGTAGGTACTGCTGTCTCTAACAAGGAGATGCGTAGGTGGGGTTCGGCCTGTGCCGTCCTGGCTCCTTTCTGCTGGAGGGCCCGGAGACTCTGCTGCAGCTGGCGACCTCTCCAGCATCCTGCGACCTCCCTCGGTGGGGCTGTGCCATGGGGACACTGACCGCTCCCTGCTTTCCCTGCCTCCACTGGGAGCCAGTAGGGAGGTGGTGCTGCCGTGATGAGAGTGGGAGTGTGTGTGGTGGGAGGCTCCATAAGAGCTGGTGTCAATGCCGCTGTCGGCTGAAGCCCCCTGCAGGTAGCCCCCTCCACCCAGGCCGTTGGGCTCTGGCTCACCCTGGTCACCGCTTGAGCCTCCACCCGCTCCCATTTCGTACCATTTATCGCTGTCACTGTGGCCCCCGCTGGAAGCTGTGCTGGATAGAGTGTTACTGCTGGAGTGCCCAGAGTAAGGGCCGTCAGACTGCCAGGACAAACAGAAAGTGGAAGAGCAAGGGTAAATGTAGGGCTCGGTGGTGTTAAATGTTTTTGCTTTACTCCTCGTAACAGCCTTAGGTTCGACTCTGACCAATGGCCGTTTGCTGAATGTCACACACCCCCTCTCTCCCCTTTCATGTCTTTAGCTGTCCTATATAAATAAAGACCTAAAATGCCCCAAAAAAATAATCTTAAAAACAAATTTGACTTTGATACCAGTTCCTGAATGCCGATTTTCAATACCAACGTTGTAAAAATCCATTTTAACAAAATGAAATTACAACATTACGGCACAAATCGTATTTATTTTTCAGCTCCTACTACATGAGCCCCTTTTCTGTGCGTAACATAACGTTTTACTTTGTGTCTCCACAACATGTTAGACCGCCAATTACAAGCATTATTAGATCTAGGTAGAAGCATGCTGCATCCTTATTGGCTCATTGACTGATGAAATTCAGTATTGAGATTTTGGTACTCAATTAAACTGTACTGTCAAAAATCTGAAGGCATAAGTAAATAGTGTAAGACAGGTGTAAAGCCTGACCTGGCTGCCCTTCTTCGGGGAGAGGTGGATGACCTGCTCCTGCCTCTGGATGCGCGGAGCTCCAGAAAAGCCTTGACCAGACTTGGAGACTGGGGCCTCTGCAATAACACAGACGGTGTTAGTAAAACACAAGTACAGAACCCAGCGGTAGTGGTGATTGGTACTGAGGATTTGTTAGTGATTCAGCAGAAGAGTCGTTCTCCCCTCTGGTCACTTATGTGTATTTTGCAATTACAGCACTCATGCTTCCGGTAGGTTCATAATGATGGCATTGTTTTAATTTTGCCTCTGCCATGTCCATGGACAAAAACTAAGATCACTTATGATCAAAAGTAATAAACATCAAACAGAAATTTGCTGGCTTTGTTTGCTTTGGGCAAGCTGTTGTGTGTGTGTGTGTGTGTGTGTGTGTGTGTGTGTGTGTGTGTGTGTGTGTGTGTGTGTGTGTGTGTGTGTCCTGAAGCAAAACTCGAGGTACAAATGGGACTGTTGTGTAATTGTCTACATGTTATGCAACAAGACATACAGAGTATGCAGCTAATGACCACAGCACCGTGAAAAGCAGAGCTAAGGGAGGTGTCATAACATCTGCTCTGGTGAGTCTAGTAATGTAGTGAAACCCCCATATCTCACTTAGAATATTCATTACTCCACATAGTTTTCTCTGCATAGCAGACCAAAAGCCTCTCTGCACTAATTAGAGATGGTTCCACATGTGCATGCTTGCTTGTTTGAGTGCTTGTGCATATATAGGCAGTATATGACTACATGTGTGAGGTTTTGTTTCTTAAGCATTGTTATTGATATAATTGGTTAACCACATGCAAGTACAAAAATCCTGATATTTTATGAAAAACCAAAAGCACAATATCTCAGCCCCTTGTGATTAATGTGTGCACTCCTGCAGGCTTTGTTAAATCAAAAACACTGTTAAGGTAGCTGTGCATATGAAAGGAAGTCACGACAAATAGCAATTTTCAAGATCTCAACGCATGAATTAATCATAAACCTGCCACAGGATGTCAAAAACAAAATTGGAGCAAATGGTGTGTTAAATAGATGCAACAGGAACACTTAATGCAATAATTACTCTAATGCAAAACAATGTATAGGCTACTTTAAGGGCTAAGTTAATGTCTTGTTTTCTTGTGACAGGAATTGAAGAGCAAAAGTTTTCTGTCCTTTGCATGACTTGTGTTATTTCTGTACAGAGCACGGCCACATCATCGTTGCTGAAGACTCTGGTCAAGGGGGTAAAAATGTTAAGGAAGAGGAAATGACAGAACTCTTAACCACAGAGACAGCAAAGCAGACTGTGTAAGGCTGAACACTTGGCGGACACAGTTTGAACTGGCCCAGCCGGCATTGTTCCACCCTGCCCAATAAAGACATAAGGGCCATTAACAACCACAAAATGAAAGACTAGAGCCTTTCTCTCTGATTGTGGCGGTCAGGAACAGGTTGAGGACATGGCTGAAAGTAGGCTGGTCAACAACCAACCAAAGCAACATCCTGCTGGGAATTAGAGTGGCATGTAGTTTTTTGTGGCTTTCAGAGACCAAGCTGGGGAAAAAGAAGGAAACTCTCCAAAAACAGGGCATGGGAGAATACTCTTAAATAAAATGAAAACCAATGTACAAGAGAATAAAAAGATGAATGAGAGGCAAACATAAATGGCAGTAGAGAATGAGGAACAGACGGGAGGGAGGAAGTGAGGGAAGGAAAGGCACACAAAGGAAGCTTGGCCAACTGTGTTGACAGGAAAGTAGGGAATGTCTCCCCTTTCTCTTTCTTCAACCATATAGAATAAAGTGCCAAAGGAAAAGCCATATACTTTAATTGAGATCATTGTTTGGTCTCATTTCCCCAAGTATTATATCTTTCCTTTTTCTGTTTGTCTCATTATCTTTCCACCTTTTTGTCTGCTTGCAGAGAAATTAAGCACACGCAAACAACATACACACAATCTTTCAGAGTGGATATCTGTCATTATAAAGGATTTAGTAAAAAGGATAAATATGGGTGATTTATTTTCCTGTCAAGTGCCGTCACATATAAAACCACATCCATACACACACACATCCACAGACTATTGTTTAGAAAACCTGCATGAGTAAAAAACATTTACATTGCTGAAAATATCAGAATCTACCTTGAATTTTAAGACACTGCACCGTCTTCTCTGATAAAGGTTTACTGTATTTACTCCATTTCTCCACAAGATATACCTGTTGAGCCTCGTTCGGCTCCTCCTCCTTCATCCATTCTCGACCAATTGGGAGTGGACTTTCCACTGGACCCGCCCTCTCCAACCACCTCTCGTCTCTCCCCAGACATCGGAGAGTGGCGGCTGCCTGCAAACCTGGTAAAAGAGCACACAAATCAGGATACTTAGATTTCTTTATGCAGCTTTTTTATCAGCTAAAAGTGTGTTACCACTGATTAAAAATGCAGCGCTAGATATGACAGAAGAATAGCGTTTGTAAGACAATACATTTGACCACAGGCTGTAGTGAGTGGAAGTATAAAAAAGATGCTAAAAAATATGTTCTGTCAAGAGCACTATAATATAAACACACAAATGTTATCACTTCACTTTTCCTACACGGTTACAATTGTGGAACTCAATAAATCAGCTTCCTAAAAGTAAAACAAGGACTCCAGTAGAAATAGTATGAGTGATGGTAATCTAGAATGCTTTCTAAAGATGTAAAACTGAGTAACACAATAATACCAGCTCATGACCATACAATCATGAAAGAAACATGTAAATAATAATTATTTTAAATATCATTTATAATAAAAATGAAACATTTTAGAAGTAACACAAGGCAACAACAAATGCTTTCGTAATAGCCAGAGAATTTGTTGCTTCCTTACTGCTCAGGCATGGACTTCTGTCTCCAGTGAGCAGAGCTTCCGGTGGCGTCACTGGAACAAGACAGGTTGCTGGGAGAGCTGCGATTGTGAGGGGAACGCCCCAGTGCCAAGGAGGAGGCCAGGCTATAGCTCTCACTGCCCGGAGACATCCTGGAATACAAACATTCAAACACACACACGCACGTTAAGAATTTACAAGCACGTGGAAATAGAGGAACTAAAGGAAGGTGAAATAAACACAGCAAAGCATTGTAGGAGCTAAATGTTCTAAGTTGTTCCTTCAGAGGAAATTCCATTGATTGCTACTTCGTGGCCACAGTTCCCACGAAAATAACATGAATAGTTTAAAGCTTTGGTTTAAAAATCAGCTACATACCCAATGGCTGTCGTTTGTGTGTTTTGTCGATACACTAGCTTGCCGAATTTGCAATGATAAATATTAGATTCTTATAAGCAATGTCTAAATACAAGGGGCTCTAACCTCTTGGTGTCCAGGGGCCGGCCATCACTACTGACACTGCGAGGGATGGCTGCGCCCCTCTCCAACCTCTCAGCTGACAGGGTCTTCCCCACTGAGCTACCCAAACTGATGGCCCGGTTGGGCGTGTGAGGTTGTGGCGAGGCAGTCAGTGACTGCTGAGGGCTGCTGGAGGTCCTCTGCCACTTGTTGTTGTTGCTGCGGAAGGGGAACTTGTATTCGAAGGAGCCACTATCACTGCTGCCGCCCTTGTATTCTGACACAGGCATCCGATAGAGCTCTGAACAGCCTCTGTAGAAAAAGAGGAAAGACATTTTGTATGAGAAGAAAGAGTTGTGTGTGTCAGTGTCAGTGAGGGTACATTTAGCTTTTCTTTCTTTTAAGCAGGGATTTGTAAAGGTCTGAAATAAGATTTTGTGTGACTTTTTAAATATCCAATGACACAAATAAAAAAAGCTGTTTGTGTGTGTGTGTGTTTATTTGATTATTGGCTTGGTGCTCTAGTATTTTATTTGGTCTCTTGAAGTAATGTGAATAACCAGTGAATTAATGGTATGAGAGTAATTCTGTTAACTGTTTCTCCAGATAACTGTATAATATATTAATTAAAGGGGAAAGAATTATGGTACCACTCCCATCCCCACTTACCTGCGCGGAGTGGCGTCATCATGTGGCGGGATGATAACAACACGCACGGTCACTGAGGTCCGCAGGAGGTCAATCATCTGCTCATGGGTCAGTGATGCTACAGCAACTTTGCAGATTTCTACCAATCGGCTTCCTTGCCGCAGTCCTGCCTGCCAGGCGTAACCATATGGCTCCACCTATTAGTAACAGAGTTTGATTGCATTAGAGCTCTAGTAGTGACATCTTAATATCCAAGATGGTCAAAGTGTCCACATATGCCATCACGTATGTTTAAAAGTAGTTTTTCTCCATTATAAATAAATAAATCACCATTTGTTTTCCTATTATGTGATTTCGAGTGACAGGTGTGAAATTACTTACAACCTGGCTTTTCATATTCATATATTTAGACATTTTGAAACAATACAGCACATTTGATATGAGATAATGCATCAAATAACAAATCACAATGTCTAAAGTGAGGAAAGCAATGGTGTTTTCCCCATAACGCCTTGCTCTATCATCACTTGAGCTTCTGCGCAAAAGTCACCGGACGCCACAATCTTCTGAACATAGCAATACTGTGAAATACAGAGAGAGTTGTGTGGAGCTTTGTAGCAACTTTGGCAATGGCTTAAATGTAATGGACATTCATTAATATCAAAAGCTTACGCACTAAAGCTTTAAATAATAAAATGTGTAACATTCTGTAATACTGGTTATTACTGTTCCACAAATTGTGTAGCAATAGACAGCAACAAAGCAACTTTCCCTCCCTGCACTGTGAAATAAATGATTATCAGTAAATAATTTAAAGCTACAGCTAAAATAAGAACTAATCCAATAAAAACAGAAACAAATACAAGCGCAGATCATCACATTAACCAGTAGAGTAAGGTTCAGATCTTCAGTGCAAACATGTTCTACTGCAATGCAATAGATGTACATTTTCAGAGTACATTTTCAGAAGAACATTTGGGTTCTGTGCAGACAGATACCTCAGCCACGATGCCTTCATAGTTTACGTGGAAGCCCAGCTGCCCCAGACCATTTCGACGAAGTGTCATCTCTGATGTTTCGCAGCCCTTCGTCAGGAACTGGACATAGGGAGGGCAGAGAGAGGCACAAAGTACAGATGGAAGATGAACTGGCATAAATTATCAAAGGAGAGAAAAGAAAAGAGGTGGGGGGAAACAAAGAAATAGAAAAGGGGACATTGTGGGAAAAGGATCGCAAACTTATAGCTTCCACACCCTCAGACAAATTTGCAAATCCACCAAACATTATTTTCATGTGTAGAATCAGTTTGGGAAAACTTTTAATAAAATACTGGAATAATAAGTCTTCAAATGTGTAGGTCTGCATGTTCAGTGCATATGAATTAGAGTGCGGATCGGGCCGGATTTTTCTGTCCGAGCCCGGCCCGCGTCCAACAGAGCAGTAACCGAACCCGACCCCAGCCCGACAGGCATTAAGATATTTCTGTCCGAGCCCGACCCGAGCCCGACACAGTTAAAATCGCATTTGTTTCTCATACTAATGACACATGTACGTTTGTTTGTGTGGAAAGCCGCTTTTATTAAGCAATTGTAGGAAGGCATTGGGAAATGTCAACAGATGAGCGCATCAATGCACAGCTGACTTTCCTTCGTTTTCAATAGTTTTAAAATCTCCTGCGGCCAACTTCTTTTTAACATCTTCCATCGCTGCGCTGCCACATGGAGCTTAATACGCACGTCTTTTGTTGTCACAGCACACAGGAAGACGGATGTTAGGGTAATATTTGGCATTTATTTTAAGCTGTTTTAAATTCAAAATGTTCAATGCCTTATCGCGCTGATGTGACCGAGCCCGACCCGAACCCGAGCATCCTTTCAAAAAATCTGTCCGAACCCGGCCCGACCCGTCGGGTACCGTCGGGTCCCGTTGGGCTCGGGTCGGGTATTCATCCTCTAATATGAATATATGCTTCCACCTAAAAATTTAAGAGATTTCTTTTAAACAACTTAAGTGATCACTTAGAGATGCATGACCATGAATACACGCACGACAAGTGACAGAAATGAGAGCTTGAAGTTGTGTTCACACAGAGATGTGTTGCTTAGGAGAGACACTTTTGAACTCTGTTTATTTCATGGAAAGATGTGACTCTTAGCCTCCAGGCAGGGCAGGGAGCGCTGTGTACTGGTGGTGCTTATTTAAGTGAGGTAGTGAGGTAGAAAAGTTAAACATAGTTTAATTTTTAATGAGAAACGGCTGGGAGCCAAACTGCAAAGGGCAACCAATAATGACAAATGCTAATCTGGTAAAGCAAATCCTCATTCCCAACTACTTTCCCCTTGTGGTCAGTCACAATCCTTCTTTTCTTCCCTCTAGGTACGCCCCCGGCGGTTTCAGGGCACCTTGCATTTCCTTGTCTAATCAGGGAGTTAGCAAAATGCTATAGACACTCCAACTCAGTGAAAGATAAATGGAAGTGAAACTCAAGGATGGGTAAATAAATCATGCTGAAAGACTGGCACCCTGATAGGAATTGTTATGATGCTCGGATGTTTCTGAATGTGTGGTTAGGACAGGAAGAGAGTACAAGAAAAAAGGAAACAAGCAAACAAGAGGGAAAAAAAGAGTAGAGAAGAGGGGAGAGGGAGAGGAGAGAGAGAGAGAGACACCCAAGGCCACTTCCCTTCCTCTTTCTGGGAGCGAGGTAGTCCAAATGATTGAAGATTAACGCAAGATGCATAAAATGCAACATGAAAGTGAGCCACAAAACGATGTGTGTTCCAATATGTTTGTATGCATGTTTGCAAATCAAAGATGGTAAACTCAATCCAGGTTACATAAAAACATGATGAAATACCATCGCATGCGCACGGACATGCATCCACACAGACTGAAGGTGGGGAAAGGCTGGGGAAATGAATGTATTCTAAAGCACTGATGATTGCATAAGAAAACACCTTTTTTCCAACTAGTTTCCATGGAAACAGCTAAGAAAGAGCTATCACCACTTTACTGTATGTGTAGGTGTATGAGCCATTAGGAGTATGCTGTCCAGAGGTGTTTCTAAAACTCCCTGAATAAGATGAGACAGCAGCTTTGGCACGTAAACACAAACATGTTGTCATTCTGTCAGACTGATAGCCAACAGTAAATAGTAGAAGACCGTGAGTGGGCTAGGTAAATCATCAATGGC
Source organism: Etheostoma perlongum (assembly GCA_026937815.1). Classification (NCBI taxonomy): domain Eukaryota; kingdom Metazoa; phylum Chordata; class Actinopteri; order Perciformes; family Percidae; genus Etheostoma; species Etheostoma perlongum. Next base: position 6,981,721 of record CM049388.1, on the reverse strand, counting down.
AGCCAACAGCATTTTAGTTTGGTTTGTGAGCACGTGTCTCTTCACACGAATAAATGTTGACTTCAGCCATTCCTTTGTCTTACTCAGTTTACCAACATGGAGTCGGGTTTCATTTTGCAGCGCAAGTAGTGCCAACCACTTGGTTACAGGGACCAAAAATGTAATTTGATGAAACTGACAAAACACATTATGCATGCATTAAGCACAACTATCAGTGCTATCACATATGTCATGTATTGGTGCGTGTGTCTTCTAACCTCTAGACGTTTGACCACCTCTTTGAAATCCTCAGTATTATTACTGATACTCCTCAGAGACACACTTTCTCCCCGCTCGTAGAAAATCCTCAAAGATGCAGGGCTGCCCAGCGTCCAGCCAATCACGTCCTTAGTGGCACAGTTAAACACCACAGCTTTGGCTTCCTGGTCCAACAGGATGAGAAAGTCATTGGAGATAGAAAGGAGGGCCTCCAGTTCCCCTCCGGTCCCGTGATCCTCAACGTGGACCAGCCAGGTCACGGCCCCCAGGCTGCGCAGCTCTGCCCCTTCATATGGCTTGCTCTTCTCTTTTTTCTTGTGGGCCAGTGAGATGAAAGGAAACTTTCCAGAGGGGTCGATGGGTGTGCTGGTGGTGTGGCGCTCAGCCAGGTCGCGCAGGTACTCCTGGCGTGTTCGGGTGGCCATGGCACGGAACTTGTGTGACTTGTGGGCAGCATTTTCTGCATTGATAACCTTGGCAAGCAGGAAGTCCCGGAACACAGAGGACTTGGGAAAAGCCACACCTTCTGGAATAGGGGGGCCAAAAGAGGGCACGTCTTTGGAACGAGTGACAGCAACACTGCAGGAAAGAAGCAGACCAGGAAGAATAGAGTAGGCAAGAGAAGAAAGTTGTGAAATGGGAGATGAGAAAAAGTGATTGTTAACAAATCAGTTGTTGCAGTATTGACCAACAATTTGGCCAAATTAGGGTTGGTATTTGGTTTCAACATCATAGATCTGCGGCTTACTAGTAGTGTTTTAGCAAACCGTAAATTTACTGAGAATGTCAAATCACATCTAAGCAAGTAATTATGTCTTTAAGATTTATAGCAAAACATAAATGAATGCTGGCAGATTCTGCAACAGACTTTGTTTGATCTAAAGCATTAAAGCCTCATGTTGCCTGTTTTATCACTCAAGTATGGGAACATAAAAGGACCAACTCTTAACTGGTATACTGTATCTGCCAAGACAAATACAAAAACATAATGTGAAAGTGGAAAGGGCAACAGACCTAGTTCCAGTCTCCATCTTTCTTCTATTGCAAATATGTTTCTTATTATAGGTTTCTGGATTATCTGTTGTCTACCTCAATCTTAGTCTAAATCTGTTTACATAATATGTATTAACAGATTTTCTATTGTGTTGAGGCTATGTACATTTGCCTTGTCCTTTACTGCAGTATGCACTTCTTGTCTAGGTCCTCCACCTCCCTTGTCCAAATCCCCTTTTCCTTTGATTAAGTCCTGGAATGGCCATCTGAGGTCGTTTGCCACATCTGGTATGTCAGGAACTCAGCTGTGCAGCCTTTGAGAGGCAGGCGAGTTGAGGGGAGTGTACTATTCCAAATCTCCTACCCAAAGCTCCGGAAAACCTCCTACCCAAAGCTCCAGAATGAGGGAAAAGGAAAATGCGGTTGAGACAGGAGGACTGTGTGGGAGTCTCTGAAAGCATATGGGAATTATTGCTTGCTGGAAAAATGTTTCTTTCGGTTATGTGAGACAAACTGATTTACAACTTGATCTGTTGAATGTCTCAGTCTAAAGTGGCTGACAAAAAAGAGGTTAGCAGTGCCCTGAAATGGCTTTTTATGACCCACAAAAAGCCCAAGTTTAATATAGGACACCTGTCCTGGTCTCAACCTCTCCATGACCAAATGAGCTCAATCCCAGATCCTCTCCCAGGTGATAATTACCAGCTGACTAGAGCGGCATCAGAAGTCGGAGACTTCATCTCACACGCCTCCCTGCTGACATGCATTAGCACACATGTTGCCACCAGGATTAATCGCTTTGTCTAATAATCAACTAAAATCAAAATGTCACCCACATATTTCTAAACATACCTTAGAGACACCCTGTCCTGGAGACGTGCCGTGTTCAATTATACTAAACGTCAAATTGTTGACCTCATTTTCCACCTTTCCTTGTTTGTGACAGACAGAAGATAGAGAGGAAACTATTTTATTCTGGTTGAAATTGCCTCAGAGAGTGAACACACAGACTTTCATGGTACAGTGTTGCTGGGAATTACCTTAGTAGTTGCTACAGTAGTAGGTCAAAATGTTACATGGCATATGTACTGAAATCATTGACATAAACAAGATTAAGGGAAGAAAGCGGGGTGTGTATACACATGTGTAAGTGGAGGGTCATGCAAACACACTGACAAACCTCACTGCAGCTATTATAGTTGGCATTTGAGTTGGTTTAAACAGAACTACTAGTGCATTATTAGTATGAACCTTCTTACCTTTATTTCTACCTTCATAAAATATTTAAAGAGCCCCTATTATGCTTTTTGAATTTTCCCATATTTGAGTGTGTCGTATAGTTTTTTATGTATGTAATAGATGTATAAAGTACAAAAAAAAAACATTTCACTCCAAATGGAGACAAAGAAAATGCAGGGGCCTGTGGCAAAAAGTTGAGACAGGCTCCACTTTTGGAGAAACACAACCCCACGTCACGCTGCGGTGGCCAACCATATAACCTGCAATCACACTTGTCAAACTGTCAGTCGGTTTTGAGGCGGTGTGAGAATCCTGCACCGACAATCCAGAGTTCTCGTGAGAGCACAATTTGAATTTGCTCGAGTTACTCTGGCATTGAGTAATGCTGCTCATTATATCATTATATATACCCATATAGCCGAGGTGCACCAATCACATCGGTGTAGCTGATATAGGTGGGCCAGAGGCGAGCTGAACAGATGACGAGAGTTTAATCTACCAGTTAGCTCTGCTGGTCGCTAAGCGTATGGGGCCCTGTATACGTCACCCCATGTATTGTTGTGATTGGTTGTAGTGGTATCCAATTGCGTGCAATGAGATTTTCAAATGCTCGCTTGTTACCGCCCCTCGAGATGGGCAACTTTCATTACTCAATGCCGGACCCTTAATCTTTTAGATGTCAGTCTGGATTTACAGGCTAAGAATCCTGTACAGGAAACATCACTGCCTCTATCGTACAAGAAAGTTTTAAAACACCAAACACAAGCTGAATGCTGGCCAAATAACACATTTGTCTCGCTCGTCTCTTTCCATTCTCTCTTTCGGTCGGACACATCAGTCTATAAACAATATGAGGGAAAACAGTAACTACTGGTGCTACATTGGGGGGGTTAAAGAACACAACAGGACATCACACAAATGGGCCATTTGAGTAGCACTCCCACCACCGCACAACCCTGCAGAAAATCGCTGGATTGCTTTTTTTGATCAGAACCCAACTTAATGCGTGCATTCATCTCTTTGTTTTGGTTTGTTGTCCCACAACTTTACTGTTTGGGTTCACTCTTGCCGCTCTCATCAGCCTCTTTTCCAGCTGCAAATGCTCCAAAAACACACTGCATCCTACCTGCCCAGCACCAAATGACAGAACCGGCAAAGTCAGTGACTCCCTGGTGAACACAGTTTAGCATTGAGCAGCTAAAGAGCACAATCATTTTTGTCAGGAATTGGTGTATCTGCTGAATGTGTATCTGAGGGACTGCTTTGAGTCGACAGACTGGAATGTACTGCAGGAATCATATCATCATACTACTCACTACCTGAATTTCTGTATGGACATTGTAGTTCCCACAAGAACTGTACGCTGCTTTCCAAATAAACCGTGGATCACCAGTGATATCAAGGACCTCCTCAATAAAAAGAAGAGGGCGTTTAAAGAGGGGGCCAGGCAAAGCTGAAGCACGTACAGGGGGAACTTAAGGTCAAGATGAAAGAGGCAAAGGAGGATTACAGAAAGAAGGTAGAGCAGAAGCTGCAGGAGAACAGCCTGAAGGAGGGAATGAAAACCATCACTGACTGCAAGAAGAAGAGTACCACAGTGGAGGGGGGTGTGGTGAGTGCAAACCAGCTCAACCAGTTCTACAACAGGTATCAGGTCAGAGGAGAGCTGAGCAGACTCCGCCCTGGGAAAGCAGCCGGTCCAGAAAGTGTGTCCCAGACTGTTCAAGGCCTGTGCGGGGGAACAGGGGGAGCCTCTGCAGCATGTCTTCAACCTGAACCTCTGACTGGGGAAGGTTCCAGCACTGAGGAAGACATTGTGTCTCATCCCAGGTCCTAAGAAACCACATACCAGTGAGCTAAATGACCTTTACTCTGACTTCACACATGATGAAGACGATGGAGCGGCTGCTACTTCCCATCCTCAAACCCAAAGTCAGCCACTCACTGGACTGGCTCCAGTTGGCATACCAGGAGAAGGTGAGCGTGGAGGATGCCATCGTATACCTGTACAGAGCGCAATCTCATCTGGACAAGGAAAAAAGTGCTGTGAGAATCATGTTGTTTGATTTCTCTAGTGCATTTAACACCATTCAGCTTGTCAGACTGGGAGACAAGCATGTGCAGATGGGGATTGATGCCCACCTGGTATCATGGATAACAGGCTGACGGAGAGACCACAGTTTGTCAGGCTGAAGGACTGTTTGTCTGAGACTGTGTTCTGCAGCACCGGAGCGCCTCACAGGACTGTGCTTTCACTGTTCCTGTTCACCCTCTACACTTCTGACTTCAGCTACAGCTACGAGTCATGCCGCATGCAGAAGTTTTCGGACACTGCAATTGTGGGGTGTATCGGGTATGGACAGGAGTACGAGTACAGGAACCTGGTGGATGCCTTTGTGCAATGGTGCAGGCTCAACCATCAGCTGAACACAAGACCAAGGAGTTGGTTTTGGATTTCAGGGGATCTAAACCACACATGGCACCAGTCTCCATTGAAGGGGTCAATGTGGAGGTGGTCAGCACATATAAGTACTTGGGGGTACACATTGACAATAGACTGGACTGGTCAACCAACACGGATGCGCTGTATCGCAAAGAAACGGACTATGAGTAGGATGCTGGCAATCTTGGACAATAACAAACACCCACTGCACAGCACATTCTTTAAACAGAGGGACATGTTCAGTGTCTTCTCTTGCTCAACAAACAGGTTAAGGGGGTCCTTTGTTCCTAGGGCCATCCAGCTCTTTAATACAACACAAGGGAAGAGGGGAAAAATTGACTTTGTGATATATGTGTGTAGATGTGTTTGTTTTGTTATAATTGTCTTGCTACTGGACACCTAAAATTTCCTTTGGGATGAATAAAGTATCTCGCTATCTATAATTACATTGTTTACAATACTAAATCAAAGTATAGTATATGAAAAAGTAACCCAGAATTGTCATTTTAACTAACTTTCACCTTGCAGGGTACTAGCACATCAAATCTTAAATTTCTAAACTGACAGATTATACAAAGCACAAAGTAAGCCACGTAGTCCCAAGGCAATATCAGCCTGCTTTTCAGTAGATGACAAATGAATCACACAGAGTATTTCATAGAAGAGCAGCTGAAGTGGTTATAAGCCAGCTGAACAAATTGTTAAATTAAATGTGACCTTTTATTCTTATTCTTCTCCATCACCACAACATCACTCAATACATTACTCTGGAGCTCTAAAAGCACTTGCTGATCTCAAACACCTGTGAGTCAGTCAATCATAGACCTGTGACTCATTCAGGACAGAGAGAAGTGATAGAGAGACACAGAGAGAAAGAGAGGTTTGAAAGCCAGAGAACAAGACAAAGAGAGGGAAAAAAATGGAATGACAGAAAATAAACACAAAAAGAGATTGAATGAGAAACAAGGGTGAGGAGGAAGTCAAAGAGGGAGTGAAAATGAGAATGTACTGTAATGGGGATTGCTGGGCTGTGCTGTGCTGCTGCTGTGTAATCTTTGTGGCAGGAGGTTTGGTAGCAGAAATGAAAGATCACATTCCTGTGGTTTCAGTGATTTGTGGTCTTATAAATATCCATTGTGTGGGCAGCTCTGCTTTTCCAGTATCCACGACCAGTTGCCCACTGAGGCAAGACAAGAAAAAAACATGTCAATACCTATTGGAGTGAGTGGCTAATAGGTATGTATGTGTGTGGATGGTAGGTACATATAACATGTTTTTGTCTACTTGTGACAACTAGTCCTCAAACCAGAAACCAGGTTTGTGTGGTGGCTTTTCAGGCTAGTGCACATGTAATGCTGTGTTCTAGACATCGGAACAGAGATAAGAAGTCAGGGAATTATGACATTTTCCCTCAAGGGAATGTATTCAGGAAAATATATAATGTATATTCTAACCACACAACCTGGTCATTTAGGCTTAAGATGCAAATTCATTATTATTATTAGTGCTGTCAGATAAACGCATTATTAACGACATTAACGCAAACCCATTTTCACGGCGAAATTTTTTTTATCGCGAGATTAACGTTCTTTTTGGCCTAGCAAACTTTGTAGTTTCTTTCACATGCTGTTGCAACAACTAGTAATGTTAAAAAACCTACAACACCACACCGGATCTAGCTAGACCAGAAACAAAACAACAGGCACGCTGCACACACTTGTTTGGGCTTGCGAGCCGGCCAAAGAGTAGTAACGTTACGTTTTGAGTGGATGGTGAGCAAGAGACAGCGAAACGGATGCCAATAAGATTCAGAATGGAAAGTTTCCTTTTTAAAAGTTGCCAAATGTTCCATTGACAAGACCAAAGTGATCTGTGTGTTTTTGTTGTAAACTGAGCTATCATCGCAGCACGTCCAGTCTGAAATACCCCTTGATGACCAAGCACACAGCTGATGCTAATTCTCCACACCCCCTCGCCAAAGTATTTTTTTCACCCTTTTATTCATGGACAGTGTTACATTGTGTGAGAGATTATTTGCTCCAAGTAAGAATGTTATGTGTGTGTGAAATTGAACACTACAGTAGGCTGTATGCCAATGTTGTTTTAAAAAAAACAAAAAACAAAACATTTGCACAAAGCAAGCCAATCCACTTTTCCATGTTGATAACAGCACTAAATGAGAAAAAAAATTAATGGGAGCAAAAGAAATCAAGGGACATTTAGAAAATATAAAAATGTGTGATTAATTGCGAGTTAACTATGACAATAATGCAATTAACCGGGATTAAATATTTTAATTGACAGCACTAGTTTATTTTTATTCATTGTCACAACACTGCACAGAGAAGAGTAATATGTACCTCAAAGACGTCACATGATAATATTATTAATTAAAAATGAATACCGGTAATCAGACTTAAATCCACCTGTGTAAGGAAATGAGTCATTTTTCACACCATACAACACATGTTCACTGGGAGTTACGTTCAAGGTCACCATTGCCTTATAGTATGTGATGCTCATTTGTCTAGACATAACTGTGATGATACATCTATGTGAAAAAAAAAACTATGATGGTATCTATTTTACTAAGCATACGCAATATGTGTTAAGTGTTTTCTTTAAGGAAAAAAAACAATTCTTGGTAAACATACAGTAGCAGTGGGGCTGTAATATTTTTTGGATAAGTTTGCAAGACCTCATATAAAAACATTTTGACTGCAGCAATTTATATTTCATTATTTAAGAGTTGCATTATATAATAATGTAACAAATACAAATGTTAAATCTGAAATTGTTGAAACTGATAAGCATCTGTGTGTGTATATGCATGTTATATTGGGGGTTGGGTGGCTTGGGGTGCCATGACAAAAAAATCCTTTGAAGAGAGGCCGTGGTTTAAAAATGTTTGGCAACCATGGCTTCAGAAGGCAGAGCCATACTAAATACAAGAAGTGTGCACATTTCCCTGCCCTGTGTGTATGTGAATGTCCACCAAAATACACATAAAAACTTCAAAGCATTTAGGTCATCGTTCCTTAACACCTCATGACTCAGTCATATTCCTTGTGGTGAGTATGAATCAGAAATTTACTTCTGAACCCTGATGTTTTACCTCTATGGAGTGTGTGTGAAATTAGTTTTCACTTCAAAAAACTCCATTTACATTTGTGGTCACAGAAGGCATGTGTAAACAGTATTTGCTCAAATTTCACTCTATTGCTCAGCACTTTGCTTGCGTGTGTGTGGGTATGTGTGTGTGTGTCTCAGTAACAAAGTAGCCTAACAGGAGACAATTAAGACCTCACACAATGTGCTCAGATAGCAATTAAAACAGCCATTAGTGGGAGAGAGAGGAGTCATAGAGAGCAAGATAAGAGAAATTGACAGGAAACCAGATAACAAGACAGAGACAGGAATAAACAATGAGAATGAAATGTCCTTCACAGCTGAACAGGCAGAAAGTTCATTATTTCTTTAAAAAAATTTAGTCGGGGCTGGCACACTGTATTTCCTATTATACCTCTCTGACAATGTGGTAATAAATCGTGAATGGTAGAGAGCGCTCTCAACACCCACAGCCTACTCTATGATGTAGTGGTGGAACTGAAAAGGAAAAAAAAAAGTACAACCATTTGAAGCAACAGGTAAGAGCATTACTGTTTCAGCAGGGATAGGAAGTGATTCATTAAGAAAAGTCACATGTGAATCTCACCTGTAGGAGCTGTTGTCGGAACATGGGTTGTGAGCACGCACAACAACAAAGACGTGCTGGAAGTGTGAGCGAATATTTTTGGGGGTGAAGGGGAGTGCCCCAGGTTCCTGGAACACGATCGTGACGATATCATTCCCAATGTGACGCTTCCGGAGTAACTGAAAAAGCAAAGAGACAGCAGGAGCAACTTACGTTAGATACTGATTTCTATTAAATTACAAAAACAAAAATACAGAAAAACAATGCAAAACTTTTGAATGTTCATAGACAAAGACTTCAGTGTGTTGAGCCCTTTAAATAACCTACCTGTTGCTTATTGTTGGGTGTATGGCAGCATGGTAGACACATGAAACATGATCTCATAGTCTTTGTAAGTGGTGTACATGGAGTGGGTGCCCGTCGAGTCAGCTGAGGGGAATACAAATACATGTGAATTTCTCATGCTTTGGAAAACAGTTAAAAACAACAATATTTTTCCGATCTTAGGCCCCTCTCTTCATGCAGGGTCGGTTTCTGGTTCCACACTCAGATATGGAAAAAGCATTTATATTCCCATGTAAGAATACTAAGTAAGAATATACAAATATTGCCAGTTTACAATAATTTTAAGACTGTGGCATCACATCGGCAAAACTAATTCAATATTAAATCTTCACTTTGTAAAATTATTATTTTGAAATGATAAAAACCATGTAGTCATATATGGAGAACACGTGAACTCCTGGAGCAAGGACATACTGAAAAACTCTTCAAAATATATCTATCTGAATCTCTCTGAAACATTCCAATTATAAACTCCCATATAATCAATTGTATAACCAAATGAATGAACAAGTATAACCAAACATTATCATTATGTTCCCCATCTTCCTCTGCTGCAAATGCGGATAAGATGGCCCTGTGTTCCCTGAGCTCTTAACAGGTTCTGGCCCTAAAGAGAGCCACTGCATGTTAATAACCACCTCCACAGTCTATTGATGTGCTCTGTTCAGAGAACAAAACACAAGGTGTTTAAAAGGCCATACTTAACCTAGCTAGATGACCTCAATTCATTACACTCCTTCTATTGGGAGTGCTTTGCATGGCTGTATTTAATTTACTAGAGGCTACTGAAGGTTGTATTACATGTCCTGCAAAATGTGACTGGGTGTTTTTGTCTGACGCAGCATTACAAGGGACGACTTAATTCATATAAGAAAAGCATGGAGTTGAATATCAAAGCAGACATGATGTAGACATCCATCTTGTCTATAGCAAATGCAAAGGTGGTAGGGCAAAGAAGAGAAGAGGAGCACACACAGTGGATCAGTGTCCCCAATATAATAATCTGACACCAGCGGCCATCTGTCTGAAATTAAAGGAACATTTGTTTTTAAAGGCAGTGCATACCGAGGAAACTGAAAAATTTGTGAAAAGATGTGAAAGGGATTAAAGCAGACTGAGACTTAAGGCCAGAAGGGAGGAGCAGAAGTCTCCAAAGCGTTTCAAACATTTGAGGCTTTATTCATAAACACAAGACTCCTAAACAATCAATGAGGAGTTTGCTGCTGTGGATCAGGCATTAGTAACACCATCGACTTGTAATTACTGTGCATGTACATACTCTTGGTGTCCAGCTGGGCCCGGTATTTGGTGAAGCCTTTGAGTCTAACCCTCTCCCCCAGCAGATGAAGGAACTCCTCCAGTGCAGGACCAGCCGATTCATTGTTGTACATCTCCTCCTCGCTGCTCTGGCCTGCCATGCAGTACATCACCCCCACCTTCCGCTGGAAACTTAACTATGGTGAGAAAACCAAGGTTGTTGCAGTGAAAAGGGGAGATACACGTATATATTACTGTTTAGAAATCATGTCAGAGTAACCATGTTGACATTTTAGGGGGAACTCATGCTGGCATTTCAAGAATAACCACCTTGGGTTGTACTGCAGTGATCGCAGTGCCATTTTCCAGAGAAATCATGTTGACATTTTCAGAGGTTCAGCTTTTGATGATTGCATTAGGGAGCATGAGAATCAAAAGGGCTTGTTATGTGTTTTTCTCCCTTTTTTAGGTTGAGGTGTGTGTTTGTGCATGTGGGCTGATATGTGAGGGAGTTTCTCTACTTAAATTACACATAATAGCCTGTGGTAGTGAACAGATAAATTAAGCATAAATAAAAAATAAAACTAACAATAAATAATTCTGTTCCACAATGAGAACTCCCTCTTTGAAAAATGTAACACCTACACATAAAAGGATTCATAAAACACACAAGGATAATGTCTCGGAAACATGTGTCTTTAGTTAAAAAAAAAAAGATCAATAATGCTAAATGGATTGTATTTTTAAGGAACTATTATGACAGTATGAAGTCTGACTAATACTGTCATTTTACTAATTAGATAGCAGTAATAAAAAGAAATTCTTCCAATATATTCTTACCCCCTGCTCATCCAGCTTCATTAGCTGCTCAGTGACCTTAGGTGTGTTGAGTGCCAGGCGCAGGCAGTGTGCGTTGAGCTCAGGCACCAGGTACTCCAGCACCTCTTTGAGGGGCAGGCCTCGAGCTAGACCATGCTTAGATGTGGAAGGTACTGCATCTTCCAGGATGGAGCCCCTCAGGGTATTTAGCTGGAGACAGGACAACCAGAGGAAGAAAGAAAGAAAATAGGACATGCAAGAGTCAGGACAACCACTGATCGCTTGAGTTTTTTTCATTTGCATTGAAACTGTGGAAGTTACTGGCAAGTACAAATAAAAATAATACATACCATAGTATACTATATTGTAATTTGACATTTACACCTTGTAAATTGTTGACTAATTAAGCTATGCTTAAGCTTGAGTAAATCATATATTTGGTAACATGTCATGTCTTGGTCTACAGTTGTGTCTTTGAGTGAAAACATTGTGACATACTATTAAAAACTTGTGCTGTAGGAGATAAGATTAGATGAGTGGTCCAAAATACAACAATGCCACAGTCATTTCCTATTTTTTTTCTTCTTCACTGATCAGTTTAAAACACTCTCTTATCACCAATACTGAATACAATGCGTTGAACATTTTGAAACACTTCCCAGGGTGATTTTATCTTCAGTGCATAGTACTCTGGAGCATTGCAAATGCTTGGTAACAATAACAGAATCAGTTGATTTGCTGCTTAGATAATTATTCTAGTGGTTGTGAACCTTTTAGCTTGGCCCCTCCCTTTCTGCTCTGCACAATGTGCTGGTGTCAAAATCCCCCTATAGCTGGTAATACAAGCAAAACTAGCTGTCCAGCCATCAGTAGAACTAGGGAAGTCACAAGAACCGGTACTTCAGTACCAACGGTACTTGTCTTTCTGCAGTAGCGTAGGTACAGTATGTACCGAGGTTGCAATTCTTCCGGATCTGATAGAGGCAGTATATACTGTATATGCGTAAGTGTTTTAGTTGGTCCACAAGTGGTAAAGAAAAAAGAACGCCTACAAGCACACAGGAACAACTACAGAAGATAACAACAAGTTTAGTCTAATACGGAAATACTTCACATTGGAGGGAGATGATGATGGACAAGTAATTGATGCTCTGAAGCCGGTGTGCAAACGATGCCATCGGTCATTTCATACAAAAAGAGGGAAAACCTTGATTTTGGCCAAGCACCTGAAACGGCATCCTGATCTCTTCCAAGAATTTAATGCAACTATTAAGTCATATTAACATCATATACAAACAGTAAAACTTCTAATCCTTATCCTGAAACACAGGCTCTAAATGTTTGTTTGAGGCAGCTGGCATCCGTTGCCGTTGAAAATGTGTGTGCGTGTGTGTGTGTGTGTGTGTGTGTGTGTGTGTGTGTGCACCTTAGCATCTGTAGCCTCCACTGTTTAGTAATTGTTAGTCTTTTAAATAACTAAAATATCTCTCTCTGCCTTTATTTTCCAGTATCAGGCAGAGAAGGATGTCTACCAGGAGAGTACAGTGGTAAAAGTTGATTTGTTTGTTAAATTTTTTTGTGATTTTGTAATTGGTGTATTTTGTAATAGTTTTGTTTCATTTATATTTTGAGGGCTATGTGTCACTATATTTGTGTTTTAAAAATGTTCAACTGTTATATTAAGTAATATATTTATTATATCTATTTGGTAAATCTATATTGTATTCACTTTTGTATGTTACTGTTATCACTATTGCTGTTTTTTTTATAGTGTTCAAATGTTTAAATAAAGAAATGAATGTTAAAGTAATATTGTTCTTTTGTGGTGGTATCGACTTTGACATCGAGTAGCGTGTACTTTTGGTTGTATTGGTACCGACTACTAGATTTTTAATATTATGTTTGGAAAACTGCAAGGAGGCCTGTGTAATTAAATTAAATTTATAGCATAAGGTTTTTTTTTTTTTAAAGATAATCATGGCCATCAATGCATCATGGGCTCAAGATCGTTAAAAATAAATCAGTCTTTTTTCTACAAACTCCAGGCTAGAAAGTGATTCTGCCAAACCATGTTCTCTGCTAGTGCAGGGATAACAAGTGTGGAGAACTGTGTGGTTCAGGAAGCTATGAAGACTCTTAGGATCGAGGCTAAAACAAACTCGAGGAAGACCTCCATGAATAAATCATGACTGTAGAAGGACCAGGACCTGAATATCCATTATGAACAAATAAACACAGCTGGGTATCCGTAATGGTCCCATGGCTTTTAAGAATCACTTTTATGTTATGTGTCTTCAGTGTGGTTAGTGCCAACACCCTCGGGTTTAAACAAGCTAAAGAGAAGTACTCTAACTGAAAAGAGGACCAAAGCTGTCATCAGTGGTCACTGGTCCTATCTCTTCAACATCAGTGCATCCCACAACATCCCACACAGACACACACATATATCTATACCTGCCCAGTTCCCTGTTCTGAAAATAGCAATTAGAGAGGGAGTCGAGAGAAGGGAAGAAAATAGAGGAAAACACAGCACAGTAGGTTGTGCGTCATCCCAAGAGATTGGAAGGGCTATTACTCATGGTGCTCTTCAATACGAGAGCAATGCTTTCACTTCTCTACGCAAATACCGTTGGAGCTATTTTAGTCTCGTTTAGCTGTGAGATGGCACAGCTCAGTCCTTCACAGATAAAGGCTGACAAAGATGGTAGGTGGGCGTTCAGCACAGAGAATGGGACATGGATCTCTGGCTCTACTGTGTCTATAGGAGGGGCTGACAGCAAAGCCTAGAGGGAATTCACACAAAATCTCCGATCGCTGTGAACTACAGATTGAGCATTGTGAATAAACAATTGGGGAAAATACATTTCAAATTACATCAAACATGCAATAATTTGAGGTGGAGTTAAGGAATGGAGGCGGTGGCATCTAAGGTCTTGAGCCATATCTGACAATCTTGAGATAAAGCTTTTATAATGTCTTCCTCCAACCGGGTTTTTCAGTAAGAAAGGCTGGGTGCTGATCCTATATTACTCCTACACAACTCATAAGAGCTTCTCAGTAACATCACTCAGTAAAGAGTGTACTAAATATTGACACACCTGTGAACATTAACATTCACGGCTCCAGAGGGAACAGCTACAAATACAGTATATCCTGGTGAATGGATAGATCAATCAAAAACAATAGTATAATAAAAACAATAACAAAATAACCAAGCTAATAAAAAACACAATATATATACTGTATATCAGTATACAAAGTTTAACAGGCCCAGGTGGCCATTTTAATGTACCTCACTCGTTCTGAAGATGACCCTAAAGTTGTATTGCTGGCCATGCTCCTTGTGTTCATCCAACTTCTCTCTCCTCAAACTCACTGCCACTGGGCCCAGGTTCTCATCTACCCCCAGGTAGTTCCAGTGTTCTAGGAGTGAGTATGAATGGGATTTTAGGCAGGGACGTACAGAAAAGGATGATGTGAAAGAGGGAAAAAAAAATTACAGAAAGGAAGAGAACTTGGAAAATTAAAGGAAGACTTTACCATTTCGCCCAGTTTAAAGCTCAACTCTATTGTTCTAAAGTCCCTTGCATGTAAAAAAAAAAAACTATTAGTAAATAAATATTCATATAAAAATTAATCAGTTAGTTAAATAGACATGTAAACAAAAGGTTTTACTTATTTCATGGTACTTTCATTGCTAAAGTCCACGTTGTTTTATTTCAAGAGACTTTCTTTCATAAATCCACATTTATTTATTTATTTCCGTGGACTATTATTTATTTATGCCACATTTATTTATTTCCCTCTCCATTTATTTCCAGTTCTTATATGTAATTGGGGGGCATAGCTATCTCTCACATTCAGAACAGAGCCGTGGACCGGCAGCTCGCGGGGCTCTGTACCCAGCACCCAGTCACATATTCCGGGGTAACTGAACCACCAACTAGCGCTGACGTGACGGAGCAAAACAAGCGGCAGTTTGCAGTGCTCTGTATTCTGGGGTATAAGTAGGGTAAATCCTGGGGTTCAAGTTTAATGTGAATTAGAGCGGCTGTTTGCCTGCTAGCTTACTTAACAACGCCTCAGCTAATGTTGTGTTAACCCGCAGTGGGTACAGAGTTAGTTGGTGGTCTAGTTGTCCAGGAATAAGTGACTGTGCACTGGGTACAGAACACCGCAAGCTGCCGATCGTGGTGCACTCTCACTTTGTCTGCCTTTTTTTGCCCACGGCTCTGTTCTGAATGGTAGAGACAGCCACACCCCCTGATTTGCATATAACAGGTAAAATAAATAAATGTGGCATTAGGAAATATAAGTCCACGGAAAATAAATTAATGTGGATTTATGAAATAAAAGTCAGACTATCCTAGTTTGCTCACCTCTGAGGTAGAAGTACTTTCGGTAGTAATAGGTGCCGAGGTCAACATGTTCCATAATGTAACGTTTGGACCTGTCAGCATGTTGGCTTGGCCCATCCTTGGCAGCCTCCAACACAGCCACACCAGCGTTAGTGAAATGAGTAGTGAGGATGGCATCCAAAGGTCCTTCCTCTGTACTTCCAGAAGAATTGCTTGAGCTACCACCACTACCTATGCTGCCCTGCTGGGGGATGGAAGACAAGGGCAAGTAAGTTGACAACTATATTATTAATGTATATTTAATCTTTAGTGCATTTTTAGCATTCAGTAATACATTTCTAAGTTATATTCAATGGTGGTCTCAAAATGGCCAGAAAGACTTATATTGCAGTTTTAGACTTAAAATGGAAGAACCCAGATAGTCATCTCTTTAAAAATGAGTGCATATATCCGTATTTAGATACATGTTTCATAAAAATGTCACCATCATAGATTCTTGCACAAAACTTACCTGTTTAGGTGGAGAGATGTTTCTCTCTCTCTCTCCACCAATCTCATTCCTGAAACAAGGGCAGCTGAGCACCAGGTCATTACTCTTGTCATCACCAGGGTCCAAGACAGGGCTGGTACCGTGTCCTCCTCCTGTCCCCTCCTTGCTCAGCTCCTCTTGTGAACCACAGGGTGACCCGTACACTCCACTCTGATTGGAGGAGAGGGAGGATGTGGCCGAAGCAGAGGCCGCAGCGGCAGCCGAGGCACCGGTAGTGGTGTTCTTGCGTTTGGACCCAGACTGCCGACTATGGATTACCTCATTGAGGTCAAAGAGTAGAGACTGGACGTCAAAATGAGCAAAGCCTTTTTGACATGCCCAGGGTTTGGGAGGTGGGCCACTCTCATCCCCTTTCCCTCCATCTTCAGCATCAGAGCCAGCCCTCGATGAGTCGCCCTCCACCTTCACACTGCGCAGCTTACGGAATATTGACTCTCCCCCTGTCTCTGACTTTGACCTCCTCTTCAAGTGCTTCTCTCTTTCCTTCAGCCGGCTGGCAGGACTACCTCTGGCTGGACCTAATGGTCCATCTGGCAAGTCAAGGGCAGCCTGTTTTGTTGGGGCCACGGTAAGTAGCTCTGTGAGCTTCTCTGGAGCTGGGCTTCGCTGATCAGGGGCCTCTGAGGACTGGTATCCCTTGAGCATGTCAAAGAAGCTCTCTCCCGACACACCATGTTTATCTATGGATGAGGTGCTGCCATACTCACGGTGCATGGGTGTCCACCCGGAGAATGACCAGCCCTCATTACCATCCACGTCCAGCTCACTAATAGTTATATCACTGTTACTGCGTTGACGGATGCGCCTCATGCCTTTGCGAGGTGAGCCCAGATAGCCATCCGGTGACAGGAAGCGATTGTCCTTTCCCTTGCCATGCATCTTGCTCTTTAGTGTGTTGTGGATGTTGCGCAGCATGGATGAGTCCTGTGGGCTTATCAGGTGGCCCAGCTTGGCTGACAGATTGCTGTGGGCTGTGACGGCTGACACCCCTCCTCCTCCACTGCCACCACCAATTCCTCCTCCTCCACCACCACCTCCAACTCCTCCACCACCACCTCCAACTCCTCCACCACCACCACCACCACCACCTCCCCCTCCTCCAAGTCTTTCTCTATCTCCACTTCCTGATCCTGAAGAGCTAGTGGTGTTTGTAGAGCTAGGGGAGTCTGTTTCCACAGTGATATGCCAAACACCCCCTCCTCCCCCATCTTTCCTTGGGGGCCAATCAGCCACACGGGCACGAACCCCCATCTTGGGAACGCCGGGGTTGGTGCCAGTGGTTGAGGAAGAGGAGATGTGGGCGCTCTCACTGCGGGGTGGTGGTGCCCCTCCATTGGGCAATCGCAGGCGGCGGGTATAAAACTCATCAGAAGCCGGAACTGAGCCCCCAACCGAGCGCTCTGTCTGAGAACGCTTCAGACTGGTCATGATGGAGATGGGAAAGGGTGTGGGGAGGGAAGATGGGAGGAAAAAGGTCGGGATGGGTTGCTGATGGGTTTAGATTATGGTCAACATAATGCCCACTGACTGAAGTGATGAGAGAGTTTCACGAATACATTTGATGCTGCAGAAAGAACCAAAAAAAGAAAACATGAATAGGACTCAATGTTCAACAAATAACATTAAAACATTGTCAATAACAGGAATGGGAGCATTCACAGTATACGTGTAGAATTTCACCAATACCCTAAGGCTTTTAAAATGTGACAAAGATGACTAGCTTTAAACTTTTACGTATCAAATAAAAAAAAAAAAAAAAATAAATAAATAAAAAAAAAAAAAAGGTAAAATATACCTTATATAGAACAATAAACGCTGGCTTCAATATTCTCATCACACAACACAGTTCAAGACCTTTGTATTATTTTTAATAAAAATAAAAAACAATGCTCTGTACCTTGAAGAAACTTGATGAACAGAAATGTGTTAATGGTGAACTTTCACAGGTGAAGTCTCTAAAAAGCAGTCACCATTGCAACCATACTAGACGAGAACTCAATTCAGTCTGGACAAGACCAACTCCGGAACTGAGAAAATAGTACAGAGAGAGAGAAAGAGGATAGGCAGAAAGAAAATAGAACAAGTTAGAGAACATCCAACATCACATGATCCAAAGTATCAAATCGTACCTTTATTTCAGATACTCAAAGAGCCACCCTTATTATTAAGTAAACAATGGGAAAACATGAAAGGTGTAGGTCACACAGTAGACCATTTACAGCCAATGATTTGACTCACAGCTAAATTTTTCTTCTTTCTTGGTGGGAAAGCTGACCAATTTTTCCACTTCAATATCAGTTTATTAGTTAGAGTATTACAGTCTATGAGAATTGACAGTGTTGTCTGGTCTGTAGAAAACCTTGCCCAAAACAACCCTGTTGTCATCAGGGCTTGTCATCTTTGGCTACAAATCCTTTGTTACAAACAGGGAGGCATTTGGTGTTCATAATACATAAGACATTTACTAGGCAGTGATGGTCTAAGATCCAGCTGCATCAGAGAATTGTCAAAGCCAGCATTTGCTCCATAACAGTGAAGAAATGTTGATATATAGTGAGCCTCTGCACAAACCCTGCATTGCCAAGCATGCTCTGGCTGGACGCTTTGGCTTCCTTTTTTAAAGGAGGACTACAACAATTTAGCATTGCCCTTTCCTGAATTTGAGGCAAGAAGAATTAAATCTTGAAGCGTCTGCAATTTTACAAGGTTTTCCGGAATGATGTACAAATACTCAAAAGGAATACATGTCATGACTTGTTTGCATTTCTTTAAACCAATCACAATTGTCTTGGGTGCTGCTAAGACCTCGACACAGTGATGGTGCCAATGCCAAATCAACACTGGAAGTAGAGAAGAATGGCTTCATCCCCAGACTGTCCATCCGTTAAGCCAAACTACTGCAGCATTAGTTGTGACCTTTTTTCAATAAGTCTATTACATGTCTCAAAATTCAGGAAAGGGCAATGCTAAATTGTTGAAGCCCTCTTTTAAAAAGGAAGCCATGACATTTATTCCTTTTGAGTATTTGTGCATCATTCCGGAAAACCTTGTAAAATTACAGACGCTTCAGGATGTAATTCTTCTTGACTTCACCAAGGAAAACATGTCTTTCTTGTTTGGATATTTCTTCATAACATCAAAAGAAGCCATGACACAAGCTGTAAAAGACCTTGAACAGCCCACACAATGTGGAAATTCCCTTGAAGGGCCTAGGAGATGAAAGTAATATAGAACCATATGTATAAAATAAAAATAAATAACTCTACATCTTAAACAATAAAAACAAATGATTTAACAGCTATTGCCTTCCACAGTTACTATAAGAGCTGAGGAAAGACTTCCATTGCATGGGTTTGTCTACTGGCCTGTCCATAGTGGTGCATGACCTCTCTCTTCCACACTACTGTGTATCAACATGGATATAGGGAATAGTACAATTAATGTTTGAGTGTGTATGTTTCCTTCCCACATACCTCGCTGTGAAAAGATTCACAAAACACAACACATTACTGTTGAGTTTATCAAATGTAATTATTCAGTAATAATTAATAAAAGTAATAAAATCTGGGTTTGTGTCAGAAATGTCACAGATATCTCATCATAAAAACTATCTGCATGGATCAATGCCACAAGTTGTTTAAGAAAATATCTTTTGTGAAGTGGGGGACCTGGCCCATTAATAAAGATCTGCTTTGAGGGGAGTGCTTCTGACACCACTACTCTACTACAGTATCTCCTCTACTATAACAATGTTTGTTTAGATGGGTATTCTTGAGTATAATTTTGGTAGGCCAAAAAGGCCTTTAGGTTTCCTGATGGAGATCATAAGTACTGTAAAATGTATCTTAAGGATCATAAGCAACAATTTTAGTCTCAACAGACATACAACCATCTCGGCTTGATAAAAAATGAAACACTTAATTCTCAAAAGAGATGAATTGTGCAACTGAAAGAGCATGAATATGGATGAACCTCATCAGAGGGAGTTTTTACAACACATGCCCCCAACCCAATGTAGACCAGTGGTTCACCATTATTTTCAAAGCTCCTTTGATTAGACTGAAATCCCCTGAATACCAAATGAAAAATAAACATTGCACTAAAGCAGCATGTATTCAAACACAGGTATGCAAAAATGTGTTAACTAAAACGCCATGTTCCGTCAAATAAACTCCCACGTAGGATTGGGCAGTAAAAAAGGTCAACAGGTATAGTGAGTTACAAGTAGCATAAACACTGAGTGTGGTGATGGTTTCTCTTCATCATATACTGGTGAAAGACAGTTTGTTCCCTGCGCAACCACAACAGCCAATCAGAGGGCTCCCCACAATACAATGTACATTAGCCTAATTTACAGATGGGTGACACTGAATTTGGAACAAGTGGCTTCTTGTAAATAAAAAAAGAATATTTCAAATAACTACCTGCTGAGTGCATTTCTCTTTCACAGCTGAAGACTGGGTAGTACTCATTAATGTTTTAGGCAACACCCACACACCCACACACGACACCCACACACCCACACGGTAGGGAGACTGGGAATTGATATGAATAAAGGTGGAGTAGCGGGCCTCTCTGCAGTCGCAGAGGACCAATTACACTGACACATACTCAGTAACCTTTAGCGGTGTCTAAATGATGTCAATTCCTGAGGTAAATATGTAGCAACATTACTGAGGTTGTCTTCTGGCCCAGTCAACTGGAAACCGTTAACAGAGGGACATACGTGCATCTTAGAGATAACGGTGAAAAGGACGATAAGCACGACATTACTAAAACATGAAAGCGTTACTGTAATATGCAATCAACCATTGGATATTACAGAATTAAATCTGGTAATATGAGAGTCAGTTTAATTTAATTTTAATGGCAGAAAAACTGTCTGTCTGTCTGTCTGTCTGTCTGTCTGTCTGTCTGTCTGTCTGTCTGTCTGTCTGTCTGTCTGTCTGTCTGTCTGTCTGTCTGTCTGTCTGTCTGTCTGTCTGTCTGTCTGTCTGTCTGTCTGTCTGTCTGTCTGTCTGTCTGTCTGTCTGTCTGTCTGTCTGTCTGTTGTCTGTCTGTCTGTCTGTCGTCTGTCTGTCTGTCTGTCTGTCTGTCTGTCTGTCTGTCTGTCTGTCTGTCTGTCTGTTGTCTGTCTGTCTGTCTGTCTGTCTGTCTGTCTGTCTGTCTGTCTGTCTGTCTGTCGTCTGTCTGTTCGTCTGTCTGTCTGTCTGTCTGTCTGTCTGTCTGTCTGTCTGTCTGTCTGTCTGTCTGTCTGTCTGTCTGTCTGTCTGTCTGTCTGTCTGTCTGTCTGTCTGTCTGTCTGTCTGTCTGTCTGTCTGTCTGTCTGTCTGTCTGTCTGTCTGTCTGTCTGTCTGTCTAATCTTGTGTAGTTCATACTATACAATGATTTATTGCTTGTCTTTGTTGAATAATACAGAAGACAAAGATCTTAAAAAATAATCGCATATTAAATCACAATCACAATATTGGTGAAAAAAAAAAAAATTGAAAAAAAAAATCGATTAAATTCTTTTCAAAAATCGTTCAGCCCTACTTCCAATACATTCTTAAAGACGGACCTGAAAAGATGCAAACCTACATTTTGTAGTAGTACTAGTGCTTTTCTATAAAGCACTGTACAAGCAGTTCTTGTAGATTTATGTTGTTGGTTGTTGTGTTAGAGTTATAAGTAGTTGTTTATTTTCAGAGGAATGTTGTTGAATGAACTGCTCCAATTATACCTAAGTTAATATAATTTACTATTAATTTATTATTCATAGACACATGCCTGTTTAACTGACCTGCTGTGCACTGGCTAAAAGCCTGCTGGCTTTACAACACTTTGGACTTAATAAATTCAAGTGTATCAACTCAACTTCTCAATTTTTCTTACAATTAGATCCAAATTACAGGTTTTCCTTTCAATTAAATCATTTAATTTTTATGAAATTTAAATAACTATGCGACCAGTAAAATAAAGTATTACTTAGAACGTTGAGGAGGAATAAATGACAATATTTATGGATTAGGTCTCTAATGAGTACAATGGCATGAGGGTGTCATAACTATTAATATGGTAATTTAAAAATATGCAAACAATAGTACTGCCTGGTAGGCATGGGCTGGTGTAAGATTCTGATGGTACGATAACCTTCATCGAAAATATCACAGTTTCATGGTATAGCAATTACAGCTTTAAACTGTAATATTTTCAAATGTTTTTTTACATTGAACACAATATATATTATATATATTTTTAAACACAGGCAGGGAGATGGATTTCAAAACTGATTTCTTTCCTTCACAAGAACGATATGATGGAAAATGTTAGTTGTTTTGAAACCTTGACTTTTTCAAACTGTGGTATACCTTGAAACCGGTAACCGGCCCACATATACTGCTTGCGCTTATTTAAAACGAATTATGGCTGCTATAATCTAAGGTTGTTGTCAAGCAGCACAGGTGTGCCAGTATGGGCACTGTGTGAATATGCCCCATTGCACAGTGAGTCACACACACACCTGAAAATTACAGAGCGGACACTGACTAAAAAGAGGCTAGTCTTAAACAATGAAAGGGGACAGAGTCATAGTTAGACTCTTGAAACAAGAGGACACAAAAACGTTGAGCAGAAGTGTGTGTGTGTGTGTGTGTGTGTGTGTGTGTGTGTGTGTGTGTGTGTGTTACAGAGTAAATTAGTGTTTTGTAGTCATTAATCAGCCATTATTGAGGTTGAAGAAAACAAAGTTATATCCAGGTGTGTGTAAAGCAAAGATCCCCAACTTGCAATCACAGAGCAGTTCTTTAATGACAGAAGTATGGATTATACACCTGTTTCTACAGACAGACAGCATTACTACACCGACTGGTGAGTCAAGTCAAGTCATATCTTGTTTCTGTTGTAAATCCAGACAACACATACAACAGAAACAGTTTGACACCCAGCCCAAGCTGTACCCAGCCCAAGCTCTCTAAGGAAACAAAGAGGAACCTAAAGCATTTGGACAATAAGAAAATAAAAGGAAGAGACCTCTCAAGAGATCCCCCTTCTCGGATGGCTGGGGGTGTAATAGAAGCTGTAGATGGTAAATGGCAATTACAAAAAAACAGAAAGAGAGCTACTGACTGAAACTTTGACAGTCTGTTCTCCCAAACACCTGTTGCCAAGGTGTTGCTGGGCATAGGCGTGACCATTAAGGCCAGACATACTATAGAGCCACTGCAGGTAACACACAGAGCCTCAGGACCAAAAGACATGGAAACATTACAAGTTATGACTCAAGCATTTAGTGTGTCATACATATAGTACATACAAAAACAAGGACCCAGGTGATGAGAAATGTTGCATCACGTTATTTTCTCACCAAAGTCATCTCTCCCAGCCTGAGTGGCATTAGTGTCTCAGTTTTCAGTTGGTTTAAACATCTTATCAGTGTAAGCATACATTTTATAACCAAACTTCATTGAATATAAGCTATATGCAGCATGCTTCATAATAGTAATGATAGTTCCAACTGTTCTCTGGGAATTGCAATTCACAAATACATCAGCAACAACTGCTCTGCACCAATGACATCCCCAACACAAACAGTTTAAATGAACTGCAGGTATTTCAAAACTAGTGTGTCAAAATGTAATAGTAGGGGCCTAGTGTTCCTAAATGCTACACAGCCATTTGAAAGCCAAACAGCTGTTCATCTCAACAAGTCTGAGTTTAGATGAGGAAATGGTAGGCCAAGACACAGAGGGAAGATAAGGAGAAAAAAATAAATCAAAACGTTATTCTCTTTGAAAGTTGCCAGGCAGCAGGCAGTCCAATGTGTTAGGGTTTCAGCTCAGAGCATTTCAAAGTGAAATTGTAATTGTGTGGAAAGATAAACGTGCTTTGCGGGGGGGGCGGGTTCTCCCTTTGCAAGCCTCGGCAGTGGGGTGGGGTCTACTCCCCGGCTCACTTAAAGTTGAATTGGGGCTTTTTGGGTGCTCTTTAGTCTGCCGATGTTGTCTTTTTCTCTCGAGTGTGAGATTCTACGCCTTACACTCTCCTATCCATGGCTATCAGAGCTGATCAATGGAGTCAGAGGCAGGAGATGAGCACAGTAGTTTGACCGACTGATAACAATAGTTACAATAAGTAACAAGCATTTTGTAACGTTTTGTATTAGAACATTTTTACAGTTTAAATATCACTTCAAGAAGACCTAAAAAAATGTCTCTTAATACTGAACAGTGACTGGAATGAAAGAACAGCTAGTAATGGCCAGGGTCTGGTCAGGGTTTAGCTTTTTTTTTTTAACCATATGAGCGACTTTTTTCTTTTCACTGTGGGTGTCGGGTGTCTTGTAAACACAAAGTAGGGCTGCGCAATTTATCAAAATCTAAATTGTGATTTTGTCTCAGAAAAACAATAACTGAGAAAAACTATTTAGCTCATTATGTTTTGCAAGTAAACTCTTATATTCTTGTGTTCTGAATAAATAAAAAGTTTAAATAGGAAAAGTATTAAGGCAAATTTCACAGTTGTGTGTTATTTTACTGTTGATTTAACTTTTACCACTATTTAAGTTCAATAATTGCAAGATCTTTCCAGAAGTCAACAAGTTATTGTGTTAAATTATCATGACTACATTACTGACCGAAATAATTATATATTTTTTTTCCATAATTGAGCAGCCCAAACACAGCACCTAAACAGATGAAAAGAAGAAAAATAAAGTTGAATGCTGTGAGAATCAACCCCAAACCGTTTAATCTTGGCTAAATCCAGTTTATTCTATTCTGAATCATAAGAGAAGTAAAGATGCAACAACATCCATCAACTGATGACAGTAAAATTTACCTTGGGTGAGTGAAGGACCAGACTTACACTATAATGGTCATATGCGCTATAAACTATGTATGTGTTTGGTGAAGTCACTGCAAATTACATCTTTAAGTCTTCAACAGTAAAGTGTAGATGGCAACTCCTTATGTTTCTGTCACCTTTTATTGTTCTTTAAATATTGTATGTGCATAAACAGAAAATATATTACTCTCCAGGGAAAGACATCTTTGCTGTACTTGCCAGTTTATTAGGAACACCTAGTTAGAACTTCTGTGGGTTTATACAACAGCCCTGCAATACATCATAACTTCATGCAGATCATAATGTTATTTGTGTTGAATCCCCTTTAGTCGTTTCAGATATATATCTGCCCTGAGAAGTGTTTAGGTGCCAGATGTCGGTAAACTTAAAGTGCTCAAACACCCCTCACACCATCTCTTTGGATTAACAGCTATGATGATGATGATGATGATGATGATATTTTCTATGGGAAAAAGAGGTGATAGGAGTGATAGGAAATGGAGTGTGGGGGGGGGGGCAGGACAAGGACTGAGAAGAGAGTGACTAAGGTTAAGTGCCACTTTGTGTCATTGTTGCACACTAAGGACTTGCAACACGATTAGTTATGGCCTTCATACACCCCCTACGTGCAAGCATATACAGTATATGTGTGTGTGTGTGTGTGTGTGTGTGTGTCCACGTTTGCATTGTTGCCACAGCAAAACAGCTGAAAAAGACTGGTTAATATACCGGTACATTGAGAATCCATACAGAAGGAGGTAGTTTACCACAACATTACATGTAAGACTGCTTCTTTTTTATCAGCGACCATACAAAGCCATACACTATTTCCACAGCAAGACAACAATACCTGGTTCCCCCACACACATAACACACACTTCCTTGCCTTCCTCCTACTGTGCCTAAGGGGTCCAACACTCCACTCCTTTTACCTCCATGATGCAATAAGATGTTCTAGTCATTATTATACATCTACATTCCTTTTTTTCCAGGTTAAAACAAACACATTCATGATGTGAAGATGAAGTACACATGTGAAATACATTACTGCACTACTGTGCACTTCACCATCACATTGGTTTGAATCCACTCACACAGGAGGTATCTGGGTTGTGTGAGTTCTGATGAATCAGGTCCATACAGCCAATTGCCCTCTTGACGGGCTGATTTATTATTTATGGCAAGCAGGCAAGGCAAGGCGAGTGGGGGTTGGTTGGTTGGTTGGTAGATTGATTTTCCCTGCAGGCTGATCTGTTATCTATAGACTGATATAGTGACTACGTTACCTCTCAATTCAAACTATCACTACACTGCTCGTTCAAAAGATCTTTGAGTTATGCATGTTTGAGATGAAGGCCTGAAGAACTGTGATATCCTCAGGATGCCTCCATTGCTCTTCCCAATAATATTTCCAACACATATAGCTCTACATTTGTACTGCACTGGATGATTTGAGCATACAGTATTTTATTACTACTATTAAGAACTAACATGTTCCACTGGTGACTATAAGATTACTTTCATCTAAATGACATTGAATTTACAGTATATGCATTGAGCATGAGCAGGTTCAGTTTGTATTGCTTAAATGGTGGGATATTGTGCCATCTACACTGTTATGCTCCACGTCTGTTGAGAAACCCCCATTAAAAAACAACCACGTTTAGTTTAGGCTGTCCACACATGTATGAGCCAGACAGGTGGCTGCTAAATGATTAGGTACAACATAAACAATTATTGTACCACACCAGTAGACAAAAAAAGGTCCTTGCCAAAAATGTGAGGTTTACATCACCGGTCTGATTTTGTCAAAAACTAAGAGGAAGGTAAACTTGTATGTAATGTTCCGGCATAAGCAAAACAAAAAATTGGCCTTAGTAAAGTGGTATTAAGGTAAGATCTTCAAAACCTTAAGAAAGTCAAAACGGTCGCCCCGCTTGTCTAATTTGCATGAAACTGCAGGTGTGATTTATGTCTCATTACTTACCGGCCTAAGGCGTGACTGCTTCTGACAGGGCTTTCACACCGCCGCACGGTAACTCGCCGCCTCCCAGACATTTCAGTGAGGGTGGGCAACATCGAGAAAGTGTTTTTGATAACAGCGGTAGTGGTATTATGAAGTGCTGCCCAGATGAACGCGCTGTGTTGAACTTATAGTAGTAACCACCTGGCTTCGGCCAGCCAGGCGGATGTCAGCGTGGCTGCTGCCAATTTTTACAGTAGCTTGAATTGGAATACCTAAATCTCTGCATTGCAAGCTTGACATGCATGGGTGTCTTCATCTGAAACACCTGGACAGTTGCTGACATTTACTGCAAAACACATGCTGTCACACCTTCACTCTTGGGTATTTCCATAAGACAATAAATAAATAAACGATGGAGATACACATGCACTCAGACACACACCAACTGAACAAGGTTTCTATATGAGAGGCTCCAATCCATTTACCATAGCTCTCCCGTGCCTATAAATAAGCAACTGAATCTAACCAAGCTGCAGGCATCATGTTTGAAGGGTACTGTTCAGGCTGAATTGGCAGTAGCTGTGTGTGTGTGTTGCGTTGCGTTAATTTAATACGCAGTATTGGTGTGATACTAGCAAAAAGATATTAGAGAGTTGGGCGGTATCCACATTTTGATACCGTCAAAACTCGTCCTTATTTTACCGCAGTAAACAATATTACCATGACTAATTAAAAATGATGCCGTAAGGCTCAGACTGCGTCACCAGACTATTGGCAGGTGCCTACACAAGAAACACAATCCCAAACACTAATACTGAAACACATCGCCCTTCTCATTAGGTCGGAACCAGAAATTCTGCCAAACTGCAGAAGTCGTGTTCTTCTTCAAGACCAGATCACCCCCCCTGTACCCCCTCTCTCTTTCTCCTCCACACTGTCACGTGATGATAACACAACATATATAATAGCCAGTAGGGCTGAACAATATTGTGTTTTAGCATTGACATTGCGATGTGCGCATGCGCAATAGTCACATTGCAAGACATTGCGATGTTGACATAATCTTTTTTTGCTGCTTAATAGAAAAGTAAACTTCCACCGTTCTTCTTTTACATTATTATTACCGTCCGACCCTTCCTCTTTAAGACAGGTAGCCATGTGGGCAGCGTGTGTATGTGATGTTAGTGTGATGTCTCCGTCCCAACTAACGTTACGGTTTGGAGTCGCTAGGCTGGAAACGTAACACTAACCTACTATAGAAGTCTGTGTCTTGGATACACAGAGTTGGTTGCTAGTGCGCATGACATGCAGGTCTGATCCATTTATCAAACTAACGAGCAGGACCCGCTAGTCGACCACAACCTGAAATTGAGAGGAAGCAACATGCAGTCACTGTTATATTAATACAATGGTGTCATGCTAGTCAACCAGCATATTTCTACCTAATATCCCTCTCCAAAAATCCCTTCAGAAGAGTAACGTTAGTCACAGAGCTTACTTGCTTTGGTGTTTGTAAAGCATTAAAATTTAACAAAGAATGGTTCACATTAGAAAAGATCCTTTTTCATTTTTTTCTTCTAAGTAGATACACTCCCCTACAAAATCACTGCAGTAGTCGAGAATGATTTATTATTTCCAAACAGAGCTATCTTTTAAAAATTACTTTTTCTTTTTTCATATTGCAATATATATCGCAGGGGAAAAAAATATCGCAATGTCAGATTTTTCCAATATCATGCAAGCCATAATAGCCAGCCAGACAGAGGCAACTGGTCAGCTGACATACTGAATTAAAATTAAGAAGTTGTGTGCATCAATGCTAAACTATTTAACAAATAATTGCATTTAAGAAATTATTATTTTTTTCACTCCTATTTTTCAGGACTTGTATCTGTATGTAGGCTGGTCTGACCTCAGCAGTAAGGTGACATTGTTAAGAAATAAAACCATTAATCAGATGTATTTGCTCCAACCCATTAATGTGTCCTTATCCATTCAATTACATTTATTAAAACAAAATGTAATTTAAATAGTAAAACACATTCTAGGCGAATGGCCCAGTCAGCTGTGCTCAGACAGCAGCAATGAAGCCACTTGGACTTCTGCAAAAGCCACCTCCGCACCACCACCAAGAGCCCTCTAATCTGTGCCAATCAGATGGTGCTAAACAGCCATTTGTTGTTAAATTGGGCACCAGTAGACGCCCCCTCCTCATTTCAACAGCCACTGCAGACCCCAGCAAAATGCTTGCAATGCAGGCACAGCAGTACGGATGACAGAAATAGCAGAGTGGTGAATAATAGAGAAAAAGAACTGTGGTGTAATTAACATGGGGGCGTGGGGCTGTTGTACGGTATGGAGATAAAGAAGTGAAGGGAGTGAAGAGAGGGTGATGAGAGTAAGGATGGAGAAGAGACATGCAAAAACTAATTAATTAAAGAGAGGGAAGTTCAAGAAAGGAACATTTTGGAAGAAAGGAAAAAAGACAAGCAAACAACAGAGGAATGCAGTAAGTGGGAGAGCAAACCAAACTGCAGCCCTGTCATCAAAAGACCTAAAGAGTAAATAAAACCCTGGTAACAGGCAGCGGTATTGTTGTCATCCTCAAATGTATGTGTATTAATGTATCACAAAATACTGGTACACAAAGATTCAGAGATGTAGGCAGAAGGGCAGGGATGAAACAGAAATGTATATGTCAACATTAACATATTTCTCAGCAGCAAGTTCAATGTGTAACACAGGGTACAAACAAAAAGTCCATGAAGTAAATAAGGATGTCTTGTTATCCATCACCTAATAGAACAGGTGACTTCTTGAGCCACAGAGAGAAAGCCACCTTCAGGAAAGAGCTAGTAGATTTGCAAAATGGCGCTGCTCTGCGTGGGCTGGAACAGCACTGCAGTAAGGAGAGGAATGAGAAGGACTGAAGCTGCTTCAATACTTTTGTATGTGTGGCTCGCTTCTATGCAAGAAGACAGGGGAGGATAGACAGATACATGGACAGCAGTGGAGACATGACATGCATGAAAAATGACAAGTATGGAGGACAAATATGAGTCATAAAAATTCCCACCTGAATCTCAATCTTAGAGTAGGCCTATATGCACATTAAGCAGATCAAGTGCATCTTTTTTTCCATTTTAGGGCTCTGTCCGTGATACAAAAGCATTCCTCACGCAAAAACTAAGCTTTTCATAAAGAGTTTCCAAAGTGAGTAAATCTTAAAAACGCCAGCTTGGTGTGGCGGGGGGGGGGGGAAGAGATTTTGCAAAAACAATGATGTCAGCCTCTTCAGTGAGTCGGGGGCTGCGTTGTAGTAAAGTTCAAAGGAACTTTCTCTTGCCTCTAACCTTCTCTTTGATCTCTCATTTTAAATGCAAATACAGCCGATCATAACAATGCAATAATAAAATAATGATTTTATCAGCACTGCACCACAGCAGCTTGAGACTGACTGCTGGTTAACATGTCATATTTATAAGCTGCCATTAAATCCCTATTCCACACTTTTCCCTCATCTGACAACAGAAATAGAATATTTTGACTATTGCTTGACATGGTATACGTCAAAACGTTACTTAGGTGTTGTGCTAATTTGACAAGCCTTTTTATTTATCTATCTGGCTATAATGGCAACTATTTGGTTCATAATCAGTCATATGCTGCAAAACAGCAGCAACTCTATTAAAAAGGAAAAAAAGAGATATGATAGCAAATGGATGCATTTTTTATCATAAGGAAAAAGACAAAAAACTATGTTAAAAACGGGCATTTATATCTTGCAATAAGGTTTGTATAAAAGTAAAAGTTGAATCCACATGGCTGTAATATGCAGTAAATATATATAGTGAGGAAACCCTGTTCCTTCCTGTTGCTCTGCGTCAGAGGGCTGTGCAGGCCAAAGAAGCCGTGTCACATTCCAACAGGAAACACATCTCAGCCACGTCCTGCTTCCCGTGAGGAAGTGACAGTTTAGACAGGGAATTGGTGAGCCAATCCAACTCATGACTGAAGTCTGGGTGAGAGCGACTTTCAAGGGAAAAAATAAAACCACTTACACACCGATGCTACAGCAGACCATGTTAACACCATTCTGCTGTTTTTACAACACATGCTCTGTTTCTATCAGGACTACCTGCAACTGTCAGACTCACACATTATATTACTGCAATTAAAGTGCAAAGCAGGAATACAGACTGTTTGTTGATTGATCAACTTTTTTGATATTACCAGTTCATTTTGATTCCTGCTAGTTGTTACTGTAGACAGTTACCTGCTCATATCGCTTAAAAAAGCTCCCAGCATGTAGCCTATGCTTTAAAGGTTTAACTTTTTAAGATTTAAAAATCTTTGTAAATCCTTGTATTGTGAAGGACTTAGTGACATATGTATGTGACACTTTTATCAATAAACATAGCATAGCATTAGCCTGGGTTTACATGCTACGCAGCATTTAATGCCACATTAGTCTCGCTTTGCCAGACCTTCCTCCACAGTGCTGTGAAGGAGGGTCTGGCCAGTCCACACCGCATTCCAGGATGGGAGAAAAATGTGCTCTGGTTTATTGGCATTTCTTTAAACCAATCACAATAGTCATGGGCGGTGCTAAGCACCGGAAGAAGCCCTGGTGACGCTACAAAATAGCCTCGGGAAGGAACTTGTTTTGGTGGAACACGTGTACGTTCAAAAGTTGTTTTAGTCGTGCAACAGAAAACAAAGATTGGACAGTCTCCTCCATCTCTCCCTGTCTCCACCGGTCCTATCAAATAAAAGTCAAATGCCCCCGAAAATACCATTAAAGCACAAGCTCTGCCGATAGCACAAAATGGAACTAAAACAACTAAAATGGGAAGGTTGTTTTATTTTGCTTCTCCTTTACTGTTATACTTTTCGGTTTCAACTCAACACTCATTGATTACTGAAGGAATTATCTTGGTTCTCCCCCAAATGTGATCACTCACTTTAAACCCAATTTGGCACAAAACGTTGTACTTGTCCTAATTTACTAAAGTAGACATTTTAACAGGAGCAAATGATATTGTTGAGTGCCATTGGTCACTGGACAGCAGTGACCAATGGTTCCTCTGAGGCCGTTGTTAAAACCTACACAGTGCTTATAGATCCTGTGGCAGTATGGAATAAATTGCAGCATTTGTGTTGGGGCTCCTGCTGACAGGTAGGCAGAGGCTTTTTGCCCAATTATAGGGGGAAAGGGATAAGGCGGGCCACTAGAATAGACCTAATGATGGTGTGGTATGATTGCTGCGGGACTGGAGAGGCACATACTCATTTGTGCCCACAGCAAGCTGATTCGATTGGTAGAGAATGGCAGGAATGAAGTGAAAGAGAGAGCGATAGCGATAGACAGGGAGAGATAAGGGAAGCGAGAAGGACTGATTCCTCACTTAATGTGAGAGCATGTGGGAGGAGATGAGATGCTGAGACTGAAAGTGGGAAAGCGAGAGATGGATACAGAAAGTAAGAGAGTAGTAGTCAACTTCCGTCTCCTCTCTTTACTTTTTATCTATCCATCCATACATACATAAACACAGCTGGCAGAGGTAGAGCTCGGGGAAACCATCCATAATGATATTAGTCCTCAAAGTACAGTCCTTCTGCATGCAAACACATCTAAGCTGGTAATACAATCACGATGCACTGTCAAGGCAGTGCAACATTTACTAGAAGCAGAACAAAACCTGGAAAACCAGGGCAACATACAGCGGGAAGGGAGTGCTCTGCTCAGGGAGTCCATTTACATTCAGACAACATTGAATGGGCCTGTGTGCACATATCAGTCCATTGTGCAAGACTAAATGCAGATGCAAATGCAGGTATATCCTTTACATCCACATCAACTCATCCATCCTTACATAACCAGTGCTGCACTTTGGTGAGAGAGGTTGTTCAACCTATTCCATTTCATCAATTGTGCATTTGGGAATCTTTGAAATAAGTGAAATCTATTACTATCCAAGATCTAACTATAAGCAAACAGAGAAACTCAGCAGTCTAATACATTTTCTCACACTTGAAGTAAATAACAAATTTGGATTTTTTCTTCTTTTGAATGGCTTTCAGACATTTGCTTACCAGGGGTGTCAGGATTCTTCAAATTCTTGATTCAATTCCATCAAAATTTTTGCCACGGTTCATTTCTTGAATATTACGTTTAAAAAAAAAAATTTTTACACTAGACTTTTATGCAATATAATATCTGACCTTTGTTCGCAATGTACCACATTACATTGTCAAATTTAAAACATTTATTAAAAGGTGCTCTAAACGATGCTGGGTGACGTTACTTCTTGTTGCCGTTCAAAGTATTTTCAAACAAAACAAGACTAGCTCGCCCCTCCCTCCTCCTCATCCCGTCCTCTCCCTTCTGTGCACTAACCCCCCAACCCCCACTTCCAAATCCTTCTTGTTGGTTATTGGCTGGAACACTGTTTGTGTATGCTCCGTGGTGCAGGTGGGTACAGTTTATTTTTGTTGCCGTTTGTAGACCCTGGGCTGTGTGTTCTGGGGACAGGCAGATCGTGGATAGTGAGGAGATGTTCGCTGTATGTGACAACAAATGGTGTAGCCTAAAACACGCATGACATTGCTTAGAGCACCTATAACAACAAATGGAACAATAACTTACTAAAGTACAGTATATCTATCTCCAGTCAATTAGAAACTTGACAATTTGACAATAAAGTAAAAAGAAGAAAAAAAAGTTTGCCGACAATGCTGAGGGCAGACCCTTCGGAGCACAGCGGTGTTTGGTGTTTATACCCCCAACGTCGTCTTCCAGGCAGGCAGTAGGATAAGGAAATGGTTATTATCGCTGCCCGATGGGAGTTGAGTGCAGATGTGAGTTGCACATGCTCAGATTTAAAAACTGTTTAAGTCATAACGTATCATACTGAAATTTGTGAAATCCATAAAATAAACTTTTCCCCTTACAAACAATAACAGAAGCTGTAAATCATTTCAAAAACGTTTTAGCCATCTATGATTGTTTGATTGCTAAAGTTAGCTCAAAACACCAGTCA
Organism: Etheostoma perlongum; assembly: GCA_026937815.1. Lineage (NCBI taxonomy): Eukaryota > Metazoa > Chordata > Actinopteri > Perciformes > Percidae > Etheostoma > Etheostoma perlongum. Next base: position 6,947,932 of record CM049388.1, on the reverse strand, counting down.
AGTGACAGCCTTTGTTGTGTTTGATAGCTAACATTAGCTCAAAAACATTCTACTGACAGCTGTTGTTGTGTTTGATTGCTAGCTTGTAGCCAGCAGTGAACAAACTTGGTTAAGTAGGTCCATTTTTACTGTATTGACACTATAGAAGTCTCTCGTAAGCATCTCGTAGACTACTTGTTGCAAAGTGATGCATGCGCAACTCACATATGCCCTCGTTGCAAAGTGACGCATGCTTGACATCGGGTAGTGACAGTTATGGTGCCTTGAAGACGACGGTCGCAGCGCTGCCTTGAAGATTTATTAGGGGGCTTAAAACACCATCGAGCCAGCACAGCGGTCTTAGCAGACAGAGAGCAGAGAGGGCGACTGGCAGTCCACTACCTCAACAATGTCAACATAACTGACTGGAAATCCAAAATACTTTCACAGTGTGTGAAAGTGACAGAGGAGGGGGTTCAAGATCCATAAATGGGTTACCAGCAGCTGCCATGCTAACCTTTGACTGGCTATAGGTACATAAGAGGAGGTTTACTTGCAGTACGTCAACAAGTTTTTTCCTGCTGGACAAGCAGAGCGACCATGACATGGGGGCGTGGCATTTGAGATTGTGACTTAATTTCAGTCAATTTAAATTCAAAAATCGGGACACCCTTAAAGCTTACTAACCACAGGTGTTATTTCTGGACCTTGGTAGCTTATAATAAAAAGCACTCAAGCACTTATTTTTTTGTCTCTGGGTTTGATCTCTTTCATTATATTCCCTTCTTTCCATTAGCAACTCAGTCTTTCTTCCCTGGTGTGTTTTTCTTTCACTCTCCACACTACCTCTGATGCCTAGTCTTTCTCCTCCTCCCTCCTCCACACTTGTGTGAACCTAGTAGTGTCTGTATCTGTGTCTATATGTGTGTGGGAGGGAAGGAGAGCAGCATTGCTGGCTGGAGGAGGTGAGAGAGAAAGAAAAAGAAGTGAGAGAGGGAAAGAAACAGAGAGAGAGAAGCAAAGCATTTACTGGAACAAAACATGCTGTTTCAGTCTCATAGATGAGGGCCGCCTACTCACCATGTTTTATTTCAAAGTATTTACTCCTCATTTTTACAAGCTATATTAGTCCCTAAGTTTTCCATATTATATTACAATTCCTAAATCTATGCTACCTTATTAATAGTTTGATTAATAGTAAGAAAAGCAGAACACTATCCTTTGGCATGTTTGCAACCCAAATTATATAACAGTTGCTAGACCACCATCTGTCTTATCTGTCTCTTATAACACTTACGCACAGCACCTGAGAGAGAGAGAGAGAGAGAGAGAGAGAGAGAGAGAGAGAGAGAGAGAGAGAGAGAGACAACGTGGAAAAGTGATATTTTCATCTGCTTTGCACTTGTTAGGCTAATAGCATTTTTTTCTGTGTGTAGCCTGTTTATTTACCAGAAATCTTAAAATTCTGTAAATTTCTCTAAAGGATAAAAGGACTGATACTGACTGATGTCTGTGTTCAGTATTGTGATGTAAGGAATCATTTTTATTTACTGACATTTTTACATTAGTTTCCAATGAGATAGTATTAATTGTATTTAGTTACTTTGCTACTGTAAACTATATCTTACAACATCATTCCTAAGAAGCCGTATTGGGATGTTGTATATTATTGTATTATATTATTTTAAAAGGATTGGAAGCAGACACAATTTCAGATCCTTTCTTTTCTGTACATCCACCTCTACCGGCTGCCTTTACAGGCTGGCATTTCACTGCATAAGAGAGTAAAAATTTGATTAGTTTAGATTCATTATTTGGGCGAGGGTTTTTCCAGTGACACAAAGGTTGGCAAAATACACTGCAGTTTATAAAACAGTTTGTAAACCGAAGCGGTTTATAAAACATTCAGGAGCAGCTTCTTATTTTTAGCCAGCACTGACCATCACTTTCCCCATTTAATCCGGTGGCAGGTCATATCCAGTGTTGCCAACTTGGCGACTTTCTCGCTAGATTTATCTATTTTTCAGAACTTCTCAGCAACTTAATTTCTAAAAAGCGACTAGCAACAAATTTAGCGAATGCAGATCATCAGGGGAATGGCGAGAGATATTATTTTGTCATTTATTTCCATGCATGCTGCTCAGAGTAATCAAAGCACACAGCTCTTCTGCCAGCTCTACAGCACGAGGTCTCTCTCTTCAGATCTTATTGCACTGTGAGCAGCAGGCAGTTATATATGCAAATTATATAATATGCAAATGAGGGTATCATCTGGGGATTTTTAGCCATTTTATAAGCTACTTTTATTGGAAAATAGTTGGCAACACTGGTCATATCAGTAGTCGGTGTTGTTCCCACAACTCCAACAAAACATCTTCTCTCAAGCTGCTGCCAAGTTTAGCGGCTTACTAATGATTATTTTCTTGAATAACCATGAAATGATTAATCAATTAATCAACTATTAATTTCAGCTCGACAAGAAACAGAAACCTGACAAAACAATGGCTCTCTGGACTAACTATTGCCTGAACTGTAACACCCAGCTTAGATTTTTGATTATAATATAAGTTTCAGTGATACATCCTCCTATAGTATCTAGTTTTATTTGATACCCTTATCTTAAAAGCAAAATCTTCCACACAGAGTCCTGGTGAAAAAAGAGAGCGGAGACAGAAACAACAACAAGAGCCTGGGCCTCCCTTTTTAGAATGCAAATTTGAAATGTGACCCAGGAAAAAGTGTGCCTTACAGTCTGCTTGCATTTTATTCCATTTCAAATAGTACAAATGGCTGAAAGGGATATCCAGCACATCCATCTTGCGGGGTGACAAAATCTTTCAGCTTTATCAAGAGTCAACTTAAATGGAATATCTCAAAATGGATGAGGTAATCCAAGTTCAGGGACCATCACAGGCCCACTGACAAGAAAAATCATCATGACAATAATCCAAAAGCCTTCATTTTCACAGTCTAATCACATGTCATCCATTAGAGATCTAATATTGGTGCTCATAGGCAGCTTGTGTGGACGGCACCAAAGAAGGGGGTGCAAGGTACAGATCACATACATGTTACTTTAAAACATACATGCTAACCAGTACAGTTGCTGATAAAGGCACACACTGGCACACACACACACACACACACTTAAAAAATAAAGAATTGTTTTATGTAAGGTATTAACAAAGCACTCAAGTCTCTTGTAATACCAACCTGAAAGACAGTATGACATCCAAGATGCCATGCAGCATATTGTCTTCAGTCTCATAACTGAGATTAGATCACACTGGAGTTTCCCTTTTAATTCCAAAGATTTTATCCCACCAAAGGGTGTCTAACAGCTTGCCTTCTGTGTCATTACCACTCAGTGTTATTCAACGCATGGTAACGGTTCACAAAAATTGTGTAGCAAAGGTGGTAAGTGGGATGGGAGAAAAACATGATCTGGTTTACTGGCATGTCTTTAAACCAATCACAATCAACATGGGCGGCGCTAAGATGTAAAATAGTTAGACAGATAGTCCAGCAGGCTGTCTCCACCCTGCAGAGATCTGAGGAGCAGTAAACCATAGTCCTCATAAATCCACCGGAATTTAAAACGCCAACACAAAGAAAGTGAAAGAAAATGGACATCTGCGAAATTGTATCCTACAGATTAAAGAAAACAATCTTTGTTTGGTACAGCTCCTTGCAAAAAACAAAAACACTATTTTTTTAATATGTATATTTTTCAATGAAAATGGGAAGTATTATACAAAAATGGTCATTCCTTCCAATATCGTAAATCATATCGCTATCGCAATATCAGTCAAAATAATCACAATTAGATGTTTTCTGGAGCTGCTGCCCCTGCGACCGATACCGGATAAGCGGATGACGATGGATGGATCGAGCGGAATTTCCTGCAGCACCGGAGAAATCCCGGAAGTTGACCATCAAGGATATAGACTAAGTGACATAACCATATGATCAATCACTTACTGTCATCTGCTAAGATTAATCAGACAAACAAGGACACATCTCATCTTGTGAGTTTTCTCAATCATTAAATACATGGCCTTTATGGTGTGATATAGTGCCTCTGCCCTTTTACTCTGAAGATTGTTACATTTTATAAACATGTAATGATTTCTTCTAATACTTCTACTTTTCTTTACCATCTCTCCATATGCCAAGCTATTAGTACAGACTGCTAACCTGGACCTTGGACCTCTTCATAGTCTGTTTCTGCATGCTGGCATTCAGCCTAATGAGACTTGCTAATGGTCCACTCATCTCAATTTGGGGAAAACCTATGCAAACTTGAACAGATGTACACAGATGCTCAGTACACACACACTCACTACCACTATCCACAGTTGCTTAGTTAGACACACATAACCCAAGCACGAGTGAACCTCACAACAAACCTCTGTCTGTCATCCTATACTGTACCTTACACTCTCCATCCATCTGTTCATCATTCGGATGTTAATTTGGGATGGTATAGCCGGCTTTAGCCCTGTTATACAAAACACTTTAAGATTTCTGGCTGTCTGATTCATTTTCAAGAAGCAGCTGACAGCACCCCCATTTTTAGGAGATAATGGGAAAATATGCAATGGAAATGAGTATACATTCTTGAATGAGTAATACAGTAAAGTAACTAAGTGGAAAATCTTTTGTTCCCCCCATCCTCTGGGACATTAGTGATAACTAGTGCTGCATGGCCATACGCTTACAGGAACTTGTCCATTAGTCATGCTCTGTTAATCTTACTAGTTAATGATTGGGAGCCCTGTTTCAACACATTCATCACATGACATGGTTCACATGACACATGGGGAGATTAATATAAAACCACAGACTCCAGTTTTGAAAGCTTTGCTTCTGAGTTCAGAAGAAAATCTAATTGATGATTCAGAAGAGCTGGTTGCTTAGCTAGCTACATTATGTAAACAGAATAACATTATCTATCAATCTATCCATTATCAATTATTTATTAAAACATAACTACTTGTATGCAATCATTTATTGCAGGGAATGCAATGGAATCAGAGCTTTAATCCAGTCAAGCTCATCTGGGAAAGTGAGAGGAGCTGCAGCTATGACTAACAGTGCAGATCCACTTTTGCAACAAGACTGAAGCGTGGTGTCGCAACGCAATACATCCATGGTTGATGCTCCACGCCCCTGACCGGCAGCGGACGAGCGGTTACGTGGGTCTGGCTGCTCGAGAATTTCAAACCACTGTCATCGCAGTTCGGACGGAAAACTATGTCATGTTTTACAAAAATAGTTCACCGAAACGTGTTTCTGAAAACATTTTAAGCAAGAAATAGGCCATGCAGTTGCTGAAACTGTCTTCATTTCAGATTGACATAGGTCAGTTTGAAAGATTTTCGTCTACTTTTCTGGATAGTTCAATGGATTCATTTGCGTAAAGATGGGCATCGGCCAGCAGGAGATGCAGGTTTTGGGAGAAAGAGAAAGAGAAAGAAGGAGCTGGTTAAGCCATTGTGTGGACTGGCAGGATAGTTCAGGCTTTGGACCAAAGCGTGTGGCTTTGGTCTAAGTCTGCCATAGGGGCAGGCTACTGTAACTTTGAAATGAAAAAATGTCACAACAGATAGGTAGATTACTAAGTCTCCCTGAGAAGTCGGCTTGTGATTTTCAACATCTTAATGTTGAATAATGCACTCTTACTGTAGATTTGAAGCATGTTCCATCCATTGGTCATAAAACAAAACCCAGTATGACCAAAGAAAACGCTGTGATTAAGAAGAGTGTGTACTTTGGCGAGGTTTTTAGGTGACAGCTTGACGATACAAATCATGCTGTGGTATACTAGATTCAGGCAGAGCATTAGCTCAAGTTGCAGGTCGTAAAGGAGACAGCGTCCAGATGTCTGGCAGGATGCACAAGAATGCAGAGGAGCTAGTTCTCTTCCCAGTCAGCTACTGATGCTCATGGTTCCTCCCGTTTGAGGATCAAATCCTTATTGGAAACACCAAACGATTTATTCGATCACACTTTCTTTCTAAATTTGTTTTTAAAAAGATAAAGTTGGAACTGTTGAAAATGTTTCCTAATGTCAACCAACCCAATGAAAAGACCAAAACCGACTCTCCGTATCTCCGTAACCGTATCTCTCAATACTCAATAATTTACTTAAACCTTAGCTTACTACATATGTTGTATAAGTTCTCATTTAACATCCAAGCTCTTCTCCCTTTAATCTTACAGTAAAAAAGTACAATTTTAGCAACATGTGAACTCAGATGTATCAAATAAATCCAACAATAAAACAAATTAACATTTCCAGTCACTTTCAGGAGGAATACACAAATTAAAAACAAATCAAAAAACAGTGTGAAAAAAAAAATTTAAAAAAAAAATAAAGCAATTTTTCTTTCTCCTTTCTAAGAGAATTACGAGCCCGATTTAAATCCAACATTTTTTTAATACTTGGGCTGTTATAAAGGACTCAGAAGATATCTGAAACAATCTGGCCTGGTTGGGCAATTATTGAAGACCATGTGCGAGCCTTTTCCTCAACGGCGAGGAATCCATACTGGCGCTGTTGCATGAGGCAGCCAAGTTATTTTAGACGCAACGCAAATTATTTGTGTTGACACATTTACGTAATCAATGACGTCAACTATGTCGACGAATCGTCCCAGCCCTAGTGCAGGCCAATGTTTTCTTGAGGTGATGTCAGTGACAAGCTCAGACCTACGGTAGGCACCACATGGCTGTGGTATTGCGGTAATGCGGTAACCGTGGTAACAACCCTACTGCTGAGACCAGTTGCTTCTACAGAACATATACATTTAAGAAAAAAAAGGATTGCAATTCTATTCTATTCTATTGTCCATTTAAAAAGAGACTTAGTTGTTTCCTTAAACAGCTAGCCAATGCAGTTTTTAGTAAAACATTATGCTAATAGGAGTAGTACATTTGTAGAGGACAGGTTTCAGCTGCGGATTAACACAAAAGTTCAGTTTCTTCAGTCAGACATCAAGACATGTTAACACAAAACTTGTTTGGCTGAAGTCTTGCACTTTTAGATCCTACTATTCTTTGTTAAGCTGGCCTAGGTTGTATCAGAATTTCAAGAAACTGTAACAGTCTTTTTAAAAGAATGTTGTCATGCGCTCCCAAAAAACAGATGACATGAGAGACTGGAAATAACCTCTCACACAATGACACACTTTTTCCTGTTCTGATCTAATCATGGACACTGATGAAAGCCTGTGCCTCTTACAATACAGACAAGAGAGAATTAATGATCCTGACTATTGGCTTTTGTATTCTTTCACAAAGAATCCCATTGATATGAATTAGGCTCAACCAAAATAAGCTTGGAAATTTCTTAGGACACAAATTCAAGTGTTGCCATGTGTGCCATTAGTTTAGAAGAAGTATTTAATCTGGAAGAATAATTAGCACCTTGTAAGTACTTCTTATGTAACACTCTACCTAAGCCTGGGCTCTAATCCTCAGATGTCAGTGCTTTACAAATGCAAAGACAGTGGAAAGCAAAAAAATGGCACTGCATTGATGTAAAATCAACACCTTTTTTTGGCCCATAAAAACACCAACCTCACACCTTAAACTAAAAGAACTCCCCACATTACATTTGTGAGTCAAGTCACATAGAAGGAGTAAAGTGTGGGCTCCTGCTATGTGGCCCATAGAAGGAGTAAAGAAGTGTACTCTATAAATACCCATGAAGGTGTATGGAGAAGCTCAGAGAACTTGCAGAAACTCCAATTCTCTGTGGATTCCATTTCAAAGCCACTGCGAACCAACATAAGCAGCTTTGTTCCTTTGCCACCTATCCTCACTCAGTCTAAACCTATCTTTATTGTTTGGGCCACAGCTCTATCAAGTCTCAGCTGCATGCTTTTCACATTCTTCAGTCATGGGGACATAAGCTTCAGTTTTCCTCTCCCACACTATTCAGCCCTGCAGAAAACATGGACACAGGCTGGCGGAGTCACTGTATCAAATCTATTTGTCGGTTAAACCTTCTTCCGAGTGGAGCATGGATTAGGCCTGCTTTTAGCTGCTGCTGCTGCTATTCAGTGATGCACTGACGGCCAGTGAGCGTCTACGGGCCAAGCTATTTGTGAAGCTCCTGACTTGCCAGGGGAGTTCATCCAACAGCCACAAAAGCCTCCGATTTACAGTCATCATGGTTATGGTCATCAGAAGTGTGTGCTTATGACTGCTTACATGCGAGTGTCTATGCAACTTTGTGTAGTGTTCCACAGGTCAACATACTTGAGCCTATTATGCTCAAGTTAATCACAACAGTATTGAGGAGTTGAAGGGCCATGGCGGCAATGTGGTTGCTTTATTAGCCAAAAATATCACTGCCATCGAGCCAAAAAAGATAAGTAGAATTAAGGACGGGGGCGGGTCTGAAGATGCCTGGGAATCATCTGTGCAGAGGGGAATTGACTTAATGTGGCAAGGAAGAAAAGCATGACCAAAGTAGCAGATCCTCTGCTACAACTGTAAGTCACACCATAGAAAGCGAGAGATAGAGAGACAGAGAGAGAGAGAGAGAGAGAGAAAATAAACAGGCTAAATTTGAGTAAAAAGAGGGGTTAAGGGCAAAGATGGAAATATAAAAGACAGAAAAAATGTTCAAGAGAGAGAAGTGTAAAGTCCCAACCTGAGTTCACAAGTTGAACTGGAAAATCTGTCTGTTCGCTCCACTTCGCCCTTGTCTGCACTTCACATTGAGCACAGGAAAATAACAAATATAAAAAATTCAGGTAGCCAAGGAAGTGTGTGTATCTGTGTGCGTCCGTGTGCGTCCGTGTGTGTGTGTGTACCTTGCCCCTACAGACCTGCAGCAGCTGTACAATTTAGTCCTTGTGGTCAAAGCTGTTCCTTAGAATATGTAACTGATAAGCACCTCTGTCTCACTACAATCTGGCAAAGGACAAGTTACTCCAGTTATCTCAGTTAAGTATGTGTAAGTCTGTGTGGTGTCTATTGGGAACCGACGGAGTGGTAAAACCTTGATAATGAAAGCTATATATCAAAGCTACTAGATCCACAGTCTCAAAGCTCATAAAACTCCAGCCCACAATAGCCTGACAACAAAAACTTTTTTTAAGTCTCTTCTGTCCGTCTTATCTTCTCTTAACTAGGTTTCACACTATAAACAACAGCAGTGGCAGCCGTAGCCATGGCACAGCAAAGTCCCCGTAAAGATTCTTGCACCTAGTTTCATCCCACTACATTTCTCCTGACACTTGGATAAATATCTCCAAGGTGTTTTTGTATCCTTCTTGCTGGTAATATTATTACTAACTAATGAACCATATGCAGGCCTGCAAACTCCGGTGGGATGAAAAAAGTAACACTTGTGATAAGTGGGCTGAACTTTGCAACGCACTATTTTCAGTGTGTCACAGCTACTGCTGGCACAAACACAGCTAAAGACGTAAAAAAAAAAAAGAAAAAACTAAACCCTTTTTTCTATGATACTGATTCTTAAACAAAATTCATAATTGCATGTAAAAAACAAACAAAAAAAGCTTTTTTTTAGTGTCCGCTTTGATTTGAAAGTTTGGTTCAGCCAAATTCTCTGGCTCTTTCCTAACTGTGACAAAATAGGCGAGACTTCAAGATCTATTACTCCTTCCCTTAATAAAATGGCTCTTTGGATGTGTACAAAACACAAGGATAACATATTTTTCATTCAAAACTTCTGCCAAAAGGTGAAGAGTTTGCAGCTATGCATCATTGTGTCTGCATTTACATTGCTTTGTGATCCAAGATATATTTTATAACAATCTGTCAGTAAGTCTACAGACTTAGTGCTGCGTTTTGTAAAATGGAACATGATTTGTTTATTTGTGTGTAATAACTGATGAAACTGTATGTCATCAACAGTCACAGCACTCATTTTCGCAAACGGATATTTTGTGGTTCTGAACAATATGATCAGATTTCTATTCTACAAATTTGAGCCAATTCATTTGTCCGCAGGTGTGTTATTTCAAAGGAGATAAAGTCTGGAGTCAATGATGGTCAGAGATGTGTACAGATACACTTGGCAAGGAAGAGCAGCTCCTAAACGAGATATTAAAAAAAATTGTAGCTCTAAGATCAAGGTAAATAAAAGAGGGAAAGAGAAACAAATGTACGCTAATGCTTATAACCCTGACATCTGAAGACACTTGCACAGCACTTACAGCAATTAGCACAGCGTTTTGTTCTCACTTTTCTCTTTCTTTTGCTGACAGTCTAAACGATCTCAAAGCCCCAGACATAGTCCCAGGTAGCATCATTAACAGGCAACGCCAAAAACAATGTCTGACAAGTTCTGTGGGCAGGCAGCTAAAGTCAAACAGGAGAGAATGTGCTTTTGTGTAAAAAAAAAAAAAATAAATAAAGTAAAGGAAAACGGCATAAACAAATTCCTGTGTCCTGACAAACCAAAAGAAAAGAAGACTGGCGGTGTAGCTCAGGTCTACCTTTAAATTCTTGGTACTTTGTCACTGAACATGAAATAGCAGAGCTCCACTAGAATTGATTCAAGCCTAAACTATGATGTAGACACAATAATTATACTACTTATCTTATGTAACTAAAGGTGGTTCTTTTAGTGACTTTTCACAACCATGTCTCACATCAGTTTTGGCAAATATTTACTGATTTCTTTACATTCTTAATACATACAGGTGTAGAAACACATACTAGATAATGTATCTAGCTATAGTTTGCTAAAGCATGCATGCACCATGAGACTAAACAGCAATGATCCCAAACCATCTTAAAGACAGCCATGTCTACTTTTAATTTAAATTTATTTTATTTCGACCAGACTCAATGGTGGCTGATTTAAAATGCAATGTATCTCTATTCAGTTCAAATTGACAGTGCATGATGTAACTAGGCATAGCTACGTCTCTCAAAGGCCTATGGTTGGAGACCATGTGCACTTGTATTGATTAAGCCTAAACCCGCTGACAGGCTATTGGCTGAGGCCATCGGTCACAAGACGAGGAGGCAAATTGACAAGTGCATGTTTAATGGCCGTGAGAAATATGTGCAGGGGTTCCTGGGTAATTGCGGTTATATGTTAGGGATGGGAGGAGAATAGGGCTGCAGACAGCAAGCCCTGTGACATTATGACAAAGGAGGCTTTGCACCTCCTGAAGGGCCAAAACAGAGAAAAGCACTTTGAATAAACAGCCTACTGCTAACCTCAGCTCACAACCAAAGAAAGGGTAAAAGCCGTTGCTTGACTAAAGACATCTGGGGCTTCTCCCGTTGGCTCAGTGGTGAGTGGTTGCCTGCCAAAAGGTTGGTGGCATCTGGGGCTTCCCCTGTGTGTGTGTGTGTGTGTGGGTTTATCTGATGAGCAGGTGGCATCAGTGTATGAATGTGTGTGAATGGTGAATGTATCCTGTACTATGAAACCTCTGCTCCACTAACTTTTCTTTCCACCCACCGCCTTTTCCCCATTGTACAGATCAAATGTCATTTTATTCTCCACTTTTACCTGCTTAAACATAACTTTTATGTTCCATGTATCTTCCTTCCCCTGCTTAACTCTACCCTCTGCCTCATCTCTAACCAGTTTTGTTGCTATTCATGTATCTTTAATCAATGTATTATAGGCCATCTTACTGTCTCGCCCAATCTCCATTTGTGTCCCAAATTCTTAAATGTACCCTTCTCATTTAAGGGCTGAAATAGAGCTGCAAGAATGGCTTTGGGTGCAGGTCCGGGGAGGCTGGGCAGAGAAAAGCCAACTCACACGCCAACAGAACAACCTTTTGCGTGGAGGTTTGCTGCTGTTTTTATTTTATTTTATTTATTTTTTTCTACCGACTGTACCTTAATATACGGACACAGAGAGTATAGTAGCAGATTGAAAGAGACAGTCGCCTCTCTCTCTCGCTTTCTTTCTTAAACTCCAAACTGAGCAATCACATATAAAAAGGGAGCGCTGGTCAAATTTAAACTGCACCTAAAAAACAAAAAAAACAAATCAGAAACATATATTTCAGCTTACTATTTAACTGTAAGATTGTTAACAGCCAGCAACCATTCTGCGTCAATACTGACAAGCTCGCATTCTGGTAGTTGTAGGTTTCCTATCTTAATAGGTATATAGGGAACACACCAGCCGCTTTTCGATGATCATTTCCAATTCCGATTTCTAAAACGTGCGCCTTATTTAACTGCATAGACAGCCCAGCTTTATGAAAAGACCTACTTTCCAGCTGTAAAAAACGTCTTTAATTCTCGGTGGGCTGCAACATGATGAACCTTTAATTAGGGCTGCACGATTAATCTAATCGCAATTGCATCGTGAAGACACTCCGTGCAACTGCATAACCGACAAAAATTGGGATTTTTGAGTGAATAAAAAAAAAATGTGTGTTGTTGGCTCAGTGTGCACGCCGTGTCTCCACATTGAAACACCTTTCACTTTACCGATAGTATTATTATTCCAAGTTTGGTGTTCTCGGTAGACTTACTTAACATCATCTTGGCTATCTATTTTTTCTCTTGCTTTTCCCTTACACAGTCGCTACAATTTAAAAAAAAAAAAAAAAAAATTTATATATATTACATTTTCTGAAATATTAAGTTATTTAAAAAAAAAAGTATTGCACATTTTTTGTTCATGTATTTTCTCATGCTCGTTTAACTTTGTATGTTTAATATATGATAGTGACTCTGATACAGGCTTCTTCAGTAGAGCTTGCAGGGTGAAAGACCCCTTCCTAGAAGACAGCTGTAGTGTATTTTTCATTCTTTATTCAAGATTTAAGCCTCTTGCAAAGTGTGCCAAAAGAAACACACCAGCTAGCTGGGGAAATTAACAGTAACTGAGTCTCCACAGAGGTTCCTGTCCACAATCACTGTGTAACACATGAGGGGAAGAAGATAGTACTAACTAAGTAAGCTGCCTTTTTCTACACAAGATGAAAGTATGTACATATATCTTCTTATTCATGCAGCCACTAAAGAGTGGCTGCAAGGATAACAGAGCGCTACAGGAAGAAGCGTAAAAAAAGAAAAATGGCTTCTAATTACCGTTGTTAGAACCCTGCATTATCATTACACTCCAAGGTTTCTGACAACACAAAAACTGCGCTGCCATGGAAACACAGTGCCGGAATAGGGGATGTTGTTGCTGCCGTTTCAAGTTTTGCCCATTTCTGATCCACTGACTACACGTGATCAGTCAGTACAGTGTTAATCTTGTTATTGACCTGTATTCTCTCGGTCAACTGAGATTCTTGAAGTCGGGCAGTTAGTTAGGAGTTTTTTGTCAGTTAATGTGAAATGTCCCCTGAAGTAGTTACAGCGACGTCGTCCGTGTGCTCGGTGAAGATGTCCGTAACGGGTACAGGCAACTAACCAGTTCCTCCAGCATTTCGCCATGTCACAATCGTGCCGAATTCAACCAATCACTGTGACTTTGGTGCGACCTGCAATTTTGACCAATCACCGCAACTTTTCTGCAAATTTGACCAATAACCTAGGTTTCCCGCAACTTCAACCAATCCTTGCTGTCCCACAAGCCGGGCTTTGTGTCAGTATGACTCTGAGAGCCAATGACCAAGCAGGAGTGAGAACAGGTCAAATTAATTTCCTTGTTTCTGATATGAAGACTAGAGTCGTGTGATTCAAACATCTCAACGCAAAATCGTCCAGCCAACCGGTATACATTTTAACACAGTGTGTGCTGTACCGATTTTTCACTCTGAAGTCGCTGCTGTCAAACCTGACGGTTGCTGAGTTCCCCCCGCGACTGATGCATGCACACAAACACAGACACACACACACACACACACATACACACACACACAGACACAAAAACACACGGTGGATGCAGGAACAAAAGGAGATGAGATGTACAGGATGACCGAAATTGAGGACAGCTATGCTTGTTATTGAGAGTGCAATGATAAGTTGAAGTCCAATAAGTTCTTCCTCAAACCGTATGAATGTGTCTCAGGCCAGGATAGGAAATTAACAATGTAAAGATCAACAAGCCACTAACAGACATGTTAAAATTTGATTCATTCAATAATTTATAATTTTTTGTCTTACATCCACCAGTCATTTTCATATTATACCAATATTTGCAACACACTGAGCCTTTTTTTTAAGGTTACTAGGAAAACTCAGCCTAGAGTAGTTTTATTCTCCCCAAAACAAGTTTCCTTTTTATTTTTAAAGAACTAAAAAGGCAACAACAAAATCACAACTTTCTCAAACATACAAAAGATATCACAACTTTTATTGCAATTTTTTACAAAATCTCCCACTACTTCAGGCATTTTGGGCCGCAACAATCTCAAAAAAAGGCCACGAAATCCTGGAGGGACTAAGTCAACCAGGTCCAGGGTGAGTCCGAGTGAAACGGAGATCAATAGAGGCCTTGCCTGGTCAGGCTCCGAGATAACGTTGTCTTCTACTTAGAAGTGGTGCATTTACGGCTCACAGCAGCTTAATACTATATAGGTATACTATCTGGTTTTTGTTTGTTTGCTTGTTGATATCTAGACCGGCAGAACTCTTTTTGAGTAGTGCAGGCTATCTTATTTACTTTCTCGGGGGTATACCAAGTGAATTTAAGTTGGGCTTTTATTGTGAAGGGTAAAAGCGGAAGAAGTGATGCATTATGCATATATTGTCAATATGGGAAATCAATAAATAAAAAAATAAAAAGAGTGGTTGCCATCTAGGTACAAGTGAATGTGTTTGTGGCCCTGAACTTCCCGGAGAACACCGTTAAAAAGTCTGTTAAATAAAGCAATGCTTGATACTTTGCCAAATTTTCATATTGAGAAGCCATACCAGAGTCAAATGACAAGATTGTGAGTCGGGTACAGCGCTAACCCTAATGCAGAACCTACTTTGATGAGCGCAGGTGGACTCAGTCAGCTTGGCTGGCACCACTTCACCCATGGGCTAAACAACACAGCACAGCTGGGTTCATCTGATATTATATAACGCAGGACCACCCCCGCAGGCCCTGTTCACACTACCCCTCTCCTCCTCCTCCTCCTCCTCCACCTCCCACTAGTGCACCATTGGCCATTTGCAAGCAGAGGTGCATTGTGAGACAAGAGTGCTCCAGCTCTGACATAACATGTAAGGTTTTTTGTGGAAGATTCAGCTTTTGAAAACTAAAAAAAAAAAAAAAAAAAAAAAAAGATAAAGCCCATGCATAGAAATGCTTTGACTAGCTGCTTATTTGGTTAAGAATTTTCCCCAAAATTTGTTTTTCTAATTCAATCAACTAAATAAAACAGATAGTCTGTGTGGGGCATATACTGCTTTCAGTTCTTTAAATCCCTAAAATGGGTGATTAGATTCCAGAGTTGTAGCCATCATTCATGCCACTAGTGATTCTGCCATTGCTTTTTGGAGAGAAAAAAATTGTTACTAAGCAATACTTGCCAAAAGTAGAATTGCAACCGTTGCCTGGCAACATTAGCTTACTGAATCTCATATCAGGAAGCATTGAGAACCCAGTGGTGCTTTGAGCTACAACCCTCTAGATACTCCTTTCATCCTGGGTAGAGGCTGTGATGTCCGACTACAATCATGCTATTCAAGTCATCTGATATCCATTAAATCTCAACACCTGGCCTTTCACAATCAGTGATATAATCCTACACACAGGCACAATGATACATATGAATTCATGAAGCTACAGGAACCCCCTCGAAGTTATTTTGTGAAGGTCTGTTCTCTAACTCCCTGACTGCAAAAAAGGCAATTTATTTGTGATGATACCATAAAACATAGAAAACAAGAGAGGCAGGCTGAAGAAAGTCCCTTCATTCCAACCACTCCTCAACCGTGGCTGTTTTCCTCAAGTGCTTTATGAGATGTTAATGACTTCAGGCAGTCACTTCATTACAAACAGCTCTGTGGGCACATGTTGAAGATGCTTTACTTGTAAATTTGCCTGTTGTCATTAGAAAGAACCGCTAGGGCAGTCAACTCTCCATGCACCAGTTGTTTAATGAAAAACCGCCGCTTGCTTAAGCTCACATGTGTCACATCCATAAACCACTGATTGAGCTTTCCTCCTTGCAGCTGGAGAGACGTAGCACAGGCATTAGCTAGAAGTTGTCAGAATGCCACTGGAATGGATCAAAGCTCTGTGTGGCAAATCGCCTCCGATGACCATTTAAAGCACTCCAACGCAATGGAGCGGCCCGCTTATTTTGAGTGACTGGGTAACAAGGCATCAATAGTCTGTGTTTGTGATGATAAGGGGAGTTGCAGAGGAAACAGGTGCCAGAGGAGGAGAGCAGGGAGGTTTTCTAACCTCACTTGCTTTGTGACAAAAACAAATCTTTAGAAAATACTTCAATTTCCCAGCGACCCTCATTCACAATGTCATCAAATCAAATTACAAAGACAAAAACAAAACAACACAAAAGAAGCAACACCATACTAACAAAAATAGAGTGTGTGAAGCCCAACACTTTCAATCCTGATTGTTCAAATAATCATTAACCAGTTCAGCCCTGAGTAAATACTGCAGATGCGCCGATATGACACGCACGGTTTTGGTAGCATGACACCAGGTTTCATTGTTCTTCAGCAAGTTGAGCTTAGATGAAGTTGAAAACAATGAGGTCATTCCTACTGTGCACACACATCATTCTCACACATTAGAATACATGCCATTGTACACCCAATTAAAAGCATGACGGGATGTACCTAGTTGAGCCTGACCGATATACTGTATCGGCCGGACAATATTATTGGCCGATATTAGGCATTTCCCGATCTAACAGTATCAGCATTTATAATGGCCAATTTATTATAATATTTAAACAATAAAAACAGACTTTCAACCATGTTATGAGCATTGGGTTTGTCAGAGGGCACTATACACCGATTATTTTTTTTGTTAATGTGTTTTTGTTCAAAAGGACTTTAAGTTTCATATTGTACGTTTGTATTTTGATACATTTTATTTATCAGAACTTTTAATATATTTTGACATTCCTCTGTTCTGTTGTGACAATAAAACAAATTATATTATTTTAGTGAGAACTCATAAATAACTAATGTTAGGGAAATTTATTTTATGTTTACACACACACACACACACACACACACACACACACACACACACACACACACACACACACACACACACACACACACACACACACACACACACACACACACACACACACACACACACACACACACACACACACACAGGATTACGGTACCACCCCACAAGGGGGGAGAGGGGGATTTTTATATCAGCAGATATATTGGCATATCAGATTTTTAAATAACCAAATATTCGTATTGTATCGGCCATAAAAATCGGTCGGACTCTAGTACCTAGCAAAAGGCTGATGCATTTTTACCAGACATATGGTCTTTACGAAGCCATAAATCTGAAATCTATTAACCCGAGAATGGAAACTCAACTCTGGCTCTCAAGGCCATCACCTTACACGCCAAAACACTCCCGTTCTTGGACGAGCCCAGGGAGCAGAGAGGTTGCAGTGAGCACTACAGATCATGACAGCCCACTTTCCTGTCTTGGTTTCTGCTTCCACCACCTGCGAGCCAGATGTTGTATGCCTGGGCATCGTGACCTAATGTTTCTGGTTTAACGTTAGCCGGTTCAAGTTTCTAAAAAAGTTATTTGCTTTTTGTTTTATAGGTCTAGGGCTGGGCGATATGGGGAAATTCAATTTCTGACCAAATAATGATTTTGATGATATTTGATATTTTTGATCAAATATATCGATACCGCAACAATTTTGTAGTATTGACTATTGGTGCTTTAAAAAAAATGTGAGTAAAGGCAAATAACAGTTACAACATCTGGTAAGTTTAGAAAATTACATAACTTTACTGTAAAGCAGCCTTTAAAACCAGGAAAAAACACCACTTATGTCATATTATGATATTACTATATCAAAAATTTAAGACAATATTAAGTCTCATATCACAATATCGATATATTGCACAGCTCTAGTCCAGTCCTAAACATAATTACTACAAAATGACTGAGTGTCAGTGAGGAATTACTATCAGCATTATCTCTTTTGATTTGTGTCAGTACATGGATCTGCAAAGCAGGAAAGACTGTCAAGGGTTCAGCCAAAAGCTGCTGCTGCCAGTACAGATTTATGTGTTCACCTCTCCTGGCACAAGGACCTCCTTGGAACCCACAAACCCAAGCAAGATGACTTTCATTACACATATTCACCAGAGCTCTTTTCTCCTTGGCACAAATGTGCAAGTGCTTGAGCCTTATTCAACTTTTCTGAGTGAAATGTCATCTATAAAAATGCACTAAATATGCTTCTTTTTCTTCAACTGATGACCAAATGCAACTTTTCTTCTAGGACTCTATAACCCAGATCCATGCCATTTTGTACAAGGCTTTTATATCAGTGTGTGATCAGCTAAATAGTAGATATGCTTTGAACTGAAGTAGATATTAATACAAAAACATTGTACAAACAAGCATAAAACCAACACCATTCCTCAAATAGAAAAGCAGTTGCGGCACACAATTCACAGTTAGCAAGCTAGCAATGGCCGAGCTCAACAAGAAACATCCATATATCCATTTGCTGCCTACTCTGTTAAGGGTGGGTGGAGCCCTTACTATACACTCTGAAAATATTAAGTGAATGCTTGGCTATATACATTCACCGGCCACTTTATTAGGTACACCTGTCCAACTGCTCGTTAACACTTAATTTCTAAGCAGCCAATCACATGGCGGCAACTCAGTGCATTTAGGCATGTAGACATGGTCAAGACAATCTCCTGCAGTTCAAACCGAGCATCAGTATGGGGAAGAAAGGTGATTTGAGTGACTTTGAACGTGGCATGATTGTTGGTGCCAGAAGGGCTGGTCTGAGTATTTCAGAAACTGTTAATCTACTGGGATTTTCACGCACAACCATCTCTAGGGTTTACAGAGAATGGTCCGAAAAAGAAAAAACATCCAGTGAGCGGCAGTTCTGTGGGCGGAAATGCCTTGTTGATGCCAGAGGTCAGAGGAGAATGGCCAGACTGGTTCGAGCTGATAGAAGGGCAACAGTGACTCAAATTACCACCCGTTACAACCAAGGTGGGCAGAAGAGCATCTCTGAACGCACAGTACGTCGAACTTTGAGGCAGATGGGCTACAGCAGCAGAAGACCACACCGGGGTGCCACTCCTTTCAGCTAAGAACAGGAAAGTGAGGCTACAATTTGCACAAGCTCATCGAAATTGGACAATAGAAGATTGGAAAAACGTTGCCTGGTCTTATGAGTCTCGATTTCTGCTGCGATGTTCGGATGGTAGGGTCAGAATTTGGCGTCTACAACATGAAAGCATGGATCCATCCTGCCTTGTATCAACGGTTCAGGCTGGTGGTGGTGGTGTCATGGTGTGGGGAATATTTTCTTGGCACTCTTTGGGCCCCTTGGTACCAATTGACCATCGTTGCAACGCCACAGCCTACCTGAGTATTGTTGCTGACCATGTCCATCCCTTTATGACCACAATGTACCCAACTTCTGATGGCTACTTTCAGCAGGATAATGCGCCATGTCATAAAGCTGGAATCATCTCAGACTGGTTTCTTGAACATGACAATGAGTTCGCTGTACTCAAATGGCCTCCACAGTCACCAGATCTCAATCCAATAGAGCATCTTTGGGATGTGGTGGAACGGGAGATTCGCACCATGTATGTGCAGCCGACAAATCTTCGGCAACTGTGTAATGCCATCATGTCAATATGAACCAAACTCCCTGAGGAATGCTTCCAGCACCTTGTTGAATCTATGCCACGAAGAATTGAGGCAGTTCTGAAGGCAAAAGGGGGTCCAACCCGTTACTAGCATGGGGTACCTAATAAAGTGGCCGGTGAGTGTACAGTATATGTATAAATATAAGGCAGCTTAGAAGTTTTTGACAGTTAAACTCTTCAAAAATAATAACTTTAACTTTGATTGTTACTTATTAAGTGATACATATTGAGATTTTAAACCAAGTTAGAGAGTTGACCGCCTATACAGTTTGTTTAAAGAAAAAAATCTCTCTTTTAAAAATGTCCACTTATGAGCTTTTTCACAGATTCTCTTTTCATAACTAACATTTTAAAGTCAGTAAACTTGAGTACTAACCAACATCTGCTAGAAATGTGTGTTCCAATGATCTAAACATAACCCCTTCCAGGCAGCCGCATTACCAGAAACATCAACATGGCCACGAGAGAGCTCTGTTTGATTTGCTGTGGCTCAGTGTAGCCGAGGAAGAGAACTCAAACTGACAGGGACATCACAGAGACTGTCGATTACAGCACACTTAATGAATCAATTTCAAGGACAGAAAGACAACTCATAGGCAAAATTTTCTCTGTGAACCACGTTTTCACACTGTAGCGATCTGCCATGTGCGGTACAACACAGAAGACAGCATCCCTTATATTCTTCTTCAAAACTTGCTGATAGTTTTCTACACTGCACAATCATTTAATCAAAAAAGAAAACTTACTGCCAACAGAGGACAGCTTTACCAACCTCAAGTAGTAACGGTTTTCTTTAGATCAGAGAGGCGACTCCATCCAGCTGTGATGAACAATGACCAGGATATGTCTTCCTTTAATCCTGTGTGTGACTGTTGTCAGAGGAGGTTTCCCTACAGCAGAATATGAAAAAGCAGGAGTTTGTTAACAAAAAGGCATATTTTACAAACTACAGATATATTAACCCTATGTGTGTGTGTGTGTGTGTGTGTGTATATACAGTACATTTGGTGACTTATGATGGTAAAGACAAAACAGCCTAATATCGTACCATACCATAAATATATATATATATTAATGCTCATACTGTAGCCAAGGTTACAACAGCAAAACATGTATCATAGAGTTTTTTTGTTCATTGTAAGGCAGCCCTCATTTACAATGTCATCGAGTCAATTACAAAAACAAAACAAAATGGAAAAGAAAAGAAAAATAAAAAGACACTGAAACCAAAACTAAATTGGTAAATAAATTAGGATAACTAGGAATGGATGCAAAAGACAGTACAGTTATTTAAAGCAGTTACAAGTTTGGTGGTTTAAAACCAGATTTCTAAAGTGTCCAAAAGGCAAGTGAGTTGATTTTAAGGAAGTGCTGTAACTTATTCCAGGAGTCAGGTGCACTAGTTTTTTCAAATTCTGGCCGAGCTCGTGGAACATGAAGCCAAAGCCAGTCAGTTAGCTGCATTCATCAATCACAGTCAGAGTCCTCCGTGCATGCAGAAGACAGGGATGTTCTTTTTCCCAAACTGAACTGTGTGCATTAAGGCCCGTACACACCGGGACGAATATCGGCGGGCGTTATTCGTCAGCGTTATTCGTCAGCGTTTTTCGACGCGTTTGTGTTCACACCCAAGCGATTTTCGCTGACGATGAGCCGAATGAAACATGTAAATTCATTATCTGTCACTAGATGGAGCTTAATGTAAACAGAAATACCCCCGTACATAGGGTGGCGCTGCGCAACTTTGCGCTTCTGATACTCGCTTGCAACTCAGAAGAAGAGCAGAGAAGAAGAGAGCAAGTATTTAGAACATTTCTTCTAAATCAGGTATAGCTCTTCATGTTCCAAAACCAACGAGACCAGCAGCTCAACATTTATTTTGGACATCGTGCTTTGCCTCTTCCTCGTCTTGTGGCAGTGATGACGGTGGCGTATGTCTTCTTCGTTTGTGTGCTCGGTAAGACCGTTTTTGTGCTTGAGCGCCGCCAAGTTGTGTTTTAGTGTAACTTCAGAAGCACAAGACACGTGAGCAAAAGGGCCGATTTCATTGGTCGGATAGTTTTTGAGCGGCGCGTCAAACTAAAAAAACGAACCCGAGGCGTTTTTTTAAAAATGGACGCTTTTACGCGTGGCGTTTTTCGCATCGGTGTGCACACTCTCATTGATGCCCTTTGTTTAGTCACGACGCGTTAAACGTCGGCGAATATCGCGCGCGAAATTCGTCCCGGTGTGAACAGGCCTTTATGGAATACAATCAACCATGCTCTTATTTTGCAGTGTGCATCCAAGTTATTCATCAAATATAGTGGATGTATCGTGCCATCAGAATGCTTGGATTCAAACCAAAATGTGCCAGGGGCATATGGGTGATAACAAAATTAGCAATGCTCCTTGCCTGGTAACTGGATTGTTCTGGACAGCATGTTAGCCAGTGTACAATTATAGTACCGGCCAGTGATTAATAACTACTTTTCCAGGATATTCTGTGCATCACCGGCAGGCTTGTTGAGTATGAGTAGCCTTTTAACATATAGTTAGCCAAACACAGTTTGGAGCCTAGATATAATGCTAAAAAGCAGCTGAAATAAAACATTATATTGGATGAGCCGGTAGGTGTGGCTTCTTTTTTAATTTGTTTGTATAAATGGATTTCTATTCACATCAACAAAATCTTTCATTGCACCCCAATAGAACTCTGTTTGCATGCAGAGCTGATAAAATAGCTCAAGACCCTCAAAAATACAATGCAAAGAACAAGTGACTAGTTTTGACTAGCCTTGACTTAAAATATTTCAGTTGAAGGTCCACTAATCATTAAAGGAAAGGTCGACATGTAAGCCAATAAACAGAGGGCCTTTAAGGCTCAACTTAACGCAGGAATGGGGGGAGAAACAGGACAGGCTTCGGACAGGAATAAAATCATAGTACATCTCCATGGAAAAACTAAATTAAAGGCTAAAACTTTCAATTACAGAGCTTCTGCGGGTAAAACCTATTACATAATAAAGGTGTTTTAATGTGGTCATATTACGCTCATTTTCAGGTTCAAATTTATATTTAAGGTTTAAGGTTTACATGGTTTAATTTTCAACAAAAAAAAAACATTTTTGTTGTACTCCACATTGCTGCAGCTCCTCTATTCACGCTGTGTGTTGAGCTCTCTGTTTTAGCTACAGAGTGACGCATCACACTTCTAACCATCTTTGTTTGGAGTCGCACATTGGCAGTACCTAGGTTAGGACTACTAGCCAGTCAGAAGCAGAGGATGAGGGCGTGCCATAGTAGCAGACAGGCAAGCATTCTAACGTGTGTTACAAAGTGATGCTCGTTAGCCACGGAAGTAAAAACTGGACTACAACAGAGCTGTTTGGAGCAGTTTGTGAACAGTGTTTTCTGTTGGAAATGATAAGTCCCTTTGGGGTGGACTTTGGGCTTTTTCATTTTGTAAACCTATTACATGCCCAAAAGGTATATAACACAATGAAAGGTAAGGGAATAATCCAAAAAGCATAATAGGAGAACTTTTATTAGGCTATATCTCTATATCTCAAATCACAGCTTCATCACATCTGACGTTTTTCCATTCACCTATTTTGATGCACAGACACAAAGAACAATTTAAACTTGCTCAATTAAACCAAAGACTTCTCTTAATGCTATTAGATAGCCGGGGAGACGTAATGTATCATTTCCGGCTAGCAAACGCGATTTTTCTACTCCGTTGGAATTACATAATGCGTCGACTATAGCTTCAACTTATGACAAAACTACGCTGTAGCCTAGTTCATTCATTCCAGACGAGTTGATGGAAATGCAGCTAATTTTCTTTTTTTTTTTGTTGTTGCAACATTTCAATTGTTTGCTTAAAATTCACGTGACAGTTGAAAGGAAACACAACTCAACTACTGAATGTTGAAATAGCTATGTTATTATCTGACAAATAGCTTGCATAAATTTCAGGTTGCAGCTCTACACACTCAAACTAATTTCCCCCAAATAGCACCGGAGAGACAGCGACAATTAACAAATCCAACAGGGTCAGAAAAGCACTTCCATCAGTAATACCAGCCCAGGCAGCAAACAGTAGCAACATCCTTTTAGTCATTCAGCAAGACAGAAATGTGAGAGCTCGGTCTGCTTGACAACAGATGGCAGGGCAGTTGGTGGGAATTTCGACAATGTTACCATACATGTTTGGGGATAAAATTTACAGTTCCTCTGCACAGTCATGGTGTCAAAGACAGGAAAACATTCTGAGACCATCATCCATTTCACACACAAATCCATTTATGATGCAGATTAATGAACATATGTTCCACCTGCACTTGACTTTTCAAACCAGACAGTTGCCACGTTGTGACTGTTCTCTCAGTTTTGCAAACCATTTATAACAGATCACAACTAAATCATAGAATCATACTCACATTTCTGTGAAATATCTATGAAAAATAAAGTTACCCCAACAACATACACTTTGTCTTAGAGGGCTAGAAAAACAAGGTTACAACAATCCTACAATTATTCAATAGCATGGTATTCCAATATTACGAGTTAATACTTGTTGTTTACCCAAAGCTGAGCAGTATCATACTTGCATTAAATCTGTGAGCAGGAGCAGAATCACAAAGCCGGATGGAATGTGTGTTGAACCATTCAAATCAATCTCAAACACTGGTACATTTTGGATCAATACATAAGCCTAAAAGGGGACTAAGGCCACATGAAGGTAACAACAGTTGGTAGGATGAAATAGTCCACTAGATGCAATGAAATAATCCACTAGACTTGGGAAACTTGGGTTCAGCCTTTCATCTTCAAAGGTTTAGCTTTATCAGCCTGCTGTGGTTGAGCAGATCAAAATTGCTATAAAAGCCTATTAAAGGACATAACAACGGAATTGTTATGTCGTTAATAGGCTTTGATAGCGATTTTGATACAATTGTGATTACAATGCAAGTTTTAGCTGGTGTTAACTGTAACTCTCTCTCTCATTAGTTTTTATAGATTTTCTTCGCTCATCTGTCACAACTGAAATCTTTTTTTTTTTTTTTTTTTTAGATAATCTGCGCTGCTTTCATGTGCTATAATCCACTTTTACAGCCCTAATTAAGAAGTTATTTCACCAGACAGAGAGGAGAAAATGGAGAAAAAGAAATGGATCCAATACCGGTAAAGATTTAGCTTTTAAGTCCCCCCACCTCAGGTGCAATGGTAAAATTAGCTTGTTTATTCTTATGCTCTCTTTTTCCTTCTCTGGCTGCAATGAAAAAGGACCTGACACTGACAACTGAAAGCCTCAACAGGGTCCCCAATGTATCCTCTGGAAAAGACCATGGATCAAAAGACATAATTTCACATATTAGAGAAAACACAGCAAGAGTCGTTTGTTACGTGAAAACAATATGCACTTCAAAAAAGTGGCAGAGCACGCAGACATATTGCAATATCATGAAACTGTGATATTTTTGCAGAAGGATATCATACCATCAGAATTGTATACCAGCCCATGCCTACTTGAGGGACACTAGTTCATCCATAACAGTGGTACTCTTGACTCTCCCTTCCAACATCAGACCATTTCTTCCTGTGTACTTTCTCCTGTCAGAACTGACAAATAATGTGAATTATGCTTATAATAGTCCATGCTAATTAGCTGGCACCTTAGAGCCATCCCAGAGTGAAGAGTGATGCTGTTGTAGTTGGCAGAGATGCATTTAACACAAATCTCTTGTTATTAAGTTCAGGTTAAGGTCAAAATCTGCACAGTATTTGAGCAAGAAGGCCACTTTAAAAATCTCTAACACAGCAAGGTCATAGTAGTTTTATTAAATGATTCTGCCCTGCAATGTGATCTATTCACTGTTAACGAGTATTTCTTGCTCTGGTATTTCTCAAGAGACAGCCCACCCCAAGACCTTAAACGCAGAGAACTCACATTCCAATCTTCAGCATGCAGAGAGACAGAGAAGAAGGGGAGGGAGACAGAAACGCAGAGAAAAGAAGAAATGAAGTCCACAGAGAAGGAGGGGGAATGGGAACAAGAGAGAAGGATAGATAAGGTGAGGGACAATAATGAGGAGAATGTTGGTCCTGACATGCTTTCCACAACAGGAAGGAAGCAGGACGAGAGAAAGGCAATGACAGTGACGGGAGCAGCCAGGAGGGAATCGTGGGAGGTGGAGAGTAAAGAAATAGCGACAGAAGTGAGACAGAAGGGGAGGACGAGGCAGAGATGGAAGAAAGTAGCCGGGTAAGGAAGGGGGGGGCATAGTGAGGATAGTGAGGGAGATCGTAAACAGGTAAAACCCCATTATTAGCTTCTGTCAGCGCAATGCATTGCATGTAGACAGTGCAAGCTGGCCGGCTATGAGACACATTTTCCTGACTTTGCATTTGCCAAATTTCTCTTTGTGTACACTGCCAAACGCCTTGCCTGTTCCAGATAGGCCTAGGCTACACATTAGAGGATTTTTTTTTTTGAATGAGTGACCACATCTCGATCAAAGTGCATTTTATACAAATATAAAGCTAAAGACTTTGCTTTCAAGCAACAACAAAAGGCCCTGGGCCAATTTTCATTTGAAACTAACCAATAAGAGCCCCTACTGTGCCTACGCTGGAGAGGGCTGAAGCCCTTTCGAAGTAAGATTTTTTAGCTAAATCCAGCTGTTTAATCAAGGGACACCTAGGGAGATGTTTCAGCTGCTCTACATCTCAAAAGCCTTTTCATAATCTTTTAGCTGCCCAACAGCAACCCTGACATTTTTATTTTCCCTTTTTTTCTTTTCTCCCACCTCCCCTTTAATTCGGCGGCTACATGTGTCACAGAACATGTGCGCCTCCACCTACACACAATTTCAATTGCCTACGTAATATTGTAAATGCAACACAGCCTCCAGATCTGCACAGCCGCAGCATTCACAGGCACAGACAAGAAGGCGCTGATGGGTTGAGATGTTCAACTGCTAACAAATGAGAGTCTTGGGGGCTCCAACACTGGGGCTGCAGTAGCCAAAGCAAAGCAGACAAAGCAGTTGAAATGCTGTCTCGGAGAGAATATATCTCTAATGCTGCTTCAAGTTGAGAATCTGACCCATCCCGGCCACCCGATGAATAGAGAGGAGATCTCTTTGACGTGTCCATTTAGGACTTGTCAAAGGAGGAGGCAGTGTGTTTCTATGGGTGTATGTCAGCCCCCTGGGAGGCTGAAGCTGGTAGCCTAGGGACAGACTACACAGGTTGAGATCGCAACAACAACACAAGACAGAGCAGCTACTGGGGGGCACTTACAACAAGAATTCCTCTCTGGGTGTCATTAGGGAGAGAAGAGCTCAGACACATGGACTAACAAACTTGCATACAAGCTAACTTGAATAAGTGCTAGGACTATATTGAGTTATATTTGAAGTAGTGCTGTCAGTTAAACTCTTTATTAACAGCATTAATGCAAACCTATCTTAAAGCGTAAATTTTTTTATTGCGAGATTAACGTTCTATTTGGCCTAGCAAACTTTGTGCTGTTGCAACAACTAGTAACGTTAGAAAAAGTACAACACCACACCGGATCTAGCTAGACTGGAAACAAAACAAGCGGCATGCTGCACACACTTTTTGCGAGGTGGCCAACGAGTAGTAACGTTACGTTTTGAGTGGATGGCGAGCGCGAGACGCCGAAACGAATGCCAATAAGATTTAGAATGGAGAGTTTCCTTTTTAAAAGTTGCCAAATGGTTCCATTGACAAGACCAAAGTGATCTGTGTGTTTGGGCGTTGTAAACTGAGCTATCATCGCAGCACGTCCAGTCTGAAATACCATTTGATGGCCAAGCACACAGCTGATGCTAACCCCCCCCACCTTGTCAAAGTATTTTTTTTTCACCCTTTTATTGATGGACACAGATTCATAGAGAGAGTTGTCTTATTCTATCATTCTGGATGGACAGTGTTACATTGTGTTAGAGATTATTTGCTCTAAGTGAGAATGTTAGTGTGAAATTGAACACTACAGTAGGCTATATGCCATATATTAAAAAAAAATTTAAAACATTTGCACAAAGCAAGCCAATCCACTTTTCCATGTTGATAAGAGCATTAAAATGAGAAAAAATATCAAGGGGCATTTAGAATTGATAAAAATGTGTGATGAATTGTGAGTTAACTATGACATTAATGCGATTAATTACAATTAAATATGTTAATCATTTGACAGTACTAATTTGAAGCCTTGATGGCACCTTCATCACTTAAATGTAGCACTGTTATATCACTGTTCATATCTGACTAGACAACACAGACGGCCATTTTGATTAATGAGGTTTAGACAGAGCACTGGATAGAAATTATGCTTCAACTTGATATGTGATTTCCTGCAAGTTCCTATGTGTGCAATGTTTCCTTCAGTACTAGATTATGCATGATTAATAACATTTTAATAAGCTTGAATTCTGGTTTTCGGAGAAACAAACTTTCCCTGAAAAAAAAAAAAAAAAAAAAACACGTCGCACTTCACTGAAGGATTTCTATGTGCATCCACACCTTACAGAGACTTGGTGAAGCACAGCAAACGTCCAAACAGACAACCCATGCAAACGACAGCAATGCGTGACAACAAATTGCACTGCACAATCATGACTTTGCACGAAGAGCTTCAGAGAGAAAGAGGTGCTTGAGAAGTATGAGAGGTATTTCTCTGGTAACGGTTGTGTCCACAAGTAAAAAGATGGTCAGCGAGGTTGAGATGGACAGGAAACCCGCAATGGCAACTGCTGCTAGCCATCCCAATTACACAACATTCACGCAGGAACTTAACCAAACAACAATTACATTTATCTGATCGTCATTTAGATGGGGTTCCTGTTTCTTTAAGAGCCACGGTGTCTACATTTTAAACTGTAGATTGTCTGGAGAGACATGAATGACTGAACTGAATGGTGGCCCGAAATATAAATGTTACGCTAACGACATTGTTGGTATAAGAGCACGCTGCAATAAAGGTAATTCAGTTAGCTAGAAAATAAGGCGGTGCACGAGCCGTGACACACCACAGCGTAGCGTTACTAACATTATCCGCCTGCTAGATAAACTTTTTAGTGTAGTTTTCCCACCGAAGCGTTGCGTGAAACCTTTGTATGGACCAAATGCACGTTTACTCAAATGTCGAAATGCACCGATAACAAATAAACCATGAACAACTTGCCTAAAAACTAACAGTGTTGATATCGCCTGTGTCAGTGGGAAGACCAACGGAGGAGAGAGCGCACTCACCTTTATTAATTTCCACCTTGTCGGCGTTTAAAGAGAGGAAAAATAACGCTCTCGTTGGTCAGTCACCGGCGTACAAACACCGTCACGGCCGGTAACGATAAAACGAAAAGGCTGTAAATACTTCGTATCTGTTCACCTTTTGCGTCTGTTGTTGTCGTGCACTCCGCCGACCGCCTCTCGGTTTGTTCAAATCAGAAGTTCATCTAAAGTTGCAGCGGTTCGCTCCGCCTCGCGACGACGATGAGGTCACCGCCTCTCAACTCCTCTGGGCTCTATACTCGCGATATGAATCAGGGCAGTCGGACTTGTAGACTACGCGGTCTCGCGAGAGTTTAACAAAATGCAAAGGCGGGCAGATTGCTGGTGAAAGGATGGGAGAGAGAGGAAGAGCGTTGCTCTGGCAACAGAATCGGATGGGCTTTTTTGCAACGTTTTCCCTCCTCAAGCAACTGGTGTTTGTGTGGTAGGTTTGGGTGTTGATGGTTAAACTCCGGTAGCTGGTATTGCATCAGTTTGCATCCAGTAGGTCAATAGTAAATTGACTGGGCAACCACCTGAATTGTGTGATAGGCCTACCAGGTATTCTGGGTATGAGATGAAGGTGACTCAAATATGACATTATAATGAGCTACAGGTAAGCCTATACTGTGTATCACTTCATGTAGCTAAATTGTTTAGAATGATCCAATATTGAGCTTCAAGGTTCATTTTTGACCTTCAAAACATTGTTTGACAAAGAAAATATGTCCAATAAATCAAATATTCACTCTCCTTTTAGCCCTGTTATAGTCCACCAACTTCACAAGAACTGGCTTAAACTTCTAGATGTTTGACTTTCTTTACCCGCACTTGGTAAGTTTCACTGCCATTTGGTGCTGTGTATGCAGTGCACAGTGGGTTTATCAGAACAGTTTTGCTGGAAATAGCTAGTGGCTGGAAATGTGGCTTATGAGAGCAGTTATCTGAATCAAAATAGTAACATTCTGGATCCTAAAAGTCATTACTTTTATGTGAGCTGAAAGACATTAATTAGCTCCATAAGTATTTTTTAGACTTTTCATATTCATTTGATCCATTGGTAACATGGATATAACATATTATATGGTTAGAAGAGCTTAAAAAATACTGCTTTACACAGTGATTTATATCACCCCGTTTTGCTGATGAGTGCTCCTCAAGACATATAAACAGACTTTGACTTTATAGTAGCCTGCTTGAGTAAATGTAGGCTACTTATTTTTTCCCCACTTGTGATTATTTGGTAACCCTAAGAAAAACTTTTATGGCCTCTGATTTTGAAAGACCCACCAGATAGTAAATGTCAGAAACAGCTAAAAGTCTATATAGACAGCAACAATGACGCATTTAGTGAAAAAACTGATAACTTCAATGCTGTAAGCCCAGCTTTGCAAATTCCGCATGCTTGCTTTGCTCACATACGCTACATTAATTATTTCAGCATACAATTTTAGTTAGATAAGAGAAAGAACATTGCCCTAATTAAAGCAGCTCAGCAGGTACCAACATAAGGAGTGGGTGAATAGTATGGGAGTCACAGGAATTCATCTGTATTTCCTACATAACCTCTGACTAGTTACAACCTTGTTCTCTGTATTCTCTGTCCGCAAAGTCTGTCTGTCTTTTCTTCTCTATAATTATTAATTCTGGTTCCGGAGACAGTACTCATATTCTCTTCTTCATTTACTCATTCTCTTTACATTTACCTCTGCCTTCCTTTCATTTCCACTTTCCATCTATGCACCCATTTTTCTAAAATGTCATCCAGGATTACATAATCTAATAAAGACAAAGGAAAAGAGATTACTGTCATTAAAACCCTCTCCATTCCTGTAGCTATGTGGGTCCTAGCACTACCCACCCCATTCTGTCGTGGGGCAGATATTAGTGTGGGCGGTTTGTATTGTTCTCTGGTGAAGAACTGCTCCCCCAGGATTACCTCAAATAGTCTAATTGGGTAAGGCACAGAATGCAATTCAGAATGGATTAATGCATAGAGAAGACAGATTGCCACCGATAAATAACTTTTTGAGAAATGATGAGGTTTATATGGCCTGAGAAGTGTCCTGTATATCCTTTAATCTGTTTCATTGACAAAAACAATGTAATACGATATTTCTAAACACCCTAAACTCAAATTACATTATTAAATTAAAAGATAAATGATACATTGCTATGTGTGTGTGTGTGTGTGGGTGTGTGTGTGTGTGTGTGTGTGTGTGTGTGTATGTGTGTGTGTGTGTGACCTTCCTAGTTTGTGGAGAGAGTGTACAATTGAAATAGTGGTCTGAAGGGGAAAACATAGCTATATCCCTATTTTATTCAACCAACTAAAGTGTTATACAGTAATATAGATACTGTATATAGGATTTATCTTTAGGGAAGCACCAATCCAACTTTTTCTCTCCTAATGTCGATTCTGATACCTCAACCTAAGGTATCTGTTGATGCAGAGTATCTCATTTTATAATAACATTAAAAGTATTTAGTGTGGATTGGCCAGCATCTCAGTACCTAATCTTTATAGTATACTTTTTAACAAAGAACTGTACTTTACGGTTTTCAACAGGAAATTATAAAATATACAACTTTGGAAATCACCCCCTCGATTCATGTGTAAAAACACAACAATATAAAATAAAATATCTGCCATTTGCATTGTGTATTGCGGGACATTCAAAAGTCACTTTTTCAGTGTAAATGTACAGTACTGCATTCACAAAATATGGTTACAATTTGTACAGTTTGAATTTGGTCTTATCAAGCCATAAACTTTGTTCCAGTTCCATACATTATTATCTACAGTATGTACTAGAAATTGTATTGTATCATGTTTATTTTGTTAGTATACAATAAAACAATTAGTGTGTCCCAATTCCATACTACATATTAATTGTATACACTGAATGTTTGCTGTATACTAATTATCCTAATATACCATGCAACTGTGACTTTTCGAATAACACCGCCAATTAAACATTAAAAGAGACAAATCTAAATGTTCCCCCAAGGATATAATGCTTATTTCTTTGTTGTTTATTTCTTTGTTTTGTTTCCCAAAATCTTCCTGGAGCTGTTCACCAAATTGTTTTTAAAGTTTTGATACTGTGTGTAGCTCCTCCATTTCCTTTGTGCTTTGCATTGTGGGGCAACAATGTTCCTCAACACTACACTCAAACATCAAATGTTTTTTCTACTGATTTTTTAAATTGAATATAGATATTATATTGAATATAATTTTCTATTATGACACACACAGTACATACTAAAGCGTGCTTAGCTTTAGTCTTGTAGGATGAATTTGGTACAAAACAACAGAAAAGGTTGCCATTCCCACTTGGTAGCATTGCTCCGGAAGCATTGAGTTTCCGGAGCTTGTCTTTGCACTTGCAGCATCTTGGCCTGTACTTCCTTCACTATTATCTTTCATGTTCTCTCTTGGCGGTATGATAGACTGATGTGTGGTGAAAGAAGACATCTTAATAAGGGGGTTTTCAAGCTCAGTCTTTGACCCCTACTCTTTTACAGCATTCCCTTTAGATCACAGCATCAAACATTGTGCTATCATATCTGATGGTGATTGTCTGAGATATATTAAGATGTCAAGTTGTGAAGTCAGACACGGGGCGGCCACCTATAGGATACATGACCACAGTAACCCAGAGAGGGGGAGCGGTGGAATTCCTGTCTCTGTTGCCCCTCGAAGCAGAGGAATGAAAAGAATGGGCCCCATTTACAAAGTTCCACTCAAGCGGCGCTCCTCCACTAATAGAGATTGACATGAAGAACGGCGACAAGTTGTTATCACACACACTGATTCTTTTGTTCTCATTACTAAGGGGCATTATGCAGACAGTGTGCTCCTAAAATAGATAGAATTTGATGCGCTTGTTTTTGATAAGTGGAGACCACTGTGTCTTGATTGGAGTGTGTGTCCAATTAGTGTTTTGTTGCACATTGTTATTGTGAGAGTAAACTGGTGGAATTAATTCACCAGGCTGAATGACTGGCAAATATTTTAGGACAGACAGGAGGAGAACAGCAACTTTTTTTTTTTGCTGGTTGACAGTTTCTTTATTTGTTTACTGTTTATAAGTCATACACAGTTACCAAGAGCAACTCTATGTGGAAAAAATGGAGATGGTCCTGAGTGTTAGACAATGGTTACAACAACCTGACTCAAGAAAGAGACCAGTTACAGACCAATTAGAACCTGGCTGAACACAGGTACAGCTGTGCTTTGAGCTAAATGCTAACTTCAGCATGCTACCATACTCACAATCACAATGTTACCATGCTAACTAGTTTAGCAGGTAATGTTTACCATGTACACCATCTTAGTTGAGAGCGTGAGCATGCTAACACTTGCTTATTAGCACCACACACAAAGTACAGCTGAGGCTGATGGAAATGACATTATTTATTATGTTGATATCATGACCTTAACCAGGACAAGCACTTTAGAGAAAGGACGGATGATTGGTTGGGGTCGTATGGAAGAGGATTAGGGCCACATGTGAAAAATGTATTTGAGCTCTGAGAAACAAGTCAGAATTCTGAGTTCAAAATCAGAATTCTGAGACATTGCTACATTCTGGTTTGTAAGCAGAGTTTTGAATCAAAAGTGATCTCTGTGCACACAAGTGTTTTTAGCTACAGTAGAAGAACTAATCTCCGTTAAAACTATCACGCCCAAACCGCATATCTCATGAACATTCTTGTATACTGGGCATGTGCGTGCTGGGGTGAACAGGAGGCAGCATGTACTGTATACTCCACCCATTGCTGGTAGTTACCATGGTGACGTTAGTAGCTTTGACTCAGAGAACAAGACGTCATGACTGATGGCGTCAGCGTCAAATTTTTCCAGCAAAAGATATTTGTTTTTAAACAAAAATGTAGCAATGTAAATGTAGCCTAAGAAAAGTCAGAATTCTGTGAATAAGGTCAGATTTCTGACTTTAAACTCGGAACTCAAAAGCATTTTTCACATGGGGCCCTAATATTCTTCTGTAGTGTTGGCATATTATCATAACAGCTATGTATGTTTTTCCAGTGTATGTGTTAGAGTCTGAAGCAGGGGCATATGGCTCATATGTATTTGATTTTAAGCAGTTAAAGCTACACAAATAATCCACTTCGTCACAAGCCCTAAGCAATCAGTTTTATTTGAACATGCCTTAAAGGTTTGTCCACAAAGTTAAATGCCAGTTGCTTAAACAAACACAGCAAAGACAAGATTAAGGAAGGGTAAATAATTAATTATTTACTGGGTGTTTATTTTTTGGGTGCAGCTTCAATGTTCGGCAGAAACATATTGAGTCTATTGAATTAAAGTAAGAATTAAAAGCAAAATAGAGAGGCAGGCTTACCTCTCATCTTGTACCTCTATCACCCTCACTTTGAGTCTGGCAGCGGGTAATAGTAGCATAATATGCAAATAACAGTTTTGTTATTTAGCTGGATTATTTCTTTTGCAACTCAAACAACTTTGTCAAACTCTTTTAAATCTCTTTCTAGCCCATTAGAATTGAAATTATCATTGTTATTGCTCCATGCAAACTCCATACTAAATATGTATCCTTATATTACCCAAAATTGCACTGCTAGAGATGAATATACAAGTATAAGCCTAGTATTTATATATTGTTCTCCATCGCTGCAAGTGCTACAGAGGAAGGGTGGTTTCTCAGAGGATTATCATGCGAGCTGTCTGTCAAAAGCTGCACTGCACTATGATCCTTGCCTCCCTTTGAGTGCAGGAACTTACAGAGAACTCTTTTAAGATATGTTTGAAAAAGCAGAGGCATAAACAGAATTCAAGTTCAAAATACCCCCCATTTGGCACTCAATGCACACACACACACACACACACACACACACACACACACACACACACACACACACACATACACACACACACACACACACACACACCTCCCCACAAAGAGAACTGGAGCGGTTTGACTCACACTGGTGTGAAAACACAGTGGAGAGGTGGGAGGATGACATCACAGCACCCTGCAGAAGAACAAGTGCATTGCAGTTGGACCTCGTGTAAGTATGGGTAAGGGTATGTACAAACACACACACACCTACCTATCTGTATGTATGAACACACAC
This sequence comes from Etheostoma perlongum, assembly GCA_026937815.1. Taxonomy (NCBI): domain Eukaryota; kingdom Metazoa; phylum Chordata; class Actinopteri; order Perciformes; family Percidae; genus Etheostoma; species Etheostoma perlongum. The sequence goes on along the minus strand of CM049388.1, from coordinate 6,912,766 downwards.
TCTGCTGCTGCCTTTCAGTCAACCCCCCCCACACACACACACACGTGTACACACTCATTGTACATTTCCTAAACCGAAATAGCATCGGTTGTCCTGAGGAGACACTGTTTGGATTCCCAACTTCATGTGTGTGGATGGGAGGGGAAAAGGCGAGCCAATGGTTGGCTTGGATACGGACACACTATGATGGGATTTGGGGGCGGATGGTTGAAAAAATAGATATTAGAAAAAAGAGAAGGTACTATCCAAGTCAGATGTGAATCTCCACCAATCTCTTGCATGTCAGTATATGTTCAACCCTTGCTGTTTGGGCCCAGCTCCAGCTTCTGGGATGATGGCACTATTAGAAAGCGTTCAAATGCTGAAACACGCACATGCTCAGTGTTTCTAATGCGATTGAAAGGAAGGAGGCAGAATTAAAGCTTGATCTGTGTGACAAGTTGTTGAGCAAGTGATTCACCAACAAAAACAGAATTCACAATGCTTCGGATAAGCCCCGTGTCTTCCTTGGCAGTGACTAAAAGTAGATGAACACATGCTTGAGTCATGCAAACATGGTTGCCTTCAACAAAACAAGCTCAAGTCAAATTCAAAGCTGTTCTGTAGTTTTTCAATCATAGGACATCTTCATTAGCTGATAGAAATTGCATAGTGTTGGTTATCATGGAATTAGATGTTCGAAAGGCCATACTACTAAAACAATGATTTTAGAGTGTGCTCAAAAGCTCTGTTGCTGGTTTTTTTTTGGAGGGAGATGTTTATACAGCTCTTCCCACTCACTTTGTTTTTTAGATATTGTTAAGGAGGATAGATGGAGGTGGTTCATGAGAACACAGGTAGCTTTTAAAAAGCACAGTGCAACCACAAGTGGCATGAGAAGATGGAGTCCCAAATGATTCAATGTATGATCTGGCTGTCCAAGAAACCTTCCACCTACACTGCTACATCTGAATGTGTGATTTATGAGTCTATTTTCTCCACTGATTTTCTGGCTCGATGTGAACATGAAGCTACAGCTCCATTTGCAATGGAGGCATTGGCGAGAATACTGGGAAGTGCAGAGCGGAGGGGAGGGTGTCAGGATCTGGCTTGGCAGAGTGCTACAGCAGTTAATTAAAGCTCCCGAGCTGGTATTTCAGGATTAGAACTAGGTAAGTGGAGGGACTCTGGTGGTCTTCGCATGAAGTTGTTACTTAGGGGGTAATAGTGAGTGTGAACACTTGATTGTGCTGATTGTGACTCTAAATGTATTATGTGGTCTCTCAGTTCATTCAGAATTTCATTTTTTTTTTGTTTACATCTGGGCACTGAGCATTTTTGCCAGTTATATTTTTGACTAATCTTGTGTCATCCACCTGGCTAGCAAATTATAGGCTACATATTCATTATACCAGTTTATTATTATTTTCATGTTTTGTTTTCCTGTGGTTACAGATAATGTTATCTTGACACAGCACAATTATTCATCTTCACAAAAGATGTTTTCATGATTAAGTGCAAAATGGCCTGTAATTATTTTCAAACGATTGCGATGACTCATTTATTTGTCATTATTTGTCAAATCATGATCACTGAAAACAATCTTATGAAGACCGAATAAATTGAAGTCATGATTTTATGTGTACTGTGAAACATCATCTCTGCAGCCCTCTTCAGGTCTATAGAGCCTTTTTAGTCTCTTTTAGCTATTTGTTTTGGCCTGTAACTCCACTCTGTGTCCGGTAGTGGGCAGCTGTTCTCAGCAAAGAAACCCATAGGTAAACTGACAGTACACTACCCGTCCATCAGTCAAAATTAGCCCCTGGTAATGAAGAAAGCAAGCATCTCAAAGCTGCTAAGATGCAGAGTTTATGGAGACCATTAGCTACAAATAAATGTAGAAATTGAACGTAAAAATATGATTCCAAATGAGTCATATTACCACAACTAAATAAGGCAATTCTTTGTCAGAATTAGGGATTTTTACAGATTGTTGTGAAGTTCTTCTGTCCTCAAGTGATAAAAAAAAAATGACACTTTAAAGGTCTGGTAGAATGGACTGTTCTTATATTGCGCTTTTCTAGTCGGTTACATTTTACACACCGATGGCGCAGCATCGCGGGCAACTCGGGGTTTAGTGTCTTGCCCAAGGACAATGGGACTGCAGAGCCAGGTGTTCAACCACCAACCTTCCGATTGGCGGGCGACCACTCTACCACTGAGCCACAGCCGCTTAGAAGTTAGTAGTTAGAAGGTAGCATCAGCAGTGGACATAGAAAAGCAAAGTAAAACTGGAATTTTCCATTTCTGTTTCAGAAGTAAGGAAACTTTTTCTTTTTCCCCACAGACACGGGAACTTTATGGGCTAAATGTAACCAGCTCTACAGAAGGGGCCAATTGACTGGTGTTTGGTGTTTTTTGCCCCAAACATCTCCTTCCAGGCAGTGTGGCATGGTTATGTTCAGGGTCAGGGACAGGGTTAGCTGTCTGGAAGGCAACGTCGGAGGCAAAAAACACCATCGAGCCAAATGACTAGTTGACATATAGCTGTAACAATGGCGGGATGGTAAGGGTCAAATGTAGTCAGTAGCATGCTACTCCGCAGACTACTAACATGCTAAAATGTATTCATGTGTGACTTACTGTGAATGTGCTTGCAATTAATGTTTGTTAAATAGACAGACAAGTTTATTGTGCAACATCAGTCTTAAAACACAATAATCATTAGTCTTCCTACACTCAAGGTTACTTTTACAAAATAGATTTACTGTCGTAGTCACAGGTATTTCTTCTTATTTTATAGTCTGAGTGTTGCCAGCTGGCCAGGGGACCTCAATGTTCAAAGAACTGTACAAATCAAAGCTTGTAGGGTGTTTAGGTCAAGGGAAGCTCTCTCTCTCTCGTGTGAACATAAATGTCTTAAAGTCTTCTGTTATCTACCTGTCCTTATCAGAGTGCTTGTCTATCTTTCTCCTTCTCGCTCACTTTACTACGCACAGATAGTTTTATCACCCCAACTCCCAAACATTCAGTCATTTACACTCACAACCGCTGAGACACACACACACACACACACACACACACACACACACACACACAATATGGCCGAATGTTAGACAGCTGCAAGACCTGGAGTAATGTGGTGTGGGATTGTGTTGCAGAAAATGGTGGTGATGATGATGATGGGCTTCTTCTCATAACAACACTGAGCACAATCTTTTAGTACATATATGTGTGTGTGTACATGCGTGTGCGTGGGTGCTATGTGTCAGCGTGCAAGTTGACTTGTTATTCTGTACGTGTGTCTGTGTGTCACTCAGCTGTGTGAGAGATACTGAGCTGTCATATCTGTCAAGCAGACAACAGTTCCGCATGCATATTCATCGTTATGCTAATTTCACCCAAAGAGCTTTTAATGAGTTCACAGCATTAACAACTCAGATGAGGTGATGAACAAAAACTTTGCAGCTTTTCTTCCTGTAATTCTCACTGAGAAGACCATCACTGACAACTCATGACAATTTATATTACAACCATTTTTCTGCGTATACTTAATTTATATGAAAAAGATTGTAGGGTGCTAAAACTGTCTACACTTTAAAAGTGACCACCAGATGGCAATTACATGATTCTGTGGTAAGTAGCAGTTCTGCTTATTGTTGTATATATTATATATATGAAACACTGTAGGTGATTATTAATTTTTTCACCATGACACTTTTCCCTCTAAAAGTCGGCTTGGATACAAAACAAAATAACAGAGTGAATCTGTCATCTAGTGGTCAAATTAGGAAGTAGCATAAACATTCCTAATATCCACTTTCTGTAAGTACAACCTTTGTGATTTGGTATACATTCGCCTGACATGATATTTATCCATATGATATAGTGATAAATACCATGAGCCAATTTAATTTCCTCATCCTAATCAATTTTAGAAGTGTGTCTGTCACAGGAGAAGTATACATGTTCTCTTGCCTGCCTGGTTTCTTAAATGAATTAAAATTCTCCTGTAACTCTTACCTTAATGTACCATTATTTGAAAATGTCAAATAACATCTAAAATATTTAGTTCCCTTCTGGCTTGCAGCCACATCATACAGTAAATTGTGATACATGATTTAATGTAAAAATCAGGAGGATGTGCACAATAGGCCTTTACAGTCCAGTGTTTTGTGTGTGTTTCTTTGTGTTATATCTAGGATCATATTCTCCTGGGACATTCAGTACTTGTTACTCTAACACAGTGCTACAGTATGTACTGTGTCCCCGTCTCATACCAAAGGATCCCCGGGTCTCGACATAACCAAAAAGACAGGCTAGCACCGAGTCATATACAGTATCTGCAAGTATTTACTCATAAACATGTGACATCTGCTCTCCAAGAATAACATGTTGCATTTTACATTTTGCATGTAATATATTTCCACAAATACAAGTAGTCTTAAAGAAAGGAAACAAAAAATAGTTCTCAAAAACAACCCGTTGTGTATCTAGAGCTTAGTCCAAAACATCATTCAGTACAACATACTGCCATTTCACACAGTGCACAGATTAACAATTGTTTTGAGTAGCATTTAGTATTACTAAGTTGCAAAAAAATGTAGCCAAAGTTCATCCAATGATGGGTCATTCTGTTTAAGTCTCAAACAGGCAACTCTGGTCAAATGCTATACTTGTCTTACAGTCAGTTGATTATTAACTTCATTGAAGTTGCAATAAAAGAATGGAAAGAAGAGTGGATCGCATGCAAAACTCTAGCTTGTCCCTGTTTAGTCTGAGGGGGAAAAAAAGAAATGGCATCTCCACTGGACTCTGTACAAAACAGTGAGAAAAGGACAGAATGACCAAGACATTATTATCATCATAGAGGGAATGTTTCAGACCATCTAGAATATCACTGTGGACTTGTTTATACAGCCCTCTAATGGGAACACGTTAAAACAATGGCGTATCCGCATGATTACCAATCTACAATGCTTTGAAAAACATGGTATGTACAATGCAGTGGGCGGTTATCAAACCATCTATATAGTATTTTCTGTTATAAACAAAGACTATAAAATGGAAAAAAATATCTTGAGTTCTGCTACAGGGAAATATAATCATTTGGCTCCTAATGTTTCCCTCAGTTACCAACTTATACTTGACTGGAAATGATCAGGATGTACTGTATGTGTGCCAATATCAAACATGGATGATATTACAAGCTGCATAACGTTCTATGGAGCCAATATTTGCATGAAAATAATAAGAGAAAACAACATAACGGCTGCATATATTTAGAATACCATTGCATTAAAGGTAGTCATTGCAAGTGCAATTACAACCAAAAACAGATAAAAAAATATTGTTAACTAGCATAATTTAACACTGAACATCTTTTCAGCCTGTGTGTGTGTGTGTGTGTGTGTGTGTGTGTGTGTGTGTGTGTGTGTGTGTGTGTGTGTGTGTGTGTGTGTGTGTGTGTGTGTGTGTGTGTGAGGGTGTTGTTTTCACAATGCATGTAGCACCCTCTTGTGGTCAATTCCCCACACTATATCTAATGCATTCAATGGTAGAAAGGCTATGGGTCCAGGAGTGCTAAAATACCCACATAAAGGAAAACACTAACGTGGTAAATGTAGGCCAAATGTAATCAATCACATTGTTGATTTGCAAGGCACCCAGCCCTATTATCAATATCAGAGACAGTGCTTAGGAAAAATAATGTGAAATACAACATTGTGAAAGTTTTCAAGTCAGCGATGGACAATTCCAAGTCATTCCCCATCCTCTACATCAGGACACTGTACAAAGTCTGTAAGAAAAGATGAATAAATCTTGTATTTTTGTGTTTAGTCTTTTCAACTGTATGTCAGTTGCAGAATTTGTAGTGGACAGTGGTTTGCCTTTGTTTAAATAGAAGACACACTGAACTGAACATGAATCAGTGCTTTAGACAATGAACCCACTGAGTTAAACCTTGACATTTGGACCTTCAGTTGGTTAATCCACCACACACTTGGCACTGTGTGGCAAAATGTTTCCACCTTTGTCCATGAAACTGCTCTGAAATGACTCGTTAGCATTTTTGGCATTGATCTTGTTAATCAGAGGAACATGGCTGGTTTCAAAATTGCAGCTCAGTGTTCCTCTGTGTTTCAACTAAGGACAAACAGAGAAACATGTTGCCCAGAGAGTGCAAAGTTTCTGGTGATAACAGACTATGTCATTTAAATTGTTACTTTAACACCAGCAGCCTTTGCCTTGGTCGCCTGCCGCACCGTCACAGAGTCCTTCCTCTTCCTCCAGAGCAGCAAGATTAATCTCGTCATTAGTGGACATTCGGAGAAGATCCAGGTCCTTTTTATTGGCTGCCAGCACCTGTTCAGCCAATCGTGTAAAAGTCTTGCAAGGAAAAACGGTCAGCCAGTTAGGATGCATAGTAATTGCTGGTATACAGTAAGGCTTCATAGCTCAGTGGTTAGAGCACTGGTCTTGTAAACCAGGGGTCGTGAGTGCAGTTCCCTAAGGCCTGTAATTACGTTGCTCAAAATAGAATATGATCTAATCATGCCTCTCTTTGACTGTGTTACTACTCTGTACATGATCATTAAATTCAGTTCAGATAAACTCACCTCTGCTATGTTTTGATTGGTGAAGGCACTTGTCTCAAAGAAGTCCATTCCGTAAGCCTTGGCCAGCTACAGGACAGATAACGGTGACACATTTTACTTTCCTGAAAAAGTAGTCGTTTTGAAAATGGACTCGGAGAACATTATTTCCTTTTACACAGGTGCAGTGCAATCTGCTGGCTGTCATATTTTAATTGGAAAATGTGAGGCAACAGGATAAGAAGTCAGTGTTTGTCTGAGGTCAGCTGGGTGTGTCAGGGATGACTGAAACTACGCCGCAAGTTCCTATACCAGTACCACACCAAGCACAAAGAGCCCCCCTTTTGGGGAACTTGGAGCCAAAAAGGTTTCTCCCAGAACCTAAGAAGGAATATAAACATTTGCCTCTGTACCTCTGTAAAGGGACAATTAACATTTTGGGAAATAAGCGTATTTGCTTTATTGCCAAGAGTAGATCAATACCACTCTCATGTGCAATAATTGTACAGTTAAAGCTGGGAGGAGGCAACAGTTTAGCATAAAGACTTAAAGCAGAGGAATACAGTTAGCCTAATGCTCTCAAAAAATAAGTCTATACCAATACCCCTAAAGCTCACTAATTAACAACTTGTGTCTAACAACAGTCAGGGGCAGTTACTTACCTGGGTTTTGTAAAAACAAAACGAAAAAAAAAAAAAAAAAATGTGCAGATTAAACAAACAAGACATGTTAATTATTGAGCTTTAAGGGGGATGTTGGATCAACCAACCTTCTCATCTAATTTATAAGAATTTTGTTGAACTTTAAGCCTAATTACTTACAGAACCCAAACATAACTCAAAGAAAACCTGCATCATAGTAATGTGTATTAGAACATTATTTTATAAGCCAAAGGTGTAATAATCCATTGCGAAATACAGTTACAACACAGACCCACCTTAATACCTTGCTCTGTGGCCACCTGCCTCTTGTCCACATCATCTGACTTGTTCCCTACAAGGATCTTCCGGACCTTCTCAGGAGCATACTGCAGGGGTTTGTTACGTGAATAAAAAGGAAACAAGGGATATTTACATATGTGGAAAGAGGTATAAAAAAAAAAACAAATTAAAGAGATAGGAAGAGAGAGATTTCAAATGTCAAGCAATACAGCGGGAAGAAAACACATGCGTTCAGGAAATGAGACTTAGATTAAAAGTAAGTGAGAAGCATGCCAAGATCAATAGTGTGCATATTTGGACGGACCCATAGAGGAAATTAGGTCCATCCTGACTTTATTAATAGAATAAAATCATCTGGGAAATGACAGGGAGAAGCAGGGCAGATGAGATTGCTTTGTGAAGACTCAAAGTCAGAGAAAAATGGGACTGCAAAAAATGTTCTCCTTCCAATATCTTTGACTACACATTTTAAAATATGATGACAACAAGATGGAACATAATTGAACAGAAAAACAGCATCTGTCTGGCCAAAGCATTTGGTTTTTATCACACAATGTCAGACATCTGTTCTATCTCAACCCAAGGCCTCAGCTCAAAGTAAGTAGTCGTGTCAGTTTTGCCCTTTTCTACAATGCGAGGGGGAAAAAAAATGCCTGTTGATCTTAAATCCCCAATCTCTGTGACTCACCTCATCCACATCACTAGCCCACTTCATGATGTGTTGGAAGGATCGCTCACTTGTGATATCATACACCAGGAAGATTCCCTGGAGGAGTGAAATCAAAAGGATTAAAAAACAAACAAAACAAAAAACAGTGCATGCTTAAAAAAAATTCTGGACTTTTTAATGTTTTAAAGCAGCAATTTAAAATCAATACATTGAAAAATATTAATATTATTCCTGTAGAAAAACCAGACCACCATTTCAAATAGTAAGCCACTGTCTGGAACACAAAACAGAACAGGAACAGGACACAATTACATTGCCAGTTTCTGGTAAATGGACAATTCAATTCCATCCAGTTTAACCTCTTTAACAGCCAACAGTAAAGGCAAAATTCATATGCAACAATGTCAGAGTAGTGGTGGTTGTGTTTTGCCATGGAGAGCTACATCCTTTAAATATCCCTTTAAAAGCACCTAAATGGTTCATCAAAGCACCCGGAGTGTGAAGTGTGAGGCATTATCATCTTGTAGCTGTAACAAATTAAATTTCAGAGATGCACTTGATTTGAATGTGTTATGCTACTCCGTAGTTATATTATTACCCTGATTTTCCACAGGGAGTGTCTGTGCTGCGTTCCAGGGCGCCGCGGCCCACGCGAGCAATCACGGCCATTCAAATTAATGATTGATATGTACGGAAAGCCAAACAGTTCAAATACACGTGATTTCTCATGCGTTACGTAAACAACACGTAAACAACGTGTTAACAATGCGTTGATTTTCACATGTTGACTACACGTAGACAACACGTTGACATCACGTAAACAACGTGTATACAACGTGTGGACAACACATTATTTTATGTTTTGAGCCATTTGGCCACTTTGAATGTGTGAGTGTCCTACTGAGCCGTAGGGTTGAACTATTTCTGTAAGCCTGGAGGGGGTCGCCTACCACTATTTAACATGCAAAGGATCCTCTTATTTCAGACCTCAACTGAGTTGAGGTCGACTACCTGTGCTCGTCTGTAGTACTGCTTCGTGATGGTCTGGTATCTTTCTTGGCCTGCAGTGTCCCTGGAAAGAAAACAAAGCATATATGAACATGAATAATACACAGATACATTTCTGAGATTATCACGTGAAAACATGAGTAGCAGCAGTAGCCAGGATTTAACAGAAAGACTAGTATACCTAAATGCAAATATGTCCTACTATTGTAATTGTCCAATGTAAACTATGTATCTAAAATATAAACTGTTAATGAAACAGTGGGCTGAACAACAGCGTTTTTAAGCTGGGTTGTTCAGCCATGATAGGAGCGGGGCTTTAGGGATGGCATTGCCGTCTTTGGCCCAGACCAAAATATCTACCGATATAGTCTTAATTAGTGTAGCAACTCGTATGGCAATGACTTGAATGTAACACACGTTCAATAATATCAAAAAGTCAAAGCTTTAAAATAGGGGCCGATCACCCTACGTAAAAATGAAATAATATTAAACAAATTTCAAACTGGGGGGACACAAACGTGATTTTGAAAAAGTGTGTGTGTGTGTGTTGGGGGGGGGGGCAGACTATCCCCCATTGGAATATATAATATTAAAAATACTATCTCTATCAGAACTCTGTTGTGTAATATCTAATAACTTTGTTAACAGGGCCTTCCAGCAGCCCCATGCCACTGTCTTACCATATCTGTATCCGTACTTTGATACCATCTATTACTAGCGTCTTCATTTTGAAGTCGACTCCTGCAAGAGACAAAAGATACTGTTAGGAAATATTGCATTCACACAGCAGCTCTAAATGTATTTGATATTCCTCCAAACCTGTGAGTGCAGTGCCTGGACTTAAAGTTCTGAATCTTCTCAGAGGCGGTGGCACTTTCCACCCAATAGCTGACTGAAATCAATTAACCCAGTGTGGCTTTTACAGAATGAGGTTCACCAGTATCTGCTGCAGCTTTGTAATATAATAGAGAGCATTAACGCAACCAGAGCCAAATCATTCCCGTATAATAAGCCTGTTAGAAGATTGGGCTAATAATCCGGCGAGCCGACTCCTCGTTGGGTTCAGTCCACTGCATCGATCTCAATGGAGGTAAAATAAGGGAGAAGGGCAAAACGGATAGCTGAGCGGTGCGTAGCAGCACAGAGGACGAGATGAGAGAAAGAAGCAGAGCTAAGATGGGGAGGGGGGTCACTATTGCTTCAGTGATCTATAATTTCAGACGGCTGAGTGTGGTATTGTTTATAGACAGAAAATCACTATATCACAATAGATAATCATATACTTGAAGAGAGGTTGCTGATAGTTGGTATTTTGTGCTGATGTTGGGTATTTTTTTATGCTTTTATAACAAAAAGACAATTGAACATTTTAAGTCTCTATCCAGGATACATCAGGATTTTAGAGTCCCATTTTCTGAGCATTTTAAAATTGTAATTTAACTTCCTTGATGAAATCATGGCCTAAATGTTGTTTCATGTCTTCTCCCAGGTGCGTAACTCTGGTGGAGAATAATACATCTAAATGTCAGGTACCTCTAAACATTTAAATTTAGTCTAAAAAAATTTCAGAATCAGCCTTTCAAACCTCAGCATGTGTAAAGCATATACAACAGCAGAATATATACTCGTCTTTGTTAATAAAAATATTGCAGAGGACTGTAGATGCGTTAGCTGCATAGGCCAAGGGGTGTACAAACCACAATCTCTGTTTAAAGTGACTCATTTACAAGTCTTGTTAAAAAAAATAATCAAAAAACTCAGTACTCTAGCTTAGCTTAGCCTACATCAAAATAAGGGAACCTTTATCACATGTGTTGTTACATAATTCACAACAATATAGTGTATATTGTCCCATAGTTTGAGTATATGTGTGAAGGGTTTGGGGGGACCCAAATGCAAGACTCTTTCAGGCAAATGTGCAGAAGAGACACACTTTATTTTAACTCTACAACTTAGAAACTCACTACACACCTACAAATGAACAGGGGCCTGTTGCACGAAACCAGGATAAGGGCTTAAGCCGGGATATTCAAGTTATCCTGGATGAATTTAGCTTTGACTCGGTTGCACGAAACCAGGTTGAATTAAACTCAGCCAAGTAACCATGGAGATTTATTCTTTGCTAGGCTAAGATTAATCCTGGAGTCTCATGTGTTAAATCCGCTGCCACCCTGATCTGAAATAAACGTGTTTAACAGTTATTCCGTTGTCTTCTGCTTTATTTTTATTAACATGCATTACTTGTCATTATTGTTGTCACGAGTTCGATTTAAACCCTACTATTTTTATTAGGTATTACAGCTTACTTTGGTTTCATAACCTTCTCAATTAGTCTCACATCACTGGACCAATAACATGACCTATATACGTACTGTATATAGTGTAGTTTACATTCATCCACCGGGACACCACAATGCTTCTTAATCTTTTTATTTTGGTGCGTCACTGGTCAGAAGAATAAAAAAAAAAAACAGAATACAGTTTTACATATACTGTGTGCTTACAGTGTGTATTGAAGTCATTTTCTTATTTTTCTAGTTTTTGTCCTGTTCAGTTTGTTCTGTATGAACATTAATTGTAGAAAAATATTTAGAATTAGACACAGCTTATAGAGATTTGTGCATATGGTTGTTAAACATGTTCTTGCGTTGTCAATAAGGGTTTGAAATGAAGCTTAGTCCTTAGGGTACATTTCCCGAGGAACACCAATTCCCTCTGCTCACTTTTAAGACAAAGTAGGCTAAATAATGCATTTTATATTTATATAGTGTTTTACATACTAGGCAACCCAAAAGACACTTTACAGTAAAACCAGCATATTTATCACATAAAAACAGATACAGCAATAAAACCAACACATGAAACAAGCATATTAAACAATTAAAACACAGTGTAGCCTACAACTTCGTAAAAATGTGGAGTGACTAGTAGGTCTAAGTAGATATTTTTAAATCCTTACACATTCAGTCGGTTCGCTATAGTCTGGTGGGCTTTTTTCTTTATGTTTGATAACAACAGCCATATTTCTCTTTTTGCATATTATGTCCTTGACCTAGAATTGTGATTAACTTGCAAAGGGCCATTAAACTGATGGGAAAGCCACACTGCTCTGTCTGAGGCATGTGGTAGGGAGGGGGCCTTTAACATTTCTTTGCCCATAGTATAATAATCTGTCCATGTCGATGACATGACGTCATTGTCCCAAATGGTAGCCTACCAACAATTAACAAACAATAGCAATAATAAACATCCTGTATAGAATCTGATTATTACCATTTAAATCAGTCATTAACTCTGCTTCTACTGAATTCTTTATGTCTCCTCAGACTAATGCATCCAAGTTGATGATAAGCGACCCCACAAGCTTCTATAGACCACACTAATCCCTGAGAAATCAATTAAATAGTTCATCCCAATTAACCTGACACTCAGCACCTGTGTGTCACAGCCGGCATCACACTCTGAGAAAGAGCTACTGAGTCCAATCGATTCACATAACTGGAAGAACTGCCGTTTGTGGTTTTTATAGCAGCAAGTTTGTGTTCTAAGAGATTAACATAAAGAAACAGCTGACGAATGTACTCTAGCCGGCATGGCTGATAGACTGTGTGCTTGTTGAAAACAAGCTGGAGTTGAGGGAAGACTCCAGAGGCTGGAGCTCATTGACTCAACAGTGTGAGGCCTCATTTAAGTCGTGTGAGGGCCTTTGTCTTTGACTAGAGAGCATTCAGACTAAATGAAAGGTCAGCATAACAATCAGTGGTTAGCTTTGCCTGAGGCTTGTGAGAAGAGAGGAGATAATAAAAGAGAATGCTGTCTTCCTGCGTCATTTTCCAGCTGTATTAGCACTGCATAAAGCTCCAGTCAGCAATCATCCATGCACACAGCAATGATTTTAAATATGAAATGCAGACACGGACTAATGGATTCTCCAGCTGTACAGTGGGTGTCTACAACAAGGGGCTGGAATCAGGAAACTTAAAAAAAAAAATCTAAATGACTTCACAGACAAGTTAAAAATCCGATTAGAGGTGCATGCACTTGCTCTGCAGCCTTCATCGTTATGGTGCCAGTGCCACTCTCTTCACTGCAAACCAAACCTTACACCTAACACTGACTGAAGGTCTCAGCATCTGCCAAGTTTTAGAATAATTTGGCTGTCATGGCTTCAGAAAATGTTAAACCACAAAGACCGCCTTTCAAAAAAAAAAAAAAAAAAAAATCATTCTACAGACTTCCCTCTTCTCTTCAGAGAATCGATGGAGACAGGCACAATGTGCAGGGAGAGACAGGCAGTTAATTTAACATGGCAGTCTTTCACAATCAGCAGTGTGAAAGCCATGTAAAATCTAATGGGTACACACCTAAAATTGACTCGACGAATTACCGGGATGACTGTGTTTGACTATGCAAGACGGGTTAGGCTGTGACACGTGTCAGTGCGCTGTAGGTAACGGCAACAAGCTCACTAACGGATGGACGAATGGATGCCTTGGCACTGACACAAATTCACTGGGGAATGGGTCATCCATGACTATCATTATGAACAGAGGACAGCCAACAACAACCGCCAACAGTTACTGTCTTCAGGGGACAGCAGGACAACGACACATTAGCTGAAAATTAGTTATCAATCTGTAATTAACAACCTGTATAATGACTCAGCCATATTCAGCTTATTTCATATCAGACTAGTGTTACACAGCATTTATATTTAAAATCGGGGGGAGGTCACTTGAGAAGACAAGTTTGAAAAAGAAGAAAAAAAATCTGTAGGTGTGGAGTTTGAAAAGCGTGAGCTTGCCAGACCTCTGTAGCCTGCTCCTCAACCCTGCTCAAGGCTTTTTTTTTAATCATAATCATCGTCTATTTCAACTCCCAAATATTCATTTTTGACTTGACCTACAATGTCCTGTCTATATCCCCGACATTCCACTTCCTGGATTGCTTGGGTGAAAGACAGGACTTTCATTGCAATGACCAAGCGTGTGTTATATGTTATATGACTATAACAACGACAAAGGCACCTGACCAAGCGTCTGTATTTTACGAGATGGGAGTGAGAATGTGTTGGTTAACTGCTCCTCAGATCTCTGCAGGGTAACTCGAGACAGCAAGCTAGACTCATCTGTCCAATCCGAGTTTTCTTATGCACGACTAAAACAACTTTTGAACGTACACGTTCCACCTAAACAAGTTCCTTCTAGACTCACTGTCGCTCCGTCCGGTACTTAGCCCCGCCCATAACGATTGAGATTGGTTTAAAGAAATGCCAATAAACCAGAGCATGTTTTTGCAATGCTGTGTGGACTAATCTGACTAAAGTCTCGCTTTGCCAGACCCTCCTCCCCATTAGTGCGGAGGAGGGTCTGGCAAAGCGAGACTAATCAGGCTACAACTATAACTTCCATTTCAGAGATGTAAGACCAAACCTTTTCCTACCAGGAGGAAGTCAAGGCTATGACAGCACCACTGATTTCTTTAATAACTCTTCATGAGGGTGGCTGTGCCCTAATGCCCGGCCGGTCACAATAATGAGCCGGTCAAGCAGCGGCTGGCTGAGTGTTTGACCAGACCGTGACCATAACACCACCAGGAGGACAGCATAGCAGCTTATTGAGCTATGATATAGGGCAGGGACTGGGCTCGTTGTTTATAGGTATTGTGATAACCAGGAGGTAACGGCGAGGAAGATTAAACTCAGCAGTGTGACTGAATAGCATTAATAAATCTTCTCTACAGCTGCTCTTTTTGCCAGAGAAATGTGCTCTCAGGCCCAGCTGGAAGTCTTATGAGGAACTGAGGGGCTTGTTAAAATAAAATGCAATACCTGGTTGAGTGGTGGTGTATTAGTCTTTAGGTAAGATCAGGACAGAATTCTGGACTAGTTTGATTTTTGACTGATATTTAAAGGGAGTAAAAGTTGGAGCTTTTTTTTTAATAAACTGTAACCAGGGGGAAACAAGTAATATAATTTTTGTTATAGCCAGGTGTGCTATTTATTGTTATCTATATTTCTGAGTTGCTGATGTATCGTCAAGAAGCCTTGGTGGATCAACAATTCTGGATTTGAATGCAGGTCTCGCTCTGTGGTTTTGACTAGCTTTCTTATTTGTGGGAAGCTCTAGTAAATAGTCTGAATACAAGCCCAGACTGTACTTTATACATTTTGAAGGATTACAGAAATAACAGACAAGTCCCCAGGGTTAAAATATACTGTATATGTGCTGTTTACTATATCTATGTAAATATTTCCCTTTAGCCTGTTGTAGCATACGAAATTAAAGAAAATGTCAACGGGCGCAACACAAGGTCCATAAATATAAGCTTTCCTGAGTTTGGTGTGGAAGAACTTGCCTGGCCTACACAGAGCCCTGACCTCAGTACAATCCAACACCTGATGATGAACCGAGTTCTTGAGGCTGCAAGGAAGCAAATCCCTGCAAACCAGAATCTTGTTACAGCAGCACCATAATGTGCATGGTTTTGGACATTACTCACATAGGAGTAATGCATGTCCACATACGGTATCTGCATCCATTAATCACACTGTTTGCTGGGAACCCTCAGTATACACATGTCTTGTGTTTTTTCTATGCATAACTGCAGGAGATGCTAAATATAAGCTTTTCATTCTCTATTATTTATATGGGACTTGAGGTGCTTTGTTGAAAACAACCTTCTGTGAGTGAGAGATCCCAGGATTTACTTTTTAGAAAATTAAGAGCAAAAACCGTGTAAGTGGACTGTAACAGAAACTGATGAATTATGGCGCTACCCATGAAGGTGGAATGTGAGAGAATTTATATATCTCTGCCTCTGTCACCGTGGAGGTTGGGAAATTATTTATTGATCCTCCGCAGGAGAGCACTGACGGTGGTCACTCTTGATCTCTCTGTCTCTTTGGACTTTTATGTGCTTGTTTAGTCTGAGGAGAGGCGTTTGAATCATTTTATCCCCATGAAAAACCTCCCAGCATGGCTTATAGTCACAGTCTGTTGCCCCCAAGTATTCAGTCCAATATATATATCTGGAGTCCACTGCTTGCACCGACACAAAAGCCTGAGTTCTAAGCATCCAGCTGTGGTTGTGAACACTTGGCACACTGCAACAAAAGCATAGAAAGATCACTATATGCAGACACGCTGAACCATTCTTGTAAAAGACATCACAAGGGCTTGCAATTATATGAACATGACTACAGGGAGGAGGTGTCCTGTAGAGCGCTATAGATGCAGGACTTCTAATAGCATATTCTGCAGGATTGGCAAGCCATGTGAGTACCGGTATATATTATTACTGTTTATAGCAGGTAAAACAACACAAGGCTTTAAAGTGAAGTGTCATAGGAAGTGGAACACTTGAGTTTGAGCATGCTGTGGATGTAGGGTGTTTGCAGAAGTTCACTGAGAGCTCCAACATCATTAAGGCTTCCAACACACCAGATTATGTCAAAATGAACAATTAATAGTGGAACTGTCCCTCTCTTTTCTGTCCAATCTGTTCAGGCACCATCTGTCTGCAAATCCTAGCCCGACTACCAGCTTCATGATTTATTGTACTGACCTTATTCAGACAACATATTCTCTCTCTTTTTAACTAAAAGTCAATATCCATCACAACCAGGAGGAACATTTCCTAACTTTACCTTCACACTTGAGCCCCTTGGATGTCTGTATTTTGTCTTATTTCATGGCCAATTATTGCAAAAAAGTCACAACGTATACCACAAACTAAGAAAATAAGCATACTGCGAGAAGACGTCTCTATCTGAACACACGCCCAAACAGCGGCACAGTTGCTACAGCAGAAGAGATAAGAGAAAGAAACGCAGCATGCACATGACACTGTACATCCTTATTTCCCTTACCTCAAAGTAAAGCATGGAAATGTTCCTGTCATGCTCTGCATACTAAATCACATTGAGCTAGACATAATGCACAGCCTATATTACCTATATAAAGAGCCTGGTTCAGTTCTGTTGAGTCAATGGTCATCTTCAGGGACGTGGCAGATCCATGACCAACGCTATGAAGACATGCTGCTAGTTTGCTCTAGATACCCTGAATTAAAAGACAAAGGAGCTGGATTTGTTTTCCTTGTTATGGGGGATTAATCATTTGGTCTAATTTACCAGATTATAAAATGATGCCTTTAAATTGCTAGGTTTGTCCAAAAACTCAAAGATATTTAGTTTACTGTAATTAGTAAGAGGCTGAAACCCTGAAATGTTTTGCTTGAAAAACAACTTAATCAATTAACCAATTATCAAAATAGTTGCTGAAGAATTTTCTGTCAATCAACTCTAGGGAATTGAGACTGGGTCAGGGGTTCCTCAAAAAGGGGCTTTATTTAGTAAGATTTGTCTTTGTATAATAAATACAGTGAAACCTCTGTACGTGACGGTAGGTTACTTGGTTGCACTAGCGGTGCCAAGTGCTGATAGTTGATAAACTCATCTGCATGGCTGCCAAGTGTTGGATCTTGCCCCTTCCTCCAGCCAATGCAATTACGCTGATTTTATAGTTAACACTATTCATTCCACGTAAATACTCTAATACCATGAATAAACCTAAACAAAGTATAATCTAATCAAATCTAATTTGTGGAATTTGAATAGAAAATCCACTGGTCACAAAGAGAGGATGATGCGCAAATCAACAGAAAACGCTGAAAAGACCATGGAAACGAATCTGATTGTTAGATAACGCAAATGATGAAAGAAATTAACTCCTGGCAGAGCAGACTCTTACCGATGGTGGAGATGTGAGACGGGTGAAATTCGTTGTCCGTGAATCTGCATAACAAACATGTTTTCCCAACCCCAGAATCTCCGAGGAGCAGGAGTCGGAAGAGCACATCGTACTGCTTAGCCATAGTGTTGGGTAGTGTGAATTAAAGAAAAAAAAAGCCCCAGTCAGCTAACTCAGCGATGAATGACCGATCCCTCCCCACCTGCATTCCATGTCTGCTCAAATGGTCAACATGGGGCTTTGGCTACGCTTCTTCTATTTGTTCACTGACGCTGGGTGACAAAACAGGGATGCTCCAGCTTCCCAGGCAGCTTCCAGCTTCCACTGGGCGCGGTGGACCATTGTAAGGCAAGACTCAATGAGAAGAGGCTATTTCCGGTGGTACTTTCCAACATAAAAGCCTAATTGAAAACATGATTTCTGTGCTACAAAGATGATGACATGTTTTGTTAGCAAATTTGATAATAGCACGATTATCGTTTTTTTTTTTGTCAAGTTATATGTTATTTATACCATCATGAGCATCATGATAATATTACACTTTTAAAAAGTTTAAAAGTATGAAAAGTGTGAGAAAATCATGCACACAACCACATCTTTTCTGTAGATAGGGCTTATGTTATTTGCATCTGTGGATTAAATGCATGCCTAATTGGTAATTTACTTGTCTGCCAGTATAGACGTTTAAGGGTACTTTATTCATTAATATGATGACTCGACGGTGCCTCTTTTCTCACATGTATAATACAGCTACATCTGCTTATTGTAGCCTATATGTTTTTTACAGAATGCTTAATAATGTCTGTACTTTATTGAAATTGTTCCCCTAACATGACCAGATCAAACTACTAGTGATATTTATTTATTAAAAAGCATCACACAAGCACAATATATAGCATGACAAATGCCTTGAAATAAAATAAAAAAATATTGATGTGAAAGGTTTATTCCCCTACATAACAAGTTTTGAAGGTTTATTTTGAAGGCAAAATCAGAAAACTTCCGGTACTTTGTTTTGTTTGTATCTGACTTAATGTAGACCAAGAGCAGAAATAACGCGCGCGTCGGCATTGCTTCTTTCGACGTCAGTGCCATACCATTAATGAAAGAATATACATTAAATAAAACAGAGACATAGTCCTGTACTCACTCGGTAATTCATATTTTATCATAAAACTCACGCCAAATACTTTTACAAGAGGCTGTGTGTGTGTTTGTGTGCCGTTTTTCGCAGTACGGTGAAAGACCGAGGTTTGTTCCCTTGGAGACGCCGTAGCGGGTATGCGCGCAGTTTCCGCCCATTCCAACCTCAGCAGGAAGTGAGCAGAGTGCACTGAAACTAAGCGAACTATCAAAACAAAACTATCAGCATCACCGCACATAACGGGGCCTATCATCATCATCATCATGGACGACGTTACGACGCCTTTGCGATGCTTTAATGAGTGCCATTCCGCAGCAATGTTCGCTGATGACGGGGTGGAAACGGTGACTTCACGGGAGCAGGTGAGCGGAGGCACAGATTAGCTTTATTAGGGAATGTAGCTAATGCTAATGCCGCTGGGGTGGAGTGGCAGCACACCTCTCTGGATGAAGGCGCGTCTGGAAGAAGTGTGACAGAAATTCAACTCTCACACACTTCATTTTTATAACCATGAATCGGCCCATAGATTAGAAGAATGGTCGGAAACTGGTTCTCGTCCATTAGCTAGTTAGCAAACTTGAGCTTTTTTTGTTTATACTAGCTATAGCATTGTAACTCAACTTAATGAGATTAAGTATTTATGAATTAAGTTGGCTAATGGCTAAGTAACTTAAACAGTTAAGCCTCGGTACGACGCAGCCCATTAGTGTAAGACCGTTAACGAGACTTGGAGGAAAAGCTCCATGTCAATTAGATATGTTGTCTTGACTTACAGTTTGCGTGTGGTTAAATTTATTTAGGGCCGTAGCTATTAATTTAGAGACCTTCTGAAAGAAATGAGACCACCTTTCCTCAATTTAGTTGGTCCCCTCCAGCTGTAGGCCCCTAGACTAAATTGCTGAGATGATATTATTGGCACATTTGGCTAATCAGATAAATTAGAATCGGCATATATGATTTTGTTTTTCACTGTTTTGTTTGATGGGGGCAGTGCATGTTCGTCAACATTGATATGTTGTAAAGCACCAATGTTAAAGTGAATGTTAAATTCATTGTATAGTTTGTCCAACAGAGAGCACTTACATGTTTATCGTTCAACTGTAAATATCATATCTGGTGGTATATTCTTTAGTGGTAAAGGATTGCCTCTTTTATCCTTATATGAAGCAGTATTTCCAATTGATCTTATTTTAAATTGACTCTAAATCATTTTACATCATAACTCTTGTCATTGCTTATTTTTTGGAAAACTATTTTATCTAGGTGTTCTATCAGATGTGGTGTGCCAAGTCAAAATATAACTTTAGAAGGTTCAGATGTTTTGTGAAAATTAAAAAAAGAATATTTCAAATTGTTACTAGTGTGTAGAGCTTGACCGATATATCGGCGTGCCGATATTAGGCATTTTCCAAACTATCGTTATCTGCATTTATAATGGCTGATGAATGAGTTTTTTTATATTCATTTATCAGAATAATTTTCAATGACAAATTATTCTGATAAATATTTAAAAAGTGAAATAAAAACGGACGAAATACCCTTCAACCATGTTATGAGTCTTGGCGTTGCATTGTTTGTCCGCCAGATGGCGCTCTACAACATCTGTTTGCAACACTTTTTTGTTATTGTGTTTTTGTTCAAAAGGAATTTAAGTTTCATATGTTTGTTTTCATAAGTTTGTATTTTTACACATTTTATTCACCAGAACTTTAATATATTTTGATGTTCTGTTGTGACAATAACTAAATATTTTTAAACTGCATTATCATATTATAATGGAGGACTCATAAATAACTACAAATTATTAATGTTAGGGAAATCCGTTTTGTTAAGCGTTTGTTTTTTTTCCCCCCGGCCAATTCATTGGAATATTGGATTTTTAAATCACCAAATATTTGTATTGAAATCGGCCTTAAAAATCCTGTATCGGTCAGGCTCTACTAGTGTGTTGCATATGTTTGCATTTTAAGTATGTTGCTCTATAAACAAACCATACCTCTGCATTTGCCTAATGGTAATGACCAGCTGATGACAGGCTGATCTTACACTCTCCTGTCCTCTATTTTTAACTAGAAAAAAGTGGAACGCAGCATTGAAGAAGTCATCAGTGTTTACAAGCAAATACACAGCTTACCACAGTAAGTATCCAGAGAGAAAAGGTGTGTTTCTACCGCTAACGACTCATCTCTTAAATAAGTTCCAACAAATGGAAGCAGCACAGACATCGGTTGGGTTTGGATATATTAGTTTTTGAGTTTTCCTCTGACTCATGTTTTTCCCACTGTTCCACTTGGCCTTTAAACAAAGAATTTTCAGGGGAAAAACATCATGTTTTTTTACAGTAATAAAACTTGAGACTTGAGAAGTGCCCAAGCTAAATGATCCTAGTGAAGACTCTCTAATTGCAGTACTGTTCCATTAGGTCCAAGTACATCAGCGGTTTTTATGCTGTTACACATGCTTAGTGCTTACCGACATCCACCCGAGATCTGACAAGAAAATCTATTCCAGGAAATAATCATTTTGAAAAACTCTGCCCTCCAGACATTATTGTTCCTTCTCTGACATTTGTCTCAGCGGTCAAAAGACGACAAAATGTTAATTACAATGTGATTGAATATATGCGTTATAAAATAATCGAGAAGATTTGAACATTTTTGGGACTGGCAAACGGTTTGACATCCTCAATATTGAGCATAAATTAATAAAATATTTCATGGTTTAAAATGTAGTCTGTTGCATTGATTTTAATGCTTGTATAAAACAATAAATTAAGCAGCTTTTTTTTTTTCAGAAATTTGACTCAGCTTGTCAGATATTACTGTAGTACAATAATGTGAAATCGGAACACTAAATTGGCCTGGCCTCAACTCAGTATGTCATAAAAGCTTTTATGCAGTATATATATAAAAAATTGTCTAGAAAAAAACATGCATTTTCAAACTCAAGGTAACAAATTGGTCGGATAATAGGCTCACTCGAGATGAACTGCGCCTCGCCTGTAAAGTGGACGAGAGCAGGCAGCAGCAGCCGGGGGCGGGGACAAAAAGCCGCGGTAAGCAAAGCTTGTACACAGTCTCCAGTTTTTATTAAGACAGAGTAGATGTCAAAATTCTCTACATGCGATTTGTTGCTGATGTTAATAAACAACAGACTGTTGATGATCTGTAATCAGAGCGGATTTAGTCTCTCTGACTTCTAAATCTAACTATCTGCCACACAACATGTGTTCTGTACAGAATAAACCTTTAACTCACACAAATGGCAATTAAAATCCCTCTGATTCAAAATCAATAAAAAGTTTATAGAAAACATCATTTTGGCTTGATTCTGAACCAATCCGCTGGTCAGCCAAGAGGCAGGCATTTCCCAGCATGCTCTGGGTCAGCCTGGGTCTCAGTCAGTCGGTGAAAAGCAACTGCGCTGCCTGCATCTCAAACCTGCGGCCCCCTTGATCTTGTGAGGTTATCATTGCTCACGTGTGTATGACATCAGAGCAAGAGGAAAGCGGGGAAGGAGGGGGGACAAAACAACACATGCAGAAACAGAAACCCACAAACCCACACACAAACAGACACACACAAGGCAAGGGACCAAACACATGCACACAAGGCTGTAGTCTTGTGCGCCCAGACCTCAATGAGTCACCGTCTTTGCGCCAAGTGTCCAGGGTCTTTCCCGGCGCTCCATGGATGCGCGCCGTTGAATGTTCCATGTACATGACATCCAAAAAGAAAAGGGTCTGTACCTATAGACAGGTCATGTGGTGGTTTACCAACGGGTTGCAATCAAGGCCTTATGACGTTGAATAAATTTACTGCCATTATGAGACATTTCTAAGAGCAATGCTCATTAGCTGTGGCTGTTTTTTGATCATGGACACCTGCTGTTTGCCTGTAGAGATGGCTGCACGGTGATGTATGATGGCTGTTATCTATATAGCGTGTGGATCAGTGCACATACTTTGCTCCTCTTAATGGGTGACTCATCTCATTTCTATGACAACTGTGTGTACCTGAATGTCACCGGCATTGCAGCCAATGGGGAAATGGACTACAAGAAAAAGGAAGTTAGTAGAGGTCGCATATTTAGCAACGATCATCTGTTTGGCCTACACAGAGTTAGTTTTCATCTTTTGCATTAAAGTTATAATAAAAGTTTTTTTTTTAGGTTAATTGCACTCATCTCACATGAAAGGCTTTTCTGGCCTGCTTAACATAATGTTAGCATAATTTTAATTGTATAAATGTTGCAGAAATGTACTTATGCTTTTTTTTATTGTTGATGCTGACATTTTATCACCAACATCTGTCAAATCAAAACAAATTCTGGTGCAAGGCAGAACATGCATCGAAGTTGAACGTTTCATTTATTGTTAATTTAGTTTTGGGGGCGTAGCCAGGAATTTAGAAATATTGAAGTCCGGAATCAGTGGGGGGGGCATTAACAGGCCAAGCTAGTTTTGCAGTTTTCGTCCCCCAGAAAGGCACAAAACCCCCGAAAAAATACGTAAGAAACACAAACAATATCTAAAACAAGGATTCAATAATGTAAAAGTGATGCGTTTATTTACCTAGATTTTATGTTCTTTTTTCCTTTCTTAATGAGGACAGACCAGAATACTTTTGCTGCTAATAGAAAGTGAATGAAACAATGGGAATGAAATGCAAAGGAGCCATTAATTAGGCTGCCGAGGTGCTGAACTACCTTACAATACAGTATATATGTAAATTAAGATAGGCTGATACAATTGTCTGTTTCTCTCCAATTTTGTGCTATGTGTTTTTCATTTTCAAAAATATATACACACACACACACACACACAATCCTGGAATCTCTGATAAAAATGAAAGCAAAAAGCCTTAAACGTGAAGTGAGAAGCGAGCAGAGAGATTACCTGGTGGATAACTGATTGTTTGAAACATGAAATGCCTTTTTCATTTTGCGGTAGGACTTTAGGTTACACATGATATTAAAATGGCAAAAACATGTGTGGCCAAGGATAGCATTTCTACAAAAGGGAGTGAATCAGATTTCTGTTGACTGTTTCTGTTACTTTCAAGCTGCTACCCATTTCTAATTGATCTTCTGCCCTGTGTTCGGTCTTCAGGCCAACGTTGTTGCGGGAACAACACTACCAATATCTCAAGAAGGGCTTACGTCACTTATCTGATGCATATGAGGTACAGTAAAACACGTGCTGAAACGTCTTTTATTGCCATTTAAGTGTATGATACACACATTATGACAGTCCTCCCCTGGTGTTCACTCAGAGGTTGCATTAGTTCCTGTCAGGACAGAAGGACAGTAACACTCACTGCCTCTGGATGGTTGGCCCTCCTGCTTTAAATAGAAATAACACTGCAAAAAAATTAAAAAATATTGAACTGGGGGTCCACACAGCCCCCAGTTCAATATCATGACTGATTTAACCTCAGACTTGATCATGAGTGTTTCCTTTGACTAGATTGCAGTATTTATATGTCCAACGCAAACATTGTAGCAATGTTGGAAACAGAAATTAGAAGTTGAGTCATGATATTATATAATAAAAGACAAAAATAACAACTAATCACTGCATTTTTTTTTTAATCATAATCACCATTATGCATTTACAGGCCACTGAAAATAAACGGTGTGTTATTGTTGTGTTTGTCAGCTCTATCATTTTCCTCCAGCTTTGTTTACTCTCGTCTCTGCCTCTGACTGACTGATACCACTATCTCGTTTATCTCTATAATTGGTCATCTGATGCCCGTGCTGACTGTCCATGTGCGGGTAGTGTCTGGATGCTAGCAGGCCGTGGCTCTGCTTCTGGATTCTTCACAGTCTGGAGTTACTAGAAGAGCCCATTCCTGCTGCAGTTGCCTCAGAGTGAGTGTCTCTCTCTCTCTCTCTCTCTTTCAAATAAGCTGCTACCAAGGGACAAATGTATTACCATTGCATCATTCTCCTAATTACTAGAGTAGAGCTAATGCTGCTGCAATGCAAACATGTTGGGAATTAACTGCAGCAGCTACACACAAACAGTCCAATTGAAAATAGTTTTTGTGTGTGTCTTACAACATCAAAATGTATTTAAAGTAATATATGAATGCCCTAACCACATGGACCTATAACACACAATAGAACAAACAGTTGCGTTTTGTGTTTTATTTTAAACGTGCTAATTCAGCAGTAACTTCAAACGGTTTTGCTTTTATTGCAACCAAAATGTCATTTGATTAAATTACTGCCAGTCGAAAGTAACACCCAGCAAACCCCATAGCGAGTAGAAATGCCAGGCTGGCAACCCACACTCTAATTATTACAGTGAGGCGTGCCAACACACCAGCTGGCTGGCCACACATGCACACGCCTTTATCTGACCCATCTAGTGTATACACTGTTCTATGGTAATTATTGAAACCCGGACTGGCTGGCCAAAGTTAATGTCGCTTTCCATTCCATCTCGGTTTGCTCACGGCATGCTCGCGGTTTTGTGATCTTACTCCATGGCAGAGGATGAAGAGGACATTTGTGAGAGCAGCAGCTCGGTGCACAGAGGCTGGAAAGAAATGAAACTGCTCTGTGCCACGTCAGCTAGAGGGAACTAAGCCAGTGGCGCTCGCTGTACTGTCAGCTGAAGCTCTGCAAGCCTGAATGGCAGAATCATAGCTATAAGAGTGGATAGAAAGTGTGTGTTTAAAAAGGTGTGAGAAAACTTTTTCCAAGTAAGACATGCACATTTGTTTTTGAATTTAAAAAGGAAAAGATCTTGTGCATGTGGCGTCTTTTTGAGCATCACCCTGCTTTATACACAGTTAAGTACACATTGTGAAATCTGTCCCGTACCAGCTCTGATAGAAACCGAGCAGCCCCATTTGTGGTTAGTGAAAGAGAAGAGAGGATTACTCAAACAATAAGCCACAACGATGTAGTCTTCCATTCAGTCTGCTCCCAAAACGATGCACTTATAATTATTTATTTAGCAGTTGTCTGTATAAAAGTAGGGAAAGTCTTTCTTCAACATTTCATTGAACAAGCTTGCTATTTCCCTATGTGTTCACGCACTTTTGCATACACTACACGGATAAAAATTGTGCATCAAAACACACATTTAAAAATGCATGGGCTCATGTTTTTTATAGCCTACCACTGTTTAATGCCTTTTATCTTCAACTCCACTGGTTGCATAATCAGTGCAGATGCTGTAATCAAATATGCAAGACACACTTTTACATTCTCTTTTGGTCATTTAATATGTCTGTATTAGTATCCAAGTACAATTCAACAATTTCTTGATTCATAACTTTATGTTCTTCTCTCCAGTGTGTGTCACTTTCTGGCCCGCTGTCAGAGCCCAGCAGGCGGTTTTGCGGGGGGACCAGGACAGCACGCCCACCTCGCACCTACCTACGCTGCCGTCAACGCCCTCTGTATCATCGGCACACAACAAGCCTATAATATTATTGACAGGTACAGCGATGGTCACACAACCACAGTCTTAATACTACAACAAGGTGACAAAGCACAGAAGCGTTTCTATTAAAGCAGACTTCAAACAGACTTACTACTCTACTTAGTTGATATATACAGATAATAGTACTCATTCAAAACCTAGGTGCCTGGATGCTTTCTTTGTAGATATTTTAATGTAAAAACGCAGCTTAGTGTCAAGACACTTGTGTGTATGGTGTATCTGATGTGTGCACGATTTACTGACATGCGTTTAGGGCAGGGGTCCTCAACGTTTTTTAGGCCAAGGACCCCTTACCTGAGAGAGAGAGAGAGTAGGGACCCCCCTACTACGTAATGTATCAAATTAAGTTGCATAATAAACTGGGCCTAAAAAGTGTAGGCAATATTTATGAATTGTGTTTTGGATGTTAATAAGTAGTAATAGCAGTAGTTAATAACATGTAGCACAGGGAATCCTTAAGCTTCATTATATCTAAAGCCTGTCATCAATGTTTAAATAAAAAAAAAAAATATATATATATAAAAAGAGGCCAATATCTTTGATAATAATATGTTGGATTTGTGTTTATGTATATTTGCAGACATTTTCATATCATTTCATCACATATCTCTGACGACCCCCTAAAGTCCCCGGACCCACTGTTAAAGATCGCTGGTTTAGGGGATTGCAAGCTGATAAAGTCTTTCAGTCTTTAGAAAAATTCAAACAGCTCAGCAGCTTCAAAGTAGGGGCCACATTGTGTTGTCAGCAATACTTATTTATATCCTAAAGACTCACAAAAAAATAAAAATACACACATTGCATTGGGTGCCAAGATCAGCTATTTGTTATGGTGACTTTGTATGAGAGAGCTGACGGAGTAATGTACTATAGATAAAATAGACAACACTGTAAACATGTCACTTCAAGGGTATCCATATATATATATATATATATATATATATGGCACACACAGTGTGAATGAAGATTGATTATTAAATATAATGATAACCATATTCACATTTCAAAGCTTTTAATGTATTAATATATACCAGTAGCTTATTATAATAGCATATGGAGGTAGTGTTCACACATGACTTCTTACTCTTCATTTTCTGCATTTACATCTGCGTAACTGAAGCTAGAAAAGGTTCACGTCGTGATTTGTGTGTTGATTTGACTTCTTTATAAAATGTGCAGTACTGAAGCTGTTCCACTTCCCTTCCACCTCCTCCCTTCTTTTCTCTCTCTCCCCTTATCTCCTTCACTGTGCCCATTATATCCCCTCCTCCTCCTCTACTCTCTCCTCCTGGGCTGCTGACCCTCTGCAGGGAGAAGCTGTTAGATTTCCTAATGTCAGTGAAGCAGCCGGATGGCTCGTTTGTGATGCACGTTGGAGGGGAGGTGGATGTCAGGTGAGAGCTACCGCCTCTAACCTTGGTTCTCTTTTCTCAATTGTTTTTTTTGTTTTGGCATCACGCGGGAAGATACATTACCACCAAAGTCAAAATTAAGAGAATGTGCGTGACAGTCAACACATTTAGTGTTTCACTTAATAAGTGAGACGCCCTTTTTTCTCCTTTTCCTATGGTGTTGATTAAAAGATAAGAAATACCCACATCTTGTGTGTGTGTGTGTGTGTGTGTGTGTGTCAGGACTTTTTAATAAGCAGCTTTGAGGCACAAAGAACCTCAGAAGTCAAAGTTACTTTTACACTCTCAGTAGGCTGTTATCTGTTGCCAACCAATTAATGTTCTGCTGCTGTTATGTATTATTTAAACTCTTTTTTTTTCTTATCTGCTGCTGCCCTGTGAAAGCGGCGTATGGTAGCCGTACATGAGCTAAAAAATGGGTTTAACGGGTTTAGCCTAGAAAGCAGGATGATTTGCTCAAACCCACTTTTCATTTAAGGATTAATGGGGGGGGATTTTCAATATTCTTGTCAACAAATCCCATGAAACGACCAAAACCAACAATTAATTGATCCTACCAACAATGTGTGTCTTGTCTTGTCTGTGTATCTAAAGCCTGATATAGCTTATTCCCTCTGTGCCAGAGAACAGAACATGTTCCTTCATCACAGGAGTAGTTTATTACTGTCCTGCTGCTGTACACACTCACTACAGCACTAAATGTGTATTAATCCACAGCTAAAACCTTCAGTGCCCTGCTGTTTCTGTAAATGGCATGTATATATATATTATATATATATATATATGATTTAGTGTACTGTATCTGGACATGAAATCTAGATATGTTCTCTACATTCTAAAGTGGTATGGCTAACTCACTGGTGATGCTGCTATTATGTCAAAGGATAACACAAATGTACATGTATCTTTTGTATTATTATCATCATCCACAAATGTCCTGAAGAAGCCAAAACCAATATTGAATTTGTCCTACTAGCTAAGTCCAATATATGTTTTTTTTCCCCCAAGGATATACAACACCTGTCATGCACGCAGCAGTAAGCTGTCAGGCTTTGGCCACAAAACCTACTCGGATCAACTTATCATTGTTTCTGGTCTTTTCAAGGCATTTCTCAATAATAAATCAAAAGAGATTTATTCCTAAAGCTTTACAGTCTCTTGACTGCAGGTGAAAACAAAAACATAAAAAACAAAATGGATGTTGTTATTTAGCCTGCTGGCAGTCTGAAGATACAAATCGTCGGATGATAATGTGTAAGTGTAGCAAGAACAGACTTCCTGTCTCTCTTTGTTGATCCATATCAGCCTGTGTGGTTTTCCCCCTTTTTTATAGGAGTGCATATTGTGCAGCCTCTGTAGCGTCGCTCACAAACATCCTCACACCTAAACTGTTTGAGAACACGACCAACTGGATCCTCAGGTACAAACCACCGCCACCACAGCAGCCTGTTATTAAATTATTAAACACCGTGTTGCCAGTGAGTGTTTTCCTGTGTGTTTTACTATTTTCTGTCTCCAGTTGTCAGAACTGGGAGGGTGGTCTGAGTGGAGTGCCGGGCTTGGAGGCCCATGGCGGCTACACTTTCTGTGGCACAGCTGCACTCGTCATCCTGGGAAAAGAACATATGCTGGATCTTAAAGCGTTGCTGGTGAGAAACTCCTGACATTTTTACAACCGCAGGTGAAATATAACAAATAAGAATAGCATAAAACAGGCTAACCTATCGGTATCAGTCACAACAGAGCCTTTGTGCTGAAGCAATATCTCTATCCCCTTTCTTTTTTTTTTTTTTTGCTTTGCTTATTTAGATCAGATTTTGTCCCGTGTCTTAGATAAGTTTCCTTGAATGTGTATTCAGTAACACTTCCTGTCTCGCCAAAGCATTTAGAAAAGTAGCTGGAAGCGACACTGACATTTGTTTTCCTTTTAGTTTTTATGTTGGCCGCTAGGCTCTTGGCATATTGGAGGATAAAGTTTCCATCAGTGGCTTGTCACCACTGGGAGACTGTGTTGATCCCTGTAGGGAAATGCTCATGCCATTTGCCTGCGACAGCAGCCCTGAAGCTGTAGTTTGGGTAGAGGTTTAGAGTTGTGCTCAGGGACTCTGCAGCAGGGCAGATGTCTAATGACCTGGAACTCACTGTCATCCGGAAAAAAAAAGAATTTTTTTTCTTTTTTTTTTTTACATCTCTTATTGAAAGCTACTGTTCAAAGTCATATTTGTGTGTGGGCATCATTTAGTTGAATTCTAAATATCAAGAATGTAAAAACGCTCTCCCAGCACTATTGCTCATCATATATTCAAATTCAGTGTCACAGCTCTCAACTCACAGCTCTGTAGTAATATCTATTCAACACCCAGCCAAAGTCACAGGTAAACAGAGCATGGCCCCCCTGTAAATGTGGATTTTTGTCTCAGTGATTTTCTGAGTGTCATTGGAGCTGCAGGTGCTTTAGTGGTTGGGCAAAGGTTGTAAGTTAACACTAGGCTGACTATCACAAAGTCCCATCATAGTGCATATAACAGCCCCAGCTCCGTCTCTGAGAGACTGAATTATGAATGAATTAATCATTAACATTCCAACGATGAACAATGTAGTGATTAGCATGCACATTTTTCTCCTGAAGAATCTGTACAGTCAGGAAGACAGCAACTGTAGAGAGTTGGGACAGCCCTGCATGTCTCCACATCGTGGTTAAACTGTACTGCCTGCTTAATCGTCTCCTCGGCTGAGTGTTCACTAAATGCTCCTGTGTACGTCATCAAAGTCTCACGACATTCTTCACGTATGTGAAATAATAATCAATGCCAGGTGCTTTGTTTGAATATATATCAAACGTCACTGGCATTGCAGAGGACAAACTGACATATTTGCTTGTCAAAGAGAGACAGGGAAACAGCATAATTCCCACAGCGCAGCTTGGCCAATGAGGGATCAGTCTGTCAGTTGTAATCAAATAAAGACAGCACTGAACTCAGCTGCAGCATGCACGTAGCATTTATGGTGTAAATTACTGATCAAAGATGTGACTTCATGAGGAAAAAGCTAGAACACTATATTTGCAGTTTCCAGCTCTGGCGTAGTTAGGGTAGATGTGATTACGCTCATCTAGAAGTTCAGAGTGAAACCGATGTATTAAAGTGCGTTTGTTGTGTGTCCCCCTCAGCGGTGGGTGGTCAGCAGACAGATGCGATTTGAAGGAGGCTTCCAGGGCCGCTGTAATAAACTGGTGGACGGCTGCTACTCTTTCTGGCAGGCTGGACTCCTGCCTCTACTCCACAGAGCTTTATTCAAACAAGGTACTGCATCGTTGGTCATAGGAAAGCCCTGGCTCGGTTTAAAACGCCTTTATTCTTCAAGAGTTATGAAAACATGGACTGGCCACTAACTTCATTTAACTTAATCAAAACTCATGCTTAAAAGTGTCATGACAGAAGAAACGGTCTAATCACAGAGCAGGTTATTAAACCGATCATTACCGCTTTCTCCTTTCAGAGTCAACTCAGTATCAATTGCAGTTTTCCCACAAATATGTAGAGAAAATAGTTTCACCGGAATCAAAAAATGTTTCCCTATAGCCACCACAAAATCAATGACCAAATAGAATTTTGTTCACAATGAACCAACAAAACCTCTGCCAGGTATTAAGTGTAATTTAATAAAGTTTGCAGAGCTGCACTGGATACACATAGTGGCTCAGTGGTCGGTACAGAGCATAGATTGTATATTATTAATTAAATAATGAATGAATAAACAGTCTATGGTACAGAGTAGGGTTGGGAACCGAAACCCAGTTTCAAATTAGAACAAATTCAAAAATGCCAAGAACTATAATTATAAAACATAATTGGTTCCTCAACAACTACACACGGCGCTCTTTCTGGACTGGGCGACGCTGCGCTAAGCCATACATTTTGTTTAGGCACGATGACACGTCTTCTTGTAATGTCACCCTCATTCATTCTTTTTTTTTTTTCCTCTAAACCAAAAAGTGAAACTAATAAGTTTTGTGTATGTGCAGGAGAGTCGGAGCTGAGTCGGCAGCGGTGGATGTTCGAGCAGCAGGCCTTGCAGGAGTACATCCTCCTCTGCTGTCAGAACCCAACCGGGGGTCTGGTGGATAAGCCCGGCAAGTCAGTACCACACTATGAGCATGTATGCACACACACAGGATTCTATTTCATAGAACGCACAAATACCGCCCGCCGAAGCTGTTTGCTGTGCCAGAAATCAGCTGTTCTTACAACATTTAATGTGAATGAGAGTGTGCTCCAAGCGTACTTTTATCATAATGTCTCGAGAGAGAGAGAGAGAGAGAGAGAGAGAGAGAGAGAGAGAGAGAGAGAGAGAGAGAGAGAGAGAGAGAGAGAGAGAGAGAGAGAGAGAGAGAGAGAGAGAGAGAGAGAGAGAGAGAGAGAGAGAGAGAGAGAGAGAGAGAGAGAGAGAGAGAGAGAGAGAGAGAGAGAGAGAGAGAGAGAGAGAGAGAGAGAGCCAGTAAACAGAGAGAGAGAAGAGAGGAGAGAGAGAGAGAGATTCATGTCCATAACACACAACTTAATCAATCAATCAAATAACAAGCTAGCTCCGTCTGCTGGTTTAGAGATACTCGGCGTCCAGCAACCGTTTATCTACGGATCGAGTCATAAAAATGAACATTCTGATTAATAGCGCATGGATTGTTGTTAAAATTATGCATAATTAATGAGAAAATTATTACTGGGAACAGAGCTGCTGCTCCTGTGCGCATTTACGCATTGTTGTCCTTAGATGCGTTACATGTCTCACAGGAAAAAATTTACAGGATTACAGCTGCCGGTGACAACACACAGACACACACACACAGTCTCTATAAGTCAAATGTGATTCACATGGTTTTTACTCGTGCATGTCATTTACACTGTCCTGTATTATGTCTTCATGTGTCCAGATCCAGAGATTTTTACCACACGTGTTACTGCCTGAGCGGCCTCTCCATAGCACAGCACTTTGGAAACATGGACCTCCATCATGAGATGATCCTCGGCAAGGAGGAGAACAGATTGGTGAGACAGATTCATTCAAAAAGGGGGTTTTATTTTTACTATCCGAAAAGGATTTGTTTTTAGAAACAAATGAGGTGGAGACTGCTGAAGGTATCTCAGTATTATAATAAAAGAATAATTTCTCAAAAGTTCCTGAATTAAACAAAGGCACAGGTGAAGACGAAGTAAGTTTGTCCTGCACAAAGCATAAAGCTTGCACGCCTTTTACAAACAGACAGTATATTTTGCTTTTGGCACAGATACATCACATCTGTCAGCTCTTATAGTACTGCAAAAGTTAGTGTATGACAATTCCAGCTCTGAGTCAATAAAGAACATGCTAGTCCAGCCTTAGCAATGCAACGAGCAACCAGCATGGAAAGAGTCAGAGTTATCATCATAACAGAAAACAGCTGATTTCCTAAGCAACAAAAGCAAATCCTCCTTACAAAGAATCCCATCATGACACAAGCTGTGTGCGCCATTCAGTAAATATAGTGACAACTGGGTTGCACAAAGAATGGCGGCGTGACAGCCACGCCCTCCTACCACACACAACCAATTAAATGTCATGTCTCTACACATCATGACAGACATCATGTCTTCAGACACATCCAAACTATGGCCAGCGAGCCCACCACCACAAACAAGCAACACTATTAGGTTGGCACAGCGGCCTAATCTATACATATGTATGTTACAAAACGGTCATTCTGCTGAATTACAGTAAATGTGCATAACGTTGGTGAATTTACAGATTGACCGATCGTTCATGATGACCAATTTCCCAAACAACCCTAACGTATACAAAGCAGCGGTGGCCAGAATAAAATCAGTTGGCACGGCGGCCTGATTTTTCAAATAACTTACCTGATGCTGATCGCTTTACCTGAAAATGAAGTCCATGTGTTGGAAGGCCACTCCAAAAGTTTTTCCTGCCCCCAATTAAGATCTGGTGTGAGTCTGTGTAAATGGCCTGAAACCCCACACAGGTCTTTTCAGTTAACCTTCTGATTGGGCCTCTTCCCAGGCCTGTGTGGGCGTGTCTAGACTGATTGACCTATAGTCCTTGTTCAGCGGTAATGTTGCTTGTGGCTTCCATAATGAACCAACACTCTATTTGGCTACTTTATCAGCCATGCTTGCTTGGGATTCGATATTTTTTTTCCCAAAATGTCTGAAGTGGCCCAAAAAGATCAGCATTAGCCATAGGATGCTTTTATCACCAAACAGGATGTTAGCAGATTTGACACATTGACTATTTCACATGAATTTAGTCAAGAGAGCATGACACTGTTCCTTAATTTTGCACCTTTGAATGAATGACATGCTTTTCATTTTCAGTGTGATGGTCTGTGGGTTTACTTCATGATCAGTTTCCATTTTGATGCAAATATAAAATGAGAAGCACTGACGTTGGCTGATGTTGAAATTAAGATGGCATGTGGTTTTACTTAAAGATGTCAGTGGCACCGGGTGGTTGTATTTTCTTGTTTCCTGTTGCATTACTGGCACTCACAGTTGGTTACAAGTAAGTCTACCCCCTCCCCATACATGCATATGCATATGCATATAACACCTCTCAGATTATAATACATAACTCAACTGTGGGTTGGTTTCATCACATTTTTTTTTAAAGTGGACGTTATGCTTTAGGTCTGAATTATGGTCTTATGTCTTACAAACCTACTGGCTGTGGACAAAATGTCAGGAACACTTCTAATCTAATACATGCTAATACTGCAACAAATACCACCTCTATGGGCATTATCTTCTACCTTTTTTTTCCCCCTACCACAAACTAAGTTGACAAAATACAGAACAGGACAAAGGTAGTATTTATTGCAGTGCTGTAATGAATTGCATTATATTTTTTTAGGTGTTTTTCCATATTGATTTTTCTTGATCTTTTTTCAACGCTTAATGTATATTTTGCTCTTGTTCTCTCTCGCAGGCTCCAACCCATCCAGTTTACAACATTTGTCCAGAGAAGGTGGCTCAAGCCCTGCAACACTTTCACCGGCTGCCTGTCCCTGATGGCAACAGACAGCCGGGAGCCCCTGCTGACGCCAGAGTGTCAGGCCCCACCGCTAACTCAGGATCAGGCGACCATCAGTCCTAGTTAGTCATCAGTGGAGACGTCACTGTGTGTCCACCAGCCAACTCTGGGGAACGGACTCGAACCAGCAAATAGCAGTCCGGTCTGACGTAGACAAGCCCCAGAAACCGGTCGGACAGTCGACCGTTGGTAGAAACGAGGGCTGGATGTTTAGGAAGAGTTTGCCTGAATAAAGGTCAACAGTTGTGCGTGGGCAGCTTAGCATTCAGCTGATATTTTTTTGCTTGCAATGCGTAATGTTTTCATTCTCTGAAATAAAAGCGAAACTTGTTAAGGTTTCAGTATGAGTGAACTTCATATAGCCCTTTTCCTCATTGTGTTCTCAATTCTGGCGTTTTTGCTTGAAACATTGTAAAAACTATTATCAAAATAATAGTTTAACTCTAGTTTGGTTAAAAAGCAGCCATTGCTTTCCAGAGAAGAAAGAACAGCTTCATTTACATCAACCTTGCAGAAGATAAGCAGCTTACTCAGTAAATAAAATATGAAACATACCAATTGAATGGTTTAAGACTTGCTTTTTGGGGTCTTAGTGGGAGGGGGAGACTCTTTCAGGCTGTTCCTGCCTGAAAGGAAATAAAAACAAGAATCAATCTCTGAAATAAGGAAAGAGTTCAGTAGGTTGGCTACTGTTGCTCACAGACCAAAACTACACCAGGGTAAGGGGAGAATTCTTACATAACACATTAAATGACATTATGTCCTTTGCCTTTATGTTAGGCCCTGCCAGCATCACTGGAAACCAGAAAAACCTGAAGTTCTGTTTGTTTACTGTACCAAAACAAAAATGCATTCCTGAAAGCTCTTCTACAGCCGCCATATAAAGTAGAGGGAGGAACGTGAAAGAAACCACTACATTTACTGAAGACTCTTAAAAAAACATGAAATGTTGATCTGACAGCTAAATAACTACATTAAGCATGTTAAAGGATAAAATAGTTTATTTTATAGTCTCATAGTAAAGGTAGGCCTCAACTTGCAAGACAATTGTTGGCAGTATGTACAACATACTTGTAATTTCCATGGAATGGAATCGGACAAACAAATACACCAATGATATCCTCCTAAATGGAAATAAAATGGAAACAATATACACACATTTCCTAGACACGCAAAATGCTTCCTTTTTTTCCTTGGATTCAGCAACATTGACTTTTACTGTGTAAAGCACAACACATCGACAGGGAATTCTTTTTGCTTCCTTGTAATGCAAAAGGCTGGAGCTACCTTTTGACATTCAATATCTATTTCATACCCTTAAGGAAAACTACATGTGACAAATTGGCATTTTCCCATGACTTGTGAGATTACTACAAAATGCATAACATACTTTAGAACTTCAAAACATCCAATCAATGCTTTTTATAATATATAAAACGAGATGCCTAATGTATTCAGCCACCTAAAGTCATCCACTACTTCAAGCTAAAGGACAAAATACGATACAAGTTTAGGAATATTCTCCTTCAAAACATCAATTTTAACAAAGGAGCCATGTTTACTTTTTTTTAAATCGTGTGTTAACAAACGTGTCGGGCAGAAAACATCTGCGATCCAGAGGGCCTGAGGTGGGTATCACTAACATTTGCTTCCAAGCGTCTTCACATTCTTTAGTGGAAAAAGTTTTTTTTTTTATTTTATAAAGGTAAACTTCTCCAGGACAATTTATCTAGGTGTGTGTGTGTGTGTAAATTCTAAACAGGTTGTTTTTTTATCAAGAATAACAAAATAAACAAAACAAAAACTATATATATATATATATATATATATATATATATATATATAATATAGCAGTGCTTGGTGTAGGCCAGACGCACCCTCCCCCCCAAAAAAAACAACCCGGGGAGGAGGGGCTTTATTGAGGGTACAAAAAAGCATCAAGTCCTTAAGTAGCCAAGCTGCCTCTTTTTGGGTTTTGGATTGTAGATGTTGGGGGGGGGGGGGGGGATAACAATGACAGGGAACCAAAGTAAAGAGGGATGGAAGGGGGAAAAAACCTGAAGCTCTCTACATGTATTGAAGCAGTCATCTTCCACCCTCCTGTTCTGGGAGATCGGGTGGAAAGAGAGATTGTGGCAGCGGTGTGAGGAGGTTACAGGGGTCATCAATCTCCAGTGCGAGCCCACCCACATATGGAGGAGAGAGCGATGGAGGACGGTGAGGGAGGCTGTAGGTGGTCGTTGCTGGCATGAGGGGGTTAATGAGCCTCGAGAGCTTTGAAGGCTGCATTTCCTCTTGCCCTCCTGTGGGACCCGCTGCCTCGGCCAGGTTGGAACCGCTCCGCTCTCTAGCTGGCCTCCACGCGCAGCTTCTTCCTGTTGGGCGGCTCCTCGGCCTCCGACTCGGAGCTCGAGTCAGAGCCTCCGTCGAATGCAGACACCGCGCTGCCTTTGGGGTTGGTGTACAGGCTGCTGTCAGACGACGAGTAGCTGGCCTGGAGCTGGGCAGAGCCCTTCACCTTCTCCAGAGCACGGACTGCATCGGGACACGGACACACACATGAATGGAGGAAGAAGGTGAGGAAGATAAACAGGATTCCAAAATGTTTAAAACCCGTAAAGAAACATTCAGGCTGGGGACACATTACGTGACTGACAGTCTGTCTGTCTGTCTGTCTGTCCTTACATGGCCCAGTCCAGCCAAATTTGTCTGACTGACCATTGCAAACAGTCCTGACCTTTGGGAAAGAAATGTAGATGATCGGCATATAAACAACTGGTTATTTACCATCCTACTGTATACATTGATGCTCTGCTGAGATTGAAGCAGTGATAGATATTTCCTTCATATCCACTTTGCTATAAACAACTCACCTAAATCAACAACACCCCCTGAGATGTGCAGTTTAATTTTAAAGTCATGCCCCATTCTCTATTTTGTCTGTTTCATAAGCCTCTTTTACTTATTTTCTCAGTGAGGCTTTCTATTATCATGTTGTTTTGTTTATTATTTAAATTATGTTCCTGCTAACACTGCTATTTTACAAGATACAGTGGTGTTTGTTTAAGTATAAAACAGGTAGCACATACCCTGTAGGGTTATGGCTTCCATTGAGGACACTAAGGTAGGGATTTAGGAATGTTAGTGCCCTGAACAGCAGATTATACTTACAATTATTAGAATAATATAACAAGTTTAACATGGTGGGTTTTTAAACGTTGATAAATGTTTGGATTTATAAGAATATATTTAAATTCAACTATTAGGCCATGAAATAAATATCTCCCCTAAAATCTGTGATATGTTTCTGGGGCTGAAATCAACTGAAATATTAATAAACTGCTTTATAAAGTGAAAATCTAAATTGAAATAAACATTTCAAAGCATTTTTGTTTCCAGAATGATCTGCAGGCAAGGTGAGCAGCATGTGTCTCAGCCATGGACTGTATACTAAGATGGACGACAGGCCTGCACTTCCCCAGTGCGCAAAAGTGAAGCCAAAATTATTCTCGATACAGGCGCTGCCATCTTGTAAATTTGGAGCCAGAGTCTGCAAGTAAGTGATAGATATCCCGCCCGACCCCGCTTTTATAGCATCAAATAACCCATAAAAAAAAAAAACTTATCAAAAAAATTTACATTCGAACAAACATCAACGTGATAAGAACTACCTTAAATGACAGAAAATATCTTTGGAAAAAAATTACTTGGCGTGTACTTTGATTTTTGTTGTTTTGTCCATGTCCCAACCGCTAACATGGAGGGGGGGGCATCTGTGCATCTACCCTGGTGTCAGCCATCAGCACACTGCCAAAGTAGTCTGTATCCACGCTCATGTCCAGGATTACTCCGGTGCCACCGGAAATTTGTGTTGGCATTTTAAACTCTGGTGGATTTCTCAGGACTATGGGTAACTGCTCCTCAGATCTCTGCAGGGTGAATCCAGAAGGCTAGCTAGACTATCTGTCCAATCGGAGTTTTCTGTTGCACGACTATAACATGTTCCTTCTAGAGGCTGTTTTGCAGCGACACCAGGGCTTAGCGCATTGGGAAATCTGAGGGTTACGCTCGCGGGGATTTCTCTGAAATATGTTTACCTCATTGTTTGAAGCTCTGGCAACGTTTAACATGAAAATCTGACACTGAAACATTAAAGATATGACAGAAAATATGGAAAAGCACAATAGGTTCCCTTTAAGAGAAAACCCACTGAGTTATAGAAGCTATGTTAGCGATAGGAGGGGGCTAAACTTCGGCTTTCTATTGGTACAATGTTGTAGCACAAACACTTGATGTTGAGATTGGGACTACGTGTTCTCAAACCATTCACCCGCAGACTCTTTCATCACAACAATCTACACAACAGTCAAAACAAACATAGCAGTGAAGCATGTTTTTATATTTCCTCACCCTCCCTTCTTGCTGCCTGTAGCAGGTCAAATTTGATTTGCTAAAACTCAAACCTCTTGTGAGATGTCATGAGAGTCCCTACTACTATGAGCAGGTAACAAATATTGTAACCCCAACCTGAAGAGCAAAGCGATAGGAAAGGCAGTGTTACCTTGCTGCTCCAGCAGTGCGTTCTGCCTCTTCAGGTCGTCAATATCCTGCTGGTGTGTGTGATTTTTCCGCCTCATGTACTGGATGTACTCTGTAGCTTTGTCTAGGATTTGAGCTCGAGACGCCTGTTTGGTAGACTGCTGTTAGTGACACATGCAGAAATTGATGCAGTGACGCAAGTATACACAGTTGTCATTACATTTCTTACACAAGAATTCATGCAGACTGAAACAACTACAGGAGAAATAAAGGACAGCGCTGTGGCGTGTCTGCTCAGCGTGCCGTCTCTCAGCCTCTCTAAATACTGTTGGCCCTTCAGTCTGACATCCACAGGCTAGGTCACAACCCTGACACATTACTGGCAGGGTGTTCGCCTTGATTACAGTAAAACAAAAGGACTGCTGCAGTCCATTATCTCATCAGTTCCAAAATCGTCATGCAAAGTAGACATTTCACAAACATTTGCTACATCTACACCTTTGTTGACTTAATATAAGCAGCAACTTCAGGGAGATTTGTACTCATTAGGGCTGGGTACCCATTTGAAATTCAAATTAACAATAGTGAGGATACTTTCAGTGTTTTATCGCCTAAAACAAAGTCCACCTCCTGTTATGTCGTAACACATTTGTAAATCTTTTTTCATCTAAGGCATCAACAGTCACGAAAGAAGAGCAGATAATACGCTCATATTAGGGCTACGTAATAGTCATCTGCCTGATCTTTCTCAAGGAATTGGTTTGGTCTATAAAATAACAGAAAATAGGGAAAACTGTTGATCACAATTTCCCAAAGCTACAGTTTACATAATCTGGCTCAATGGTCAATATGGTTGCCAATTAGTTGATTGATAAGATAGTTATTAGTTTAAGTCTGATTACTGTTGAAGCTGCGATCTACTAAATAAACTGATCACAAGACCAGATGCGCCAGGACCAAGGTGGATTACTACCTTAGCAAACTATTTCCTTATGGAAACAAGTACTTTGCTGAATAAATTGGTGTAAAATTGTCAAAATTTTGATTAAAATCAGGAACGGTCTAAATGAAGGAGACAAGATTATGAGTAATTTAACGCCAGATTAAAGTACTTGGCAGTCTTGTAAACTTAATGCTGCAGACACATTTGAGTCCGTACCAAAATAGCATCGCGGTTTGGTACCCAGCCCTAATATTCTCTTCATACTGGGTTTCCTCTCACAAGAAACAAACTGCATGTTGACCTTACAACGGAGCAACAATAGTAGTGTGGTCCTGGGAGAGAGGTGGTGGTCGAGCACTGAGGCAGCGGTAGCCCAACACTTCTTACAAATGATCAGCAAATATCCGTCACGTCATCTCATCCCACCCCCACCCCGCCCTTTATACTGTGCCAGAGTCATGAACTGGTCTTTTAGGGGAAAATCACACACTGGCTGCCCAGTTACTAAACCAGCGCTCCAAATGCTCTTAATGTCATGGATGTCAAAACAAGAAAAGACGAAAGAAAAAATAAATAAAAATAAGGCCTCATAATAACTTCCTGACACTGGTCCAAGTATTTAGACTGCATCACTGTCTTGCTGCTGCCAATCCGCACTCGTCCACCATCTGCCCTCCTCCCAGTCCCCTTAACTATTTCTCTCCCCACACATTATAAAGCAAGCAAAGACATCTGCAACTATGTACATTCAAAGGAAATCAATAACATTACATCATGATAGAAATGCACTCATTCCTAGATATCCTTTGGGAGTAAAATACACACAGAACATGTTATACTTCACCTTTAGAAAACACATAGCAAAAGTTAGCAAAAATTTCTTACATGAGAGCCTGAACATCGTGTGCCTGGAGGACTTGCAGGCTGAGCTTTACCAACCTTTTCTCCCTGCAGGGCGGGTACCGAGTCCCGGAGGCTGTGAAAGCTGTCTTTGATGTGGTCCCTACGTTTGCGCTCCAGCGCATTGTGGTGTGCCCGTTTGTCTGCCTGCAATGAGAAGAGTCACAAGGCCTTCAGCCTGGCAGCAGAGCTGTGTGGGTAACGGACAGCGGGTGTCCCGGGTCGACCTACACAAACAGCTCTGCTGCCTTTACAACAACATCCCCACTGTCATTGTCATTACAACAACATTTTGAAATATATATTCAAATGTATTCCATCATATCAGATGTGAACAACAATAGCTAGCTCGCATCTAATTTTTAGTAAGAAGTCAACATCATCAAGATGACACGGCAGCTCCAACTAACGATCATTTTATTG
Source organism: Etheostoma perlongum (assembly GCA_026937815.1). Taxonomy (NCBI): domain Eukaryota; kingdom Metazoa; phylum Chordata; class Actinopteri; order Perciformes; family Percidae; genus Etheostoma; species Etheostoma perlongum. Next base: position 6,870,913 of record CM049388.1, on the reverse strand, counting down.
CTGAACAATCTGCAGATTATTTCCTCAATAAATTGCTTAATCTATAATAAAATACAGAAAAATGCCTATTACAAATGTCTGAAGCCCAAAGTGCCATCTTCAAAATGGCTGGTTCTGTCTGTTTTAATACCTGAAGATATTTAGTTTACGCTCACATAAGACGGAGAAATGAAAATCCTGACGATCGGCAATTATGCATCGAAGAAAACTTTCTGTCTATCAATTAATCGACTAATTGTTCCAGCTATTGATAACATACTAAGTTAAAATCAAGTCTATATCAAGCTGTAGCACACTAGCATACGTTCTTGTGAGACCTTCTGAGGTCAATGGCAGTCAGAAAAATAGGAAGGAAAGGAAAGAAAATAACAATCTTACAGTAATCGTCATAATCTGGTTGTGGTCGGTGAGTAGATTCAATTTAAGGTTACCAGTCATCTTAAAATGCTCTCAGTCAAAAAATAGTATTCCTTTCAAATTGATTGACGAAGAGAATCAGTCAGTAAGAAACTAGTTGGTAAATAATCAGTAGTTTTACTTAACAGACTAGAGTGTACATCACAATTGAAACGAGAAAAAAAAAAAAAAAAATCAATTCCACATCTGGAATTGGCTCAAAATAAATAGAATTACAATCGTGGAATAAATGTGCCACCATTTTCTTATTCAAGTTAAGTGTGCCAAGACATTCCTAGATCATTATCTGGATTCAAAAATCACATTAAAAACTAATCACATGTGCCGTGGCCTAACGGTGTGTGCACTAAATTTCACTGAAGCTTGTCAGGTTTTGTGTCAGCAGGATATCCCAAAAGCCTGGTAGACCTCGGCAGAGATAAAGACAAATCAATATTCCCAAATGTCATTGATTAGTTTCCTGTCTCCTGACTGACTGTCAGCACTCAAGTCAACCACCAGTAGCCTTATGGTAAAAAGGGCAACAAACCATGAAACAAAAAAGTACTACATTTAGGTTTAACTTTCATCACTAGAAGTTGCTGCATTCTGTGGCCGTTTTGTCTTTTGGCCCCCTCCTTGATTGTGAACCAAGGCGACCCCGCCTCCTCACTGCATTTCTGTCCCTCCTTCTCTGCAGGGGCACTCAGGAGTGGCCGTTCAAAGCCATGACCGGGCAAAGTCAAGAACATGGGGTGGGAGGTGGGTGGAGGAGCACAGCAGATCCTGGATGAGGACTACACTGGATGAATTAAACAGCACCATGACGACAAAGACCTCCGGAAATGTAGATTCATGATGGTCTTTTGGAGAGTTGTGTTTCATATGAAAAGGTTTATAAGCATAAGAATAGCACGCCCTCTACATTACACAGCTTTAAATCATATAACCTCACTGAACTCAGTGCATATAAGCATATAATTTCAGGTTGTTGTACCGCATCCAAACCACATTTTTCACGTCTTTTGCCAAATCAAATAACTGCCTTTATCATAACAACCCAATCCTCCTTTTATACATCCCCAATTCACATACAGCATCTAACAGGCTCTAAATTTCAACCCCACTTGTGTATTTTAATTAGACTGTAAAGGCACAAGATGGCTGCCATAATCACAACCACAGGCAGGCAGGAGATCAGTTTGCTGCCTTTAGTTTGACCTGTTTTTAGGCCAAACCCTCCCCGCTTCCAATCACATCTGATTCTGGCCTAATCCACGCTGTCACCAGGCAGAGACATTAAGGCCATCACCCAATCAAAGCCCATACAAGCTTAACTGATCATCTCGCTTCATCCAGCTCCAACAAAGCAAGGCCTGATTTAAATATTAGCAATCAAACAGCACGGTGGTGTGTACACGGCATTGCCTCGGGCAGAAGGGAAACGAGGTAGAAGGCACGTGAACTGGTATCATCTGACTAACTTTGGCCAAGGATCATGACAAAGACCAAAGTGGCCACAAGTGAGACAACACAGGTTAAGACAAGCCTTCAGCGTGTCATAGGTTTGGTGGGAGGGACGACGTGTTGAGTGTGACTCAAGGTACCGACATCTTAACAAATGCAAGACATTATTTTGCAATGTAACGCAAGAAAACAAGAAATTACCTACAGTCTTACACGGTTAACTACCAGACTAAACACCACGCATATGAAACTAAAACAGAAACAATCATATCATTTACAACACCCGCATGTGATTGGTCTAGCTGGCATAGTCACAGCTGCTCCTGCGGCCTGTTGCACAAGAGCCACAAACCATCTATGATAGACAAATCCACAAGGACCATGTGCCACCTCCCTCCTCGTATCATACATAAAGCCACAGAAAAGGCAAGACTCCACTCCCTCCATTAACCCTGGCACAAACACATGACTGGTATTGAAGGCATGTGCAATTACCTGTCTGGCAGCCATTGTGATATGCACTTATTCCGTGAACAGAAAGTACACGGGACCTTTTTCTTGAGTCTCACTACAACTGAAGACACTAAATTATAACAAGAAAATATTTATACAGAATACACTTGAGACTTCACTCCTATTGTAAAGATATTAAGTTACATTCATTTTTTTATTTTAATATTGTATTATTTATACTATAGGGCCTATATTTCCCTTATTTATTATATTATTTTTTATTTGTTTTAGAGCATTTTATATTTTTTGTTTCTGCAATTTCAGATCCCACATTGGATTTAATTTGTATATTTTGCATTGTTTTTTCCTTAAGCATTGTTAAAAATGTTAACATTTTCAAGCTGTGCTGAGCACATTAGGTGACACACCATGCTCAAAAAACACTAAAGAGGCACATGAGAATGAGCTGAAACCAAAAACGTGTTAACTCTTCTTTTATTAGGCAAAGTACTTGATATCATTAATCTTTGAAAAGGTAATTAAGGTCCACGAATGTATTTAAGCACTACTCTCTGGAGCTGCTCCATGTACAATTACTTGGCAATTATGGACATTAAGTGCCCTGGGTGGTTTATTGTGTATACTCTGTAATAGCCTACTGCTGAATATCACTACTTTGAAGCTTTTCTAGGTGAAATCACCCATTTATTAAACAGACCTTTTCGATTTTGTTTTTATAAGATTCAACTTTTCTTAGTGTTTTATGGTGGAGGTGGGCTACTTCTGCATACTTTTAAGAAATAAAACAGTCATTTTCAGGAAGGCGTGCATAGGTTTGGTTTCACCTCTCAAATAACAGTTATATGGATTTAATAGGTGTGGCTGTTATTAAGGCTGTCATCCATGACTAAATGGATCACAAGATGAGACGCATTGGGATGTGGGTGGCTTACCACCTCTGCTAAAAGAATTGGGTGATATAGAGTTCATATCACCCAATTTGAAATTTTAAGACCAGATATAAATACTTGTTGTGATAAATCAAGGCACTTCATCACATTGATGAAAAATATATAGAAATCAAGTACTGTCATAGAGGAATCCTTCCTATTGCTTTGCAGCCTTGTGTACAACAGCCTAAAACACCCTGAGAAATTAGAGACAGAGCAGCATTAACAGTGCCTCCTGGTATATACTGTGATTTTGCCTGACCTAACTTTCTCAAATTATGTACAAATTCCAACCGTACATATATTCATACCTGACCATGACACATAACATAAGCTCCCGGCGCCGCATGGAAGAGCAGCTAGCTGCAGCTTCCTGGCTACTGCTGGCACTCTCACATTATCTGCATGAAAGCCTACCCTTCTATCAGGCTGGTGAGGTATGTGGAAAACCGGTCACCAATAAACCAGAAGCTCCAGCAGGCGATTGACACCACCACTGAAAAAATTTAATTAAAACACGGCATAAAATAATCAGCGTGTTCTTCCCTACTGTGAAGCTATAGTCAAGCAGAGATGCAACGACAACTGCTTTCATTTTTTATTAGTCTATCGATTATTTTCGTATAGTATATAAAATGTCAGCTAATATCTATTCCGGACTGGTGTAGCTAAATGTTATTGCATGAGAATTTTATGAGCATCACATTTGGTGATGAAGAACAAACTGAGCTACACATAATATAAATCACAAGAGCCAATATCTGGTGAAGGTTCACGGATATCAAACTACCTTTATAAATACAGCTAATTGTACTGAGACATGTTTTCTGGCCCCTTCTTAGCTACATGGAAAGCTATCGGAGTTGTTTAGCACATCAGACACAAACAGGTATCCAATTACCTAAGTGCAACCATAACCAGTTCATCATAAAACTGATACCTTCTGCTGGCTGCCTAGGAGGACCGGCCAGCTGAGCTGCTCCCTCCAGTCTATTCATACCTGACCATGACACATATCAGCTCCCGGCGCCGCATGGATGAGCTGGTAGCTGCAACTTCCTGGCTACTGATGGCGCTCTCACATTATCTGCGTGAAAGCCTACCCTTCTGTCGGGCTGGTGGGGTACGCGGAAAACCAGTCACCAATAAACCAGAAGCTCCAGCAGGCGATTGGCACCACCGTTAATAAAATAAAGGTATAAAATAACCAGCGTGTTCTTCCCTACTATGAAGCTATATTCAAGTAGAGCTGCAACAACGACTGCTTTTATTTTTGATTAGTCTATCGATTATTTCCGTTTAGTCTATAAAATGTCAGCTAATACTGAAAAATGTCCATCACATGTTCTCTAAACCCAAGGTGACATATTTAAATGTTCTGTTCGACCAACAGTCAGAAACCCTAAAGATATTTAACTTACGATATCAAACACCACGTTTGAGAACCCAAACCTGGGAATTTTTAACTACTTAATTGATTATCTAAATTTGTTGCCAGTAAGATACGATCAATCAACTTGAGGTTTTAGCTGTACATTCAAGTCTAACATGACCTAATGCATACTATACGTCAAGGCTTTGGTGCTCACCACCCATTTTACTTTGTGACCGGTTTGTGAGACGGTCAGTCTCTTCTCTCACAAATAAAGACAACAGACCCACTGTCTAGATTAGGAAACCTATTCGATGTGTGCTACACTGTACCCCCCCCCCCCATTAGTGATTTTATTTATATAATACATCCTTTTTATATCGAAATTTAAAAAAAAGAGCCATTTCAAAGTTGCAAGGGCCACAGTTTAATGTATGGCGGTGTCTTAAGCTGTAGCAAGTGAAAGTTTAAACTTGCTGCTGTTCTCAAATCCTTTGTTCTATTTGTATATGTGCATATTTTAAGGCTGCATTCTCATTCATTTACGACAAGATATGCAGAGATGAATGCAATCGTCTGTTTCTGAGGAGCATAAACAGCTAGCAGGGCATACATAATGTATGGCTTATAGCTTCGGTAATCACATTAAATAGTACTAAGTGAACTGAAATCAGGTCTCAGTTTCTTATGTGGCTCTGCAAATTAGGCAAAAGTAACCAAGTTAGAGAAATAAAGGCCTAAGGGAAAATAAGTTATCTTAATATCACTAATGTATATTCAAAAATCAAAAACTGTTGTTTTCCTAAATGCCTTTCTGTAGTTAAATTCTAGTTATCTGGCTGGAGGTAATACGTCGCGCTGTGTAGCCTGTGCATCAACCGAGTCGTGCAGGGTGTTTTTCTCGCCAGTATGCGATGCAGCTATACGTCATTCATTTAGGCTGCCAGCCCCTCAGTGGCCTGTAGAGAGAAGATGGCTCTAATCACTTGCTGCAACACAGGAAAACATCCTGCAGCAACCCCTTCCTGACACGGAGGCTCGTCCGAGATGCAGGCGCGGCCGCCCGTCCTCCACATGCAACAAGCCCTCGACACCTTTTCCTCCGCATCATCGTGAATGCAGCACAAATGCAAACGCTCCGTGTCTTCGCTAAGATGACCTAGATGTGCATTATGCAAACCCCGTGGTGAAGTGAGCCGGAGGGGGGGACGACGACTCGGCGCGACTAACCGGCTGCCACCGAGCACAGAAAGCTTTGTATTAACCGGGAAAAAAATAATAAACATGCAACAATAAAGCCTTTGTAGGTGGATAAAGCTTTGGTCTAAATATAGATGTCGTGTCACCGTCTCCCTATGGCGGCGTACACACATGATAGGGGATACCCTGCAATGCACTCCTAACGCTGATGCCGAGGAACATTCGCTGCACTAATGTAAATGCAGCCTAGTTCAATGCTACCGAAAATGACGGGAATTTGTCGTGACCAAATATTAGTTTAAAACCTACATGTGACTGTTCTACAAGGCAGAAAGCAGTACTTTCACATTCTCGTTCATGTAACATCAACCTACACAGTATGACCTTACCAATCGATTAAATACCAAAAAAATAAGCAGAATGTGATGGATAAATCAACTTTGCACCAAAAGTGAAAACATTTCTCGATATTGGACAGCATTACGCACCACACAGTGATATCTCGGCGAGTCTTCCTGCAAAGAAACAGAACAAAAAGTACAATTGTAGCCATAATTGTTCAGCAAATCTCACTGTCTCGCTGAAGTCACTAGAAAGTCAAATTTAGCAGGTTTATAATGCTCTGATGCAAGAAAAGCTAGTGCTGGGTATTAATTAACAAGAATCCCGACAAAACAACATTCTTATCAAGACAGAAAAGCTAGCTGAGCCGCTAGGTCAGCTAAATCGTCAGCTAGCAAAATAGCATTCATAAAAAAGCTCAAAGTGGCAATACTCACGTCACTATCGACTTCGATATCATCGTTATCACTCATTCTTCGACACAATAGTTTAGTTTAAAGGGACGGGTGGCTAAAAAAAACAACATGAATCAGTTTAGCACCGAGAGGCGCTCCAACAGACAGACTGCTAAACGCTCACGTTCTGTTTGGACAGGACAGAACACTGTGGACTCTACCTCTCCACGTGACGACACTCCACACACACACACAGATGCCGCTGCACAGCATGCACGCGCAACACCCCCGGGGGCGTGTGGGAAATGTAGTTGCTCTGACAGTTTTTCTCCAGTATGATTATTAAAAAAAACTAACTTTGTCGAAAGATTTTCAACGTAGATTAATTTTAAAAGAAATATTTGTTAAGCGATGAAAGGTATAAATACTATTGAGCTCCTTAAATATTATTAAAATACTAAGCAATGGTTGTTGGTTAACTACAATATCCACGAGTCATTTAGCTAGCTTGCGACGTCACAGCGTCTTTTCCCTTCAGAAGCATTTTGGGAATTGTAGTTGGAGTCAAATTTGTATGTCAGAAGAGCTAAATAAGGCCATTGCTGAGACACGTGGATCGTAAGATTACGCTCAAGAAAAACACCACACATGCACACACGCACGCACACACAGGTCCTTGGACGGCAGTCTGACAACATAAGATAATGTAATGTGGTCTCTGTCACCATCACCCACTATAAATAACATCCTGTGCAATTATATTTATAATATAGGGCCTATATTTTCCCTATTCTCTTTAATGCTACACACCATGTGTATATTACAATTATCCTGTGCAATTATACTTCATAGAAGTAAGCTATGTTAATAAGTAAAATGTGTGTATAGCTTTTTATTTTTTTGTCTTGTTTTTAATCTTGTTTCATTTTTATGTATCTTTTTTCCTCTTTTTTGACTCTGGAGCTGCTGTAACAAGTGAATTTCCGCAATGTGGGATCAATAAATTTCATCTTATCTTATACACACACACACACACACACACACACACACACACATACACACACACTGATCCAAGAACAACAGCCTACACATCTAGTCAGGTCTAATCAGGTGATTTGTCCTCTTTTCACTTAAAATGCAGCCACTCACAGTGTAAATTCATGTAATTCATTATAGCAACTCTATTGCTATAATAACATCTAGTAAGCTCAAGCGATTAGTCATTGATAAATCTAGCCACAGAAAATTAATTTAAAAATATTTTAATAATGCTTAATAGTTTTTCAAGCAAATTGGCTAAATTAAATTAGCTCCAACTACTAAAATGTCAATATTTTTGTTGTTCTTATATGGCAGTAAACTGAATATCGAATATATTTTTGTGAATGTTGTTTTATTTTTTGTATATATTCAAACAAACAATTACAAACAATACACTAAGACAATGGAACTCTTCCCAGAGCCAAAAACACAGACAGGAAAGCTGGGAGGGAGAGAGACAAAACAACACATGCTGAAAGAGGCACACACAAACCCACACACACAAACAGACACACACAAGACAAGAGACCAAACACATGTGCAGGTTGAGATCTGGCCTCAATGAGTGTCCAGTGTCTTTCCCGGTGCTCCATGGCTGCGCACCGTTGAAAGTTCCATGTACATGTACATGGCATTTTTTAAAATATTGGCTGATATTTTATTGTCCAGACAATTAATCAAGATAATTCTCATCACAAATGTATCGTTGGTTACAGCCGTTATACTCTGACATACAGCCATTATGATGCAGAACCTTTCAACAACACATACTTTTAAAATTATTTTATATACATGTAATGGGGGGTTGTGATATGTAGTGTGGGGACTGGTCTAAGGACAAATTCCAAATAATCTGCTCTAGTACTTCCTTTTTCTCAATAGTGTGCTGTAGATAAGGAGCTTACACTGTGGATTATTTTGCACTGCAACAGTGGATCAGTAACTCTGAAAAAAAAAATATGCTAAAAAAGCTGCGGGAGAAGCCTCATTCTTTCTCTCAGCAGGTCAAGAGGCCACGGCAGCTGCGGGCGACACCCTGCCCACCATGCACACACAGAGCTTTAGACCTGCACTGACCTTGATCCTTTTCCTTCCCCCCCATTCCTGTTGCCTCCATTGTATAGAATTATACTGTATGTCCTGCAGCAGCAGAGCCAAACCGGGTCACCCAGAAACATGGTCCGTAACAGTGTAGCCTATGTAAAGGATGACAACACAATAAGGCCAGCCTTTAATAATGCATCCGCTGCAGTGAAGCCTCTCCATTTTCATGGATGACAGAGAGAAAGCATCTTGCTATATTTGTGCTCTACAATCGCATTTAAATGACCTCTAGGGATGGCTAATATTACCAAAAAAAATGTATAATGAGGCAGAGCGCCCAGAAACCAAGCCTTCACGCCACACCCTTAATGCTATTCCCCCAAGGCCTGAGCTGAGTTATGAAGTGTTTTAGCACCATTTCAGTCCATACTATTTAGGCTGCAGGGGACTCAGAGATGGATTATCTGTGTCTGGGACTGGCAGAGGAAAAAAGTAGAAAAAAATCCAGGTATGTGAAGCACTGGGTTGTAATTATGGCTTGAGAGGCCGAGCCTCCCTTCCTCCCCTCCCTCTATGTCCTCACAGGGCCGGCCTGTTAAACCATTAAAACGCTCTCCTTTTGTCCCGTTCCAGCATATTGCAGATTACACGGGAAGGGCTCCAGTAGTCACTGTTAGAGGTTCTTTCTGTTCTTGCCATTGTTGTCAGTGCATGATTCATGAAAGGGAGGGGAGGGGTGCACTGTCAGATGTATACTATCAGGGAGTAGTTTCAGAAGACTGTACAGGTTTGACGAGGTGTAAACTGCAATACACAATCTACAGTATATATTTACAGTGTTAAAGTACATTCTCAGTGAAAAATGAAAATTTAATCTACATTATTTTAAATACTTGTGAGTAAGTTCCTATTTCCATAAATAAATAATTAAAATAATAATAACTGTCATAATTATAATTTACTCCTGCATACTTTGCACTCTTCATTGCACTATTGCCTCAGCCTGTCTATATTGTTTCTGTTTATAGTGTGTATATATTAGTGTGTATATATTGTTTGATTTATTGTGTGTTTTGTATGAGTAAGCGCATTGTGAGCAATACGATCCAAAGCAAAATTCCTCGTATGTGTCCTCATACCTGTCAAATAAAACAGATTCTGATTCTGATACTTGGATTTTGTCTCAGAGTTTGTTGTTTTTAGATTTTAAAGAACTACATGCTTCAAGAATGCTACTGATGATGTGTTAGTGGAACAGCGCTGGACTAGTTTACTCCCATATTTCATTGTTGCATCAGATGACAAACCCAAGGTGTATTAACTCACTGTAGAGACTCTTTTACACTTCATGACTCATTGTGATTATTCACCAAGTCAAACAGAATGCAGTTTGTGTGGTATTTCCACTATATATTAGATCTCTTTGAAAAGCCAGGACAGGAGAGATTTATTGCATGTGATGGTGACTTTTTAGTAGATGTTACTCCCTCAAAGCACTGACTTTAACACTGACAATTGGCTTTAAATATACAAGAGTATTCACAAGCTTCTCTGGTGCTGGCATGAGGAGTTTCCTCTTTCATTTATTCTCTGCTGCAGATGGGTTTTACAGCCTTTTTAGCAACAGCATGAATTGCCCAGCAAATGAAAGCTATCAGGAACCCTGGCATGAGCTTTAGAGGAACAATCTGTGAAATGCACGTAATTTGCGTACTTGGCTAAAGCTTATCTGCCAGATTGCTGTCGCCAACCCGCCTGATGATAATCATCCATTTGTGTTTATAAAGCTCTCCTCTTGACAAATTCTTAGGCCATTTTTGGCAGCGAGGGGCTCTTTTAGACGTTGCTTTGTCTGACTTTTTTTTTTTTTTACCTTTGCGTTACTTCTAATATTCCCACTGTGGCAGTTAAAATTGCAGCAGATTAGAATAAACAACTAACTCTTACAGGACAAAGATACTAATAAAGATGTTCTTATTTACTTCTGTGACTCATTGCTGTTGCTAGTAAACAAATCTAACAGAAAGCATTCAAAGAGTTTGGGGATGTTCACAAGATCTTCTTCCTTAGAATTTCCACAGTGCAGTCTCTATTGCTTGCTGATGCCCTGAGAGAGGATTATTTAAAGTTAGCATTTACATTTTTTTCAAATGTTTCTGAGGTATTTGCAGAAACAGACATTGAAATGAATTATATGCTTAAATTTGGCTAAAAGAAATATGTTCTAGATCTTGGACACAGATGCAAAACAAAACTTAGAAAAAACAACTCTAAGACGACTTTTGATCTCCTAAAAACTGACAGTGTTTCATTCTGGGATTTTTTCTGCTTCAGTTAATCAGATTTGAGTAGTTCCCTTGCCATAGACATCTCTCATGATGTGCAAGCTGCAGAAGTCAACTGTTGCACTAGATGGCACCTGTGTACAACCTAGCCTTCACATGTCATTTGTGACTGACAAAAAGAAAGTGCCAACGCACAAGGAGTAGATGTTGTTTGAGAGAGAGGAGGAGAGACAAGTAGAGGAACATCTGGAACCAACAGGTAACAACACAATATATGAAATATGTAGCTGCAAACAAATCTCTCAGTTTTACACTTACAGTGGGGATAAGCATTTGTTTCTGGGGAACCCATGTGTGTATTTGTACAACCTGACCTCCAAGAATAGGTGTGCAATTCTCACCTTCAGAACAGTCAAGAAGTCAGTATGTACTGTATGTGAATGTGTGACACATTTATAAAGCTCTTTATTTTTTTCTAATGGGTGCAAAAAATATATGAGAGATATATATGATATGCACACAGCATGTCAGCAGGGAGGATGTGGTTGTCAACTCTAGAAATGGAGGTTAACTTGTCATCGAAGCACAAAGGAGAGTGAGGTTTGCAGAAAGCAAACACTTTCTTTTTTTCTTTCGTCTACAGATTAGCCAGATTTAACCAACTTGCTGCCAAAATGTGCATTTTTTAGTAAATTTTATTTAAATTTATAATAATAAAAAAAGAATAAAAACAAACAAACAAGAGTATTCACAAGCTCCTCTGGTGCTGGCACAGAGCAACATGCATGAGAAGTTTCCTCTTTTATTTATTCTCTTCTTCGTTGGTACACTAATGCTAAAGTAGCTGGTGTGCGCAGGTGAGGTCAGCACCTTCTACAGTATATGCTGAAACCAGGACAGTGCAAGACTCAACTGTATGAACAGACATGCAGTGTGTTTTCTGCTACAGGTGTTTTATTAGAGTGTTAGAAATCAAATCAATTTCTAATCCCACTATTAGGGTATTGTGTCTTTCTTTATTTTCTTAATGTATAACCAAAAATGCTAATATTTGGAATTACATGGTATTTGAAAATGCCTTAACCGTCCATATCTAGTGAAGGTAGACAACGTTCTGGAGCTACACTACAGGAAATATTAGGTGAAAAGTTCTCAGGATCATATAATGTGTACTATGAACTGAAAGATTATGCTCCCATTGATCACTGATGAAAAACACTTCTTATCAACACAACAGGGACCTTTCTGCATGTGCAGAGACATTGAACACTTTTGAAGAAAACAACGTAGAACAAAGCGGTGAGCAGACTTATTAAAACGATCAAGTTTCTGACTTTAAGATTCCAATATTTCTTTAGAAGATAGTGTGCATGTTGATTTGCTTTTTATTTCAATTACCACTTCTGAAAACGGTGGAAGGGATGTCTTTTCACACACAGTATTGTGTTTCATGTTAGTGTGTTCTCGGTCACATATCTTAGCCCTTGGGCTGCCTGTGTTAAGCTTCAAGTTTGTCTTCAACATGCTGACTGTGGACCTCCTCTGTCCATCAAGGTCAGGATGAAACACTAAAGAAGACCTGCTGTTCTTCCTTTCTGGCTTGCCTAACTCTCGTCATGCTCTGATTATTTCATTCTTATCACAAAGAGCATAAAGTGCTGTGCATGTGCATTGGAAGAAGTACTCAGATCTTTTACTTAAGTAAAGTACAATACAGCAATGTATAACTACTCCATTACAATTTTCATTATATTTATTTATTATAAATCTGATTAATAGGAATGGAAGGAAGAAAAAAGTAGTTCTGATACATGAATGTCTATTTAAGGGTTGGACATTTCTTTATTGATTTCCTTTCAGTAAAATATTGGAAAATTTGATCTCTTTGGAATTTGGACAGTTATTTAAATGAAACCAGTGGAATAATTTTGAGTGTAAAGTCCCATCAACAACTCGTGGACGACTAAGACATGACAAAGGGGCCAAACTAGCATACAGGTGGACCAAATCACCTGATCAGCTTGTGCAGTCAACCATGTGCCTGCTGCAACCTAAGGCACAAACAAACTTACCAACAAAACAACAGAAATGGACGAGCCCCCATTTGTCACAACCAGGCTCATAGGCAGCAACAAAGTTAGGAGACTAGATGGAGTATTATTGTATAATAGGCATTTATTTACAGGAATAAAACCGGAATAAAAACAGATGAAATGTGCAAGTTGGTAATCAGTTGTGTATGGGTGAGTGTTACTGTCTATAATAATTATAGTTTATTAATAATAATTAATAATTAAACTTAAACAGCTAATGTGAGTCAAAACAAGCTTTTCCTGTCTTTATGGTAATTTCTCTACTGTGCGACAGAAAGTTGCGTGTTTATGACACAATTGTTAGCCTATTTTAGCCTACTGCTACGGGCTTGTGACGTGAGATACAAGGTAATGGAGCCTTTATATTGTCATGTTTCTTTAGAAATGAACAACGGACAAATAGAGTCTTAAAACGCTTCAGATGTAAAGTTATTTGCTGTCAAAGTGACACCAAAATGACAGTCAATGGAATGCTAACAGCAGGTGATGGATTGTTAGCCTAAGAATCCCCAATAAGCGGTACGCTTCTGCGTATCCCCTTGGGTGTGGCTCATGAAGTTGACTACAAACCTTTACATTGACCCAGATCCTGCAAAACACACCTAGTGGAACAAAGGTGTCATCACAATCATTTTGTTTAAATGTAATCTTTTTGTAACTTTTAGATGTCAAATAAATGTAGTAAATGTGGTGGTTTAGTAGAAGTATAAAGTAGCACAAAATGAAAATACTTATTATGTAGAGTATCTCAGAATTGTACTTGAATAAAAGTAGCTTAAAGAAACATTTTTAAATCATTGTGGTCACTGGACCTACTTTCTTACTCCAACTTTCTCTAACTGTGTGCCCATGTTTTTTGTGTTTTTTAAGATTACAAATCAGTATCCCACATTCTCCTCCAACATGGCAGACACCAAGGCCTACACATCTGATCTGTTCTCTGAACCCGTTTTGTGGCTAAATCAAAGCTTTGGGTTCAACATGACGGCAGCTAACACCAGCTCTGTTTTCACGGGTCTTGTGTCGCCGGTGATGGAGAAAATCATCAATGTACTTATGGTAGTCTTCCTATTCATCACCATGGTTTCACTAGGATGCACCATGGAGGTGTCCAAGATCAAGGTGACTTAAGTTGTCCATACATATCTGTCCGTTTGTTTAGACAGAGTTTCCAATCATTGAAGATTTATGTACCAAAACGTCTTTTTCCTTCTTTCCAGGCTCACATTGTGAAACCTAAGGGGGTAGCGATAGCAGCGCTGGCCCAGTATGGTGTCATGCCTCTTTCAGCCTTTTGCCTAGCTAAGGTTAGTATTCCTGTTTTTAAGATTACTAGCGTAGCAACCATTCTTGGCCTCTGGTATTCCTGCTTGCAGCTTTCTCCAGTTACTGCTATTTTATATAGCAAAAGGCTATTTGTTTCTGTTTATTTTATATCAAGGTTCTATATGTTTGTTTATGTATGCATGCACCAACCACCAAGGCAATTAATGTTTATTTAGCGAGCTAAAGCCTCAAATCACATTATCTAATTTCAATGGCTTTACAGGCCCACAGGTTTGCAAAGAAAGAGGACGGTAATTCTCACAGAATTGACACTGTAAAATGGCATCAGGATCACAATCACGATCGGGATGATTGAAATGTATGACTAGTAGGCCCTCTCACACAGTTTGAAGCATGTGCATATTGTATTACAGTATTAATATGTGATAATTATCAAAGAATTATGCTCAAGGTTCACAGAGTTCCACAGGCTGAAATAATTCAATTCAATTCCAATTCAATTTTATTCATAGTATCAAATCATAACAAGAGGTATATCAAGACTCTTTACAGATAGAGTAGGTCTAGACCACACTCTATAATTTACAAAGACCCAACAATTCCAATAATTCCCCCAAGAGCAAGTATTTAAAGTGGCAGTGGCGAGGAAAAACTTCCTTTTAGGGAGAAACCTCTGACAGACCCAGGCTCTTGGTGGGCGGTGCCTGACTGTGCAGGTTGGGGGTGTGATGAACAGTGTCAATTATAGTAACAATAAAGTTAGGGCACTGCAGGGCACAGCAGGGCGGGACAGGGCGTAGTAGGGAGTAGCAGGACACTGCAGGGCGTAGTAGGGTGTAGCAGGGCACAGCAGGGAGTAGCAGGGCGTAGCAGGACACTGTAGGGCATAGTGGGCACCTAGGGCTTAGCATAGCGTTGCAGGGAGTAGCAGGGCACAGCAGGGCATAGCAGGGTGTAGCAGGACACTGCAGGGTGTAGCAGGGCATAGCAGGGTGTAGCAGGGCACAGCAGGGCGTAGTGGGTACTGCAGGGCATAGCATAGCGTGGCAGGGAGTAGCAGGGCACAGCGGGGCGTAGCAGAACAACATTCCAACGACCGACTCTGGGGTATAATCTCCCCAAATAATGATTATGGTTGTGATAACATATTAGTGCAAGCTATGTATTATTCATCATCTGCTTGATGTATTTGTTCACACGGTTTTCTTACACCCCACACAAAACCCTCTTTCACATTGCTGTTTTTCTTTGTTTCCATTTATTTTATTTCCATAATCAGATCCGCACCATTAGACATTGTTGTCAGTAAGAGATAGATGTAATAGATTATTGGCATCATCACTCTGTATGAATTCATTATTCTTTCATGCTGTAGGCGTTCCAGCTGACTGAAATGATGGCTGTGGTGGTTCTGATCTGTGGCTGCTGTCCCGGAGGGGCCCTCTCCAACATCCTGGCCCTGGCTCTGCAGGGAGACATGAACCTCAGGTAACACACACACACACACACACACACACACACACACACACACACACACACACACCTGTTTGCTGTGACATTTGTTGACCAACAAATATTTACCAAAAATACATGAATACACACAAAGCAATTAAGGTACAGAAGTTACAGAAGCTAGATTAGGGAAGGTTAAAATAATCCCAGTCAAATCACCTAACAGCACAGAGAATTCACTAATAAAACTATGCAGTGTCCTTGTGTCTTTTTTTTTGGATGTAGAACACTATTTGAAACAGGGAGAGTGATCCAATATGAGTTAGTCCATTGTCCTCTGAATACAAGTACACAGCAGTGGTGGAAGAAATACTCAGATCTTTTACATGAGTAAAAGTAGCAATACCACAGTGTAGAAATTCTCTTTTACAAGTGAAGGTCCTGTATTCAAAATCTTACTCTAGTATAGAAATATCAGCATCAAAATCATGTGTTGCTTAATCTAAGATTCATAATGTGCTGCATGTGGAAATGATAATGATTGTACCGTCTGAAATTCTATGATCAAAACAAAAGCAGTGAATAAATAATAATCGTAACAAATCATTTGAGCAAAGATACAACATGAAAACATTTCCCATTTGGTCCAATTTATCTTCTCCAATGTATATTATGTGTATCTCTGTATGGCTGCAAAGTATATTGTGATTTTGATAAAGTGCACAGCCAATCAGAGCACATCCTGCCATTCAATAACAAGTGACTTGTTTCCTGTCATCATTAGAGTTGAATGACCTGCAGGACATCACCAGTCCGATCATACAACTATGATATTATCATAAATAAGATAATGGCCAACACTTTTACTCAACCGCTAGGTCATTCACCCATTACCCTATTAATGAAGGACTAGGCGTGGCAGCATGCTGTTGTAGGAGCTCATCCGGCTGCGCACACAGGACGGCTTGAGGCCTTAATGAAGGCCCTGATGACTTAAACAACGCTGATCAAACAGATTCCTTTTAATGAGAAATTATTTTTAATTTGACAAACACTTGGATGTGCTACATCATCAGGTATAGGCCAATAACTGTGTTAATGAGGATGGTCAATGGACAGCACTGATTTAGTCTTGAAGACTACTCAAAGCGCTTTACACACTACGGGCACCACCCGCTCATCAAGGAAACATTCACAATTCACACTTGGATATGTAGACCAGGGAGGCCGGGGATCGAACCACCGACATTCCACCGCTCTACCTCTTCTGAGCCCCAACTGCATGCTGCTGTTGACAGGGAATTTTGTTTCAACTAATCCATCACCATGATAAATGTTCACAGACAACTTAGAGTCAAAATAGTATTTGTATAATTTACTATCAGGCACAAAACATTTTTTAAATCACATATAAGATATATAATATAAAACTATTGATTATAATATAAAGGTATCAAGTATAAAGGTGACTCTGGCAGGTTGTTAAACAGCTACTGTTATAAAAAGGGCAGTATAACAATAAACCTTGTAACAATTCATGCAACTCTCATGCGAATCAGATAATGCTCAACCTGCAATTGACAATCTTGAAACCCTTTCATATCTTAAGTTATTTTTTGTATTTGTCATATTTCATTTAATATATTTTGATGTTCTTCTGTTCTGTTGTTGTTGTTGTTGTTGTAACTATAAATAACTAATGGTAGGGAAAACTGTATTTTTTTTAAAATTTATATTGGCATATCGGATTTTTAAATAACCAAATATTCGAATCGGTATGGGCATTAAAAAATCCTTTATCGGTCGGGCTCTAAAAGGTAGTCTGGCCAGTAGTTTGCATAATATCTAGCGTCGGACCAGTCTTCCATTGCATCCATGTGCCCTGCCACTGCTGGGGCTGGAGGAACTGAAATGACCCGCCATCCCCATCACCAGCCAGAAGGTTATGTCTGGGGCTAAGACGTTATCACCCCTGTGTTTTTCCGCTCAGCATGGTGATGACGTCCTGCTCCACGATACTGGCTCTGGGCATGATGCCTCTGCTGTTGTACCTCTACTGTCAGGGCCTGGACCTGCAGAACTCCGTGCCCTACGTTGAAATCCTCGTATCGCTGGTCATGATCCTCATACCCTGCAGTGTGGGCATCCTCATCAACTACTACAAGCCGCAGTACGCCAAGACGATAACAAAGGTTAGAGCATACACAAGAGGGGCATAAGGTTGGATTAATAGTTGATTAATGGTTTGTAAAATTAAATCAAATTATTAGGCAACAGTTTTCATACATTTTTCCACTTATACATAATTGAATATCTTTCAATCTCTTAGGTTTTGTAGTGTTGGTCAGGTAAAACAAGCAATCAAGAAATCAACGTGGACTTTGTGTTATTTTAATGGGCATATTTCACTTTCACTCATTTTTGACACGTTATAGCACTAATTAGTAATCAAATCATTGAAAGGGTTAGTTAGGGTTCAAGATTTTTTTTAAAAGAAGAAAGTTTACAAAAAATAATCAACCAAGACCAATTTCTGCACATTGTCTGTGTCACAGACAGACAGACAGACAGAGTTTTTTTTTTAAATCACAGTTACAAATCCTTTAATATAAAAGAGAAAGACTCAGAAATGTCCTTAATAAACTGCCTATGGAGCTCTGTGTGTCACACAGGAATAACATCAGGCTTTAGCTACACAGACAGTATCTGAAAATAAATAAAATATAGAATATCACCTGACATTATTCTTAAATGATCATGTAGAAACCAAAAAAAGGCAAATGAATCTAACTTGTCTCCTGTAATGGTATTCTCAGGTAGGCATCACTTTTATGACAGTTGGCTTTTTGGGAATCACCATCGCTGTCTGCCTTGATATGGAAGACTCCATCTTCACAGTGCTGTCTCCACCTCTCATGGCCATCGGTGCTCTCATGCCCTTCATAGGCTACTCCTTCGGATACATCATCTCCTGGCTCTTCAGACTCAACCAAACGTGAGTTATGTGGTTGTAGAATTCGAGCTCTGGTGGATATTGAGATGATAAGTAGCCTATTAGTCATGTCAGGGAATAAACTGCCTTCCTTAATGTATCCATGGCTTATGAATAAGGGAGCGGAGGACCGTTGCTATGGAAACAGGCTGTCAGAACATCCAGCTGTGCTCCACCCTTCTGAAACTGGCCTTTCCCCCGGCGCTGATCGGCCCTCTGTTCCTGTTCCCCATGGTCTACGTGTTCTTCCAGCTGACGGAGGCGGGGCTGCTCATCGTGCTGTTCAGGTGTCACCAAAGGTTCACACTCAGAAAGAAAGGTGAGTAGCCAACTAAATCCTGGTTTCAGCATCTCTAAATGATGAATATATTTGGGTTTTAAACAACAAGGTATAGACCTTTTCACAGCAGACATGTTGACATGTCATAGTAGGAAAAACACAGCTGTGTTCAAAACCATTAACGATGGCTGCTTTCCACTTAGGAGAGGCCCTGGTGTTGTGCATGCTGACTCACTGATATAGCTTACTGGGTCACTTGATGGAATTGAGTCATCTTTAAAGTTATCAATTCCAGCTGTGCTTTTCCTGCTATGACAAGCCAACATGTCTGCTGTGAAAAACATCTATTGCCACCTCTTTCATTTCAGACATCTTGACACTTTTGACATCTATTGACTAACTGATAAATTGGTTGATAAAAAAAACAACAACCTATGAATGAAGGTCATTCACCGGGTGTGGGGGGGGGGCGTGGCACCCTGGTGAAGACGTGTGCTGTATAACCAAAACCGGTTTCATTCTGGCTGGTGACCTATTACATGCCAAAAAATCTTTAGACTAAATGTAAGATTACGTAGTGCAGTTAAGAGAAATAAACTCAAGAGTCCAGGATCTTACCAGTTACAGATGTCTGCACCATTTTGCATTTTTACATTAGAATGTGTAATTAGATTTTGTTGCAGTAAGTTATTAATTTTGTAAAATGGTTTGCATTTGTAATGAGCTTGTCTGTCTGACCTACAGATACATACCAGCCAGCAATCACGGAAGACAAGTCCAAAGAGGCCTGTGAGGGGACAGTTTGATTTCTCACTGCAGGACAGGCTTATTTTGAAGATTGCTTGTTTTGTATAGTCTGAATTGACACAATTGTTTCCTAATGAAGCACAGATAAACAAGAGATGATGATTTAGTTAAAATTGTTTTTATTGTTTAAGTCATCTTCCTAAACAATACAAACATCAATATTTTTCACTGAAAATAAAATCCATACGTACAAAAAAAAATGTTTTTCCTTCAAACTCTTGCCTACACGTTCAATTAAACCACAGTAACAGTACCAACAAGCATTCTTGGAATTACATTATACACTGTAAAACAAAAGTCTGCAATGCTGTACACAAAAACCCAAAACCAGAAAATAAAAATAAGAACTTTAATTAATTACAATGCTAGAACAATCGGCACTCTTTAAAGCAATGCCATTTTAAAGTGTTGACCTTCTCCTCAAAAGGAAAATTACATCTCCAACAAAAGAAGTTTGACAGTCAACTACCAGAAAATGTAAGATCCATGACCAAGTTTTTGTTGTTCTTGATACTGCCAATGCCAGTTATGGTGGGTGATTGTATTTGAGTTTTAAGCACAAAACATTTTCAACAATGAGAAGGTTCTAAATTTTGATCAAACAAATCGCACGTGCAAGAATCCTCAGGCATAGATATTACACACACCAGCTGTGGTAGGTAACAGGTCAGAAAATACAGGAAAAAGAGGCAAAAAAAATATAACAAATTTAGGACTTGGATCACATGATACAGACAAAGAAATGTGGAAAGTGATTTAAAACTCTCCCAGGGACGAGCAAAGGTATTGCAAAAAGGTAAAGTAGTCACACAAAAGGCCTCCAAGTCCTGCCTAATAACTAACAAATTCCATCAAAGACTCAATAACTAAGACCTGATGAACCGTGGTGGTTTGGTGAGAGAAACGGGCCATCGGTATGGAGACATGGTGCAGCAGCAGAGGAACTGCAGCCTAGCTGGATGTGTACATTTGGAGGTGAGGAGTAACTGGGTGCAACACCTATGGGTTTAATCTTGATGAGCAATGAGGGGGACACAAACAGCATCACTGTTTAACAAGTGTGCTTTGTTTAAGTTATTTAATTCAAACACTATATAATGAGAATAAAATAATTGACTGATTTCTGCATGACAATGTATTGGTGTTTAAATGTAAAAAGCTTGATGATAGTTATGACAATCCAGACAGGAAAAAAAACAAACTCTACTCGAGGAAAGCTCTGGTCTCAGCTCTCAGAAGTGGTCACAAGAGCTTCAGTATGTCAACTCCTCCAAGCAGATTCTACTGTTGAATTGAGTTGTTTCTACTGTTGATTCCCATTAAACCAAAACGAAGCGTTTAGCGCTGGCTGTCAGTAGAAGGTGAGCGGGAACGTGAACGGGAGGTAGATAATTCCACATGTGTTCATTCATAGTTTTCATGCCTTCAGTGAGAATCTACAATGTAAATAGTCATGAAAATAAAAACTCATTGAATGAGAAGGTGTCCAAACTTTAGGCCTATACTGTAAATCGGTCTTTTACCAGAACAGTGTTACAAGCTAAAGCGACGTATAGGCCTAACGTTATTTGAATATACAGTTGGGACACATTCTCGGCACATTAAAGCCATTCTGGCCCATTTCCATGTTGCTACGGACTCACCACAAACCCAAATCCTCTCTTTAGGTCGATATCTCGAATGCGGCCGTATCCTTTGAAGAATCCACATCCTTCTCTCTGGCCGATGGGTTTATTTGTGTTTATAAAGCTCTCCTCTTGACAAATTCTGAGGCCATTTTTTGGCAGCGAGGGGCTCTTTTAGACGTTGCTTTGTCTGACTTTTTTTTTTTTTTTTTATCTTTGCGTTACTTCTAATATTCCCACTGTAGCAGTTTAAATTGCAGCAGATTAGGACAAACAACTAACTCTTACAGGACAAAGATACTAATAAAGATGTTCTTCTTTACTTCTGTATGACTCATTGCTGTTGCTAGTAAACAAATCTAACAGAAAGCATTCAAAGAGTTTGGGGATGTTCACAAGATCTTCTTCCTTAGAAATGTCCACAGTGCAGTCTCTATTGCTTGCTGATGCCCTGAGAGAGGATTATTTAAAGTTAGCATTTACATTTTTTTCAAATGTTTCTGAGGTATTTGCAGAAACAGACATTGAAATGAATTATATGCTTAAATTTGGCTAAAAGAAATATGTTCTAGATCTTGGACACAGATGCAAAACAAAACTTAGAAAAAACAACTCTAAGACGACTTTTGATCTCCTAAAAACTGACAGTGTTTCATTCTGGGATTTTTTCTGCTTCAGTTAATCAGATTTGAGTAGTTCCCTTGCCATAGACATCTCTCATGATGTGCAAGCTGCAGAAGTCAACTGTTGCACTAGATGGCACCTGTGTACAACCTAGCCTTCACATGTCATTTGTGACTGACAAAAAGAAAGTGCCAACGCACAAGGAGTAGATGTTGTTTGAGAGAGAGGAGGAGAGACAAGTAGAGGAACATCTGGAACCAACAGGTAACAACACAATATATGAAATAGGTAGCTGCAAACAAATCTCTCAGGTTTACACTTACAGTGGGGATAAGCATTTGTTTCTGGGGAACCCATGTGTGTTTCTGGGGAACCCATGTGTGTATTTGTACAACCTGACCTCCAAGAATAGGTGTGCAATTCTCACCTTCAGAACAGTCAAGAAGTCAGTATGTACTGTATGTGAATGTGTGACACATTTATAAAGCTCTTTATTTTTTTCTAATGGGTGCAAAAAATATATGAGAAAACCTGTGAAGGTAATTTGTCTGCACACAGCATGTCAGCAGGGAGGATGTAGTTGTAAACTCTAGAAATGGAGGTTAACTTGTCATCGAAGCACAAAGGAGAGTGAGGTTTGCAGAAAGCAAACACTTTCTTTTTTTCTTTCGTCTACAGATTAGCCAGATTTAAGCAACTTGCTGCCAAAATGTGCATTTTTTGTTGAATCACTAAAAGTATAAACAAGCAGTGAATTGTGACATTTTAGCCGACATGCATTTAAAAAAAATAATACTTTGTGAATTGTGAGTTATTTCTAGATTTCTTTTGATATCATAATTCTTTTTTAATACAGTTTGTCAGTCTATTTGCAATAATATCTTGCTGGCAACACTAGCATTTAGCATTTATAAGCGGTATGAACATTTGAAAACGGTTTTTAAAACACTATAATGTGATTATAAGCAGATATAAGCAATTAATAATGTTGTTAATGCAGTTGAAATGATAAAAAATAATATCTTCGTAGGAAAAGTTAGTGGCTGTAGCTCAGCCAGTAGGGAGTTTGGGTTGGGAACCGGAGATTCAAGTCCCTGTATGGACCAGAATGTAGATTGGTGGCTGGCGAGATGCCAGTTCACCTCCTGGGCACTACAATGGTAAATAAAAAAAATTCAAATAGCCACAAAGATATTGGTATTAAATACATACTTACATAAGTATGCAACTACATGATAGTTAATAGATAAAGCATTTGTTTGGCTTTAAATATATAAGAGTAATAATAAAAAAAAGAATAAAAACAAACAAACACAAGAGTATTCACAAGCTTCTCTGGTGCTGGCTCAGAGCAACATGCACCTCTTTTATTTATTCTCTTCTTCGTTGGTACACAAAAATGCTGCAAGAAAGTATAGACATGCAGTGTGTTTTCTGCTACAGGGTTTTATTAGAGGTTAGCAAACCTTCTACAGTACATGGTTGAAAATGCTAATATTTTAATGGTTGAAAATGTCCATATCTAGTGAAGGTAGACAACGTTCTGGAGCTACACTACAGGAAATATTAGGTGAAAAGTTCTCAGGATCATATAATGTGTACTATAAACTGAAAGATTATGCTCCCATTGATCACTGATGAAAAACACTTCTTATCAACACAACAGGGACCTTTCTGCATGTGCAGAGACATTGAACACTGAAGAAAACAACGTACGTAGAACAAAGCGGTGAGCAGACTTATTAAAACAATCAAGTTTCTGACTTTAAGATTCCAATATTTCTTTAGAAGATAGTGTGCATGTTGATTTGCTTTTTATTTCAATTACCACTTCTGAAAACGGTGGAAGGGATGTCTTTTCACACACAGTATTGTGTTTCATGTTAGTGTGTTCTCGGTCACATATCTTAGCCCTTGTGCTGCCTGTGTTAAGCTTCAAGTTTGTCTTCAACATGCTGACTGTGGACCTCCTCTGTCCATCAAGGTCAGGATGAAACACTAAAGAAGACCTGCTGTTCTTCCTTTCTGGCTTCCTAACTCTCGTCATGCTCTGATTATTTCATTCTTATCACAAAGAGCAGAAAGTGCTGTGCATGTGCATTGGAAGAAGTACTCGGATCTTTTACTTAAGTAGAGTACAATACAAATGTATAACTACTCCATTAGAATTTTCATTATATTTATTTATTATAAATCTGATTAATAGGAATGGAAGGAAGAAAAAAGTAGTTCTGATACATGAATGTCTATTTAAGGGTTGGACATTTCTTTATTGATTTCCTTTCAGTAAAATATTGGAAATTTTGATCTCTTTGGAATTTGGACAGTTATTTAAATGAAACCAGTGGAATAATTTTGAGTGTATCAACTACTCGTGGACGACTAAGACATGACAAAGGGGCCAAACTAGCATACAGGTGGACCAAATTACCTGATCAGCTTGTGCAGTCAACCATGTGCCTGCTGCAACCTAAGGCACAAACAAACTTACCAACAAAACAACAGAAATGGACGAGCCCCCATTTGTCACAACCAACAACAAAGTTAGGAGACTAGATGGAGTATTAGTGTAGAATAGGCATTTATTTACAGAAACCGGAATAAAAATAGATGAAATGTGCAAGTCGGTAATCAGTTGTGTATGGGTGAGTGTTACTGTAGGGTGACCAGACCAGTCCCCGATTTTGGTGACCTGTCCCCCGACTGGAAAATGTCCCCGGTTTTCACTGTGATGACAGACACAAAATTGGAATGCCGGGTAATCGAGCAGCACTGCTCAGAGCTCAGAGAAGTTTTAGAAAGTTGTATTTTACGATGCTAAAATCACTGATTATTTTGGAGATTTTTTCACAACCAGATCTTAATCTTTAACAGAAAAGTCAGCCTCTTTAGAAATCCTTTCCATAATGTTGTCAGACACTTAGAGTATTAATCTGAGTCATCGTAAATACAAGCTGGACAATTAGTTAGGAGACTCAAAGATGGAGTTTTTATTATTAGGTCTAGTCCCCGTTTTAAGTTTTACAAAATTAAAAACATGACTTGTTTTAGGCATTTATTTACAGGAATAAAACCGGAATAAAAACAGATGAAATGTGCAAGTTGGTAATCAGTTGTGTATGGGTGAGTGTTACGGTCTATAATAATTATAGTTTATTAATAATAATTAATAATTAAACTTAAACAGCTAATGTGAGTCGAAACTGCCTGCAAGCTTTTCCTGTCTTTATGGTAATTTCTCTACTGTGCGACAGAAAGTTGCGTGTTTATGACACAATTGTTAGCCTATTTTAGCCTACTGCTACGGGCTTGTGACGTGAGATACAAGGTAATGGAGCCTTTTATATTGTCATGTTTCTTTAGAAATGAACAACGGACAAATAGAGTCTTAAAACGCTTCAGATGTAAAGTTATTTGCTGTCAAAGTGACACCAAAATGAATGGCAGTCAATGGAATGCTAACAGCAGGTGATGGCTTGTTAGCCTATGAATTCCCCCGATAGGAGCTACGCTTCTGCGTACCCCCTTGGGTGTGACGCATGAAGTTGACTACAAACCTTTACATTGACCCAGATCCTGCAAAACACACCTAGTGGAACAAAGGTGTCATCACAATCATTTTGTTTAAAATTGTTATTTTTTAATGTAATCTTAATTTGAAAAGTAACTAGTAAATATAGATGTCAAATAAATGTAGTAAATGTACAAGTGGTGTAGTAGAAGTATAAAGTAGCACAAAATGAAAATACTTATTATGTAGAGTACCTCAGAATTGTACTTGAATAAAAGTAGCTTAAAGAAACATTTTTAAATCATTGTGGTCACTGGACCAACTTTCTTACTCCAACTTTCTCTAACTGTGTGCCCATGTTTTTTGTGTTTTTTAAGATTACAAATCAGTATCCCACGTTCTCCTCCAACATGGCAGACACCAAGGCCTACACATCTGATCTGTTCTCTGAACCCGTTTTGTGGCTAAATCAAAGCTTTGGGTTCAACATGACGGCAGCTAACACCAGCTCTGTTTTCACGGGTCTTCTGTCGCCGGTGATGGAGAAAATTATCAAAGTACTTACGGTAGTCTTCCTATTCATCACCATGGTTTCACTAGGATGCACCATGGAGGTGTCCAAGATCAAGGTGACTTAAGTTGTCCATACATATCTGTCCGTTTGTTTAGACAGAGTTTCCGATCATTGAAGATTTATGTACCAAAACGTCTTTTTCCTTCTTTCCAGGCTCACATTGTGAAACCTAAGGGGGTAGCGATAGCAGCGCTGGCCCAGTATGGTGTCATGCCTCTTTCAGCCTTTTGCCTAGCTAAGGTTAGTATTCCTGTTTTTAAGATTACTAGCGTAGCAACCATTCTTGGCCTCTGGTATTCCTGCTTGCAGCTTTCTCCAGTTACTGCTATTTTATATAGCAAAAGGCTATTTGTTTCTGTTTATTTTATATCAAGGTTCTATATGTTTGTTTATGTATGCATGCACCAACCACCAAGGCAATTAATGTTTATTTAGCGAGCTAAAGCCTCAAATCACATTATCTAATTTCAATGGCTTTACAGGCCCACAGGTTTGCAAAGAAAAGAGGACGGTAATTCTCACAGAATTGACACTATAAAATGGCATCAGGATCACAATCACGATCGGGATGATTGAAATGTATGACTAGTAGGCCCTCTCACACAGTTTGAAGCACGTGCATATTGTATTACAGTATTAATATGTGATAATTATCAAAGAATTATGCTCAAGGTTCACAGAGTTCCACAGGCTGAAATAATTCAATTCAATTCCAATTCAATTTTATTCATAGTATCAAATCATAACAAGAGGTATATCAAGACTCTTTACAGATAGAGTAGGTCTAGACCACACTCTATAATTTACAAAGACCCAACAATTCCAATAATTCCCCCAAGAGCAAGTATTTAAAGTGGCAGTGGCGAGGAAAAACTTCCTTTTAGGGAGAAACCTCTGACAGACCCAGGCTCTTGGTGGGCGGTGCCTGACTGTGCAGGTTGGGGGTGTGATGAACAGTGTCAATTATAGTAACAATAAAGTTAGGGCACTGCAGGGCACAGCAGGGTGGGACAGGGCGTAGTAGGGAGTAGCAGGACACTGCAGGGCGTAGTAGGGTGTAGCAGGGCACAGCAGGGAGTAGCAGGGCGTAGCAGGACACTGCAGGGCATAGTGGGCACCTAGGGCTTAGCATAGCGTTGCAGGGAGTAGCAGGGCACAGCAGGGCAGCAGGGTGTAGCAGGACACTGCAGGGTGTAGCAGGGCACTGCAGGGCACAGCATAGCACTGCAGGGCATAGCATGGCGTGGCAGGGAGTAGCAGGGCACAGCAGGGCGTAGCAGAACAACATTCCAACGACCGACTCTGGGGTATAATCTCCCCAAATAATGATTATGGTTGTGATAACATATTAGTGCAAGCTATGTATTATTCATCATCTGCTTGATGTATTTGTTCACACGGTTTTCTTACACCCCACACAAAACCCTCATTCACATTGCTGTTTTTCTTTGTTTCCATTTATTTTATTTCCATAATCAGATCCGCACGTGTATCACCATTAGACATTGTTGTCAGTAAGAGATAGATGTAATAGATTATTGGCATCATCACTCTGTATGAATTCATTATTCTTTCATGCTGTGTAGGCGTTCCAGCTGACTGAAATGATGGCTGTGGTGGTTCTGATCTGTGGCTGCTGTCCCGGAGGATCCTTCTCCAACATCCTGGCCCTGGCTCTGCAGGGAGACATGAACCTCAGGTAACACACACACACACACACACACACACAACCTGTTTGCTGAGACATGTTTGCTGACCAACAAATATTTACCAAAAATACATGAATACACACGAAGCAATTAAGGTACAAGTGAACACTGGAGTTACAGAAGCTAGATTAGGGAAGGTTAAAATAATCCCAGTTAAATCACCTAACAGCACAGAGAATTCACTAATAAAACTATGCAGTTCAATTTTCAATTCAATTTTATTTATAGTATCAATTCATAACAAGCATTATCTCGAGACACTTTACAGATAGAGCAGGTCTAGACCACACTCTAGAATTTACAAGGACCCAACAGTTCTAGTATTTTCCTACAGAGCAAGCAACAGTGAGACAGTGGCGAGGAAAAACTTCCTTTTAGGCAGAAACCTCGGTCAGACCCAGGCTCTTGGTAGGCGGTGTCTGACGACCGGTTGGGGTTACAATGAAGAGTGGCAATAACAGTCACAAAAAAAAAAATTTTAGTATGTAGTAGTTCTTTGTAGTAGTTCATGGCATTGCAGGGCACTGTGCGGCGTTACAAGGCACAGCAGGACGTAGCAGGGCACCGCAGGGCATAGCAGGATGAAGCAGGGCATTGCAGGACGTGTAGCGGGACCATGGCGACAGCTGCAACCAAGATTTTGTGTCCTTGTGTCTTTTTTTTGGATGTAGAACACTATTTGAAACAGGGAGAGTGATCCAATATGAGTTAGTCCATTGTCCTCTGAATACAAGTACACAGTAGTGGTGGAAGAAATACTCATATCTTTTACATGAGTAAAAGTAGCAATACCACAGTGTAGAAATACTCTTTTACAAGTGAAGGTCCTGTATTCAAAATCTTACTCTGGTAAAAGTACAGAAATATCAGCATCAAAATCATGTGTTGCTTAATCTAAGATTCATAATGTGCTGCATGTGGAAATGATAATGATTGTACCGTCTGAAGTTCATTTGATTCTATTGGCCCCTGTATTGTGGAAATGCTCAATACCTCACTTTTAACTGGTGTTGTTCCTTGTTTTTTTAAACATGCTGTTGTTAAGCCTGTACTAAAAAAGCCCAGCTTGGGTCCTTTACAACCTAAGAACTACAGACCGATATCCAAACTTCCATTCATGTCAAAAATTCTAGAAAAAGTTGTAGCAGAACAACTAACCCTTTTCTTAGAGAACAACGAGCTGTTTGACAAATTCCAGTCTGGTTTCCGTAAAAAACATTCCACAGAAACTGCATTACTTAAAGTTTCTAGTGATATTCTGATGTCAGCTGATTCTAAAGAATACACAGTTTTGGTTCTCTTGGACCTTTCATCTGCTTTTGATACTGTTGATCATAATATTATGATAAATAGACTTCATGATCTGGTTGGGATGTCTGGATCAGTTTTAAAATGGTTTTCATCCTACCATTCTGGTAGAAGTTTTAGTGTTTATGTAAATCAGATCATGTCTGAAACTGCAGGGTTGTCATGTGGGGCACCTCAGGGTTCTGTCTTAGGACAAACCTGTTCCTTTTGTATATACTCCCTCTAGGACAGATAATTAGTCATTTCAGTGACATATCGTACCATCTGTATGTGGATGATATTCAACTTTACTGCTCGTTCAAGGAAACTGAGTTCCATAAATTGTCTTCCTTAACTAACTGCTTGACCAGTATTAAACAGTGGTTATATGACAACTTCCTACTTCTGAACTCAGATAAAACAGAAACGCTGATTATCGCCCCTGATTAAATCTGATTGATACAGCTTCATACTCCGATCCGTAGTCTGAGGTGACTTAGGTGTTGTTTTGTTTCAGCGATGTCCATTAGAGTTGTATGACCTGCAGGACATATTCAGAAACTATGATATCCGTTTCATCCAACTAAGGAATATATCAAATAAATAAGATAATGGCCAATTCATGCTTTTACTCAACCGCTTAGGTCATTCAGTCATTACCCTGTTTAATGCAAGAAGGACTAGGCGTGGCAGGCATGTTCTGAACTCATGCCAAGGCTTTTAACTCACATTAACAAAATTGAGGCCTTAATGAAGGCCCTGATGACTTAAACAAACGCTGATCAAACAGATTCCTTTTAATGAGAAATTATTTTATAATTTGACAAACTAATAATTTACTATCAGGCACATAAAAAAACATTTTTTATAAGATATATATTATAAAAATATTGATTATAATATAAAGGTATCAAGTATAAAGGTGACTCTGGCAGGTTGTTAAACAGCTACTGTTATAAAAAGGGCAGTATAACAATAAACCTTGACAATCTTGAAGCCCTGCATGAGCGCCCCCTGGAGGCTACAATGTAAATTACACCTCATGCATTTAACAACAGGCTGTCAAGTTTGCTGCAAAATGATGACAGAAAAAATGTATAAGTATGACATCTAAATGCTTGAAGCTTTTACAATGACATCTTCATAATGCTCTGAACAGCTGACCTCTGACTCACAGTGCCAGGTTCAACTCCTATGCAATAACCCAGCAACACTGTCTCTAATCAGTCTGTTTACTGGTTCCACTTATTATTTATTCATCATTCTGATTCTGATACTCTGAGCAGCATAATTGTGCTTAATAATAACTCTATAGAGCTATTGTATGGAATTACAGATGTCCTTTTAAAGGACTTTGTTCCATGCTGGATTAAAATCGGAGGTTCAAAGTTCATTCTTGACCCTGGATATTCACCACTGAGTAGCTTCTCAAAAGCTCCAGAGCTATTAGGTGGACCTTGTGTGAGATTGTTTTCTAGCCTATACAATAGTTTTCTAGATTCCTCACGACACACCAAAGTGTTGGTCAATGGGACGTTTTGACCAACTTGGTGGCCATAAACAAATATAAAAAAGGTAGTAGAGCCCGACCGATATTATCGACCGATATTAGGCATTTCCCGATCTATCGGTATCGGCATTTATAATGTCCAATTTAAAAAAAAAAAAAAAACGGACTGTCAACCTTGTTATGAGCATTGCCGTTGCATAGTTTGTCCACCAGAGGGCACTCTACAACGTCCCTGTTGACAACACAGCCTTTTTTTTTGTTAATGTGTTTTTGTTCAAAGGACTTTAAGTTTCATATCTTAAGTTTGTATTTTTTGTATTTGTCATATTTCATTTAATATATTTTGATGTTCTTCTGTTCTGTTGTTGTTGTTAACTATAAATAACTAATGGTAGTGAAATCTGTTTATGTTTTGTAACACGTTTCGTGTTTTTTTTTTTTTTTAATTTATATCGGCCGATATATCGGCATAACGGATTTTTAAATAACCAAATATTCGAATCGGTATGGGCATTAAAAAATCCTTTATCGGTCGGGCTCTAAAAGGTAGTCTGGCCAGTAGTTTGCATAATATCTAGCGTCGGACCAGTCTTCCATTGCATCCATGTGCCCTGCCACTGCTGGGGCTGGAGGAACTGAAATGACCCGCCATCCCCATCACCAGCCAGAAGGTTATGTCTGGGGCTAAGACGTTATCACCCCTGTGTTTTTCCGCTCAGCATGGTGATGACGTCCTGCTCCACGATACTGGCTCTGGGCATGATGCCTCTGCTGTTGTACCTCTACTGTCAGGGCCTGGACCTGCAGAACTCCGTGCCCTACGTTGAAATCCTCGTATCGCTGGTCATGATCCTCATACCCTGCAGTGTGGGCATCCTCATCAACTACTACAAGCCGCAGTACACCAAGACGATAACAAAGGTTAAAGCATACACGAGAGGGGCATAAGGTTGGATTAATAGTTGATTAATGGTTTGTAAAATTAAATCAAATTATTAGGCAACAGTTTTCATACATTTTTCCACATATACATAATTGAATATCTTTCAATCTCTTAGGTTTTGTAGTGTTGGTCAGGTAAAACCAGCAATCAAGAAATCAACGTGGACTTTGTGTTATTTTAATGGGCAACATTGGGCATATTTCACTTTCACTCATTTTTGACACGTTATAGCACTAATTAGTAATCAAATCATTGAAAGGGTTAGTTAGGGTTCAAGATTTTTTTTAAAAGAAGAAAGTTTACAAAAAATAATCAACCAAGACCAATTTCTGCACATTGTCTGTGTCACACTGAAGACATTAACATAAAACATTTAAACAATCACAGTTACTAATCCTTTAATCTCTGTGTCACACAGGAATAACATCAGGCTTTAGCTACACAGACAGTATCTGAAAATAAATAAAACATAGAATATCACCTGACATTATTCTCAAATGATCATGTAGAAACCAAAAAAAGGCAAATGAATCTAACTTGTCTCCTGTAATGGTATTCTCAGGTAGGCATCACTTTTATGACAGTTGGCTTTTTGGGAATCACCATCGCTGTCTACCTTGATATGGAAGTCACCATCTTCACAGTGCTGTCTCCACCTCTCATAGCCATCGGTGCTCTCATGCCCTTCGTAGGCTACTCCTTCGGATACATCATCTCCTGGCTTTTCAGACTCAACCAATCGTGAGTTATGTGGTTGTAGAATTCGAGCTCTGGTGGATATTGAGATGATAAGTAGCCTATTAGTCATGTCAGGGAATAAACTGCCTTCCTTAATGTATCCATGGCTTATGAATAAGGGAGCGGAGGACCGTTGCTATGGAAACAGGCTGTCAGAACACCCAGCTGTGCTTCACCCTTCTGAAACTGGCCTTTTCCCCGGCGCTGATCGGCCCTCTGTTCCTGTTCCCCGTTGTCTATGTGTTCTTCCAGCTGACGGAGGCGGGGCTGCTCATCGTGCTGTTCAGGTGTCACCAAAGGTTCATTGCTCAGAAAGAAAGGTGAGTTGTATGAGACAGATGTATTAATCATTTAAGAGATATATGAAAACGCAAAAAATGCCAACTAAATCCTGGTTCCAGCATCTCTAAATGATGAATATATTTGGGTTTTAAACAACAAGATATAGACCTTTTCACAGCAGACATGTTGACATGTCATAGTAGGAAAAAACACAGCTGTGTTCAAAACCATTAACGATGGCTGCTTTCCACTTAGGAGAGGCCCTGGTGTTGTGCATGCTGACTCACTGATATAGCTTACTGGGTCACTTGATGGAATTGAGCCATCGTTAAAGTTATCAATTCCAGCTGTGCTTTTCCTGCTTTGACAAGCCAACATGTCTGCTGTGAAAAACATCTATTGCCACCTCTTTCATTTCAGACATCTTGACACTTTTGACATCTATTGACTAACTGATAAATTAGTTGATAAAAAAAACAAACAACCTATGAATGAAGGTCATTCACCGGGTGTGGGAGGGGGGGGGAGGGGGGCGTGGCACCCTGGTGAAGACGTGTGCTGTATAACCAAAACCGGTTTCATTCTGGCTGGTGACCTATTACATGCCAAAAAATCTTTAGACTAAATGTAAGATTACGTAGTGCAGTTAAGAGAAATAAACTCAAGAGTCCAGGATCTTACCAGTTACAGATGTCTGCTACATTTTGCATTTTTACATTAGAATGTGTAATTAGATTTTGTTGCAGTAAGTTATTAATTTTGTAAAATGGTTTGCATTTGTAATGAGCTTGTCTGTCTGACCTACAGATACATACCAGCCAGCAATCACGGAAGACAAGTCCAAAGAGGCCTGTGAGGGGACCGTTTGATTTCTCACTGCAGGACAGGCTTATTTTGAAGATTGCTTATTTTGTATAGTCTGAATTGACACAATTGTTTCCTAATGAAGCACAGATAAACAAGAGATGATGATTTAGTTAAAATTGTTTTTATTGTTTAAGTCATCTTCCTAAACAATACAAACATCAATATTTTTCACTGAAAATAAAATCCATACGTACAAAAATGTTTTTCCTTCAAACTCTTGCCTACACGTTCAATTAAACCACAGTAACAGTACCAACAAGCATTCTTGGAATTACATTATACACTGTAAAACAAAAGTCTGCAATGCTGTACACAAAAACCCCAAACCAGAAAATAAAAATAAGAACTTTAATTAATTACAATGCTAGAACAATCGGCACTCTTTAAAGCAATGCCATTTTAAAGTGTTGACCTTCTCCTCAAAAGGAAAATTACATCTCCAACAAAAGAAGTTTGACAGTCAACTACCAGAAAATGTAAGATCCATGACCAAGTTTTTGTTGTTCTTGATACTGCCAATGCCAGTTATGGTGGGTGATTGTATTTGAGTTTTAAGCACAAAACATTTTCAACAATGAGAAGGTTCTAAATTTTGATCAAACAAATCGCACGTGCAAGAATCCTCAGGCATAGATATTACACACACCAGCTGTGGTAGGTAACAGGTCAGAAAATACAGGAAAAAGAGGCAAAAAAAATTATAACAAATTTAGGACTTGGATCACATGATACAGACAAAGAAATGTGGAAAGTGATTTAAAACTCTCCCAGGGACGAGCAAAGGTATTGCAAAAAGGTAAAGTAGTCACACAAAAGGCCTCCAAGTCCTGCCTAATAACTAACAAATTCCATCAAAGACTCAATAACTAAGACCTGATGAACCGTAGTGGTTTGGTGAGAGAAACGGGCCATCGGTATGGAGACATGGTGCAGCAGCAGAGGAACTGCAGCCTAGCTGGATGTGTACATTTGGAGGTGAGGAGTAACTGGGTGCAACACCTATGGGTTTAATCTTGATGAGCAATGAGGGGGACACAAACAGCATCACTGTTTAACAAGTGTGCTTTGTTTAAGTTATTTAATTCAAACACTATATAATGAGAATAAAATAATTGACTGATTTCTGCATGACAATGTATTGGTGTTTAAATGTAAAAAGCTTGATGATAGTTATGACAATCCAGACAGGAAAAAAAACAAACTCTACTCGAGGAAAGCTCTGGTCTCAGCTCTCAGAAGTGGTCACAAGAGCTTCAGTATGTCAACTCCTCCAAGCAGATTCTACTGTTGAATTGAGTTGTTTCTACTGTTGATTCCCATTAAACCAAAACGAAGCGTTTAGCGCTGGCTGTCAGTAGAAGGTGAGCGGGAACGTGAACGGGAGCGGGGAACGGAACGAACGAGAACGGGAGATGGAGGCTCGCTGAGCAGGAGGAGGGGAGGGCGGGGTGGCAGATTTGCTCGTCTTGGAGGACCGTTTAGCTGGCTCCTTTGATTTGGAGGTTGGGGAGGAAGCGCCGCCGGCAGGGGACACGCTGGGGGAGCGGGAACGGTTGTGGGCCTTGTGGGCGGGGCTGCGGGAACGTCTGGGGGAGCGAGATGGAGAGCGGCCACGAGAACGGGAACGGGAGCGAGAGGAGCTCTCAGACCGGGAACGACTTCTTGACCTAGGAAAGGGAAAACAGAGGAAGAACATTAGGATACCTATATTTATATAATGTATAGTACACACATTTCTTTGGCACAATTAATTTAATTTTCTAAATTAGTAGCAAGTTCAAATAAAGGTTAAATCAATACAACCATCACATTTAACTATGCCAATCTATAATAATCAAAAAGAAGGCTTCCTGTGTCTGACTTTTAAAAAGGAGTTAAAAGAATAGTTCTGGGAAGTGTTTTAAGGGCACAGTAATAAAAAAAAAATAAATAAAAAAAATCTATAGTTTTACACACTGCTTCCCAACAGCAGATTTTCAACTAAATGGCACATCCTAACCACTGAGCCCAGCTCTATTAAAACTCATTTAGTGTGATTAACCATGCTCTTCAAACATCTTACCCAAACCAACAAGGTTATTATAATCAAGCATCTAAAATGAGCCTCTCATCTCATTCAGCTGATGAAGTTATCTTGGATACTAGTATGAAAAATGAGTGGAAAGTGGAAGCCAATCATGTGCGAGAGGGAAAGCAGCTCACCTCTTTCTGGCTGCCTCAATGAGCTTAATTTTCCTGCCATTGATTTCCTTCCCAGACAGTTTGTCCATGGCGTTTTTTCAGATCGCTGCAAGAGGCAAACTCAACAACGCTGTAAAAAAAGATAAAAAAAATTAATTTGTGTGTGTGTGTATATATATATAAAAACTGAATCAAAATTTAATTTTGTTGTAAATTTTACTCAAATTGCTAATGTGAGCTTGATAGAACTCACATGTGACGTTCCTTAGCCAGTTAATGCCAACAGACAAAGATAATAGTCTTACCCTTCGTTGAGCTTAGGCCGATGTGCGTCGGCAAATGTCACCTCTCCAGCTTGTCTCATGAAATCTTTCAGGTCCTACACACGTAAACATCAGTCAACTTTACGAAGAGGCTCAGGACACAAGCACAGCCTGAGACATAAAACAGGACTGATTTACCCAAAAAGAGAGATGGTTAGATTGTCTGAGAGGACTACACAGGCTACTGCAGATAAGAAGGATGAGTCCAAGAACCTTAGATGCCATTTAATCAGCCAGTTCTTCAACAGTTTATTATAAACAAATACAAAACCTTAGAAAATTGTATGATGTTTGCCAATTTAGATATAAACCAATTTTGAAAAGTGCTATCAGTGGACAGGCAAAAGTATTAGCAAAAGCTTTGAGATTCTTGGACTCATTACAACTACAGAGACATGAACACCATCTGCATGAACTGAACTGCAGTGGCGCCACTTGGGCAGCCTTTGGCACCGAGAGCCCCATTTTCCCTGGCAAGGAGGGCACAGGGCTCCATGCCGGGACCGCCCCTGTCTCAGCACCCTGCCTCAGTAAAGAGAGTGAACAGGGTGGAAGAGAGGAAACTACTACCTGAGAGTGAAACCCTTTGGGGTGGGCCGCAGGCTCTTCGAGCCCACCATAACCTCGGGATAACTGCAGATTATATCCATGGGCACCTGGGAGGAATTCACACTCTCTCGCTCGCGATGTGCGGGAACACCAGAGGGGGAAGGGAGGGGGGATATCGATCGACCGAAGCCCCTCAAATTAACGAACCATCGATCAATACGCCACCACCGTCACCATCGACTCTCGCTCTTTCCTCTCTGCCAACTCTCTGTTTCCTCTCTCTCGCTCTCAGGCACACACCAGTCGCCCCCCTGCCTTCGACAGGGGGCGTTGCGAGCGAGCGAAGGGGCCGCCAGCACCTCTAGTGTGGAGCGAGCGCTCACATGACCAGCAGGCATCAACTAGGTGTAGGATAGACTGGCTGACACCACAGGCTCAACCCAGACAGAAGGACCCAGAAGGGGTTAACTCCACCATAAGCGAGCTCTTCCATATGACACAACAGTCAGGCTGGCAAATAAAGGGGTGAAGAATTGGTTAAAATTTGAAAAGAAATGAACAAATTAAGTGTTTGCTTGTTGTTGTTACTTTGTCTCATTAGTTAACTGCATAAGTTGCAGTTTTATTAAAGCGGCTATTATCAAAAAAACAATTTGGGCCTTATCACAATATAATAGTTTGACTGTTTAAACATATTAGCAAGCCAAGTAAATGATTGATTAGATTCCAGAGATTCTGTTTTTAGCAGCATGAATATATGTGTGTATTGTTGGAGGCAGACTGTTGATGATAAGGTGATGTTGCAGCTTGTAGAGACTTGCTGTGCATAAAAAACATGTGTCATGACTAACCTGCCAGCTAACACGTGAGGACAAGTTTTCCACTATTAGGCGGTTCTCAGTGCGCATCGGAGGAGGGTTCCGGCTAAAACAAAGGAAAATGTAAAGACTTAATTAATTTTAACAATAGCATTGTGGGGTTGAGATAGGCTACACACTTAAGCAGGTAATATGTGGGTATTTTATTACATCCTAATTTAACTGGTTCACCTCAATAAAAACATAAACTTGGACAGAGGCTAATATAAACTAGGCTGCAATAATGGCTTCAGTAATTTTAAACCGACCTTTCACCTAAAACGAGCCGTTAACACAACATACTGTTCTGTATTCTTTTACATGTGCTCCTTCCTCATTTGAATCAGGGATGCACGATTTGGAGACAAAGTCATATTGCGATGTACAATACTGCAACTACAATATAATGGTATTATGAGTCTATTGATTATCAAGGAAAAGGCAGAAAATTAGCAACTAACATTTTGAAATGTGAAATTAACTTTTACTAAATTCAGCATAATTTATTTACTAACTTAATATTTTAGAAAATTAAATACAAATTCTTATTAAATGTTTACATTTTGTATGCACTTATAAACAATGACATTCAAGATAGGTGTACTATAAAGTGAAGGGTGTTACAACAGGGAGTGCACACAGCACATTTTTTACTCTAATCACAATTTCTGCGGTAATGTAAAACACAGTGAGATTGTGATTAGATTAATTGTGCAGCCCTAATTTGAATTTAATCAACAAAAACGTACGCATCATCATAAAGCAGGTGACGTGTTACCAAAACTATGGGTGGTGTGAACACTTTACCTCCGACTGTTCTGGGAACCTCTGCCATAGCGATCAGAGAAACGTCCTCCTGCACTACCACCACTTCCTCTGCCACGGCCGCCACGCAGACGTACACGGGCGTGTTCAATGGTCACCCTGAAATTAAAGTAAAGGTTCATTTAAAAAGAAAATAAACACAATGTCAATGGTAACAGACAGAGCAAGAGAAGGAAAATTAGGTAATCCAGGTTTTGTATTTAAATCATGTACTACAAATTCCTACCTTTCATTGCACAACTCTTTGCCATCAAGCTCATAAACGGCATCTTCAGCATCTCTGGGGTCATCAAACTCCTAGAACAGAACAGAACATTTACAACAGCACCATTTTTTTTTTTTAAATAACCCATCATTCTTAAAATGTGTGCATAGAACAGCACAACACTATTTTAAATAAGGCAGTACAGCCAATCATCCCTTGGCTTAAAAAAAAAAAAATAGCGTTGCAAACCCTTGGTGTTCTCTCAATGAGCTTCAGGAGGTAGTCACCTGAAATGGTTTTCACTTCACAGGTGGACCTTGTCAGGGTTAATTAGTGGAATTTCTTGCCTTATAAATGGAGTTGGGGACATCAGTTGTGTTGTGCAGAAGTCCGGTTGATACACAGCCGACAGCCCTATTGGACAACTGTTAGAATTCATATTATGGCAAGAACCAATCAGCTAAGTAAAGAGAGAGGAGTGGTCATCATTAGTTTAAGAATTGAAGGTCAATCAGTCCGGAAAATTGCAAAAACTTTGAATGTATCCCCAAGTGCAGTTGCAAAAACCATCAAGCGCTACAACAAAACAGGCTCACATGAGGACCACCCAAGGAAAAGAAGACCAAGAGTCACCGCTGCTGCTGAGGATAAGTTCATCTGAGTCACCAGCCTCAGAAATGGCAAATTAACAGCAGCTTAGATTAGAGACCAGATGAATACCACACAGAGTTCTAGCAGCAGACACATCTCTAGAGGAGACCTCACAAATCAGGCCTTCATGGTCACATAGCTGCTAGGAAACCACTGCTAAAGGAGAGGCAACAAGCAAAAGAGATTTGTTTGGGCAAGAAGCACAAGGAATGGACATTAGACCAGTGGAAATAGGTGCTTTGGTCTGATGATTCAAAATTTGAAATCTTTGGTTCCAACCGCTGTGTCTTTGTGCAACACAAAAGGTGAATAGATGGATTCTACATGCCTGGTTCCCACCGTGAAGCATGGAGGAGAAGGTGTGATGGTGCTTTGCTGGTGACACTGGATTTATTCAAAATTGAAGGCATACTGAAACAGCATGGCTACCACAGCATCCTGTGGCGACATGCCATCCGGTTTGCGTTTTTACCATAATTTATTTTTCAACAAGACAATTACCCGAAACACACCTCTAGGCTTTGTAAGGGCTATTTGACCAAGAAGGAAAGTGATTGAGTGCTGTGCCTCCACAGTCAATGGACCTGAACCCAATCAAGATAGTTTGGGGTGAGCTGGACCGCAGAGTGAAGGCAAAAGGTCCAACAGGTGCTGAGCATTCTGGGAAACTCCTTCAAGACTGTTGGGAAACCATTTCAGGTGACTACCTCTTGATCTCATCAAGAGAATGCCAAGAGTGTGCAGAGCAAAGGGTGGCTACTTTGAAAAAGTTATTTCACACAATTCCACATGTGTTCATTCATAGTTTTGATGCCTTCAGTGAGAATCTAAAATGTAAATAGTCATGAAAATAAAAACTCATTGAATGAGAAGGTGTCCAAACTTTTGGCCTGTACTGTAAATCGGTCTTTTATTTTTTTACCGGAGCAGTGTTACAAGCTAAAGCGACGTATAACGTTATTTGAATATACAGTTGGGACACATTCTCGGCATATTAAAGCCATTCTGGCCCATTTCAATGTTGCTACGGACTCACCACAAACCCAAATCCTCTCTTTAGGTCGATATCTCGAATGCGGCCGTATCCTTTGAAGAACCTCTCCACATCTTTCTCTCTGGCCGATGGGCTCAAACGGCCAATGAAAATACGACAACCGCTCATTGTTGGTGTCGTCGTAACGGTTATCTGCAAACAGACGTTAACGTTAGCTACGTACATTAAGTCACAAATTTAACTAACACAGGATGATAAATAACGGTAAAAATGCTGTTATTTACGTTACTTGACATGATTTCGTTTTTGAAGCAAGCTAACGTTAATAGCCTGACAACTGTGGGGCCTAAAGCTAGCTAGCGACCTATTTTTACTACGCCATGTCTCGCGCTAATTTGAGCTAACGTTAAAAATACTTATACACGACAGATAACGTGTAAGATTTTTTTTTAAACGCTAATTGCTAAGTTGTGCTATAATACATTTTTAATCGCGTACACATACCTTTTAAGCGGCTTTGACGTTGTTTCCTTTCAGGCTGTGTCGACTGTGTGACCGCAAAAACCAAACAAAATGGAGCCTCTTCTGTTCATGTACGGGAGGGGGGGGAGGGGCGCGAGGAGGGGGATGGGGGAGGGTACACCATAGACAGTTAAAGAGCACGGAAGAAGAAAACGACCTGCTTCTTCTTCTTTGATAATTAACGGCAGCCTGCAGCTGCATTACTGCCACCTTCTGGATTTGCTATGGATTAAAAAAAAAAGGTCCATAACATGTTTGTCATGTGCTGTTGTGGACTATAAGTATATTTAAAAGTACTGTACTTACATACAATTTAGACATACTGAGTACATTACCTGAGTATTTCCGTTACTTCTAGGGTTACTTTACATTAACAGAGGGCAGTGGTGGAAGAAGTAGAGAAGAAGATCTTTTACTAAAGTATAAGTGAAAATATCATAGTCTAATACTCCATTACACGTAAGGTCCTGAATTTAAAATGTGACTTAAGTAGTAAGTTCACAGTATATACAAACAATATCTAAGCCTGTAAGCGAGTACAAGTATGTGGAAATTGTACAGCACTTTTAGAGGAAAGTATTTTACTTAACTACATTTATTTGACACTAATAGTTACTAGTAACAACATTTTACTTAAAACAATGCCATGTTTATATGAAGCAGTAGGCTACTATATTACATTCAATGCTGTATTTCATACATATATATAGTATATAAAAAAAAAAAAAAAACATTTCCTACAACTAACTAGCACATGTTTTATGGTTTCTGGTCTCTGATGGAGGGTGACACTGCAGAACAATTCTGAAAATTAATTTTTAATTCGGACCACTAGGTGTCAGCCAGACACCATATTACTGCACAGAGCCTATGTGCAGAGAAAAAGAAAAGATTATCGTGTAGGCAATAGGACAGTATAACAGCAGGACAAAAGACTGTAAACCACAAGTTCACATAGAACGTTATTTCATAAATCAGAGCATACGATATTGTTTTCAATAAGTCATTTGCTTTAGAGCTCCTCAGGCAGGCCATTCTGCAGTCTAATCAAACACAGCCGCATAATTCAAGGAAGCAGATGAATCAGTATTAAGAATTAAACTAAAACGACCTTTGATCAGGAAGACATGTACTTTCCTTTTAGATTGTTAAATGATTGCTTCTGAATTGAGCAGATAGAGTACCACACTAAAGCACAGAGTTTTTATAAGTGATCCCATAGCTGGTAAGAGTATCATGAGGTACTATAATGTGACTAATGGTTACATTACAATGATTACTGGTTAAAAAGTGCCAGGAAGTATGCTAGTGAATTCATTCCAGCTGATATTAAACAGAAGCAGGATTTTCATTGAAGGTTCAGATCTTCCAGGATCTAACCACTAATCCAAAGGAAAATGTAATCATATTCTTCTGACTATGTCTTGAAATTGTCCCTAACTTTCATTCTGAAAATGTGTACTTTGTCAGTTAGATCATCATCATTTTACACACAGTAACATAATGACACATATAGTAAAATAATGACACATCACCTTCCACATTCAAAAGAAAGCTTTAATTAGAAAGTTATATACACACTGTAAAATTAAATTAAACTTTATACAAATATTAAATTACTATCTTCACACCCACTGCCATGTACAGAGAAAAACCAAAGCTCAAAGCATTTGAAACTAAAAATCAAGATGTGTATTTATTTTACCTGTTCTTTTCAGGGACGCAACACCGTACAACAGTGCTTCTGAACGTGAAGTCAATTTCAGTTTTTTTATCCCATTACACCATTATATTTTAATGCCTTGTAGCAAAGGAGAAGCAACGGAATAGTGAAATATAGGTACTCTTAGGTTGATCATCATCGTCATCATCATCATCATCACAGTAGCTGTTAAGCCAGGGGAGGACAGAGAGGAATGGACATTCGTTTAGTTGTGTCCACAACAAAAGTAAACTCATTGCTAAATACACAAAGACAGTTTTATGCATAGAATAGAAAAGAACAAAGTAAGGCCATTGGGGAAACAGAATATGTTGCACAACTGTAAAGCAACCAACGTAGAGGCTTAGGATTATATAAAAAAAAGAAGAAAAGAAAATGTACAAGTCTAAGGCAACATTCTGTTTGCATTAATAATGTGGCCATTGACAATGACAGACAGCTACAAATGCCAAATAAAATGGAGACGGGGTGTTCTGGTTATTTTTTTTCTGAGCAGTTAAGCTCGAAAAGTAATTCTCAGGATCCCTCAGAGTCATGCTGTTTCCAAGGTGACCAGATCAACCACCAAAAGCTTTTCAACTAGCAATGAAAACAGAGTAAGATTTCTAACAAAATAACATGATTCTCTCTTAAATTTGCACTTGGCGTGGCCAGTTAGCTCAGTTGGTAGCGCAGGCACACATATATTGAGGTTAATTCCTCAAAGGTCCATGGTTTGAGTCCTGTCCTGTGTTGGTTTCCTGCATGTCTTCCCCTTTCATGTCTGAGCTGTCCTATTATTAAAGGTGGAATTTTAAAAATAATTTGGTGTTTGGCATTAGGAGGGTGAATGTATTTGGCGCGGGGGGGGGCATTTCACTGCAACCAGTTGCAGTTGTGTCAATAATGCAGACAAGTCTTCGGTTCAGTGTAAAGGTGAGCGAGTGCCAGTTCCACCAAGGGGACTTGTGTTTTTCAGCCATTCAGCAGAAAATTATAAATATTCTAACTTGAGAGTAGATAAATAATACACACATGGTGTAGTAGATTCATTGCCTGAAGTAACGCTGGTTTGGTCAAGTGACTTATTCAACGCTGGGAGGGAAATTTTCCTATGGTGAAAGACAGGGACATTGTGAAGCCAGTCTCTGATCTGAAGAGAGGAAAATCAGGAAATGGCTGTATCGAGGCCTACCATATGAGGGCATGTCCTCTCCTGCCTAGCTGACACACACACACACACATTCAGCAACTAAAAGTAAACTGGGCCACACACCAATAAATACAGTGGGGAGAAAAATAATCACAACAATCTTATAGTTTAGCCATGTTGAAAGAAAACCCTCTCCTCACCTTTCAGACAAATTGTGACATTACATATCTACCTCTCCTTCCCTCTCCTACAAGTAAGAGGCATAGCACAGTCTTGGAACCAAAATACCAATCAATCCCACTCATGCGACAGAAAGAGCATCTTCCAGATACTGGGTGCAGCTGGCAACAGAAAACAAAGAAGCAGGTTTTTTTTTTTTTTATAGCTGTGATATGGTGCTTGGTAAAACTCTGCACTCTGCTTTTAGCTCTTGTGAAGTGGTTCTCAATCCCACTAATCCATATGCTAGACACCACCTGGATACACAGAAAACTAGATTGAGAGAGAAACAGAGAGACTGAGGCGGCTTCATGCTTCATTCAGAGTGGGCCACCGTGCTGTGACAGCAATACCTCAAAACAACATGCAGCATTCACAAAGCGGGCTGCAAAAAAACCCAGCCGTCACTCACAAATTTTCAAGTACAGCGGGAAGACGATTCTGTGCGCCACAGCGTTAGGAGCAAACATCACACATTTTTTCTTCTTCTTTTTATCCACAGTAATCCCAGAAAGTCGACGTGTCTCGATTGCTGTAGCCTTCTCTGATGAAGCCTCTGTGAGCAATGTTTATATAGAGAACTACACCTGGTAGGAGGCAAGTGTATGGTAAAACATAGCCTATGGTACACAACCATGACTCAGCATGTATGTTTTACATATACATAGGATCTACAGAATTTATGTTGAGCTGGCACCACTTTGTGTTACAGGCTTGTCTTCAGTTTGATCAAGTAGCTGGGTCAAGTGGTGCTACATCATTGCGAGTATTGGTTGTTGGCTTTGCTCTGCGCGGGTCGCAATGGCAGAAGAGGTTGCATGGGGAATGGGGTATAGTCTTTTCTTTGCTGGCTGCTCAGGGGAGTTTTGGGAAAGTAGGTTGACAGCCACAGTGAGTCCAGGTCAGCAGTGAGAGATAGGGAAGTAAAGGCTCTGCTGCTGAGGCTGATAGCAGACTGGGAGGCTTCATGCTTCCTTCAGAAGGGGAATATCTGCAGGGGAACAGAACAGGCAAATTAGACCAGAGCAGTGGTTCTACACTCGGCTATTTAGCCACCACACCGTCATGCAATCCATTACACTCCATTCCTAACCTAACACATTCTCTGATTAAGATCTTAGCCTATAAGACAATAGGCTGTACTAAACAGGCTCCTAATTGGATATTTATA
Source organism: Etheostoma perlongum (assembly GCA_026937815.1). Taxonomy (NCBI): domain Eukaryota; kingdom Metazoa; phylum Chordata; class Actinopteri; order Perciformes; family Percidae; genus Etheostoma; species Etheostoma perlongum. Next base: position 6,826,035 of record CM049388.1, on the reverse strand, counting down.
ACACTATTCTCCAGAAAAAACACTAAAACATCTTACATTGTTCATCATTTAAATGTGTTGGGTTATTTTATACAGAAAGTTATTTTATAAACCTAATTTGGAGTAGGCTATTTACTGAATGTGTCGCGCAGTTCCTGAGTCTACACAATACATAACATTGAAAATTGGTTGACATTTATATTAAAATGTATTGATTATGTAGGCCAATGAAATTTGTCGTCTAGGTTTCTATACTAGTCCTCGGCAAATGAGTAAAAAGTTGTTACTTGTTATCAGAGCTAAATAAAAATCTGCAGACTCACTGCATAGTGCATACTGTATGTACAGTAATATGAAATTGCAGTACAGAAATACCAAAGATGTGGCTGAGATAATTGTGTCCACCACTGTTCACTTCACTGTTCTGCTTAGAACATACCATGGTTAAAAATATTTCCTACAAAAAAATGGTGTATGTTATGCGTTTATGTAAAAAAAAAAAATTACATATATTTATGCTGCCATCTTGGTCTGCTACTTTGTTATGTAACGCAATATGGAAATGAAAACGCAAATGGGAGAAATTCCTTTTACCATCAGAAAAGTCATCTGTAGAGGTGACAGAAATCAGACTGTGCTGGTCGCTACTCTCAGAGTCTCTACGGAGAGGTAGGGGCCCTGCGCATGCACCCCCAGGGTGCTCTCTAGCCCATGATGATGAAGAAGAGGAGGAAGAGGGGGCCTGATGAACCAGCACTGTCTCTGCATGACGCCGCGAAGAGAAGGATGAGGAGGAGGATGTGGATGGGAGACAGAAGTCTAAGTCTCTATGGTGGCGCGTTCTGCTGGGGCCTTGGCCTCCCGTGGCTCCCTGAGGAAGACCCTCGGAGAGCACGATCGGGACTCGAGACTCTGGAGGAGCCGGAGGAGGTGGTGGGGAAGGAGGAGGGCCAGAAGCACCACAGGGTCCACCGCTTCCATAAACAGCTTCTTCATAGGGCAGAGCCACCTGGACGCCCTCAACCATGATGGAGCTGGACTGGCCTGAGACGCCCTGCTCCCTCCTGATGGACAGACGGAAGAAAAAAGTGAGATGAGAGAAGGACAAGGTAGATCACGACACCAGGCTCAGGTTGGTAGGCATGTCATTTGTGTTGTGTGCTGCAGCAGAAGCTCTGAGAGGAGGTGATTTGGATTGCCTGTGCAATCCCTTTATAGCAGGCTGCACTAAGCCCTCTGGGACGCAACACAAACAGCAAGAGTGCCAATGAGCATTAGATCACACCACTGTGGCCCTTTTATCAAAGAGGCGATTAGTGACTGTGATGGGATTAACTATTATTTTCAAACTTTGACTTTCATTTCTCAAGAATTTAGGAAATGTCAACTTGATAAACTAGTTGCCAGGTCTGATGCATCTTACGAGGACTAGTTCCTAGAATAAAAGGTGTGTCCATGGAAAGAATGATGGCAAAATATGCTGTGTCACTTTATCGGTTGTGCCTTTACAGCACAGGCTTTAAAAACAAGGGCAGTGCTCTTCTAGAGAAAGAGCTCTAAAGAGTTTCTGGCAACAACAGGTTGGGTAATAAGCACAAAGCTGATAAAAAAAAAAATCCTTTCCAATATGCTCGCCTTCTTCAGTAAAGAGAAGAAAACAAAATGCACAAAAAAAGGTTGAAGGGTCAAGTGTGACATAAACATTCTCTTTATGACAAAAAGGGGAAATGTAGTCTCAAAGAATATGACAATATTTCATTGAGATATTTTTTTTTTCATGTGGTCTGGGGAAGTGTCAACTTCTCTCAAAACAATTTCACAATGGAGTCCATTACAGTATCTCAGAGGATACGAGATGTTTAGCAGGGAGGACATCTGTATCATTTTTGTTGTCCGGAAAATACTCTATGCAATAGTCTAGATCAGCCATTTAACAGCCTGAATTTCATGCAACTCAAAACTTTTTACACTTCAAATATATTGCAGACAGACAGTAAGAAGATGACATGAAAACATGCTGAGAGTGAATATAACTATGATTTGCATTGCATGGAAATCTAATTCAAAATTACATATTATTACATAACTGATAAGCTAAAGCAACCAAAATAAGATCTGGGATGGAAGAAACTAGAGTCTTCTTGAACAGCAGTTTATAAAAGGCACTAATAACTGCTGGCATGAGGTAGAGACCAATTGTGTCAGCACAGTTCTCACTGGGGAGCAGTTATTATACTGTACTCAGAGATCATTTCTTCATTTCTAATGAAATTTAGAGTGTAGTTAGAATCCAAATCTGGTGAAATTAAAACTTGGCATGTACAGAATTTGGGGGTGAGAATACAGTAATGTGTGTGTATCTTACCTGCTGTGATGGAAGGACTTGAGTTTTGGCTGTACAAGAACAAACAGCACCACTAACAGCAGGATGAGAGCCACAGAACTAGCTGTGGATGCCACAATAGACAGAGTTGGTATCCCCAGCGGAGAGCTCGGCTCCTTGTCTGAGGGGCACAAGAAAAATAAGAAGTAAGTGCAAATGTGGTTCACAGATTTTGATTTACATTTTCTGCATGGTGTGGGTGTGTGTGTGTGTGTAAACACATTACATGTGTGATATAATACATTAGGGTAAAAGTTAGCTGAGGTAACAGACCTTGTGTGAGTCGGCAGCTAATCTGCATGGGACCGTCCCACTCGCCGTTCTGACAGGTGAGGAACTTGTAGTCTCCTTTCAGAGCGTAGCCCTCGTCACAGAAGTACTCAATGACGGTCTTCTGGGTGAGCCGGTGGCAGGGAGACGGGTGACAGCGGTAGCCCCCGTTCTCTGGCTCAGTGGGGGGCGAACACACTGGGAAGAGACGAGGCGATAGAGATTTTTACAATCGTGGCTGTTGTTGTGCAAAATGTCTGTTATTTCTACCTGTGGTCAGGTTTGAGTCTTGTGGTTTTAATGCTCATATTTTGGGTGAAATTTCCCAGTGTTCCCTGCTGTCTCTCAAGGACAATCCTCACTATTGGTGTTGTGATACTGTGTGATATTGAACAGATACAATATTTCTGTTTTGATGCAGTTGCTTGCTTGCTCAGCCTCAGAAGTTTACAAAAAACATAAAATTCCATAAACTTGACCATGAAATGTTTCTAGTAGCATAAAAGCCACTGAAAATCAATCATTCCAGTTATAATAAGTGAGCTTGTGAGTATACTCAGCCAAGATTGACCTTTTTAAAAAGCTGAAAAACAAAAACCCCAAAAAATAAAAAAAGTGCACTAAACAATGTGTACTTTTTGTGTGCTTTGTCACATGTATGTCCTTTTGAGTCTGGCTCACCGCTGCTTATGATGCAGAGTGGAGGTTGATGGGACCAGGCTCCAGAGCTGGTACAAATGATGGTGGTGGTTCCATCTGCAGTGTAGCCAGGCTCGCAGCCATAAGCCAGCAGGGTTCCCGGGGGGAAAGAGCCCCGGTTGGCTTCGGTCTGGTTCAGCAAGTCTCCGTGCTGCACGCCGGGTGGCCGCGCACAATCTAAAGACACAGAAACAAGTGACAAGAGTACGATATGAAGCTTCTTCCTTCAGGGTGGACTTATTGACCATTTACTCCTTATGTATAATTCTTAGTAATGTAAGGTAGCACTGTAATTATAAAGCACGTAAGTAAACTTAGTAGAGTTAGAACTTGCCTTTAAACAAGAAATGTAAAATCGCGATTTTACATTGATGCAGGGATTTAAATGTATTACAGGCCTCCTGGGGGAACAAGGACATTTTGTCTCACAAGTGGCCTGGTTCTTTGATGAATAATGTACCAATATTATGTAAAATAAACAATATTTACGATTATCACAATAATCATTATTGGTGGTTGTTATGGCTGGCTCCATCACAATCTAACAGAGATTTGATCGTTTTAGTATAAGATTAATGTAGTGCTGCTGTAATATTGTGCTGTACTATCATTTGGCTGACATAAACTGTCTGCTGGTCTACGCTGCAGGCAGCTGCCACTGGGTTAAACCACTTTTCACAGGGAAACTGTCAAGTTGACAGGTTGGGCTGATAATTAAAACTCTGAGGTATTGTTACTCGAAACTAGCCTGCATTATTATACAGTTAAGGGAGAAACATCTATCAACATGACAAGTTAGGTAGAGACAGGCATGCTGTGCAGTACAGAGAATACCTGAAGTGCCTTTAAAATTTGAAGTGGTTTTAAAATGTCACAAGGAGCTTTATATAGATCTCATTTCTCTCGATTATCTCCTGCTCATTAAACTGTCTTCATCCCAGTATTGGGTCTATCTGTCCAGTGTTGAGAGAAGGATCTTCAGCGAGGCTCATTTTCTTGGCTCTAATGACACACTAAGCCAGCCAATAAAGACAGGATGAGGCAGAAGACCTAAAGTTAATTGTGCTTTGATCCACCTTCCCACACTCCGTCTATGATGTTGCAGTGTCACGCAAGCTCCTTATCTGAATGTGCTGCAGTGCTGCACTCCCACATCTCCAAACACTGTATACACACGCACAACACTATACACACACACACACACACACAACGCACACACACACCATCTACATCCAGCAGATCTGACAAAACATTAACACCTGTGTAAGCTGAGACACGACAGCAGGAGGCTGACTTTGCTTTCAGCATTACTGAACTTCAAGAATGACCAACAAACACACCGATTTTATTAATACTAATCTGGTTCATCTGTAAAGTGGTTATGCAAGATTTTGGGCTTCACTGGGAATGTTTTTCAATACCAACTCTTAATACTTAAAACCCATCTGGGCCGGTACACACAAATTAAATCTCTTTTATCTGTACATCTTATCTTATCATCTTATTTATCAAATGGAATTATATGTGCAGTGATTTTTCTCCGTAACAAGGCCAAGACATAAGTACATTTAAAACACCCCCACAATAATGAACATTAATAACGCCATCAACACTGATGACCATTTGGCTCATTATTTAATCCATGGTCGGAGTATTTATAAACTCATATTATCCATGGTCTGTCGCAGGGTCTTATTGCTTGCTTGATAAAAACAAACACACCAACAGTGCAAATGTGTCTTCTGTGTGTGTTTAGAGATTGAATGAGAGACTATTTCCACAGCAGTGCCTCTAACATCCTCTAATCTCCGGGAAGAAACGTTGCTCTAAGCTGGCAGCACAAGATTAAAACACTCAAATGTGCAAGGGCCTACACACAACACACACACAACACACACACACACTTAACACCCACAAACAAAGACACACACAGGACTAAGTCGTATGAAACCAAAGGGTGTGTTACAGCCAGGGACGGATTTAGTGTGTGTGCTCAAGAAGTGCTGACACTGCTTACAACAGGTATACAACTACTACCGAGGATATTGCAAGCCTACTCAAACTCTATCTTTCTCTATAAGGGGGCTTCAACTTATTGTTGTTTTCATTACTAAATATTTTGCACAGGCACATTTCCAAAAGTCACCATACTAAAAATGTTTACATTATTTTAATTTTAAATTATTCTGCACCATCCCTGTAAAAAATAATTGTACTATGTGTAGTTCAGTGGTTTATCTGTTGTTCGTAGAGAGCCAGACTTGCAGACCAAGGTAATGTTTTGACATTTAACAGCTAAAGGTTTGTTTAATATGAGAGTGAGAGGGTCAAATCAGCAGCTGTGGAGAGGTTTCATTTCCTAAAAACATCTTCAGAATAAAAGTCCCCATGTTTTGTTATTTAAAAGCTTTATTATGAAGCAGCAAAATCAGGAAATGTGTTTTCATCAGCAGTAACTTAACATGACTTCTAGAAGCAAGCATGAAACGGTAAAATACAGTAAAAACTAAACTATACTTCAAACCACAGAGATTCAGTCAGAAGCTACAAACACACAGTCTATTAAAAACATATCTCTCTCCTGCTCAGATCCCGGCGACCCTTGTCGCGATCCAGACAGGCTGTTTGACAGCAGCGCTCTTTATTAGCCATCGCACATTTCTAATGTATGATTAATGTGAGAGGAACAACTGAAATGTACAAACACAACCAGCCTACAGGTATAAGCAAACGCAAATGATGTAACTTACGTGTTTATTAGCATTTAGAGCAAGGAAGTGAGATCCGATCACAAGTGGTCACTCAAGACGCATTTAGAGACACATTCTGCAGCCAGGTGGGAACACTTGTACCTAGAGCCGTCCACTTGTGATCGGATCACTCAGAACGGATGTTAATACCAGTTGGAAGCGGCCATTAAAGGCTCTCTGAGGAGTAGATGGTGTTAATGGAGGGGGTAAAGGTGAAACGGATGACCCCAGGATGGGAGGCAGCAGGGGACAAGAAGGCCTTAGGGGGGGGCGTTTACGACAATAGTCTCCAGCCAACAGCCACTGTTAGGATCTTTTGTGGTGCGCTGGAGGCAGTCCAACACAACTGCAGAAGACAGAGGAGTGTTAACGGCATTCATTATCTGACTTTGAATTGCTTTTTGATCTGCAGGATTGTTTCAGAAAAGACATGTGCAGATAACAATTATAGTTTTTCATTTTCATAAAAAAAAGTATACAGCTACTCAAATGTTGCTGTACCATTAATTGTCTCAGAGATAATTGTGATTAACAAGATAATTGTCTCTTTCAGGTATATTTAAAACATATTTATTTATTTATTTTTACTTTTTCAAACAAACAAATCAAAGTTTTGAATGAATCCCAGGATCCAGGTTATATCACTGGTATGTGACACAGATAATGTAATAACACTATGAAGTATGAAGTAAACAACGCCTCTTTGACATCATAAAATATTGTATTTTTTTGTTGTTGATGCTTAAATGAACATAAATTTGACATTTTACTCCCATCAATAAAAAATAAAGCATTCCCTGCATCAGGGCTAAGAAATGGTTTCAGTGTGAGGCTTAACCCACTCGAGGGTTAATTCTTACAGAGAGACCAGAGGCCATTGAAGTCAGGTCAGTCTAAACGAACCATGAAGACAGTAAAATGTCCATTTTTGAAACGTGTGCTCCCTTCAGAAACACAACAAAGCAAGCTCTCCTTCTCATGCCAGTAAAACCTTGTGCTACAATCCAGCCATATTCATACCTGTCCCATTTCCGCTTGAAAAAAAGGAAATTAACACAAAATATGGTAAGATAAAAAGAAAATGTCAAAGAAAGTGTTTCTTAAACTTGGAGCAGGGAAGAATTTTGATTTAAAATCACTCTCCCATGGGATTACACGTGTAAAAAAGGTCAACGCCTACCGTAGAACATAAATGTGAGACAAATAAATGAATATATTCAACAACAAAAAACTGACATGTTTCCAGGGAAGTTGAAAGGTGAGGTTAGAAAGCATCGAGGGGACTAAGAAGAAACGACAAAGATTGATAAATACTGATGGAAAAAGGCAGTCATCATTTGATACACAGGCAGAAAAAGAGGTGGAGGGGAAGGAAGAAAGAAAGGAAGAGAGCACAGAAAAACGTCAGCTTCATGGAGCACTGTGGCCCTGAGCAATTACAAGCCAAAAAGAGACACGTCGTGGCAGGTCGACCAATAGTTCAGGCTCTGTACAACAACAATGGGAAAAGGAGGCAGCCGTCAGCTACAGTACATACCGCACTGTGGGTTGGGTTAGCACAAGCGAAGAGACTCTGGGAAAGGAAAGAATGAATGCTGGTTCAGTATCCAGAGATGGTAGAGTGGTTGAGATAAATAACCTTGCTGTCTCCCTCTTTCCCATCGCCCTCTCAGCCCAGATTGAGTTTTGGCTTTGAAAACACACACAGAGGCAGAGGGGGGAAAAATACTGATTAAAGCACTAAGCAATGCCAGAATGGATTTCAGGACACCATGTTTTTTGCTTATGAGGAAGGGAATGAGTCACAGTTAAACACAAGCTGTTCACCCACTGGTCTGAAGAGTTTGCTCAAGAGAAATGTTGAAAAAAAAAAAAAAAATGACTAAAACAAAAAGGGCCTTGTGAAAGCAAATGGAAAAGGCAAATAAGCAAAAAACATACTTAATGAATTCCAAAATAAAATAATTGTCAAGTGCATTTGTGTTTAAAAAGTCCTTAAGCTTTGGCTTTTGCGTATAAAAGGTGAAAACTATTAGGAATCTTTTGGGCACACAACTGTAAACTGGTCAAAGAGCCTGGAGAAACACTTCATGTAGGGGGGAAGACTGGGCAAGGACAGAGCACCCATGGGGCTGATTGCTAATCCCAACACCCTGCGTCTTAAGGCTGTGCCGAAGGGAGGAGCCTCTGGAAGCTGTGGGGGGGGCGTTAAAATCCCCTGCCTTGCTCTGAAGTGTCTGCCTGGCTGTCAATATCTCCCTTTCCCCATCTGTTACCAATGGCACTCGCCCGCTAAAAGCTGCAAGGAGCGTGGATTGAGGAAAACACGGGGGGGCAAAGGTTTTAGCCCCCTCTGCTCAGGCAAATTAAAATTCTAATTATCCTCTTTTACAAGCTGAGAGCGCTCTAAAGCAGTTAAGATACTGATGACTTCTGCAGCCAGCTGTTTGATTGCTCTATAGAACAATAGGCCATAAAAGAGGGTGGGATTTCCAGTGTGTGTGTTCAAGTGTGTCAAGAAGAAGCAGGGGAATTTGTGTGTTTGTGTGTATATATGTATGCTAAAGAAGAGGAGGGGGGGATTATGCTAAAGACCCAGAGGATGATGATGCTCTCTTTGGCCTGGTAAATATGTTTTTGTTCCTTTGTTGGCCTCGGGCCCTGTCCTCTGTTATTTCTGATGTTTCTGTCATTTTGGGGCTGAGGGTGTTTTTGTTTTTTGCCACGTTCCCCCGTCTCTCCCGCTAATCCATGGGATTTCTAGCCAAGCTGTTGTTATTAGAGTGCAGTACAATGCAGAAGAGCCCACAGTGGGGTAGCGTTGGAAAGAATGGGAGGACTCCCAACTCGTTTCTGACGTTGAGGGAAAGTAGTTACTTTTTTGGACAGCTGACTGTGCAGTTGAGGACAGGAAAAGCAGGGATGAATAGAGAGGGCTATATAGCATGCAACGAAGGAAGTACAGTAGCAAATTAATCCGCAACAGTTTTCATGTACATTTTTTTTCTAAAAGATTCACTGGATAGGACTGCGGTTTAATATAATAGCTTCAATATTATGATATTAAGCTAAATATATTTTGGTTTTGGAATGTTGGGCGACAAAAACAAGACATTTGATGTAGGGCTGTCTAAATTAACGCAATAATAAGAAGTTAACGCAAATTCCTTTTAACGCCACTAATTGTTTTGACACACGTGTTCTGGGATTCGGGCCTCGGCACGTTCCGTAGTTTGAGAATCAGGAAGCAATGCAGCATTAACGTTGTGGACAAGTGGGTAAGCGGGTGTGTCTATGTTATCTCCTAACATTTACCTACGCTCTCCGTCTCTGCAAGATTGGGAATGATTGAGATTTCTCTTGGCACAGCTACCAGAAGACTTACAACTTTCAGACAGGTTGCTCACGTCACTTCTACGTCATCAAGCTCAGTTGGAGGCTGCGCAGTAACGCTCTGCATCACCAGAAAAGATCTTCTAATAGACTTCACTGGTCTCCGCCCAGAGCAATGGGATCTGTTGGTCCATTTCTTTAACTGTCTATGGCTGTGGACTGTGTTGCTAATTTTGCGACTTTCTCACTAGATTCAGTGACTTTTCAGACCCTCTTAGCAACTTTATTTATGACTGCACCAAATTTCGTTCAGGTTCTTTAAATATTTATCAGTCATTTTTCAAAATATACATGAACAACGCTTCACATCGGCATAAATATGTCACTTTTAAAGCTTGTTCACATGTTACTCCCTTTATTTACTTACAAGCAATGTAGCGTTTAAACAGCGATACGGATCTGTTTTAACAGAATATTCTCTGGTCTAGGTCAGCTAAAAACACAGAATCCATCAGTGCTGTGGACATAGGTCTGGCATGGTGAGATTACCAGTAGGTGAATGTTACCGACAACGTTCATCTTCACTTCACCTGTTCAACTGACTTTAGCAGTTTAGATAACACGCTCAACTGTCCTGGTGTTACAGACGTATACTAACCACAGGCAGTTGTCTCATTCAGTAACTCACTGCAAAACGTTGCTGCAGTTCATGGCAGTGTCCAGCTGCAGAATAAATATAATGGAAACCAAAAGGATATTTGGCTCTATTTTTGGCATTAAAAAAATAATAATAAAGAGTTCTGGTCTGGCGGTGGTTTCCGTTGGCCTGGCAGCCCACCAGGCTTTTACGATTATAGGGGAAACACTGCTAATAGAATATACAAAATGATAAAGTTAAAGCTTTTTAAAGATATTATACATTCAGTGAAACTATTAATTATTTGGCGAGTCATTGTGTAACTGCAAAATGTGATTTGGTACGTATAAAAGTACTGTGGTTGCTGCACTCACTTTAATTCTTTCACACATAAACAAACTGAGACGAGCTCTCAGTGAGATACACTTCACACAGTATGAAGTGACATAACTCTGTATGCTGGGTGGGGGGAAATGGATCTGTAACATAGGACGCATAATGTTTGAGTGAGCCATACTTGCAGTGTCATATTCTGCGGTGGGCGAGTGAGAAGTCATCATGTTGTAACACTGACATACACGCAGTCCGACTCCTTTCTGCTATCATATTCTGTTCTTCTATAACAGCTGGGAACTCACTCAAAGAGAAATCTAAAGCAGATTTTGTTGAACAGGGGCAAAGGTTATGGGAAAGAGAATGTGAAAAAAAACAGCTTATAAAGTTGTACTTGTATTACTGTGGGTAGAAAGAATGTAGAACAAAGCTGGAGCCATAAAGCATGAAACTATTTTTCTAAAAAAGCGCTGTTCCATCTCCAGGGACTCTGAGGGAAGGTGGAGGGACCTAACTGCGGAGGAGGAGGATGAAGAGCAGTGTGGAGGGAAAAAGGCCAACCAATGTCCATATTGTAACAATGTCCGTATTGTACACTGGTTCCAAAAGACCACAGTGTCATTTCTACAGTAAACAAGAGTAGATGGTGTTAATGGAGGGGGTAAAGGTGAAACGGATGACCCCAGGATGGGAGGCAGCAGGGGACAAGAAGGCCTTAGGGGGGGCGTTTACGACAATAGTCTCCAGCCAACAGCCACTGTTAGGATCTTTTGTGGTGCGCTGGAGGCAGTCCAACACAACTGCAGAAGACAGAGGAGTGTTAACGGCATTCATTATCTGACTTTGAATTGCTTTTTGATCTGCAGGATTGTCTCAGAAAAGACATATGCATATAAAGTTTTTTCCATTTTCATATAAAATAAAGTATACAGCTACAATATACATGCAATGCATGTAGAGCTGTAACAATGTTAAATGTTGCTGTACCATTAATTGTCTCAGAGATAATTGTGATTAACAAGATAATTGTCTCTTTCAGGTATATTTAAAAAATATTTATTTATTACTTTTTCAAACAAACAAATCAAAGTTTTGAATGAATCCCAGGATCCAGGTTATATCACTGGTATGTGACACAGGTAATGTAATAACACAGCCTATGAAGTAAACAATGCCTCTTTAATATCATAAAATATTGTATTTTTTGTTGTAGTTGCTTAAATGAACATAAAATTGACAACAGAACATTTATCCCCATCAATAAAAAAATAAAGCATTCCCTGCATCAGGGCTAAGAAATGGTTTCAGTGTGAGGCTTAACCCACTCGAGGGTTAATTCTTACAGAGAGACCAGAGGCCATTGAAGTCAGGTCAGTCTAAATGAACCATGAAGACAGTAAAATGTCCATTTTTGAAACGTGTGCTCCCTTCAGAAACACAACAAAGCAAGCTCTCCTTCTCATGCCAGTAAAACCTTGTGCTACAATCCAGCCAGTTCAATTATTTTCTAAATGTCAAAAAATATCTAGTGCACTTACACAAGTGCTAGTGGTTAGAAAGCATTCAGAAATTCCACAACAAGCCTTTACCCGCCATGAAACACACACAGCCAGGTACTTCATTACAGTGTGAGGAAGAGCACAATGCACCAGTATGATTTTTACCAATGTCTGATATTTTTATCATATTTTCTTCCACTTTTATGTAACTATGCGTGTCTTAATGATTGTCCTAATGTCATGTTTCACATTATTGAAGCTAAAACATTTAGTGGCCAATTATTTATTATTTCAACTGACAGAAAAATCATTTTTAAACAGGAAATTTGCCAGAAAGAAATAAGTCTAATGGCTGAGAGTTCCAAAAGAGCATTTCCAGAGAACTTAGCCGTCCACTCGTCACTCTTCCTGCAGCTGCAACACACAGAATCACACACACAAACTGCATACACCCAGGCTGAAGGAAATCTCTAAACAGACAGAAACATCCTCCCTCTCCCCACCCATTCCTCCCCTGCTGTTGCAATGCATTTAGCAAGCCACGTGTGCTGCTATTACACCCCATTGTCCCCGCTCACTGAGGGATGGGTCACAGTGACAGATTTAAGCAGCGTGCCTCCGAACAGGACAACAGACAACTTTGCATTTGAAGGGTTAAATATGCATGAGAGGCAAAACTGGGTGAGGGCAGAGGGGGGGTATCGCCATTGTGTGATCCTCTTTCTAACCTCAAAGATACAAGCATACACGCACACTCTGCCCTCGAGTAACAGATGGGAGGATGTTAACGAAGGCGAACAGTGAGCTCCCCCAGCTCTCTTCTATCACCCTCACTGCTAAGGACAGCTGGGAGGCAGACATTCCTTCTTCTCAGCTTTCAGAGGAAAAACAAAAGAGTGTGTGAGACCCCTCCTACACACACGTGCATGTGTTCAGACACCCCCCCACTCCCTCCTAAAAAACTGTCAATGCAACTGTGGGCTGATCATATTTCAGCAGGCTGGGCCAGCCAGCAGAGTTATATGAGTGCTGAGCCTGGAACATTTGTTGAAGGTGAAAGTCAGAGAGATAATTCCAACCCTGTTTACCAGGGCTGGCACGCTGATATGTTGGTAGTACAACAACACAACTTTTAGAGCAAAAGCTACTTCATTTGGAGCAGTCATACTGCAGAGAGCAGGACGACTTATAACAGGATGTAGGATTCATGATCTGATTTATTTCTATAAGAAACAAAGAGGCAGGGGGGGAAAAATACATCAAAACCTGAGACGGTGTCCCACGCTTTGCATTATATCTCCAATGACTCAACAATGCAGTCACTGTTACAGCCCCCGTCCCCCTAATACAGTCCAACTGAACTTTGAGAGAGCTGCTCTAGCAAGTCACCAAGAGGGTTAGCAAATGGCAGCAAGTGCATAACCTCTTAACACATGCAGGCTGCTCCGCTGAGAGAAGTGGAATGTCATTTGTTGTTAAAAGTGGGTTCTTACATGCTCACATACTGCATGTTTAGTAGAAAGTGTAGGTTATTGCAGATTTCTATCACCTCAAAATACACTAAGACTAAGTGGAGGGAAGGCTGACGTACTTGCAAAAAGTAAGTGCAGATACTGCAAGTCTGCTTACATTGTTGCTACAATCCCCATATTTTTTTTGAAAGATTGTATTGTCTATACACTTTAAAACCTTATCTATTTTTGAATTCAATTCAATTCAGTTTAGCAGGTTAAAAATGCCATAATTAGCCAAAAAGCAATTTTTCATCTGTAGTCCCCTGGCCTCAATGTTAAAAAAAAGGTTTTTTAAATCCATGATTGCTCTGGGTTTTAGCAACTGCTGTTCCTTATGAATAGAGGTTTGAGCATGTTAACAGTTGACCACACAAAACAGCAGCCAGCAATTCACACAATAGCGTGCATTAGCAAGCGAGACAGATGCTAAATGACTTGGATCTGAGGCAAAACAACTTGATCAGACATCTCAATTCACTGGTTTTACTACGCCAGTTCTACTGAAATGAGTAGAAATGCTAGAATTAGCATCATTAGCTATCTGTATTTGGCTAGAGACACCAAAACATTCCCAAGACATAAAAAAAACTCCTGGAAAACCATCTATTTATTCTCAAGTAAAAGCCAAGCAAACCATGTCAAGGCAAGTTTGACAAAGCTTCAAGTTGAGTCAACTTTACACAGTAAATGTATAAAGTTAGGGAATTCAAAAGATTGTGGTAGACAAATGTAAAAAAAAAAAAAAACTAAATGACTAGAATTTAGCTGTCAGTAGGAAGTCCATTGGGAGAGGTACCAACAAACTACTGTTTATTACCACAAGGAAGATACATAGTACTGTTTGTATCACCGGCTAGACTTTCAACACAGTGACCAGATTGTGGATGGACACACAGATATCCACTCCATCATCATCATCATCATCATCATCATCATCATCATCAACAACAACATCCAAAGCCTAAATGGGCCTGCTGCCTGCATAAATGATGTAGGTGATGTTACAAACGGTAACAGTAACTTATAGCTGTGTGTGCATCTGAGAGTGTGAAAGTGAGCATGGCACAATAAACAATAGATTGTTGTTGACTTACACATACTGAAATAAATGTAACTTAGGAGTTGTCAAGTCTCAAGTCAACAAATATGTCGCAAGTGACTTTAAAAATGTGCAAAATAAGTTAATCTAATTTGTGACTCAAGCCCAACGGACATCTACGGATAATAACAATGGCTTCGGCCCACACAAACACAAGCTGTTAAAGAGAACGTGTCTCAAAAAGCTGTTCCTTAGTGCTGAAAGGATTAGCCTATCAACAGGAAAAAAACTGTTTCAGTTATCTAACAATAAAAACACCATATATTTCTAAATTTCTCAGTGTAAATTTGATTATTTTGGCTGTTGGTAAGACTAACAAAGCAATTTAAAAATGTCTTTGGACTTTGATAACAGTTTTTTTAAATCTACAGACATACACACATAGATATGTCATACATGCACACTTCTTATAAATCCTGACACAATTATCCAAATGGACTCCAGTGTAGCCTGTACAAAGACCGTCGCCATTTGGCTGCTGCTTTATACAGATGATGTAATAAGGACAGAGGGCATTAGAGTGGAGCTAAGCCAACTGGCCACTAAACAACTCAACACTCCATCATAAAGGACTGGTTCCAGTTTAAGGAAAGGGACTAGACGGAACAAAACAAAAAAACAGGAACTAATCAGAGGTAGACAGGAAACATTGAATGTTACGCAGTAGAAACTGAATTCTGGCTGTGTCGAAAGGGTGGTGCAGAAACTGGGGAGGCCCTACTTTAAGTGTAGCAACCTCAAGCCTACAAGTCAGCAACTATGCACAATACTGAAGGAAGGTGTTGAACCCCCGTTAGCTCCAGGGGTGCTGTTCTGATCCAACGTATATGCTCTGAATTCCCTCAGGAGGAAGATCAACTAAGAATCATGGGTTGTGGAGTATCATTCTCTCTCTTCCCCTGCATCTTTTGAAGCAGAGGCGGCCTGGAAAATAAGACAGCGATGGTGAAGCCATGTCTGCTGACAAGCAGTCAGTTAAGGAGAAACAGCTGTACACCCTCTCCACCCATGACAACAAGCAACATGAATGCAACAAGATAGCACATGCATAGCCCAGCCTTTCCACTCAGCTCATAATCAGCAAGTCTGCCAGATCAAGTGTTCTACTTTGTTTTGCAGTCTGAGACTGTGTTTGAGGAACCTACATCTTCCTCTTTTAGTAAACTAGTAGAAGTTGTGGTCTGTGTCTGACAGAACTACAGTTTGACGTAAGCTAAAAGCTGAGTCAACAGATTATGGGTTGTGGATGATGCAGTACAGTATTGCCCCATTTTCAATGTCTCGCTACAGCTGTGGCATGTTGAGGCATGTCCCTGTTCCACTCTGTTCAATGTGCATTCCCAGCGGGAGATAACCACTGACTGACGGCAACATTTCGGTCCAAACATGACAGTTGCCGCCCTCAGCTGAGTTGTTGTGGTGATAAACGGATGGTCGTCCAGGCGACTAAAGAGAAAGCACTGTTCAAAAGAAGTACGTCTTATATACAGCGTTTAGTTCTTTAGTAGCTGCTGTCTAACCTAAGAATTTCTGTGGCTTGGAGTTGGCATTGCTGTGTTAAGGTGGTGCTAATGCAAGCCAAACATTTAATGCTGCTGCTTCACATTAAAAGCATAGCAACTGCTAGAAAACTTTATTGTGAAGCACCTACAGGCACAACTTTATTTGTCACCAAGGTTAGCAAACAACTGCTATCTCCTTGGTTTATAATCAATATTTGGGATGTTTTTCTGCTTTTTTTCAGGTTTCAGTTTTAAATGTTCCTATGTGATATCAAGGGAAAAATTGTAAAAGCCACAGAAAATTGGTTAAATGAATAAACCACAAGCCTTTAACTTGTCATAAAGATAACACCATTAGCCCTTCCATACAGGTTCTAATAAGACACAATGCTGTACCAGTTACCAGGTTGTGTGGATGTCTCGATCAGTTGGCAAATTCACCATGTGTGTAGGATGCTCGGTGCCTTATGTGTAAGCTGATGAACTTGTTTGAACAGGATGATGCTGTTGACTAACGGTGCAACGAAAAATCAGCCCACACTGTTTCAGTGGTCGTGAAAGAGGAGGAAAAAAAAGACAAGACGGATGTAGAAAAAAGGAGACAGAACAGTTTGAAAAAGAAGAAAGTTAAAAGAGAAAGAGAAAAATACTATGTTATACTTTGGCAAGATTTTCAAGAGACAGCTTAATACTGGAAAAAAAGTATATACTAAACATAAGTACAAAGATGATCAAAAACAGAATGAAAGCAAAGAAAAACATGAATAAAAGACTTAATGAAAGAACAGAAGCAATGGCAACAGAAGACAGGAGAGGCTGGGGGATATATTTAGCAGCTCATTAGTCAGAGATGTCCTCTACTCAGCAGGCTGGTCCCTCAGATGAGGCCCTTTGGAAATCATTACGACTGCCTGCTGCTTCAGACAACCACACACATTTCACAGGAAAACAATTTACAAACTGCCTCTTCTCTCCCCGGCCTTAATGTAGCTTCAAAATAATCCTGAAGTTTTGGAGAGAGGCTGAAAAACAAAGCTTTAAACAACGCAACATTGTGTTTTTAAAATTAATAACGCTGTAGGTTTCAACATTAAATCCACTGCATTAGCATGACAAATAACCAGTAACATCTTATAAATGTTCCATATATCTCAAACTTGTTTGTATGTTATCAGATTTAACTGTTGCTGCGCCTGGTGCTGCCAGTGCCACCACTTCCTGCTTTCAACATTCATTAACCTTTACTATACAGCACCTGTCATCAGCGGAGAAATAACAAGATGGTGATCAGCCCACTGCACATACAAAACGGCAAAGGCAAATATCTGGATCAGAAGAAAGGTTTGAAACTGAGACACCTAAAACGCTAAAAATGGGAGTCAAAAACTTAAAATAACCTATGCCTATGATAAGCATAGTGTTAGTAAGTGAAGTGGCAGCACTGTGTAGCTAACAATAAACCTGGCCATCTATGCTCTTTACCAAGTAATTGAGCTGTCTGCTCAATGGTCTTGCCTCGCCTGTCCGCACTGAAGTATCTGTTTCTATAGAGTATTTCTTTGTCTGGCGAGGCGTTTAAAGTTTTAAGTTAGGGCTTGATTGGGTGGAAGAGCTGTTAAATGACACGGGCTGAGAGCAGAGAGGGATGGCTCAAGTGATTAACACACAGGTAATGAAAAAGAAAGGCTGATAGATTCGACCAGACTGCCACTAATGAGTCTTACCTGGCTAATGAGAGAGTGAGACAGAAGAAGAAAAGACATCCTAGAAAAGTGGCTGTACTCAACACACACACACACACACACACACACACACACACACACACACACACACACACACACACACACACACACACACACACACACACACAACACACACACACACAGTTAACAGTCTTAATTGCAGACTGGTGATCTATTGGAGCTGCAGCTTGCTGTGGGTTGGCCTGTGGCTTCC
This sequence comes from Etheostoma perlongum, assembly GCA_026937815.1. Classification (NCBI taxonomy): domain Eukaryota; kingdom Metazoa; phylum Chordata; class Actinopteri; order Perciformes; family Percidae; genus Etheostoma; species Etheostoma perlongum. Next base: position 6,808,081 of record CM049388.1, on the reverse strand, counting down.
AACACCCCCCTACAAGCCCTCTTTGTTCTCGCATTTCAGAAAGGAGTTAGGAGCCAGCGTATTGCTTTACTCCTGCCTGCCTGTGAACCGCCTTGCTAACAGGACTTCAGGGGACTATTGTGAACAGTTAATTGCACAGGAACCATTGTTTCCCCCTTTGGGCTGCACTGTTTGTATACCCAGCCCATCTAGCAAACTTTCTGCGAGGGCTGGAAACCAACAGTGTGGTCTTCACACACACACACAAGTTTCAAAGAGTACAGCTGTTTGAAGATGCCTGAAGTAGGACATGGCTCATTCAGAAATGTTGCTCTGTGGTCAGAGCAGTGGCGCTATGCTAGCCACTGGAGTCTACTCTGTTCTTAAAAAAAAGGGAGTTGTCAAGTCTTTTTCCTTGAGCTTGAGAAAACATCTTCATATGCTTGGGTTGGTCCTACACAGTGATGCAAGACCTGCCAAAACAAAGGCATCCGTCTTTGAGATAGGCCAGCATCGGGTGGAGAAAAATGTATTCAACTCAAGCCAAGAATGGACAACAATCGATTGTCAAAAACAAACACAAATCCCAGAGGAAATTAGAAAGGCAGCTCTCTGCTCCTTCTCTTGCTCTCCTCCCCCTGCTCTTGACTTTACCGTATGACTCCACTTTTCCTCCAGGCCGGGGGAAAGCCATTTCCCGTTCTCACACATAAACACACATGAACGTCACCGACACACAGAGCACACAGTGGGCTTGTTTGTGGGAGGTTTCTGGTCCTCGCTGGCGCTTTCCTGAACAGCTTTAACTCAACTTTAGTAGACAATAGGTTTTTAGAGGGCACAGTTTATCTATTTAAGTGGACCCACAAGGCTGGTCCGAATCTTTTTGTTGCTGTTTGAGCAGAAAACACAGCATGTGATCCATGTGAATAGACCCTTTGATACTCCGAGTTCCAATCTTTACTCTGTCATTTCTGACTCGCTGTAGGTCCACTTCCTCTGAAACAAACCACAAAGGCTCACTGTAAGGAATTGACGCCATATGAGGAACTGAGCTCTAAGCAGCCAACATTAGTGGGATGTCAGATGTCAGACTAAAAAAAGACATGAACAAGTAATATTTGCACTATGCCGTTAATACCCTCCAAACTGACGCCATTTATCTTGTGCATACGCAAAACCCAGAGTGCCGCTTTGTTGCTGTGGTTGTTTACTGGCATCCTACTTGAATGCAGAGGATGTTTTGTTTAGCACATGGCTACTTTTGGAAGAATGTCCTGAATCATTAACAAAAATGTAATCATACACAGTAATCACAAACACAAATGTGAGGCAGCCACTTACAGTAATTTGCTCAGCAGATACCCCCACTAGTAATCTTGTTTACAATGAACGGCTGAACAACAGATAAAAAAAGACATGGCTTTGACTGTGATTGGTTCTAAAAAATACCACCTCCCCAAAAGGCTTTGTGACCACTTCCTCACAGAGCGTATTAACAGGTACAAGAAATTGATGTCCTGACCTTTCTACAGAGAACATGAGGCCACCAATGTGAAAGCTCAAAGCTTTTCCTTTCTTTGTTAAAGACACCAAAAATGGGAGCAAAGAGTACCTCAACCGTTACTGTGTACCATCCACTCTCTCCACCTTACACCCCATCACTTATAGGTCAAATTTCAAAGTAGTTCCACAAAAAGACTAAAAGTGACACATAAACCATCATAGACAGAAATAGAAATTTGATACAGGTCTGTTCTGGCTCTAGTGTTTAGAGCTCTAGGATGCAAATGATGTGCTGTATATTTTTTTTAGTATCTATTTCTATTCATACAACACACTGGTATTTGTATGAGTCTGGAATAAGTGTCAGCAGTGATGACATTTCATATTCATGAAAATTTCCAGAGCGATCTCTATCCCTGTAACAAAGGAGTGCCTATGTGCATTATGTATGCTGATCAGGAGAGCGAGGGCAGCCGGTGAACAGAAGAACTAACAACACAATTATTTTAAAGCTTACTTTTATGCTAATATTTGTAATTATAGATTTAATTTCATTCTCTTGTGTTGGGAAGACTACAATTCATGGTGTGTCTGTTTTTGTATTGGAATTGCTGTTATGTCTTTTTATGTTTACATCATACACCCCCTTTTTACTGCCCTGATTTATTTTCCCTTTTCTTCGGGACCTATTTGTCATCAATAAACCTTAAAGTGTCATCTTTTTTCATGTGATCAAGACTATGATCAGAAAAACAATCAAAAAAATGTCTGTAACTGCTGTTGTCAAGGAGCTACGATTCAAAATCTTAATAAAATTCTCAATAAGTAGCCTGTGATGTGTGATTAAATATTTAAGTTACATACTACAGTGTCTGAATGGAAAATGTCCTTATCAGAAATCTAAAAAAATTGTACTCAGACATCTTCTGGAAGGAGGAAGGAAGGAGGCTTACATTATTTCAATATGGTTTCCTGAGAAACCATATTGAAATTACCTGCTGTTATTAATATATTTGAGCTTACATTCACTTGCAAGAGAGCAAATACACACCATACGCGGAGCTTTACACCATTTTGAAGAGCCAGAATTCTTGAACTGTGAGTCAGAATGAAAACTGCCTTGTACGTTACAAGGAAGTAATTATGCTACAAATACACAGGTATGGCAACACCTAAAAATAACCTTTGTATTGTCAGCTCATTTGAAGCACCACCTAGAGTTTTCCATTACATGCTTAAAACTAGTAAAGAAATTATGTAAAGATTTCTTAAAGAAGCTAATGAGACAGTAAGGTCTGGAAAGGTTTAGACCGCACAGTTCATGAATTGTCACAAGCCAGTTTTTCCATCAGGTAAATGGCAAGGTGCAGTTGCATCATGGGTAATGAAAAGAAATTCTTGTCCCTATGTAATGCACCAACTGCCATGAATGTGGTTGATACAGGATCTGTCTTTTGATAAACTGACTCGCAGGATTTTAGGGCATGACCTTCCTCATCCACACATAATCCGAGTATGGGGTAGGTTTGCACACACGCATGCATATACACACACAAATACAGTACACAGAGCACGTGGGCTGGGGATTTGAGGGCACATCTCCCTGGTATTGGTAGGAACTGTACTGTACGTGTGTGAGTGTGTTGGATGCAGAACGTGAGTGTGATACCAGCCCCTCTAGGCTCTACATGAATCATGTGTATTACATAAGAGAGAGAGAGATAGAGAGAGAGAGAGATAATACACTTGGGATCAGCAGTGCCCTCCTCTTACCAGTCTCTCTCTCCCTCTATTCCGTCTGTTGCCATTTCTCACACACATTCATTTATTTAAAAGGCAAATAAAGAAAGTTAAACAATTAAAGCTTTAGAAACATTCCAGAACCCCAAACCACCCCTCACACACAATTTACTTATTGACACATACACAGTCTGCCTCCTCACTGTGGGAAGGACATCTGGTGGCTCATTTCACAAGCTGGCTATGTGAGGGGAGTGAGCTTGTGTGTGTGTGTGTGTGTGTTTGTGTGTGTGTGTGTGTGCGAAGCAATGTGTGTGTTTGTGTGGGGGACACACAGCTAAAGTGGCACAAGTGTTGGGTTTCTGTAAGTACATGCCATTAACATTGTATTCCTTAAGAACAAAACAAAAGGATATAGGTCTTGTTTTAGGTCTCATAGGTCTTGTGGCGGCTCATTGATACCTGTGTTACCTACTGTAAGCTGACTTCCAAGTGTGGACCGAATCCCCCCCACACGCACACACACACACACACACACACACTAGAATACAATTAAATCAATTTGAAAACCTGATCTCAAGGTTGTTGTAGGGCAATAACCAACGCTCACTAGCCGTGCTAAAAGCACTCAGAGGACGCTAAATGTCACGGTTGATTGAAACCTCATGACAGCAATGTGACCACAGACAACTCAATGGCTCTCAATGGCGGAGGAAAACAGTTGTGACTTATTAAGGCAGTGAATGGATTCACACAGTTGGTGGGATTGAGCTCTCAGCTGCAGCTCGGAGAGAGAGCAACCTGCAAAACCCAAGGGTAAAGGAAGCAAATTTAATCTAACTGACCTGCAAGATGGGGGGGGGGGGTAGCTTCAATCAATTCACAAGAGACGGTTGAAGATGGCAGTTTAGTCAATGTGTATCATGTGGAAAAAACAGAGAAATTTGTGTGTGTGTGTGTTTGCGTCTTACCCAATGCGTGACCATGAGGGAGCAGGGTGAAGAGGAGGAGAAGCGCGGAGGCAGCCAGCCTGTGGGCTAGAGCGGAGGAGGTGGAGGAAGAGGAAGAAGAAGAAGAAGAGGAGGACAGGGCTCTCGTCTGAAACGCTACCATTCCATCGCACATCTTTTCCTCCGGCAACCAGTGAGAGTCCTCTACGTCCTAACCTTTAGGGATAGAGAGAGGGGGGAGGGAGGACGCGGATTACAATCAACATTCAGCAAGGATTATGTAACCAAAAGCAACCCAGAGAGACAGGAGGGAATGGAGAGAGCCAGAAAGACTGTAAGGCAAAGAGAGTGACAGAGAAAAGGCCTTCTCTGCACATCATCAAATACCAGTTGGAGTTGGTTCACTGATTAGAACAGCATGAATGAATGACTCTTCCTGTATTTCCTCTTCTCATACTTTGGTTCCTAAAAAGGTGCTGATGCACCAAGGCCATTGTCAGCCGTCTTTCCAAGTGTGTGAGGCACATTCTAGGAAAGCACAGCGCTATTGCCAGATGTGTGACAACTCTGTACGGCTCATTGTCTGTTCCCAGTGTAACATGATGTAACATGGTGGAATTACAAACTACCCAGCCAGCAGCGGCGGGCCACTCTGCCCTCGGTTTCCCTATCGCAGGGAGACATTTTTGCCAAGAGAACAGATGACAGCCCAGAAGATAGCTCTGCGCTGCTGCTGACTAATTCAGGAGGGCAACACTGTTTTGTTTTATGTACAGTATTATAGCAACGGTTTATATATCCGGTTTCAATTTTTTGTATGACGAGTAGATTACTGCCGCCTGGTGACATGGAGAGTTATTTCCTCTTTCGCAGGCGCAGAACGTACATGCTACTTGGCCATCGACTGCACTCTTTGTGATGTGTTCAAATGCAAGTTTTTGGCCAGGGTTAGGAGGCGTGAGGCGACGCCACAGTCGGCTTTTGTTGCCACTAGTTTTTTGCCATCTGCATTGTGTGTCAGCAACTTTAAACAGCATCCTGCTATTTAAACTAACCCCTAGGAAGACAGACAGCAATTTCCAGAACTCTTAAAAAAAAAAAAAAAACACCAGTGGCGGCAGCAGCAGCAGCAGGAGAGTTCCTCTGATCTCCCCTCGATCCCAACTTTTGGCTCTGCCACAAGATCTTACGGAATAAACCAGCCATTACAGTCTGCTGTAGATGACGTAACAGGGAAACAGACCCCTGTTGTTGAGGTAGAAGCATTAAGGAGAGAGAGAGGCGCTAAAACTGTGACTACAACTGCAACTTTTGCAAAAAATCCTGGTGGTCAGGAGAGGAGCTTGCCCAAGGAGCTGCATTTAATCATAGCTTCATCATTGAATAAGTAACATTTCAATAGGTTTATGGCTCTCTAACGTATGGGCAGCATTGCCTATCAGCAAAGTCAATATAATAATACATTTAATTAATTTATTTGTTCAAAGCTTTACAGTAAAAATACATTTTAATTACAAACAATAAAAAATTTTGTTAGAAATTCAATATAAGTTTTCTTCACACATTAAATGTCCATAAAGTAACCTTTATAGTAGCAGGCCTTCCTCAAATGTAGTTATTAAAGACTTGTGATAAAGAGGGTATAGTACTTAACAGTTGAATAATAACAGATGCCATACAACCGTCAGCTCAGCTGTGACTCTATCCTGCCATATGCCACACATTGTTATAAGCAATAGTTTGATGCATCATTTGTGAAGATAACTTCATCAAGTTATCTTCACAAGCATGTGTTGGTTGATTGGGGGGATACAACAAGACATACACTATCATTACATAAATGAGATGCAGGTGCACATAGGCTTGGCAATGTTGCTACAGAGAGATCGGGATGCAGTAGTTGTATTTTGTGGGGAGCTAGCTTGCTGGCAAGCAGCATATCCTCAAGAGAGGGCAGAGGGCCCTTTACAGTTACACAAGGCTGCTGAGCTAATGGCTACAGTAATGGCATGGCTGCACTTAAAGAGCCGTGAATTTGATTGCAGATCTGCTGCGTGGCCACTGGCACTGCCACAGACGACCTAGAACTACAGTTATGCACATTCTGCCTGTGCGTTTACATTTGAGTCACCTGCACTAGGCTACATTTTAAATGCCCAAAGATCAAGATTTTCCAACACAAGCAGCAGGGCCGCCTGCTGCCTGCCACCTTTCTAATGTCCTCAAGAAAAGGACGGAGAGGCATACCTGTGGGTGAGAGTGACATAAGCCACATTTGGCAGGACAGTTTGGGTACTGCATTGAGCCAAAGGGCAGACAGTCAAAAACACATGCAGGGGACCAGTGCCAACAATTCGTCCATAGACTCATTCTCATTTGTCCATGTTGGGATCAGAGCATTGCTGCTAAGGCCTGGCTTACAGAGAGGCCATACTTTAACTCAGATAATGTTCTTGCCAGATTAATGTCCTAGAGATACCAAGAACAAACAAAGGTCACAGACAGGACAAAAAAAGCCTGTGTTGTGTTCAAAGGCACTTGTTGGGATGTAAATAACCATTGGGATAGCATTTATAATGCAAGGCTAACCCCCTGAGAGAGCTGAGGGCAGCGTATTGAACGACCAGGACGTCTGCAAAGTGAAAACTTAAGCAGAATTAGCTTAATTCTTTTCACACAAGAGCGTCTGAGAAAGGACAAAGTCATTAACTCTGTGCTAAGGTATCCCACAAACTACAGAATTCCAATTAGCTGGAACAAGATAGCTCGGAGCCTTAAAGGATTTTTTTTGCAGATCTTTTAATGCGCTGAATGTATGCTTGTGCATTTAATTGATTTAACAACACAGCAGGCAGTTTGACAGCGAAAGCACAAAATAATTCAAGTTTGGATGTCAACTTTCTAACCTGCAACTGTGTTTCCTGTCAGACACTGCCGAAGATGACAGATCACAGATCAGAGAGTGCACTGCTGCTGTTTTAACCTTCAAGAGATTTAGTTTGTGTTTCCTGGAACAAAATCTTGTGTTAAACCACATAAACAAACACTTTCTGCCACTAGCTGCATGAAGCCAGGTAAAATCAGCTTGCCCAAACCATTGCCATTGCTGTACAGTATACAGTCAAACAGGTTGTATTGAAGTCATGGTTGAAATAGCCGTCAGTATCATTGCCAAGTCATTCTAAATGGATGACAGTCAAGCCAGCATGACTACTCTCAGCCATATTATGTCACTGGAACGGGATAGATGACATCATATGTATCTTATCACGCTTAAAGCACCACCAGAATGGCTAATGAAAGGAATACAAATACAAGCAAAAGTAACCTAGATCGACTTAACATATTTGACTTTAAAAAAAAACATGTCAGCTCATACCATAGATTGTAATTCAGATGGAATGTGTTTTAAAGTGCCCATATTACGAAAAGAAAAAAAAAAATCACTTTTTCTGAGATTTGGGGTGTTAATTTGTGTCTCTGGTGCTTCCACACACATACAAACTTTGGGGGAAAAAAAAACTACCCATGCTGTTTTGAGTGAGATATACGGTTTCTGAATGTCCTCTGCCTTCAGTCTCTGGGTGAGCTGTTCAAAATCTCCACGGCTTTCTACGTCACTAGCCGAGATGACGGGGCAAACCGTAGAATGCTAGCGATAGCATACTAGCTCGTTCTCAATGGCAAAACACTGCTACAACACACACTAATTCACCATAATCTCCAAAAGAACTACTTCCATGTCCCTGTTCTGCAGGTATTCCACACGTGCGCCCTCGTCTAGAAGAAGTCTCCCAGCTAATCCTGCGTTGGACTGACCAAGGTTGGATAAAGAGTTATCTAGCTGATGTGATCTTACCTAGCTACTGAGCATGTGCGACTCCCAACAAAGATAGTATAGAAGTGAGATGTCTCACTCTGTAGCTAAAACAGAGACCCAAACACACAAGGTGAAAACAGGATCTGCAGCAATGTGCGCTACAACCAAAATATGGTGTTTTTTTGAAAATAAAACCATGTAAACCTATTCTGGTTCAACCTCAAAATACAATTATGAACCTGAAAATGAGCATCATATGGGCGCTTTAAGGTACTTCCGCATTTGCATCCCTTTGCTGAACTGGATGCTCAAACAGATGTTGCAAGAAAGGCAAACACGTACTTGGCTTCATATAAAAGGACACAACAACTTCCTTGTTTCATCGGAGGAACAGGACAGGACAGTGGATTTGCCTAGCCTCTGTTTTATAAAGTCGTAAGCTGAATATCTTGGGGTTTTTAACAGTTGGTTAAACAAACAAGTGAATTAAAGATGCAACCTACTCTAAACATTAACCAAAAATGTGAATAATTGGTTAATAGTTATTTGTAGAGGCCTAAATTACGTTGCAAAAAATAGCAATGCTATTTGTCAGATGGGGAAAAAACTAGGCAACTCTCCACTTCAGACTCCAGTCAGACAACCAGCCAGCCAACAGGCTGCTACCGCAGTTTTTCAGCTGCCCGAAGCTCCTGGAATGCAAAGGGAGCCAGGGAGAGCAGCAGCGCAGGCATGTGTCCGGGAACAGAGAGCACTCAGTGTGCCAAAGAAACAGCCGGGAGGAGATTTTCACCCGATAGGCCCCAATGCTACTGCTGCTGGTGGAGCCCGCCTGGGCTTGTGGAGGGAGCCCAGAGATGGGGCTCTGCATGGCAGCACAGAAAGGACCCTTTGTTACGATATATATCTAGTGTTAAGCCCCACAGCGTCCGAGCATACCTCTGTACTGCCGCAAGGAAGGGTACAGAAACAGTCAGAAAGATGGATAAAAGAAAAAAAAAAGAGTGGAAAGAAAGGAGGGAGAAGATGAAACTGTACCACCAAGGTTATACTCTGACAATGGGATTGAAGCCAAACACAGTGGTTTTTATTTTATCTTTGCTCACAAGATGTTTTCTCTAAGCTATGTTGTCAAACAGAAAATGCCTCTGAAGGCTGGTCTGAGAATTGCAAAACATTTTTTGCTGCAGTCACACAATGGTTTTTAAACTGAGAACCAGTACATAACATTACATGTCATTTAGCTGACGCTTTTATCCAAAGCGACTTCCAATTGCTATATATGTCAGAGGTCGTCTGCCTCTGGAGCAACTAGGGGTTAAGTGTCTTGCTTGATTGTAGTGGGAATCGAACCCAGGTCTCCCACTGCACCACCCCCATACACCACCCCCATTAAAGCTGCCCATTGTATATGTGCTAGCTCCTCTGTGAATGTCAGCGTGTACAATATGTAAATATCTCAACAATGGGAGTAAAATGAGAGATGTTGAGAATTGATTCAAGCCATAAAGAAGTAGACCTCACACTGTCCAGCATAATAAGATGTATTTAAATAGAACACACGTTTAACCAAAACATTTGGTACTGGGGATCACTTCGAATTAAATGATTTAAAACATTATACAATATCAGGAAATAATGGAAGCACATTAACTTGATACAATGTCACTAAGAGTTGCCATGAAAAATCTTGTTGGCTGAATTTTAGGGACAAAGTGGAGCAAGGACTGAATGCTAACAACATCCTGTTTGGTCCGTTTTTAGATTTGGTCGGGAAACACTGTCCAGCTCGACAAAGTAGCAGGACAATGTTCATTGACAGTGGGTTTTATACTTGTTTGGAATAAATTCACAGCAACTGTATTTCATTTTGTTAAAAAGAAGAAACAGCTCTGGGATAATAAATATACTTTAACATGTTATCTCTCTCTCTCTCTATATATATATATATATATCATAATGTATCACACTGACGCAAAAATCTAACTTAAATCCAATCTTACAATAAATTAGGAATAGCTACCACAGTATTAGTATAGCAGTTTGTTGAATACGTTATCATTATCGTTTACCCCAACTCTCACAACAACATGTGGTGCTTAACGATTTGATCAAAACATTGGTTGACCCTATTAGACACAGCACGCCTAACACTAGTCCCAGATACCTTCCTCTCCGTGACGTCTGTCTCTCAAAATGTGACTGTCTGAGGTCTCTTAAAATGTATATTTCATCTTTGGTCTCCATGATGATGATAAACAACAGCTCACCTTTGGACTTCCCTGCCCTTTGCTGTGGTTAAGAGCCATATCTTACCCTGCGCAGTTACCAAGGAACTCTTATTGGAACATAAGCCCGGAAGTGAGAAATTACAGTGAAAGGAATATCTGAGCAACACAGAGCCTCAAAACTCAATAATACACCTCTGCTGAAGGAAACGTGGTCAACTGCCTTCATGGTAGCTCTAAAGCAGAGTCACACGCTGCGACACGTGCAACTGTACTGCGAGCTATTTAAACAAAGAGTGTGGTGGGCTGCTAGGACCACACACACCCACACACACACACACACACACACGACAAAAACAAAAGCAAAGCAAGGACATTCTAAAAAAAAAAAAAAAAAAATAGCTACACTTACATTTGTTCCAACGTACACCACAACAAATTCTGTTCACATTACCAAAATGTAACAATACAATAACGCTACAGCTGTTAACTGTTAGAGACTGGACTAACTATAGCTACTCGAGCCGGTTTTCTTTTCTATTGTATCGCTAAGGACTTTGTCAAGCAAGGGTATGCTATCTGAAAAAACGTTAAAGCAACCTGGATACCTGTCAGAAATAACGTGTCAACACGTAGCTTATCTGTACCACCACGCATTTAGCTTTCACCCTGTAACACCAGTCCTCCATCTTTCAAGCAAATGATATATTTTATAGCCTTAAGTACACCATTTAAACCTGTTAATATCTGTCAAACATCTACTGAGTGGGTTTGTCATCCATCTACTTAAGCTATAAAAGCAACCTGTCGTATCAATAACCTGTCGTGGAATTTGCATTCCACTACTGTACTACTGTTTACAATGTTCATCGAGATGAACAGTCTAGTAGTCTACGTAGGCTATATGCACGTATGAATGCGTGGTAATATGTAAATACAGTTTTTTATATTTACTCATCTGTACATAATAGTCAAATGTTTCCTGTCCTGTGTTGTTCTTGTTTTATGCCGTAGGCCCTATGTCTATTTATGTGAGAGCAACAAAAAGTCGTAATCAAATTCCTTGTATGTGTTTACACTTAGCAAGGCTACTTGGCCACTCCGGTTTTTGTTCTTTTGGATTTTGCTCTCAATGTACATAGAAATGGACATACGGCGAAAAACAACGACAACAAAGCTGAACAAGGTAACGTTAAACATAGATCTTTGACCACTACAGATATAGCCTAAGAATATAAAAAAATATATAGCTAAATACACATCCATTCACATGTACGTACATACGTAGCTACGTACACACATCTATAAACAGCTCAGGATTGTAAGAAGTTAACGTTAATAGAAAAAATGCAAATGGTGCTTGGAATAAAGCAAGCTTAATTAACACTTGAGCTAGTTATAGCTAATAATGACAAACACAAAATTGACAATTCATTATTCCCCTTGACAAATTATTAAATATTACCCCAACGTGGCCAACATGTTTCCTGTTTTCAATTTTACAATAAAAAATACAACCGGGAGGAAAGAGAAAGACAAGAGATCTAGTAGTGGCCTAACGTTAACGTTAAGTGTGCTTAGCTTACGAAAAACAGATGAGACTCACCAACTAAAGGTTACCAGCGGCGAGCCCTCCTCTCACTGCTTCATATCCGACGAATTCACGGTTGTATAAATGGATACACCCAAAACTAGAATGTGGCAAAATAATACCAAAAAATATAACGTTTTGAACGCCTAGTTCCGTCAGTAACGTTGCTGTTCCGTTGTTCCTTGTCCTCGGCTCGCCAGCTCTTTATTTTAGGTGAGCGGAAACCCTCGCTGTGAGAACTAACCAGCTGCCTCGCTCTCGCGCGGTCTCCATGGCTACTTCGGTTAAAGGGCGGCTCCTAATCGCTCAAACCAACATAAAGCTCGACTTCATAATAAAAGCACATCATTTGGTGGGGAGACAAAGGAAAGTGACAAAAAAGAACAATATACTACAAATCCCAACAATAGAAACTGCAATCGTCTTAACTATATACTAAAAGTTCATGCATTATGGTATATGTGTCATTTTAGATGCATTCACTATTTAAATGTGCCGTAATATTGTGTGATTACCTGCAATATGGATTGTCGGTCTTGGTTTCGCTTTAGTCTGTTTCCTGTTTTATTTTGTAACCTTCCTCTCATCAAGTATCATGTCTTACTTTACTTCCGGCTTTTGTGTTTTCAAGCTTGTTTACCTTCACACCTGTGTTCATGCATTATTGTCACCTATTTCCTCTTACCTGACTTTCTCCAGCTGCACTTCATTCCTTTCAACAGATCAGCTTGTATGTAGGTCATGTTTTTAGTTCAGTCTTTGTTGGATCCTTGGTTTTATTATGTTGAGTTATATCCACTACGTTCCACTTCCGGAATTGCTCCTTTGCTGCCGGAAATTCCGCCAGATTTCGCTCTTTTCGGCGGCTGTCCATTACAAACTTTGGTCTATTTCTGAGGACTATGGGTAACTGCTCCCCTGATCTCTGCAGGGGGGATCCAGACAGCTAGCTAGACTATCTGTCCAATCGGAGTTTTCTGTTGCATGACCAAAACTAATTTTGAACGTAGGGCCTACACGTGTTCCACCAAATTTCCTCCCTAGGCTATTTTACAGTGGAACCGTGGTTCTGTCCATGAACGGGCGCTTAGCACCGCTCATGACGATGCCTTGCTCAAGAGCACCTGTGCAGTGCCCAGGAGGTGAAGTGGCATCTCTCCCGCTACCAATCCACACTCCGTATTTTGGATTACGAAGTATTACCTTGTTATGTTACAATTATAAATTGCTGGCACTTGTCTATGCTAATCGTCTGAATGAGGGATAATTACATACACCATCCCTGCGCTGGCTCTAATTACATCCCCCTCCTGTCTTAGTTTCCCCTCTTTGTCAATGAAAGATTCCCATCCCTTCATCTTCCCAGAGGTTAAGAATCCCTGGCACTGGTCAACCTCATACTGTCTATGTGGCCAACTAATGATTCATTGGATAAAACTCCTGCTTAACACGTTGACATGCCATTAATTCCTGTAGATCCTTTGACAAGAAGACACAGAGGAGAAGACATGAGAGAAACATGAGGCAGCTGAGCCTTGCCATTTTGCTCATTATTATGAAAATATATGCAGCGAGGTGGTCCAACTAATCAGATAATCTATTCCATAGGGAGCACATGTGGTAATTAGTTTCCTATCATTTACTGTTCTTGTGTTACTGTGTTCATGTCGATAACACTAGGGCATACATACTCTAAAAACCATACTGTGTTAGGAGAGCCAAAGTAATTGTTACCCTTGTACAGTAGGCTACAGGCGTCTTTAACCTTTCAAGTAGGCCTAGGATATGCACATTTAAAGCTCTGTGCCAATGCTGACATCTAGTGGCTGCTTCACCTTTCTACATACATGTATGTTCCTGAAGTCGATCATATTTTGGACAAATAATTATTACCTGACGAATTTTGTTATTATTTATTATAAAATGAAATCCGCTCATGTTTGAAATAAGCTACAGTAAATCTCTCGCTGGTACCATTCTACACATTCCATGTTGGGGGCTGCTGTCCTTTTTGTATTGTTTCTCCTTATTTTTAAATAAATAAATAAATACATATATTTTAAATTAATATTTCGACATAAGTTGAGTAGCCGTTCTCATCACTAAACAAAGAAACTTCAGCGGCAGTTGACCCCAAATCCACCCTCCCCCTTCTTTGGAAAAATGGTTGCGCCCAGTTTCCTACTTGGTGCTATGCTTGTTTCCCCCTTATACATCAATGCTTCGTATTTGTAAAGGTATTTTCAGGAATTTTCTGGCTGGTGGGAGATAATATCTGGATAGGTATTTACAGTGTGGTCCAAATTTGTCTACGTATAGCCAGTTTGTTCGAAACAAAGGCGCTAAACTTAAACTAAAAACAATATCAAGCTCATACCTGCAAAGTTACTTTCCTGCTAACGTTAGCTAACTTTGTTAACCTTAGCTAATTGAGCTAGCTAGCTAACTTATATCCACAGTAGTAATCATAGCGTTAGATGTATATCGTATTTTTATATACTATGAAGAGTGATAATATAAAGTTAGCTTTGGTTGATAACGACTCGTCGCTGGTTCTTATTGCAGAACAGTGAGCTGTGTTATCTTGATCTTTCACCCAGTAAGGACATTACCCAGTACCGTACAAATGCACTTTTCTCTATCAACTAAAGACACTCTTAGCATTTCTCAGTTAACGTTAGTTGGTTAGCCACAGAGACAACCCCATCGCGTCGTCAATGACAAATGTTTATCAAGGCCTAATGTCTTTTTCATATACTTAACAGATAGAACATGTGACTCTTTCCTGGGGTTATAATTACCTATGTTGGTGAAAGGAAAGTGTCTTCATGCAGCTTATGTTTGACCTTGTAAATAAATAATTATTTTTACCTACTCCAAAATATCAGGGCCTTCTTCTATTGTATGCAGAATATATTATGTAATGTATCTGGTTAAGTTTGGAGATTGCACTGTAAACACAATATAGAAAACTAATACAGAGAAGTACAGTCACTACACCAAACAGTTGGATCAGTGTTTATTAATATTTATACTTATTTTGCGCCCAGATTCAAAGCACTCCTGAGTAAAAAGTGCCACACAGCTCTTCCTCAGTAACACAATGTCGGTACTGCTTGGTGAATATTTTTAAAGAGCCCCTATTATCCTTTTTTGTGTTTCCCGTCATTAAGTGTGTTATTTAGTTTTGTTGTGTATGTAATATATGTATGAAGTACAAAAAAAGTTGTCACTCCAAATGGAGCTTTCTCTCCCACAGAAAAAGCACTTCTCTTCAACTGCCTGAAACGCATCGGCTGCATTCCTGCCTTAAATTCCCCAATCAGTGACGTAGACAATTAAAAAAGCCCGTTGAGTGGCACGCCCTCTCTCTAAGGAAGAGAATATAGAAGGCCCAGGAAGCAGGCAGGTCGGCATTGAACAATTAGTTTGGATTAAATTGATCATGTCCCAGTGGAGGCGTTGTGTGCTTGGGTGCGCAAGCGTAACACAATTGTTTGGGCTTCCAAAAGAAGAATCAGTGGCTTAAATTTATTCATGGAACTCACCCTGATCAATACAACCAACATTTTTTTGTGTTTTCAGCATTTTACCAAGGATAGTTTCATGAACTGGGCACAGTTCAACTCAGGGTTTTCCAAGCGTTTGTTGCTGAAAGACGGGTCCGTTCCCACTTTGTTCGACCGCCCTGGAGCTTTTGTATCACAACTTGTAAGTATGCTTTGTTATTTGTAGATTTGTTTAGTTTAACAACAAAGAACGTAGCTACTCTACTGTGTAAGTGTGGATGGTTGTGACTAAGCTAGTTGGTTACACAGTGCTCACTCAGTTGTAGTCCTCGGCTAAGTTGCTAACGTTAGCTTGTGCTTTTGCGTTCAAATGGGGTTCCTTATCAGTTGTTGGACCAGTTTTATATAACATTGTGAAATGGATAGGTGGATTTATAATTAACGTTTACTTGTACTGAAAATGGTGGCGGTATATACAGTTTGTCTTACAATCTCTAGATCTTTTGTTCAAGTGTGGATGTGGTTTTGTGATTTATATTAGTATAATACAAGGATATTGCGTTGATGCAGTACACATGTTTACAGCCGTAACATACGTGTTGTGCTGTTTTTTTTCGATACTGTTCAGCTTTCGAGATGTTGGCTGGCTCCTCAATTACTTAATTTGACTCTGTTTACATCACAGCAGGACACTGGTACCACACAAACTAGATTTCAGGCAGTAGGATGCCAGATTGACCATCCACAAACCAATCTCAGTGGGCACACAGTCGGTGGCTTCTAAAAAGATGTTTTTGGTCGGAACACAGTTATCCAGGGGCACGCTGAGAGAGCATCACATGAGAAGGTATATAAAACGGAGGAAT
The DNA here is from genome assembly GCA_026937815.1 of Etheostoma perlongum. Lineage (NCBI taxonomy): Eukaryota > Metazoa > Chordata > Actinopteri > Perciformes > Percidae > Etheostoma > Etheostoma perlongum. The sequence continues at coordinate 6,791,892 of CM049388.1, read as the reverse complement.
CAAATGTGTTTTTGCATTTGAGATACATTATTAAGTTATGTGGACTTCAGGAATCAAAATGCACCTTAATTAATAAAAACTCTAGGATATACAGTATATTCAACCACACATTATTATAAATATGTGTGTGTGTGTGTGTGTGTGTGTGTGTGTGTGTTTGTTTGTTTTACTTTATAGGCACCCAGGCAACAGTGTCTTGTGTCAGTGTTGGGACTAAAACCACCTCCCGCTGTGACTTCCCACTGTCTACACCAATTAAGGGCCAGTTAGTCAGACCAAGAAAGAGACCTCGTCTTGAGTTGGAGGAGGAAAAAGAAGCAGACACTTCAGCGGAGCCTGTGGAGCTGTTAGACTCAACATGTAACCAGGGCAACTTTGTTCTTACGAAGGATACTGACACGTCGTAAGTTTCATATTTTAGCTGTATTTTAGAACGAGTTGAAAGCGAAGTAAAACATTTCTGAAAACTAAAGCAAGTATGTGGTAATGCATTTTTTTTGTTTTTTAGGTTTGTGTCAAGAACCACATATGCTGATGATAAATATATCGTCTTTGAAAGCTTCCTCAGAGAGCTATTTGACAACTGTCCAGTGTGCAATACTAGGTGTGATGTCCGGCGGAGGTGTTTGAGGACCCAGTGCCATTTGCTGAAGAAATGCATAAAATCTCCATCCCCAATGATCTGGTATTCCAATATGAGAGACTTTTACAGGAGGAAGTGGCTACCCAACATGTCTCCCCATTCAGTCAAGTGGCAGGCGGATGCCGGCGAATCGACCAGCCGGATCAGGAAACTCCTGGCTTATCCGGAGTACAGGACTGGAATACAATCCTGACTTGATCCTAAATAGCCCCGGCCCCAGCACGAGAGGCAAGATGACGGCAATCCCTGATAGATGGTAGAGGACTGGACACAGATACAATTTGTCTGCTGTGTATATAGATTAGATTTCTAGGTTTCATTTAGAAAGTTCCCTTTATTTTTTACATTTTTATATAAATAAAGTTTCTTGGTGAAAATATTTATTTTCTTCATTATTTATTTTGGTCCTGTGGTCTAATGACACCTTGGTTGTATGTCATATATAATGAAAACTACATTTTCTGTCATTAATATGACGCTGAAAAGGAGAATAATAGGGGCTCTTTAATGAATGAATATTATGACATTTGACAGTGCTGAGTCACAGAGGTGATTGTTTGTGTGCAAGACATTCATTTAATTCTTGATTTCCTTAACAGATGCAGTGACAACATAGCTGTCCCTACAAACAAAGTAAAGCGGAAGGACATTTAAGCCATTACAGTGAGTCACTGTTTCTCTCCCATCTTGAAGAGCTGAAATGGCTTACTCACAGATCCGCCTGAAAATTCTCCCCAGTGTTCGGTGTCTCTTCGATAAAATGGTGCAGGTGAAAGTAGAGGGACTCGCTCCTCACAAACAAGTTCAACTGAGGTCCAAACTAGTTGATGACAGAGGGGTGATTTTCAAGGCTTCTGCTCTGTACAAAGCAGATGAAACCGGCCAGGTGGATGTCTACCGTGCACCCTCTCTGGGAGGAAGTTACACCGGAGTGGAGCCCATGGGTTTGTTTTGGGCCCTGGCACCGGAAACGCCACATAGTAAACTTCTAAAGAAAAATGTGCTCAACCCAACACTGGTGGAGATAGAAGCACTGAGTGGAGAGACTGGTGAGGTGTTGGCCTCTGAAACCAACGAGAGACAATACTTGACAGAGGGGATGAAGAGAATACCTGTGCAAGTGGGAAGAATACGAGGAGTCCTCTTCGTACCACCAGGTTAGTTGTTCTCTTGATGATACCTGACACGTCGGAGAGATGTCAGTGTTCTACTTAACTTTCCCTTTTTTGTTTTCTTGTTCCCTTCAGGAAAGGGACCATTCCCAGGAATTGTGGATTTGTACACATTTGGTGGACGTCTTACTGAGCCCAGAGCCAGCCTCTTGGCAAATAAAGGTTTTGTTGTTCTGGCACTGGCCTATACAGACTACCAGGATTTACCAAAAAAACCTAAAAAGTTGGAATTAGAGTACTTCGAAGAGGCTGTATCTTATCTAAGGGCACAGCCAGAGGTTAGTATTGAAGAACAAAACAGTATAGATAATCACATATATTATAACGTATAACAATCTCCATCTTTCTGTGTGAGGTTTAATTTTTGTTTTTATTGTGAAAAATGTGTCCAATGAATTAATTACACAGTGAGAATGTATTAGATATATATAGGCCAATATTTACTGTCAATGTTGCCCTCTACAGGCTTCTGATGGCACAACTCTATGGCTGTGACAGACCTTTTCGAGGTCTTTTGCAAATTATGCATAATTAAGACAATTCTAGGAAACTGATCTGAACTATTTTTATTACTTATGCTCTAGCCCCAGCTTCCCATAATGTGTACCTAAATATATTATAAACTGAATATTTTTAGGTTTTGTTTGATGTGTTTGTTAGACAAATCAAGAAAGTTGAGGGATTTAGGGATTTTTGAAATTCTTTAGTAGTTTTAGCCCTTTGTTTTCTGATGAAACAAGGTAATGGAAATCATTGTTCGTTGCAACTCTTGTTCGTTTAGGCTCTGGTTTCGGATAGATTTGAGGCATGGTTGTTTTTTATTGATCTTGTAAAATCTGGCATTTTAGCAGGGGTACAATATTCTAAACATGATTAATAACACCATACCTCTCTGTGCAGGTTAAAGGTCCGGGGGATTGGCATCATAGCAATCTCTCACAGTGGGGGTTTGGCTTTGTCGATGTCATCTTTCCTCTCTGGGATCTCAGCGACCGTCTGTATTAATGGCTGCAATGCAAATACTGTGATTCCTTTACACTACAAAGACATTGTTATACCTCCACTTCCCCCTGTCATTAAGAATATTAAAATCACAGAGTCTGGGCTTGTAGATATACGAGATGCCTTACCTGACCCCTCCTTGGAAAAAAACAGGGCTTCATTGATTCCGATTGAACGAGCCAGCTGCCAGTTCCTGTTTGCCGTGTCTGAAGATGACCGCAACTGGAATAGTGTTTTTTTTTGCCAAGCAGGCTGCTGCAACGCTAAGAAATCATGGCAAAGAGTCTTTTCAGGTAGTAACGTACCCTAAAGCTGGACACTTTTTGGAAGTCCCTCACATGCCTTTTTGTTCGTCTGGGTTTCATGGAGCAGTAGGGAGTGATGTGGTGTTTGGTGGGGAGCCAAAAGCCCATTCTGAGGCTCAGCTCCACCTGTGGGGAAAAGTCCAGGAGTTCTTCAAGAGCCACTTGGACAACTAGTACTTGTTGGCAAGCAACGCTGCATCAAGTGTGTCCAGCGTCCCAGAATGGCTGTCATTAGCAATGCTTAATCGTGCCATTAGATTCTAATGAATGACATTTTCAAAGGGGTATTAAATGATATTAGTGTTATGTTGAAGCTTTGGACTTTTTTGTAAATGTAAAAATACTGTGATATCCCTGCTACCTTAAAATAAAATAAACAATTTAGATGATTGTAAGCAATAAGTAAACATGTTCTATATGAATTAGTCTTACACTAAGCCAATCAGCACTTGCATCATCTTGTTTCGATCTGTAGTAATTCCTCCTATTACACTAATCAGTGTTATTGTTATACACTTTGCAGTGATGTTCATTTCAATCAGGAGACACTTTGTTGCAGATATGCAAAGATTTATTGTACATAAGCATAATATGAAATGTACAGTCTTTGGGGATTTGATTCCGTTGTTGAAAATATTTTAAAAGGGTAGAGAAGCCAGACATATAGCTCCATTAGTCTCCTACAATAAACTCAAGTAATGTGAATTATTGTTTGGAAAAACGTTGGCATCTAGTGGCAGCTCAGCCTTCCTACATTACGTTTTGATGCTTCTTACACATAATGTGAAATATGTTTTGTCACATACAATATAATGTGGAGCAAATTATGAAACAAAAACATACATTATAAATGAACACTAATCCCAATGTTGTGGTTTTATTCTAATGTTAAAGTTCAAACCCTTGTTATTTTATATGAAAGGCTGTTGTCTGTTCCAAAGGGAAGTGGATTTGCTTTGATGGAGAATTTTTTTCTTTTTTGGATTTTATTTCCAATGTAACCTGAATCAAAGAAGAGAGTCTGATTCTTTGGAGACAAAGACACTGGCCGCTGTCTCAGCACATCTACCTTTACGAACACAGTCTTTACAGAAACTGGTACGGACATGCATGACTACGATGGAGGAAAAGACCTAATTTGTTGTAGTAATGTCAGACGTGTACTGTGCTGATTCCACAATTATGAAGCAATTGGAATAAAGGGAATGTATTAGCACTAAAATAAGAATTAGCAAAACAATGAGTCAAGAGTTTTGATCCTCTGCTTAATATTTTCAAAGATAGAAGTCACTAATTCTAGTCCTGCTATGAATAGCCATTTTCATGCATTGATCTTTAGCTGTTTCTCCACATTGGGTCCATATGGGCATCTCCTTGCGGGTCCACCTTCTTGTTTTACTGTTAAAAACAAAAATAAATCATGACATGCCGTTTTGTTTTACTGAGGAATGTCCTCACAAATGTTGGTATTCAGCAAACCAAGGAGGAATGTAACAAGTGCCTGTGAAAGAACAGCCTGAGCAAGACAACAGCACAGTTGTTGAGGTTAAACCTAATGTAGGCCTAATGTCTAACCCTTTTGGGGTGGACAAACAGATGTGCCTCATTATTATAAAATGTAACCCAGTGTACATTGTTTAACTGGCTCTCTGGATAACTTATATTTACTTAAAGGTTAACTGATTTGTGTCTGTTTTGATGATAGGGCGTTTGTCCATCTTTATGTACCAACAGCATTACTGATCAGTGTGTAATTCGGCCACACTCTCCTTCGCTTGCCATTCATACGATTCAGTGGAGTTTCTTGATGCTATGAGAAGAGGAGGGGCTCTTTCTCTCCAGTCTTGCACCTCTCGCTGTGAGAGATTCAGCAGCAAGGCTCCCCATCAGTCTACTAATTAACAGGCTCTCACAGTGCGATTGCCAGCGGCTTCCGGAGCATCAGCCTGACTGTCACACTATTTGTTTTCATACTCTATGCTGAGAGGTGATTATATTTTGTCCTCGGTGCTGAAAGCTTCTTTTAACCGGAACGTACACTTCGCAAACCGGTGTGGTTTTAGGTGCACTGGGTGTCAGAGATATAGCACCCAACCTCACTGCGCACGGATTTCATTGACTGATTTCTGCCATGCATCCGCATTGGAGGATTATGGATCATACAGCCTATAGGCTTGTTATTTCCTTGTGGTTTGATGTATGATCATTGCACCATGTTTTTTTCTGATTCATCAGACATTTAAAAACATATTACTCCTGGCAGCTGCACGCATTAGCTGTGTCCGATCACATCTTCACTGATATCTCTGCATGCATGCAAGCTGTGTTTTGTAGATTTTTCTTCTCCTTTTTGCAAGGCATCACCATCACCCCCACGGAAATGCCTCTCCAATGCTGGCTGCTGACTTCCCGCCAGCCGTCTTAAAGCCCGTCAGGATCGCCGGGTGAACCGACATGGATAAAGGGAGCCGGGCTGCGACGGTCGGGGACGGTGCAGCCAATTTCACAGCAGCCCACCTCTGGCTGGATCTTCTTAATGCTTCGAGCACGCCGACGCGGTGGGACAGCAGTCCACCTGCCGAGGGGACCGGGCTGGATCAGCAGCAGCGCCTCATCCGAGAGCAAGCCTACCGGGACTTCACCACCACCATCCAGGTTTTCATCCTCATAGGTTCGCTACTCGGTGAGTCGCCCCATACAAATATAGGCCATGTAATGTTCCTGCAGACACACACACACACACACACTTTAATTACTCAAAGCATTCACTAGCTTCATTTTTTCTATAAACCTCAACAGTTTGATTCCTAAATCTGGGTCAAGGGAACCTTATGGCAACACCCTTTATGAAAAATGAAGTTGCAACACCAAGCAAGTCTTCCAAAAACGTATCCCAATCATCAATGCCTAAAAGACTTAAATATGAAGCAGCAGTATTCTGTAAATGTGAAAAGATGGTTATAATAAAGCTAGAATCAGATTCTAGGCTATTCATTCAGTCATCTTTTTCTTCTTAATAGCCTAATGCATGTATATTTTTTCAATCTAAAACACATAGTATACATACATGACTACATTACATGACCAAAAAAATGGAACAGCAAACAATTTTCCCATTCAAACCATTGGTTGGTGCATACTGCAAATATGTCATATTCTACCCATAGTTTTTAACCAACATGCCTAATCTCCGTACTCCTCCTCACAGGTCATCATCCCTCCCAATGTTCATGCTCTCATTCTTTATTTCACCTGACTTTTCCCTTGACAGGTGGTAACTCCCTTTGATAGTGCTTACTACATGGTTCAGGCTGTATCTGGTCACACTCACTGTGCACAGCCTCCACATTTATGTTATAATGAACTCCAATACCTACAGTTTCTGTCAGCAGTCTAGTTCTTAGCTATCCATATGGATGCACTGTGAAGTACAATACCATATGACTGGTGAATGCTATTCAATACTATGAATAATGTTGTGTGACGTGTCTGTTTTGCATGTTAGTTTGCTGCTAACTTGAATATTGGATGTTAAGCGTTACATTATTACAGTATGTAAATAGTATGTAAGTATGTAAAATATGTTTGGTTTCTTCTGTATGAACAGTTTTGATCTAAATCTTAGAAAAAAAAGCAAAATACGTGTATTTCCCCCCCAAAAAATGTAAGCTACCATTCCTATTAATCAGCACACAGTTATCCTTTTTTCCCCAATAAAGCACAGACGTTTGATTGTAAAACGGGTTATTGTGCCACAGTGTGCACGGCAGCAGCTAATATTTGCCAGTAACATATGTTCCCCTCCCTCTCTACCAAGCTGATGTGTGGGGAGCGTCTGGCGGCCGCCCTGCATCACCCAGGTGGGTGCTACACATTGGTGATGGTAGAGAGTAGTCCCCCCCGAGGCGCTTTGAGTGTCTATAATAAAGCGCTACATAAATGTAATGAATTCTTCTTCTTCTTATTATTATTACTGAATAATAAGATTATTAATTAATCATGTCTGTGAGAAATGACAGTATGTGGATTCTATTTCCTCTGTTGGTTACAGTATTAAAAAAAGTCACTCATTAACTAAAGTAATTATAACAGCACAGGGATGTAACTAAGGACGTGCTAAGTGTGTTAATGACACACTTTGTTTCACACTTTGAATTTGATCAACTAAGGCTGCTATGTTTAGACACCTGGATTAGTTGCTTCACTGATAACAGCAGTTTATTAACACCAATCCAGCAATGACACAACTTACCTTCACGTGTGTAAAGTAGACAGTGTATAAAGTAGACAAACAAAGCATTTTCGAAGTATTTTGAGTTTTTCATGTGTAGTTGGACAGCTATTTGTTAAGTGGAACAAACAATTATTTTAAGTGTGTGCTATTTCTCCCCATTGGCTGCTGTGAGTATGATTGTCAAGTGTTCCACAAGTGCTACGCGAGTATTTTAGGCACAAAAGGACAACGTGACTTTACAGACAATGCAAGCTCTTATTATAAAAGAGTAGAGAACCCAATGTTGTCTACCTGACGGCACTTACAAGGACAGACTTTATGACTTACAGTTATGTGATGATGCAAAACTGCTTTGCAAATAAGTAATTATTTTTCATAGATATTCTCAAAAAACACTTCAATTCTTATTTATGTAGTTTGTCTAGACTTAAGTAGCATAATGAACACCTTAATGCTTAAATAGGATATAAGGAAATTACTTGTTAATTAGTATTTGAAAAAAAATGAGCATGCTCCCTCTTTAGTCCTCATTTAAGTGGGAAAATGTTTTAATTACAGCCAAAAGATTCTCTGGGAGACCCCTGTGTGGATGCAAAACATGACTGGTCTTTGTGACATAGTCATTTGTACCTGTTTTAAAAGGGGATTGGCAAACAATGTTGACAATATGAGTTGTTTTGTAAAATATCACTAGATATACACTAGAATCCGTGCATGTAGGAATCTGAATATATATTTTTGCTGTAAACATCCTGTTTTATGTAATGATGCATTTTAAACAATGAGGATTTGTGCTAATTTTATAATCCCATGTGAGTCAGCTTCACAGAATATGGAGGTTCAGTATTAATTTGCATTAATTAATTAGGGTTTCCCGGAAATACTACTCCTCTTTGCTGCTCTAAAATTCTGCCCAGTTTGAAACTAGCAGTAAAGCACACCCTTTTCTCCTAAAACAGCTTCTTCAAGCTCCATCTAAAACCTCTCAGGCCAAATTTCCACAGCCGAATCCACCATAGTTGATTTTTTATATCTAACCTTGCTTTCATAGCTTTTATTTGTATCTTTGTAAGCTGTAGTAACCTGATCTTTTCCTTGCAATTGATGGTAAGTGCTTTTTTCTGACTGTGTCCTGAACATTTACAGACATCAGAAACAAATAACCTGAGGAAAAAATGGCAGTTGTCCTCACCAGAGAACATCTTGCTCTGTCTCTGACAATCAGAGCACAGCTAACATTGTGGGTCTAATTACATTTGGAGAGGCTCATATCACACGCAGCCCTGTGTGACCCGACATCCGCCAGGGCTTCGCAGGGAGTATAAAGTTCACCTTTTTAAACCTAATTAACAATCATTACTCTCTCATCGCTCCAAATTATGAAGGTATCTTAACAGAAATGCCAGTTGCTCCTTGCTTGAACCTGATCGTGTGCTGTCTCACTCGGTTTAGGTTCAACTGATTTCTTCACCCTGCAGAGAGCTCTTACATTTCTGTCTGCATTAGTGTACGTATAGTTAAGGATAACAATCATGTTGATTACTTGTGTGGAAAAAATTCAGCACAAAATCAAATAATTCTTACAATTGTTCTTGTTGTTACAAATCACAAAACCACAGTTTAAGACAATAATCCTTATTGGTATTTTTAAAACATATGAATGTAGATAGATAGATAGATAGATAGATAGATAGATAGATAGATAGATAGATAGATAGATAGATAGATAGATAGATAGATAGATAGATAGATAGATAGATAGATAGATAGATAGATAGATAGATAGATAGATAGATAGATAGATAGATAGATAGATAGATAGATAGATAGATAGATAGATAGGATTTGGTGAAGCAGATTGGAAGGCTTTTTCATGAAGAGATAGCCAAAAGACCTCTGGGCCATCAAGTCTTGGACATCATCTTGGAGGAGGACAAAAGAAAATGTCTTGGATTACGTGCCATCTACCAGGTTACTAAAACTCTGTCCAATGAAAAGGACACCTTTGAGTTTATGTGGCTTATTAAAAGGCATGTGACTAAGTAAAAAAAAACTGAGCTAGAAACTCAAAGATGCAACAAATTACATTTTTCTAAAAAGGAAGTCAGAGGACAAACTCTGTTTTTGATGCTATTTTAAGTCTCTGCTTCCGTCCTCTCCACAGGAAATGCCACTGTGTTGTGGTGCACCTGCTGCACGAATGTATTTAAGTCTGTGACCAACCGATTCATCAAGAACCTGGCGTGCTCGGGTATCTGCGCCGGTCTAGTGTGCGTTCCCTTCGACATGGCGCTTGGAGCCAGCCCTCGCTGCTGTTGGTGGCTTCACACTCTGCTGCTCTGCAAGGCCATCAAGTTCCTCCATAAGCTGTTCTGCTCGGTCACTGTGCTCAGTTTCAGTGCCATCGCACTCGACAGGTCAGTTCAGAAAACATAAAATACTTACGAATTTACACGCATAGTTCAAGTAGACCAAGTTAATACAGTCATAGATGATTGTGGCTTACATTTAATATTAAAATCCACATCTTACAACACAAGTAAAAAGAGCAATCTGCCCATGAGTAGAACAAGAGTGATGTTTTTTTTTTTTTGCTCAGTTACGCTTTGCAGCCAGTACCTGCTGGGTACCTCCCACTCACTTTTAAGAGAAGTGGATGGTTCAAATCAATTCTCTGATCAATACAGTACTTGGCTGAGTCAGTTGGAGCTATTTTCTTTCTGACATGGAAGTACAAACATCCACATTGCACAAGTAGAGCCACTCTGGAAGATTTTTTAGTTGTAGGAGAGAAAGTCTTTTTTAATGTCCATCTACACCCTATGGTGTGGACGAGACAGGTGGGGGGCGGTGATCGATGGAGCATGTGTATGCCATGCTGAGCAGACGTGTCCCAGTCCTCCCTGCAGTGCTCCCTGAGATGGCAATTGCAGCCCACACACAGTATTGTCTTACACTAATGCGGATGATCATGCCCTTACTGATCTGGAAGCTCAACTATAGATTTCTCAGTCACATTACACTTTTCTTAAACAGTATTTTAGTATCACTACCAATAATTAAATTAGATATTCTACTGGAAGTGTTGCTACTTCTATTGCCCCCACTACCATAGCTGTATGTTTAGATAATAAGACTCTAACCTCTCTTACAGTAAATCTCATGAGTATTTAAAACCCACCATAAATTATTAGTTATGTACAATTAAATGTTCTGTTATTGTTTTTTTTACATAGAAAATTCTCTAAACGTGTAAAGCCTTTTCTACACCGCCAGTTATCTGATAGGCTACCTAACCCTGGTTTTATTTGTTTCTTGCCTTGTCATTAAAAAAACTAATTTGTCTTATAAAACAAATAAAAAAAGATTGGCTTACTGGAGATACAATGTTTGGTATAAAGCCGTGAGCAGCGTCTCTCGCGCGCCAAATGTCAGGCTTTCTCTTTCCCCTTCGCTATCTGTTTTTGCAAGGGCACCATCTCTGCATCTGGGGCTTGACAGTTGTGAGCGGTTTAAAGAAATACAAATAACCATTAGCATTTTTCCCTTTTACCAGAATGTTAAGTTGACTTGTGCAGCCAGACCTCTACAGTGCTGTGTCAGCGCTGGAGTAGGCCTATGGTGCGATACTACTTCCTGTGTGATTCTAACCACCAAATTCAAAGACATATTGGCTAGCTGGTTAACAACTGTAGCAACATGCTAACCGCTAACACACTAGCTAGCTGGAAATGTGCTAGCACTAGTCAGTCACAATATGCTGCCTTAGTATTGGCCTATTTGTCAATAAAGAGTTATTTAAGGTGAAGAAAAGCTCTCCAAGCTTTCTAACTGTTCGTTATCAAGCTAGTTGAGTCTGTAATGGGACAATACTTCCACACATCGACTCCTGTCTCATAAAACCAAACCATTTTTCTTTTGTGGAACAGTCTGGAACAGTCTGTCTGACAGAGGACGTTAAATAATATATTTATATAGCATAATATATATATGGATGTAGGACATTTTCATTTTCCGTAGTTAGAAATAAACTTACTTACCAAAAAATAAAACACTTTGTCTGGCACTCATTTTTTAACAGATACAGTATGTCAGCTGTGGCAGCAGTGAGACCTCTGACCCAGACAGACTACACAAACCTAGCGGTATCCGTTTGCCAAAAAAAATAAATACTGCTACCATAAATTACATCCCAGCTGTTTGCAAATTCAAAGCACAGAAGCCCCCTCATTCTGGATATTTGATTCACACCACCACCATTCATTCATTTAATCCTGTAGTTTACTCACACCGTATGAGACTTGTATTATGTATTATGTAGAAACGTCCATGCAAAACATGAATATTTGATGACCGCAGTATATATACAGTACAGGCTACCACACTATTAAGCCTCATTCGCCATAATATAAAAACCATGCAGGACTTTATCACCACATTTAAGTGTTTCATTTATTTTTTTATGGCGATTGCAGTCAGATCGTGTATTGTTGCAGCCTTGCCTCAGCCTTGGTTTCACTGAAGCTCATTTTGCCTCCATAGCAACTCAATCAGAATGTTATATCAAACCGATGAATTATTTATTCTCAAGGAGGGCAATCGAGGATGTGTATACAGTGGGGCTGAGACTGCAGCAGTTAATGGCATGTGCACACACACACACACACACACACACACACACACACACACACACACTCATACACTAGCATGTAATGATGAAGAGACAAATAAGCAAGTCCTTCACACAATTTGTTTTGCCTATTATTAAGGGACAACAACAGGATGACAGACAATCTATATCATATTATCTTTAAGATGGATATGAGGAGATCTAGTTATGTGTCTGTGGGTGTGCGTTAAACACACTCGCATGATTTCAACTTCTACATAAGGTAATTACTCCACAGACAGAACATCCTTTCATCCCATTCCAATAAAATGATGTTAAATATGCACAATTTTGCCTTTGCCTTTATTTTATAAACGGCTTACAGGATTTTATGTTGCACTCATTTTTGAGGTTATAGCATTATTTCAGAAGTGCACTTCCATCAACAAAGACAATATTATTAAAGATACCTTTGTTTTTTATAATTTATGCTATTATTAGCACATAAATAAATTTGCTTCATTTCAATAAAAATGCCTCTGATTTTTGTTTTCTCAATTCATATTTGTTCATTTTCCCCCTAAAGTCTCCTGTTTAAAGTATTTTACAGAAGCATTATGTTCACGCTTTATAGAAAAAATAATAAAATAAAATAAAGATAATATTAGCAATCAATCTTGCAGCAATTTGGCGTCTACAGATTAGACTAAAAACAACTGCACCTTTTTCCTTTTTGTCAGTATTTTTGCTTATATAATAGGTGCACACATTTTATTTTTCTACTCTTTTTTCAGTACAACCACTTGAAGCTCTACTGCACACCCACTAAAAATAGTGGACATGTGTTTTCAGAGCAGGATACTTTAGCTTCTGTTATGGATGTGAGCATTTCGGTGCATTTACTTTTAATTTCCACTTGTCTTTCCATGTAAATCATCTGATGAGAGATTTCTTTTGAGTTGTGTCAGCATGACTGCATTCAGGAAACTCTCTAGTCAGACAATAGGTGTTTTTAACAGCAGACATTTTGACTTGTCATACAGAGAAAAGCACAGGTGTTACTAAACACATAAATGGTGGCTGAGGTCTACACAAGTGTTCCAGGAAGCCATACAGTGAGTCCGCATGTACAATACGAGGACTCTAATGGTGTTTTTCCACTGCATGGTATCGACTCGACTCGTCTTTTTTGGATTTCCATTACGAAAAAAAGTCCCTGGTACCTGCTAACAGGTACTTTTTTTAGTACTACTTTAGTCGAGGTTCCAAGCGAGCTGAGGCGCTACCAAAAGATGACGTGAAAACCTGCAGACTACTGATTGGTTGGAGTAAATCGGCACTATTCACTGCATCATCATTGCTAGTGACAGACAGGGAGTGTCCTGAACAAACCCGGCGTGTTAGTTTAGTTAGTTAGTTAATAGTTTAGCCAACGTTTTTCTGCTGCCTCCAGCTTTTGAAACTAATTTGTCTTCTGGCGGTGGCAACAGCCACATGCCGAGGAATCAAAAACACAACACCTTTGACGTTCTGTGTGTGTTGCGTTAGGTCATGGCAGTTTCCTGCTATGACGACCATCCACGGCTCGCCTCACGCATGAGGCGGTACTAATCTGAAAAAGGAAGACGGGCACCGCAGTCGAGCCGAGTCGAGGCGATTCGAGCAGGTACCATTAATGGAAAAACGCCATAAATGGCAGCTAAATGGAATTGAGCCATCATTCATTTTAGTATACACCTGGACTTTTTATGACTGTGACGTGTCAAAATATACAGTGTGTCACAGAAAAAAGGCCCATATGTAAGTCTTTATGTTGAAATAATTTGTGTTTCTAGATACTACTCTGTGCTGTACCCGTTAGAGAGGAAGATCTCAGATGCAAGATCCCGAGATCTGGTCATCTATATCTGGGTCCACGCAACCGTGGTGAGCCTTCCTGTGTTTGCTGTGACCAATGTGACGGATGTGTATGTTAGCTCGTCCTGCTCCGATGACCATGCCCGCTCCCTGGGCCACATGGTGTACGTGTTGATCTACAACGTCACCACGGTGATCCTCCCACTCGCTCTGGTCTTTCTCTTAATGCTGCTGATCCGCAGAGCACTCAGTACCAGCCAGAAGAAGAAGGTGATAATCGCGGCACTGCGGACTCCCCAGAACAGTATCTCCATCCCGTATGTGTCCCAGAGAGAGGCTGAGCTACACGCCACTCTGCTGGCTGTGGTGCTGGCTTTCTCAGCCTGCAGCACCCCCTATGGGGCCTTGGTAGTTTATCGCACCGTTTTGGCAGACACTAAAGAGCTACCTATCTCACTGTATCTGATAGCCCTATGTCTACCCAAGGTGTCCCTGCTCACCAACCCACTCTTGTTTCTGACTGTTAACCGCTCAGCACGTCAAAGCTGGCTGGACTTACTGTCCAGGATTCACAGACGTTACAGCCGCCGTAACATGGTCAGCACCGGGGGTCTGGCCTCTTTGGGAGGAGAGGGCGTGATCGGAGAGCCTGTGGGACTAGAGACAGCCGGTCGATCTGGGAGCCAGCTCCTGGAGATGTTTAACATTGGCCAGCAGCAGATCTTCAGGCCCTCTGAAGAAGAAGGGGAAGAAGAGGATGCAGAGAATGCAGAGAATGAGATCCCTTCTCAAGGATCAGGAGGTTGCTCTGGGTCTAAAGAGGACCACAAGGGTGGCTCAAGACTTGGGAGCTTCAGAGGTGAAGTGATCACCAAAAAAGAACTTCTGCAGGGGACAGGGGGAGGGCTAATCATCACCAAGGATGGCCCTTCTTCAATCATAGCACCCCGGGCCTCTCCGGTCCACACATGTGCTTACGCCTCTTCATCTCAGGTGGCACCAGCTACACCTAGTGAAGCTGAGGACTCCACACAGTTTGGTTTTGGACCCTTTGAACTGCCACCTCAGTGGTTACCAGAGACCAGGAACAGCAAAAAGAGGCTGCTGCCTCCGCTGGGTAACACACCCGAGGAGCTGATCCAGACTAAACTGCCCAGGCCGCGGCCTGAACGGAGAATCAGCAGGAACAACAAGGTCAGCACCATCCCAACTGTGGACCAATGAACTATTCCTGCTGGCCTCTGATCTGCAACACTGGCCACAACTCATTACCGGGTAGGCCTCTTGGGTCAAGCATGCCTTGGCAATATATTAATTAGTCAAGCTGCTTGGTGAGATGCTTGGTTTGGTTCATTTAATCCTTTTTTTTTTCAAATTTTCTCATACGCAATAGTAGGCTTTGTAGAAGTCCAGCTTGATGCCTAAGGCACCGCAGTTTTCTCATTGGACGAGGCTAAATTTCATATAAAAATATTTACAATGCTGTGAGAAATGTTTCCAACTTTACCTTTTCTTTATTAGGGACTACAATGGCTGCATGATAATTGAGAAGGCAGATGGCTTTTTGAGTGTCTTTGTTTTGATTAGAGCTGGCATCATTGGTTAAATGAACACAATGTAAAAATCCAATTATTCTGAAAGATGCACTGATACTGAATGCTATATTTCCATAGCAACTAATCAAGGGAGGATATTGAACTTCCTAACAAAAGATTTTGTAAAATGGTTACTGTGATTGCACTCTGTTAATAAACACATCCCTGTTTCAGTCCTTTGACTTAACCCTTTGTTGGACTGTTTTTTTGTAGTCATGTTTTAAGTCAAGTTTTGGCGTTAACTCGCTCTTTGCTGACCTTTTTTTTCTCAAGTCTTACTTTTTGAATATTCACATTTTTCTAATGTGGTAGATGTTATTTGTACTGTAATATACAGTAAGTGGATTTGCTAAAGATTCAAAATGTACTGTATGCAAATACTTGTAATAAAAATGTGAATATTTCAGAGTTTAACTCTGTGTTTAGACTTGTTTTCTAGAACACAATGTGCATCAAATATACAGAAAAAAATAAGGACAATAACCAGTATGTTTTGATAAGAATGAGAAATAATTAAAATCTAGGTCAGGCATCGTTTAGTCCTCTTCGATCAATTTCATTGATTTCTCCCAGGTTTCCTGACAATCAATTGCTCAATGAAATGTAAAACCAAGCAAATAACAACTACAAGCGCAAATGTTCATATCAGAAGCTCTGTAAAGTGGTTTCAACTTTCAATTTCTCTGACTCTGATACTTTCGGCTCTGTCTCCTTTGTGATGCATAATTCAATAGTAGCAGCTTCAACCTAAAGCTTTGGTAACTGAGCTTTGGTAGATGAGGTAAACAGAGTTGGGCTGCACTTCAAATATTTGTCAAGCCGTAACTTCCTTCAGGGGCTACCTCCAATCCCCTGCTATGTCCACAAAGAACCTGAATCTATGCTGCATCCTACCCATGCTGTTATCAAGCAAAATTGTGCAGTCACGCCTGATTAGAGACAGTATCCATTGCTACTACTAACAAGCGAGAAAGAGATGAATAATACATTTCATATTATAAGTCTGCTTTGTTAATGACTGTATTAAGACTCTTATTGCAGAATGCAGTAGCTGCTGCTAGATATTCAAGGAATCAATTCAAAGAATTCAAAGAAGATCATTGATTTGATTTCTTTGGTGTGAGTTTTTAAGAATACTCTGGCCTCAGGTCATATTTTCTACCTAATTTGAATCAAGTCTGTTTCAGATATTTTACTCCTGAAACCATTAAGACCTTGACAACAGAGATACAGTACAGTTATATATTACAGATTAGATTCACATAAACTAAATGAGTTTAAAACACATTGGGCATTGATTGGCACAAAAGACTTTTGTAACATTTCAAGTGTTAAAGGGCCTTAAACTCAGCTGTTAACTATGACCGATGGTATACTACAGGGACATGAAATCCAGATTTGGTTATTACACATTCAAATTCATGTTTTTGGCATTTTTCCCACTGGTTTGTAGTGGGTGGGTCTCATTGGGGATGAGATAATGTGTCTTTCTGTGCACCAATCAGAATTTTTGTAACATTTGAATTGATGGTTGTTGTTGTTTCGTTCAATTAAATCTGAGTCACAGTCTTGATGAATCAAATTCAATCAGTTCTTTATGTATGAAACTCTTGAAAAATAATAACTGATATTTCCCCCTTTGTTTGTTATAAAGTCATGAGTAGGCTATTACGTAGTATAAAGAAATCCTTTGAAGGAGTCTGTAATTTCTTATGTGATCAATAGTGTTTTATTTTATTTCTATCAGGTTCAGTTCAGGTTGTCAGAGTTGCGCTTAAACAATCTTTTAATAACTTGAAACGGTCTCTTGTTAGCAGAAAGGTCAGAAGAAATCATGGTTGCAACATTTATAATTCTAAGAAAGTTCTAGCAGTTGAAATCCAGACTCTTAAAGTAGAGTTTAATCTTCTTTGCAGTCTGGGTAAGAAGGTGCACATGAGGAGCTTTTCAGCAACAGAAGCAGGAGAACAAAGTCTCAGTTTGTTGTCAGCTTTGGTTTATTGTAATCTAAGCAGGAATTGTCGTGAGTGGTGTTATTCATGTTCTCAATGGTATTGTCATCGTTGTTGTTTTTTTCCCCCGTCTCAGTCTTCATGCTCATGAAAAGTCTCTATGGAAAATGGTATTGTATTACCGGTGCAGTCTTAAGCCAGTGGGCACAATCAATTCAGTGGATGAGAGATGGAGACTCAAAAGGACATGGACAAATTGTCCCGTGATGAGAAGTAACAACAAGATCTAATGCACAAAGGGCCTGTATAACACAGAATTTCTATGTTGTTTTTTACTGTAAATAAATGTCATGAAAACTTTTAACTGTGCTGCTATCTTTACAAAAAAAAAGTTATTGCATAAATATTCCTTTTTCCAGGCTGTGTCAAACTAACTTGTGAAATATGTGTGACAGTGGATTTGTTCCTTATTGTTTTTCATAGCTACGCAAAAGCATTTTGCAAATTCATCTAGTCCACATCTGAAATGGAATGACTTCACTCGGCATGTTAATGTTTCTCATTTGAATTTTGTAATGGGTCTTTTCCTCACATTTAGTCAGTTTGGAGTAACACATTTAATTTAACTTTAAAACTGAATTCTACTATTATCATTCCATTATTCTTACCCAGAACCTTTTTTTTTGTTAATATTATTTTTTGGCCATTTTCGCCTTTAATCAGCTTATATATGAAAGGGGGGAGAGAGAGATAGACAACATGCAGGAAATTGCTGCAGTTTGAGTTCGAACCCTGGGCCCCTGCGTTGAGGAATAAACCTCTGAATATGGGCGCACGCTCTACCAACTGTGCATCCCGGGCGCCCTCTTACTCAGAACCTTTTCATAGACATTTTCATATGTTTTGTTTTTTTTAACAACTGCTGTCAAATAATCGTGGTGGAGTAAAAAGTCCAATACTTCTGAATTCATCTCTTAATTACAGTGGAGTAGAAGAAGAATGTGGCGTGAGATTAAAATACCCAAGTTAAGTTGGTAACAGTAACTCAAATGTTTACTTAAGTACAATGCTTGAGTAAATCACATTCCACCACTGCCTTCCACTACTAATCAGCCACTGAGCTTGGCTGACAAAAAAAACATATAACCATAAATAAAAGACTCGAATATTACTTGCTTTCCTCCTTGGAAGAAGAACATGGACCTGATCTTCAGTTGTCTAACATCAACATTTGTGCGTCCCACAGCAGTAACGGAGAGTACGTCATGCAATCTCAATCACATTCACTCAAATCAACTGAAATGTTGCTCCCAGCTGCTGAAGGCTGTACGCTAACTGAAGATCCTGAAAAAAACAACAGTGCAGCATTACATGGGATTGGTTTATTCAAATGCACAACAAAAATGACAATGTAATATGCCCACTTGTTTTCATTAGAGAAAATCCATTACCAAACGGTTGACAGAGCCATTGAAACAAGTCCACTTACTGGACTTACAAATAGATGCAAAATGAAAGAGTTTTTTTTTTTTTACCTATTTATTATTTCTGGTAACCATCAGTCATACTACCTGGAAGCAAAGACTGATTTAATTAGCGTTGTTGCTACAGACAACAGTTACCGTTGCTTTAAGCGCAGGTTCTCTAGCAAGCTGAGGACAGTGCCAGTGTGAGGCGATGGACATAATACAGACTGATGCTGTTAATGAAGAATGACTCAGTGGGTGCTTTCAGTTTTTTTCAAGAGCGCCCCACAGGATACGACAATTACAAAGATGTTATTTTATTCCAGCCAGTTTCTCCTCAAGACCAAGAGAGTGGATCACATCACTCCAGTCCTGAAGTCTTTACACTGGCTTCCTGTGCCTCAAAGAATTGATTTTACAGTAATTTTTCTGGTTTATAAATCACGGTTTAGGGCCAAAATACATTTCTAATCTGCTACTACACTATCAAGGCTGAAGACCTTTCTTTTTGATGTTGCCTTTCTTTAAATGATGTTCATTTCTTTAATGTTTCTTATACTGCACTGTAACTTTTATTCTTGTGTTTTATCTGTTTTTCTTTTATGTTTTTTAACTGATTTTGTGTAAAGCACTTTGAATTGCCCTGTTGCTAAAATGTACTATACAAATAAAGCTTCCTTGCCTTGCCTACACAATATCAAATTGGATATCAGGGATCAAATTCAACTATAAACAGTACATTTCAATATATAAATATCTATGTATTTTTCACTTTTGCTTTTATTTTGAAACAACAAATAAGAATATGTCAGGAGAGTAATGTACATGTCTGCTCAAATTAAACTCACCTTCCTGCCCAACTACATGAACACATATAAAACACAATAGAAAAAAAATAAAACGTCTTCTAAATTCTTCATTGCCTCACTTAAAAAAAAATGAGAGCCCTGGGAAAAAAAATAAATAAAGTGGACCTTGAGGTAAACGTTAGTGTCAAACTAATGTTTCCAAAGTCAAAAATGAATTTTCACACGCAACATTTTATTTTCCAGTGTAGACAGATATTCTTCTTGTTGTTGTAATTTATTTAGGCCAAACATATTTTGCCCAGAATATCATATGAGCATCACATTTACGTTTGTGTTTCTTCCCTCTTTAACCCTCATTTCTAATAAGGGGGGTTTAGGAGAAACAACATAACAGTTTGTCATCTCAAAATAGTAATTAAGTAATCCTGTGAGAAGATGAAGATAAGACCATTTTGAGCAGCAAATATTTATTATAGTATATAGTATAGTTGCTACTCATACCATATCACTTTTTAAAGTATACACTATAAAATGTAGAATCTGTTTTGGATGCCATTGTAAAACAAATTGCTCCAAAACAGATGGACAAAACACACATTTAGGTATGTGAATATAAGGTGGAAGACATTTCTGGTCTCACAGTTTTTGTTGTTGTTGTTGTTGTGGCCTTGATAAAAAATGCAGCCTTATCTGACAGATTGAAGGAAGCTGTTTGAGTGGCGGAAGACAGAGAGCCCCGACCTCTTTTCTCAGCTCAGCTCAGATTGCCTGACGGCTCGGAGAAGAAAACGTAGTGAGCCACTGTTGTGTTCCTCTGCAGACATTTTGTATTTCTGCCTGAGTTTAAGTGAGTGAAACAATTACCTCAGCCTAAAACTCATCAGTCACTTCTCTATTATTAAGCCAGGATTTTGAAAAATGACTTAATGGTCATTTGACGAAAGAACGAAAATGTGTGCGTGTATGTGTGAGTGTGTGTGTGTGTGTGTGTGAGAGAGAATATGTGGGTGACAGGTGTGATCAGTGTTAGTGTCGTGTCGTCCCGACTCTGGCACTCGTCCACATCTGTGAAAGCCTGACATTCATACAGCAGTGTTTTCCAACACTCAGTTTTCAGATGACCTAAGGCTACCTGACATCAGAGAAAAAGAGTTATATTTACATCAGAGTGGTCACATGGCCTCGGAGCTCAGCTTTCACCTCTGCTTGATCCCTCACCCCTCACTTATAACTCTCTTCTTTCATCAGATGTGTATTGTCATGAAGACAAACGCCTGTCATGATGACTCATTCCCTAGAGGCTATTGCAGGGCTGATGCTGCTAGCAAATATTGTACACGTGTGTGCAACTGTGCAATAGACACACATGTTTCTATTGTTTTTAAACCTCCCCTCTTTCCAAGAGTGAGACAACAACATAAAGTGTGTGTGTGCGTGCGTGTCTGTGTGCCCGTGTGTGTCTTTTTGTGGGTGAATGTTATTGTAAAAATCTTTTGACTCAGTATAAAGGAACTATATGAATGCAATCCATCTACCATTCGGTGCAGTCATTTGTGCAGAGGCTTAATGGAAAATTGCTAGTGATAGACACATAAGCAGGAGCTGGTTTAAAAAAAACTCTTACTTGCTGGTACATTAATGTGCTTGAGGCAAACTGACAACTGAACACAAATATCACAAATAATGCAGCAAAAGGATGCACACACATTTGATCTGATTAGTTAATACTGTTCAAACGACACAAATTGTACCCTTAGTTGTCTATTTTACAAGAATACTCCCGACTGTCTGTAAAGTGGTAAATAAGTGTGGGGAGGAGGAAGTGAGAGAGAGAGAGAGAGAGAGAGAGAGAGAGAGAGAGAGAGCGAGAGAGAGAAAGACAATTACCTGTACTTGTGCTGGTGAATGGCAACCAGCAAATATTCCCATGGCAACCTCTCCCCCAGTTCTCGGAAAAATGGTGATGATGGTGAAGCAGCAATAGACCGACTGGCCGTTATGTAAGCTGTAGGCCTATAATTTGTAGCCTACTGGAAGATTGTATTTGAAAACTGTATGCTTCTTTCCTGCTCTTTCACACTCTGCACTTCATGTCTCAAGAAATTAGATTTTGATTTACAGGGGGAATACTGAGCTCAAATATCTTGTCGTTCAGGCAATATCGTACTTAAAACATGTTAAGTTTGTTGCCGATATTTAGGCTATAACTGTTAAAGACAGACGGACAGGCCCTAACATGAGTTTCTACTGGCTTGTCAGAAAGGTTTAAGGGACAGAGCATCATGCCTCTCCTGTTCTCTGGGACTCATGCAGGGTTTGTGTCTGACAGCGAAACACATTCAGAAGTCCATGGGATGTCTGGAGGTCTCACTTCACGACAACCACAGACATTCAATTTTGTTGTTCATTTACAATGACACTAAAAAACTATTCTATTGTATTCTAACCAGCCTGCTTCAGGTGGTGAATTCATAAATAAGAACATGAACCGAATCAATAATGATGATCTGGTGATTCTTTGTCCATATAGTGCTGGCCTTCAACAATTACTAAGGGTCTGCTCTAGAGCCCGACTGAATTATATTTAGTGAGAACTCATAAATAACTACAAATAACTAATGTTAAGAAAATCTGTTTTACATATATTTAAAATATATATATATATATATATCGGCTGATATATCGGAATATCAGATTTTTAAATAACCAAATATTTGTATCACTATCAGCCTTAAAAATCCTTAATCGGTCGGGCTCTAGTCTGCTCCTAATGTGGCTCAGACTTTGACATTAAGTACAATTCTAAGAAGAGTAATATTAAAATTGCTAGAAGCAGGGAGGACAATAAACTGTCACTTCCTGCTTTCTTTCTGTCTGGTACTGTCCTTAAAGCGTGTGATGAGGTCAAATCCTTAGGGCACTACATAACTGATGACCTGTCGGACGATAGGGACACTCACTGACAGTGCTGTATCATGAACGCACAAGCTAATATGCTGAATTGCAAATTTAGTATGATGCTCACTGTCTGTGAAGAAAACATTTTTAAAGCTTTTTGCACCCCAATGTATACTGCCCACTTGTGGTTGCGCTATAAAAAAGCAGTATGCAGAAACTCAATGTGGCATATAATGATGATGCCAAGGCTGCTGCTTAAAATTCCACAATGGAGGAGACGGGTATGGATGCAGCCTGGAGCGTCCCATGTCATCCGTCCCGTCTCATGCGGAGATGTGTCCAACGGCAAATTCAGAGGGTCAAAAATACGAAATTGCGATTAATTTTCCAGACGGGTAAATTCGTGACCACATTTGTTGCAATCAATTGAAAAACGTTAAAAACTGTTAAAGTAACAGTTTACATACATATAGTTTGCTGATTTCTGAATGTTATGGTTGTGTTGTTCCATATTAACGTAGCTACATCTGATGAAACCTGCATCAGCGACGCATTTCTGCCAACTAACGGCAGGATCTCCTGAGGAAGGACAACAATCCACAATCTGCACACAACGACAATACAAAAATAAACATGTTAAACTCTTTCCAAGACTCTTTTTAATGTTATATTCTATATTGTTTTCACACTTCACTGGGACATTGCTGCAAATACAACTGCTTATCAGCATGGCGAGAGCTCTAGGCCTATGTATAGCTCTACTGGCGCTGCCTCGGCTGTCGGGTCTCTGAGACCCGGGGCCGAATGCTGTCGGGTCTCTGAGACCCGGGGCAGAATGCTGTCGGGTCTCTGAGACCCGGGGCAGAATGCTGTCGGGTCTCTGAGACCCGGGGCCTCGGCTGTCGGGTCTCTGAGACCCGGGGCAGAATGCTGTCGGGTCTCTGAGACCCGGGGCCTCGGCTGTCGGGTCTCTGGGACCCGGGGCAGAACGCGGTTGTATTTTTCTACTACCGTGGCCTCGGCTGTCGGGTCTCTGAGACCCGTCCTGCATTCGACTGCGTATCCTGAATTAATAAAATAAAAATAAATAAAATCTCTGCTGCCACGGCATTGGGCCAGATTGCGATTGCTTTGTTCGTCCACTTCCGCGCCAGCGGTTCTATTGTATTTTGTGTTGTATTGTATGAAGGGGTAAAAAAATTAAACACAAAACCAAATGCTTGACCTCTGTCGGAAGAGTAAGATTTTTTTGTTTGCCTATAATCTGCATTTATTTTAGAGACGGACATATATTTTTTAATATTTAAAAAAAAAAAAAAACCAAATATTTTATTCTTTAGCATGATAGTTGACGCGAGCTTTTACTTTGAAAAGTAAGAGAGATTGTATTTTAATTCAGATGCAAGCTTTTATTTGAGACGAGACCGCATGAGACGGGACGGATAACATGGGACGCTCCAGGCTGCATCCATATACTCTTGCTACTCTCTAGCCTCCAAATATTATTATTATTATGATTTGTAAAATATATCAGCCTAACTTCTTTGCTTCAGCGGTGGAAGAAGTATTCAGAGCATTTACTTAAGTTAAATTACTAATAGGCCTACTTACTTAAAAGTTAAAGGAAGGCTACTCATTCTGCAGAAAAATGCTCCCTATCAGTTAACGTTATACATGTGATGTATTTGTCGTACATGTACAAGGTACATGCCACACAGAAGGTTTCAGAATTATTAAGTAACTAGTCACCGTCTTGTCTTCCTTTTCCCCTCGAAATGAATGGGCAGGACAGCATTGTAGAGGAGAGAAGTATAAGGTTACATTAAAATTGAATGTTAAGTTGGCTGGAGCTCATCTGCATTTAAATTGATTTGTTACTGTTGACAAAGTTTTTCCAAACAGATCATTCATATTTTTATAGTCTTACATTTGAATGACCCCATCCTGCTCACGACTCCAGGAAGACTAGAGGCACACCCATGTGCTTCTAATGGGGATCCTCAAGTAAACAATAAACAATGATCCGGTCCTTTGGCTATGCTACAGCACCCTAAGCAATGTTCCTTAAAAAGGAAACAAATAAAATACCAGATCAAATACAGAGCCAAGACAACTGAATGATTTCAGCCTCTCACCTCCGATGTGGTATGCTTTAAAACTATTTTACTTATCTAAAACATTGACTTAGAATCTCAAAATAATGAGAAGCATTAAAATATTAACTTAGTATCTTAAAATATTGACTTATTATCTCAAAATATTGACTTAGAATCTCAAAATATAGAGAAAGTTGTATTGACTTGTCTTCAGAATCAGAATCGGAATAATATGATATTAGGATAATATGTCACCCCTTTCATATGAAGTCTGTTTGTCATCTATAAAAAGAAATAGAGATCTGTGGCATATTTTACCTATCAACTGATAAAAACACCTGACAATTGAAGAACTTTACAGAACAGTATTGTCCTTTAGCTGACACAGTACTTTTCTCTGTTTGCAGATATATTTTTCACTTCTAAACCATTCAGTGAAGTGGTGCCACAGCGTGTTCATGAGAGCACGTAACAGAAAGCTGATATGTTGGAGATCACTTTACATGTGCCACAAAATAATTGACACAATAGTTTTCATTTGGACTTTGCTTTTTGAATGTGAGATTCATTTATTTTGTTTTGCTTACAGATGAACGACTCATGAATGAAGCTCTGAGTCTGGACATCGTTCATGGTAATCAACTGCTCGTCACAGCAGGGCCTTGAGCAGAGTTTGACTCATGGATAGATATTGACAGTTCAACTTATGAATTTATCCGAGCACTGTTTCTCAAAAGTGACTTCAGTCTGCTGTAGACAGTATTTTGTTTTGGAAATATTTAGACAGGTCTATTTGCAGTCTATTTGGATTGCTAAAAAAATGTATTTGGGCAAATCTGCTTACAATTTATATCTTGAAGTACTAGCATACCACAGAAATACCAGTGTAGAAAAGATTTCTTTGTTTTTTTCATCTTTTCAGGCAAACATTGTGTAAGGTGATTAAACAATAAAACAAGACCTGAAAAATATCCACAAAATGTTGAAATGTCACATTGAAGTGGTCAAATAGTAGCCTAAGTATTATGATAATTATGTAGGAACTCTAAAAGCTGTTTTGCTCTTTATATTTTCAGTATCTCAGTCAAAAAAACTAGCAAGAGGTGCAGGACTATTTCTCAAAGTAATAATTTGGCATAAGCTAATTCACTTCCAATCTCACTTATATAAGATCAATATGTAGCTGGAGCCATCAGCTAGGCAGCTTAGCTTAGTTTAGCTTAGCTTAGCTTAGCTTAGCCCAAGAGGGGGAAACAGCTCACATGGCTCAGTCCAAAGGTAAACAAAGCTCACAGTTGCTAGGAGCAGTTGCTAGGCAACCAGTGGAGACAGTGAAAGTAACTGCTCCAAGAAATAGTTGGTCACATAAAACCCGAAAAAACAACAAAATGTATTTATTTTTTTACACAAGATAAAACGTGTTAATTACAGAGTTTTACAGGTGCTGCTATGTTTTGTTACCTTTGAGCCAGGCTAGCTGTTTACGCCTGTTTCTAGTCTGTATGCTAAGCTAAGCTAACCAGCTGCTGGCTCCTGCTACATAATTAGGCCTACCGTACAGATGTAAGTGGCATAGATCTTCTCATGTCATTCACAACAAGAAGGACGGAAAAGGGCATTTCCCAAAAATGTCAAACTGCTTTAAGGGATCACAGAGCCATCTTGACAAAACGTTGGAGCTTAAAAGAGGCACAACTACAGAGTCAGATACAAACCATATTATCTTATCTCAAGTTCTTTAAGAAGTGAATGTTAGAATGTTAGATAGCTGCTGCAGACCCTTTATCCTACCCTTTTTCAACCAAGGGTTCTTTCACAATATCTTTGATTTCACCAGGCTGAGTTTGTTACAAAAGAGGAAAATGTCCTGGGATGTTAAAATGGTAAATTAAAACACGTAAATGCCCAAAAATACAAAGCAATTCGGAGTGATCAGGTGAAGAGTTTCTATCCTGATGGAAGTGGAATGTTTTCAGTAGGGTATTGTCTCTTCAGGCAGTGAGTGGTTATTGAGAGAGAGGATGAAAATGAAAACAATGTGAAACAGGTCAGAGAAATTTAAATCATCGTGCTGTTGGTGTACTATATGAACAACAAACCAAAACAAAATGTTCCAGTCGTTTGATGGAAGGATGATTTGATTTTTGTAAATCTTTGGTAAATTACGTTGTGCAGATGGCAGTCCAGAGCAGGGATCTTCAACAGGGTCAGAGTCAATGCAGGGGAAGAAACATTAAGGGATCACCAAAGTTAGGATTCATCATGAGAAGAAACGATTTCTGTTAAATTGTGTTATAGACCATCCAATAGTTTTTTAAGATATTTCAGTCTGGACCAAAGTGGTGGACCAACAGACATGGCTAGGCTAGAGCCATGACACAAAGTAACCATAGATAACTTGAAAGGAATTAAAGGGGTACTCCAGCAATTTTTTTACTGCACTTCCATAAAGGTGGGGGACTTGAGAGACTGATTTAAAAAAAAAAGATAAACAGCAGAGACCATCAAATCCTGACTTTAAGCCCTTATTGTGTGTCAAACTCCAAAAAACACTGGATCCCACAGTTCCCAAAATGCAACTGCCTTTCATTAGACTCTCCCTGCCTAATAAACACCAATGTCTTTAAACCCCACACTTCCATTCTGAAACACAGGCTCGCTGTATGTATTATATATTGTATGTACGTATACTGAAACTGAGATATGACTTGTGACTGGGAAACTCAATACATAGGCCTACTGTATCTGACGTGCTTAATAATACATTAGTGTCTGAAAAAGTAAACAAACATCTCACGTCTCACATTTAATGGATACAGTGCTTTATTGTCAATGTGTTTTTTAACTTTCACACTGCAATCACACGACCCGCCTGTGTCGTCCAAGGATGTAAACTCTGGAATCTCTACCATCCATCCCACATGACGCAGCATTAGAAAGCCCATTGCATTAGATGTACAGGTGTTCATGATATTGTGTCCAACACTTGTATACTTCACAGTGAAGGTTCTGTAACATAAATAGCAGTATCCTAAGCACATGTCAGGCATTACAGAGTGCACCATTTTGCTTTGAAACAAATTAGCACACAGATGTTTTAGTTTAAAATTGAGGCAGATTGAATTATTGTTACTGAGTAATGAAATTAACTTTAACCCTTGGCAAAGTAAAGGGCATGCCTTCTGTATATAAGAGAACAAAAATATGATGTGCAAGACATTAAAGCGTCTAAAATCCATAAACCATAGGTAACGTCTCTTCTTCCAAAACATTAGTCATGCTTTACTGTCCATTAGACATGGGCTATTTATGTTGATTACTTCTGTCCAAGCTGTGAAGAAATACAATACTTAAATACTAACTGCAGCCCCTACCCTTCTGTCTAGTCAGATAACTTGCTGATATCTACAGAATCTAAATAGTTTGATGAGTTGAAATCGATCAACTATATAAAAAAACAATTTGGCAAAGCACTAACCAGTCCTCTGGGCCCCTTTTATAAACACATTTCCTCAAAAAACAAGTTAAGAGATAAACATGAACCTTTAAATCTGACTTTCTCAGACAAAGGCAACCACCCACAAAGTCAGTAAGAGAGTATTTGGAGATTTCCAGTACTGCGGAAGGATTATTTTTGATCCTTATGAAAGGTTTCCTGCAGAAAAAAACAGAATGCTTGCCTTCATATTCATAAAAAGTTAAAGCTTTAGTGCGGGTGACTTTCCTGCACAGAAGCTTGAGTAAAGCTAATTACCTCTTCTGAAGAGTCCATCATGTTCTAACCCTCAGTGACCTTCAAACCTTTTGTTGCAGTGAAACATGAATGAAACTGTGTTTTTCAGCCAGATCGTTTTCTCTACAAGCTAGTTGGACAAAATAAAACCAATCCAGTCTATGAGCAAGTCCAACTTTCAAGGGGTCTGGCCTGAAAACCAAGAGCTCCTGCTAAGTCTTTAGCATACAACATGCTTAATAACCACTTAGATTCATCGTAGAAATGTGAAAATGTTGGGAGTAAACGGAGTAGAAATGAGCTAAAATGATTAGCTAAATTAGCTAATTAGCTCTTTAAATTAGCTATTAGGTAATTAGTGCTCTAAATGAGCTAAAATGATTAGCTATTTTAAGTAGCTATTAGGTATTTTCTCTAAATTAGCTAAAATGCTGTCACAAACCCAATACCTTTAACTATAGGGTAGAGAAATCAACAGTTTATACTCCTTTGCAACACGAGAGAACTTTTCCCGCTTTTGTCCCCCTACAGGTTGGAAACAAAATTGTCCAATTACGTCTCATTGGAACTACAGATCTGCTACCTGATCTGGCAAACTTGCATAGTGCGGTTTTAGCCGGTAAAGACCTGCAAAGCAAATGCAGAAGTGCCTTTCACCCTGTTACGAGTTGGTGAACCACAACCAATGATTTTGGAAACATTATTTTAAGTTACAAAATGTAATCTAGTGTTGCTTCGCATCAGCATAGTCATGTGTTGCATGTTAGCATGCTGACTTTAGCATGTACAACCTAACAGAGCTGCTAGTATGGCTGTCGAGTCTTAGTACTGTTCCTTTATTCAAGTTATCTATCAAATGCTGTTGTGTGCTTTTTTCACAAGTAATAACTTTTCATTTCAAGCATGTTAAATCACGGCTTTGAGTTTCCTGCAGAGCCTGCCTATGAAGAACCAGATCTATGATCTAAAGTCAACATAAAGCGCATTTCAAAGTGTGAAACATTTGAAGCCATTACCAAGTTAGAGCACACAGCTCCTTCCCTTGGGCCTGACAACAAACAAGAAAACTAATCTGCTACTTCTTTATATCCAGAGAGGGAGAGGAGACGGTACTGAAGAGACCAATCAACCTTGCTCACTAATCTGTCTTTTCCTGTCCCCCGTGCCCCTTCGCCTTCATAAAAGTTCTCAGATCAGTGAGTGAAAAAGCTCTGGCTTGTTGCCCTTGAATTTACTTGTAGCCACTAGAGCTTAATGTGGGTAATTGTGTTGACATTATGTAATACTGTTTTGAGAGGTGCTACATACACACAGCACCCCTCTACTCAGAGTGGCTATATGCCACGATGAATGATTCGGGGTCCTTGTCCGCGGACTACAAGCTAAATAAAATCAAAGGGGTGGCAAAAATGGCAGGAAGGGAAAGGAGCATTCCTGTCATATGATTCTGGGACAGATGCCCAGGATTTCTCAAACTAAGCAAGTGTTTTTGACCCATAAGTCGTAGAGTGAAGTTTTGCAATGAATGGTCTAAAACCCCAACCAATAAGACTGCATCTCAGCTCTATAGAAGTCTATCCTCTACAGATCCTTTAATCTGCACCTCTTCTCACAAAGGCCTTTTACAGAGGACCAGCAGGAGACATGCTGATGTAATTTTACTGAAGTAATGATGTCTAACACGTCTCAGCTGTATGGCTGACAGTAGAAATGTTTCCAAACTTTGTCAAATAATCAGGGACTTGTTTAGATTCAGATTTAATCTCACAAATTTGAAACAAGAGCACAGTTGGCTCTTGTTTTAAATCTTACTCCATTCTCTGTGCACAGTTTTGTTTCCTCACGGTATACAGTAGAAGAGATATTGTTTGGGAAATACAAAGAAGTTGGCAGGCTCTATTGTTATCAAAGTTGCATATTATTGCAATTTATTGTTTTCTTCATTTGTTTTCTGATTGATTTCTTAGTCGACAAATCAATTTTTGCATTTGTTTGCTTATCTGACAGATAAATGTGTTCTTTTTTCACCACCACAGTAGTGTACTGAAAGTTCATACCAATTTCTGCCAAATTTGTTGGCAGTTTCAGACAGAAGTGCTGGTTTATTTGAGCCTCTATAGTTGGCTGTTGAGACATGTTTGGATGAGTGGCAGATCCCTTTTGTTACACTGAGTCAGGACATACAGATCTCCATGTAGGTGGCCCTTTACAGCAAACAGATGCTGAAGGTATGAGCTCTCATCTTTTCACAGCCCATTGCAACACTAGATGGCAGTGTGTGCCTGTTGCTGCTGGACATCTGGCTGTGTGTCTAGACAGAAGCGTTTGGTGCCAGCGGCTGAGGGATCCAGTTGTTCAGTCCCCCTCGGTTGGTCTCACAAATATTTTTACTCAGTTGCAGGACTGCCAGTCTCCATCCCCAAGAAGCTACAAAGATTAAGCAAAGGAAATCACACAGTGCACAGAGCGAAAGAAGACATGCTTCACGAGACATGGCAAGAAAAACGTGGTGTGGTTTGTTTTCTCACAGGCCTTTAAGATTCTTTACGGGGTTTAACCATATCTATCCTGGAGTCCAAGAACCACACTGTTTGAGTATTTCAAAATGTAGAGAAACTGTGACCATTTATCCCACAATGATAAAGGGGCCAGTTGTCCTGCAACAAAAGGAAGAGTAAAGCTTCCAATATGTTTTATCAGAAGTGCTTGTCATTTGGTTGGCTTTAGTGGTGTAGTGCTTAGTTGATGAGGTGGGGTGATGGGTGGTTTACTGAGGAAGAAGTGGGTGTACTCTCCTATATAGTGAATGTCTTTTGGACCAACAATGAGGTGAGCATAGCTTCAGAACCTCTTTTCTCTGATGCTGGACAATTTGAGTACATTTCCAAACCCGATAATCCAACATTCACATCCACTCCATGATTGGCTGGGTGTGCAGAAGCAATAAAGGAGCTAGGGTTTGAATTTCTTTCTCAATCTTTCAGTGTAACACCATGGATGGCGTACAGGAAACAGTGTCTGAAAACTGTTATCTCCATAGTTAAACAATATCACATCACCCCTCTCTATCACGGTTGACTTTTCGCCCGCCTTTGAGTATAGCTGTTCAGAACAGCTTTGAACACTTTTTATACATGGGGGACAACACAAGGTACAAACCATTTCTTTTGGAGCAAAACCCATCCCTGAGAAAAGCACAGCCTGTACACATACCACAGTCCTGAGATGAGGTTGAATCAGGCACAGTAAGTGCAACCTGTGTGGTTGGACCATTGCTGTGTAGCGGCTTTAAATTATATGTGTTGATAGTTGACTGTGTAGAAATCCATATTTGACTTCATGACATAAAGGAGGGTTAAATAACATGTGCACATCTAGAAACACTGACACTTTATGAAAAATTGTCTCTTGATAACAAAGCAAAAAGGTGTAATTTCTCTGATGGCTAAATTTGCACTTGTCAGTATTTGGAAGAATTAGAAGCCAATTGACAGTGTAGGTGAAGGTTTAAGTGCAGACTTGAAGTTAGAAATCCTAAAAGTTTGAATGCAATCTGTCTCTTGAACATACACACACACACACACACACACACACACACACACACACACGCACACGCACACGCACACACACACACACACACACACACACACACACACACACACAAGGGGAGTTTAAGAAGCAGCTTGTTTCTACCCAGGATGAACAAGCTGCCCTGGGCTCTATAGAAATTAATAAGAAGAGTTAAATTTCCATCTTAACCCTTTCTCTTGTGGCTCCCTGTCAGCTGGTTGTTTTGGTAACCCCAGGATCCCAGCACCCTAACCTACAGGCCAAAGCAGACATGCAACAGTGGCCCCACACAGAAGGTCAGTTGTCCCATTCCGAGCAATCAGAGATGAAGTCAATATTCCACAGCTATGTACAGCTGACTGGATGAATAAACATTACTAGTGTCCCCTGAAAGAGGGATTCGCACCACTGGCTACACTAAACACTCTTTAATTTTAAAATTGAGACAGGAAGAGGTTGTCGGGCTGTGTGACACTGATCATTATTGTTGCTTTGCCAGTCAGGATTTTCCTCTTTAAATGTGGCTTTCATGCGCGCGCGCACACACACACACGCACACTCGCACACACGTGCATGCCCACAATAAAAAGGATGTGAAGAGTCTGTCAACTGAAATTTTTGTATCTCAACACACAGTACCAGTCAAACATTTGGACACTTTCTCATTCACTTGAATGGGAAAGTGTGTCCAAACTTTTGACTGGTGATGTTGCTTATGTTGTTTCCCACAGTCATGCACAGCTGGATTATTAGCTGTGAGAGGAGGTATGTAAAAGCAATAAAGAAGATTCATGATTAGCTTTAAAGCAGATCCTGGTACCGTCGGTAGTGCACATCAATGAAATACTACACCCATCTCTATGTGGCTAAGTGTGTGTTTGTGTGTGTGTGTGTGTTTTCCTCACAAACCATTGCAAGCCGGTTAAATTTGGCTACTTTCTGGATACCCCCTCACTAGTGGTGCGTGCCTTGCCTGACAGCTCCACCAGGTCTCTGGAGGGAGCTACCATCTGAACATTCAGGTGCTAATCTCTTTGGCTGGAGTTTAGCCTCAAACTGCACGGGTATTTAAAACACTGAAATCCAAACTAGAGTCAGAAAAGGCTGATATACTGCCCTGCAAATCAGCATCCAGTCTGTCAACTCTTCAACCTGATGGAAAATCACTTCACAACACAAGAAAAACCCACATGTGTACATCATATTCAATTCTAGCATTTCTAATCAGTTTACATTGCTGCTAAGAATCAAATACATTTTCTTGTGTAACATCTAAAATTAAGCTGTAAAGCTACGTGCATCCAAAGAAAAAGAAATGTCTTCTTGTAATAAAAATCAACTGTAGCTGTATTTCATTCGGGAGAGACATGTTTGCAGACATGCAAATGAGGTTTATTGTACTGAGCTGTACTAAGTCTTTGGCGATTAGACTCCATCTCTATACGACTATTTTGTATATCTATATAGGGGTAGAGAACCATCAGACACCCCGATGGAATCTAGACACCACTGGTGGTGACAAAGGCCGAAGACCAGATAGTCTCACTTGTTATTGAGTGATAGTCACTTGACTTGTTATAATAACTCACCTGCCTGTGTGTGTGCTGTGTGCTTTGATAGCAGAAAGAAAACTCAACTGATAGTCAGTGCCAGTGAAACACCATAATGACACATTTTGAAATTTCAACAAACATTTGTCACTATATTATTTAATACTGAACAAAACCTGATGCTAACAGTAACACCCCATTGTTAGCATCCTAACCTATAGACATATAAACCGGTAAATACAGAAATTACAATGTGCTGTTTGATTTTAGTTCAGTTACATTTTAATTGGATAGTGGTTTAAAAAAATGCAAACAAAGCATTATTGTCAGTGTATGTATTGCCTCATACAGGCTTTCCCTCTCTCCCCTTTGTTTACACTGAAATACTCATGTATAAGGTGTTTAAACCTCCATGGAACGGGGATTATCTAGGTTAACTAACTATCTAACACCCAGTTGTGGGAAATATTGAGTGATGAGGGTGCCAGAGAGAGAGGAGCACACAACACACACAAGCACTTTGTTTTTATGTGGCCTAAATAGTTATATATTTAGCATCCTATGTGTATTTTTTTCATAGAAGCAGTCTCCACTCTCTGCTGTCACATTTCTAACTCTCTCACCCAAGTGATAGAGAAGTACAGCAGCGTGTAGCCATGGTAACTCAAAGCCAAGATTAATGCTGTGTTCCAGGCAACCCGTAACTTGTACTTTCACAACCTTCTGCCCGTGAAAGTGCCCTGGAACAGCAGTCAAACCCGTAACTTACTACTTGTGAACTCGTACCAGATCGATTACAGTTACAGTTTTAAGGACACACACACACACACACACACACACACACACACACACACACACACACACACACACACCAATGGCGACCCCTGTTGATTCTGTAGCACAGACGCCGGTAATTAACAGTGAGAAATGGAAATAAATAGACATAAATAGGCAACGTAAAGTAATTACACACATTGTAATCAAAACAAGACATGTGATTGTGTACTACTACAGGTTATGTTTATTAAATGAAGCCCAAAATATATATACACCGGTACATTAGCTATAATGCCACTACAAACCTTGAGTTTTCATCCATTTCTAAAACTTAACAGCACTTTGTAGCCTTTTAGCCTCTGGTAGCTTGTTTTGTTATTCCAGTTGTTTGGTTCAGTCTCACTGCCTTTCAAGCAGCCGACAGTTTTTTTTTAATACTTTGAAAAACAGACTGTAAGCTAGCTAGCTAGCTGCCCAGAACTAAATTGGGCTGAAAAGGTTAGCGACCTGTAAGTGAGGACAGTTGAACAGCTAGTAGCTAAAGACCAAGATATGTTTCTCAGGAGTTGGTGAAAAACACAACAGAGCTGAGAGAAAAGTGCATTTTGGACTCACACTCATCCGGTAACCAGAGACTTGACTCAAAATGTCGCTGCATGTCTGCTGAAGGTTTGCTAACCCGTTAGCCATAGCAACTTTGTAAGGAGCTCAGTTATAGCACACATCATTTGGTGAGCATACCTTATTTTATTCATTTTTACAGACTTTTTTGTCACAGCTAATTTTGAGGCAATTTGTTAAAAGTCTAAAAAATAGTAAGAAATCTCTTACAATTTACTAGTCCTACTTCCATGCTAAATAACGTATGATTAAGCGAATAGTTTCTCCTGTTTAAACAGTTTAGTCAATTAAATCAAGTTATTGGTTTAGCTGTAGATCTTACATAAACGACCTTAATGAAAAGAAAGCATTCCAGGTTAGAAAATAAAGTTGTATGTTTTTAGGGAAACTGTCCTTTTAAATTTAACACACCTGTCGGTAACATATTATGACAACATTCCCTAATTCATTCCACTAAATTTAACCAAATGGCTCCAGATTGGCTTATGTGCATGTCATGTGTTTCTTACCACTGTACCACCTGGCCACAGCTAGACTATAATAATAATATAAACAATATTACCAGTGTTCTCTCACTCACCCTTTAATTCTCTATGGCTAATTAAACACACTAGGAGAGAGCATGAATCACGGACCACTTAACCAAAGAATATCTGACTACAATTTGAACCAAGAGGGAATAAAGGGGAGAAGGGAAACACTAAGTGAATACTACCATGCAGAACTGAACAGCTTAGTCAATGAGCCACAAGGAAATATCAGGACCAGAATGCAGCTTTACTTCTGTTGGATGGTGTGTTGAGCCGTAGATGAAAAATAGAAGTAAATAAGTATGTATGGGCCCAGACATGTGTGTCCTCTCCAGCTGATCAGGTCGCCAGGACATTAACACTGGTCTTCCTCTGTGCACTGTCACCACCAGCTAATGGTCAGAGAACAGCTCCGCCTTCTACTGGAACTGAACACACAGCAACATTCTGAGCAGATGTGAGACACCCGCCTGTGGCTCTCTGTGCTCCTGGAATAACAGTCTGCACATCAACAGCGGCCATGTGAAGAAGAAAAAAAAACAGTCACGTTCTGCACAGCATACCGAGCTCCTGTCCCACAGGGTGGAAAAGGTCAGCTGAGAGAAAGTCAGGCAGAGATAGTGAAAACACCTGGCTGCTCCTTTAAAGCCTGATCCTTTATAAGCCGACTGCCAAGTTTCTACTGCATTGTCCTCTTGATGAGGACACAGACAACACAATCACGTGATCTTGCCAGACAGGCAATATGTTAACACTGCAAACCTTGGATTTATTAAGGAGGACTGGCTATATGGAAATGCTTCTGTGGGCTTCCTATGTGTCCTAGACCCCCCCCCCCTTTTGGTTCTGTACATTATTACTGTGAATTACTGAGCTGTGGGAAGAATGGACGTTCAGACGTGGACTTGTTGAAAGGCTGCAGTTTCTGCTCTGTGGTTTACAGGCTGCAATTAAATAATACACCATTTAAATGTGATTGGATTGCAGTCTGGGGCAATGCTTTGTGGTTTGTTTAAACAATCTGCAAATCAGTACTGCTATGAAGTCTATATTTACTTGATCACCAAAGTTATTTGTGGTTATATTGAATTTAGAGTTTTCCTGGAACTTGTAGCATGAGAATATGTCATGAATTTATACAAAGAGTCTTTGGAGAGAGATTCTACTTACTGTCACTCAAAAACTAAACGGATTTCAATTTAATTAATAAAATGCTAAACTCGGATGGATCCGGATGGATATTTTGGTGTCTTTGGTTCCAAGTAAATATGTTTAATAGCTTGGTTACAGCCTCCAAATTCCTCCTGTGCAATAATCTCTTCTATTGCGTCCATACCTTAATTACAGTAATTATAATTAACTGGCCTAAGATTGACTGACAGCACGATTGTGCCCAGTGACAGTCCCTTATTGTTGCCTCAGCCAGATGCTACAGACTTGCATTGGTGGAAAGAAAAACACGTGCACATACAAGAACACAGTTGTCACTTATGGATACTAAAATCAGACAAACTGCACAATAACAGCCTAACAGCTACTTTTCTGCTCATTAAGATGACAGTGTCCTGCTTTTAAAAATACTGGGGAATGGGCTTAGTGTGAGTTGCAGATCTCATATTACTCTCGGGTCTTGGGCCGAAAACAACCATGACTTAATCAGCGACATTCATAGAGATCTTTAGACCGGGAATCAAATTACCCAGGTAAGGTCCAGAGGAATGTGGCACATTCTGTACATGTTATCAACTCATGACCAGAAGCCGATGAAAGGTCGACCTTTTTTGATGATTAAACATGATGTAAGTGACGACGGTGACGGTCCGGAGGCCATGTAATGCTGGGAAATGTGAAGCCACCTGGCCGCTGAAGAACACACGGCTTGCAGCTTGTAGTGAAGAAAAAGTGTTTGTTCCCTTCACAAACTGGGAACTGTCCTTGTTCTCCAGACGTCTGAGTCACTGCAGACATCTCACTGTTGTTGCAAGTCGGCTTACAGAACTAATAACCCTGAAATCTTTTTCTTTTATCGTTGGGAAAAATGTCAATCGCCCCCACAGCTTCCATCTTGACTGAAAATGACTTCAGCAGTAAACAAAAAAATCAACAAATTTGTCATTCAAAAAATTTTAGCAGAAGAATGCCAGAGATATTTAAATTAAAATATATAAGTTTGTCCGCTAAAGAGCACTGACTTTTTACAACTTTTTTAAGTTTTAAATTGCGCTCTGTAATGGCATAAATCTTAATTCAGTACACAGTTCTTAAATAACAAATGCAAAAGGTGATTGTCCATGTTATGAGTTTTTTTTATTTACATATATTAATATCAACATTGATACCTGCCCAAAACACCAGCTTAGTCAGAATCTAATCATTAATGATTTATTTTATTTCTCAGTAAGGTTTTCAATGTATGCTTGCATTGTACAACAATGGACAGTATGGATAAATGTATGAGGAGAAACATAAAACATCATAAATATCAAGGTACTATTTAGATACAACACAAAGCTAACAGAGACACAAGTGTCTCGGATAGAACAAAAATCTTTGGCAAACACTGATTAACTAAATATAAACTTCTGATAGGATGTAAGTCGAGTGCAGATGTGAGTTGCGCATGTTCAGATTTTTTTTTTTTACAGCATAACATGTCATATTGAAATTTGTGAAATCCATGAAATAATAAACGTTTCTCATTACAAACAATAACAGGAGATGGAAATCATTTCAAAAATGTTTTAGCTATCTCTGATTGGTTGATTGCTAATGTTAGCTCAAAACGCCATTCAACTGAGAACCTTTGTTGTATTTGATTGCTAACTTGTAGCCAGCAGTGAACGGACTTGGTGAAGTACGTCGATTTCTACTTTATTGACATTAGAGAAGTCTCTTGTTAGCATCTTGTAGGCTACTTGTTGCAAAGTGAAGCATGCACAACTCACATCTTCACAAGGTCGCAAAGTAAAGCATGCGCGACTCAAATCTGAACTCGACTTACATTAGGGAGTGACAGCAACACTGCACGTATTCGGTCGCAAACCAAAGTATTGGACACATTTCATTTCTGAACTGATGGTGGTAAATAGAAAGCACCAAATGTCATGACAATCCTTTTTATATAGTTTCACATTTCATGCAAAACAACAAATGTCAACCTCACACTGGCCCTAAAGGGAAACGTCAGGAGATCACTTCAGTCATAAGGATTCACCCTCTGGGGTCCATGAATATCTGTACAAAATGTC
This sequence comes from Etheostoma perlongum, assembly GCA_026937815.1. Classification (NCBI taxonomy): domain Eukaryota; kingdom Metazoa; phylum Chordata; class Actinopteri; order Perciformes; family Percidae; genus Etheostoma; species Etheostoma perlongum. The sequence goes on along the minus strand of CM049388.1, from coordinate 6,753,225 downwards.
ATGGCAATCCCTCCAATAGTTGAGATATGTTAGTCTGGACCAAAGGGGTGGACAGACCAACAGTGACATTCCTTAAATCTTACTAGTAGTATTGAAACAAGTAACCCTGAACAACATACATACACTTTATCAAAAAATATTGGCTTGCATGAACCTATTCAAAAAAAGACAGTCATCCTCATTCATGTAGAGCTGTCAACCACGAGTGCAAAAATATTACAGAGTTAGTTCACTTGTTCCGTTAAGGGGGAGATTTTCTGGACCATTTGCACGTTACTGTACAGCAGTAAAGTTTTATTTCACACATATCAAAATATTTTTGCACACCTGCAGTTGTTTTTCTACGCCACCTCTTGTGACCACACATCACATAACCCTTCTTCTAAACAGCATTAATTATAGCGACTTCCTTAAGCCAAGTTTGGTCACAAATTAATGGCAATTCATCCTGAATTAGCATGCGTCATTCATATGCTTCATTTGATATTTGTAAATCTAATATTGTTTTATGCAAATGGCACGGCATCAGAGAGACTGCTGGGAAGGAATCGGCATTCCTCCTCACTGAATCCCAGCTTGTTTCAGTCTGAAGTCATGCTGCGCACTGAGGAGAAAACTGAGAAAGAGAATATTGTGGAAAATCTACTCGGGAGAGTTCACAGAAGATGTTCACAGTCGGTTTTTCACAAGAAAATGTGGCAGTGGCTGTCCGGGCTGAGTCATGGTTGTCAGGCCACAATGTTTACAGTTTCACCTCGACAGAAACACCCAAAAAGGGCAGTAGTTCTAAGTATAGACAAGGCATTCATAGATTTATATAAGCTTTTTTTGATTTGTAATTTTTTTGTTATTAAACCTATAAAATTCAAACTTGTTCAACTCAGAGTGATTTCAGTTGTTGATATAAAATTGCTCTTGGATTCTTAATGTTGATTTTGCAGCTCCACTGCAGTAATAATACTGTGTTACCTCTAAAGTCAGACATCCAACTGAGACCTCTTCTGTCTCCAAGACTCCTGCTTTCAAGATCAAATGTTATATGGATTATTTTTGCTTTCTTTCATAGAGGGTCATAAATCAGAACAAAATAAGAGCAATGGGTGTGAGAGAGAAAAAGCAAATTGATTAGATGAAAAAGGTTTATTAAGTTTTGACTTATTTATACAGTGGCACAATAAACATCTTGTCTTTCAGAAGCTCACCACATTTCAAAGGTTGGAAAATATTTGCCATTTACATCGGTACGAAAGGAAAGAAATAACTCTGCATGTATGTGTATGGTTGCTGTTAAAGCAATTTTTAATTGAATTTTTGTTCTGCCTGTTTATACCCAGACCTCCAGATGGAAGTGCCGGTGGGTTTTTCAACTAACAGCTGTTGTGAAAAACAAACAACGATGGACAAGCTCATGTGATGATTTCAATACTGATTGAATTAAATGACTTCTACCAGAAAAGCCAACTCAAGCTTTGCAACGATATTTTAAATAGAGATGATTTGATTTCCCTGAGCATCACAAGCTGGTCCACACATTGCCAGGCAACGTGATGTAATCCGGGATCAAGCAGACGGTTTTGTCGCCATCTTGCATCATCTGGCAGTGGTGCTTCTGTATATAAAATCTGCAGCAGGACTCTCTGTCTAAACCCAAGTGTTGTAAAGGGCTGGGTAGCTTCTCAATATTGAATTTCCAAGGATCAAAGTCAAACTGTCCAAATTCAGTGAGGGCTCCCTAATGGAAATGAGTGCTCAGGAGTCTGTCTGAACTGTGGATCGCTCTCTCACCACTCAGGTGTTCCAAAACAGGAAAGGAAATCTTTCCAAAGTCAATTAAAGTGATTGGTTACAGTTAAACCGTAGTGTCACCAAGTCTGGTCAGTGGTCCAGGGAAGAAGCTGTTTATTTAAATAGAGGGACCAGATAAACTCACAGTGATGTGGATTCAAGGAGGATGTAAAGGGGAAAGCTAGAGACAGGATGCAGGGAGGTTTGTTGAAGATATAGGGTTCAATATGAAGGAAAACCGAGAAGGAAGAGGGCTTCAAACGAGGCCTCATTTCCAAGTTTATTTAATATTGAATTAATGTTATCTTGTGTAACGAGGAGAAGCCAGACATTGAGGTACAGTACGAGGGGGAACAGGAGGGTGTCGGGTGGTTTGGGTTTGTGTGAGTCCATTCATACAATGCCCCTCTCTGTCTGGACCGCTCAGCTATGGTCCGATACTCCTTCACATACCCCGTCACCACCCCCTTTACCACCAGATATGCTCCAGGGCTACACAAACAGGGGGGCTCGGGCCTCCGCATATTTCGTTTTTTTTCAAGCTGGACTTGGTCTCCTCAGAGAAAAGGCCCGTCTAGTGACCTTATGGTCAAATTTATCTTTCCTGCTCTGGCAATCACAGCTACAGTATATCATTCCAAGAATGACCATTATCCACCTGTGCAGAGAATCACATGCAGTGCACATGGATGCTCACTTGGACACACATGTCACAAGCTCTGGTCATATGGGTATTTTTAATCTCTCTTTGAATGTACTGGTCTTGGAGTCAGAGAGTCTACAATCTGTTATACACATACATAAATCATGATTCAAGTTTTCAAAACAGGTAATATTCTCAGATTTCTTCGCTAGTTAAAGTTAGATTAACAATTAGACCTGCAGTGGATACTGGACATTTTCTCATGACTTCACCACAGTCTAATTTTCTTTGATCCGCCATTAAGTGGCCAGTAGACATACAGCAGCTTCCATGTTGACTTTCATTTCTCAGTTTTGGTGGTGGCATCTGTAGAGACCTGTTTTGGTCTTTATTTAACAGAATACGAGTAGTGTCTTCAAACAAACCTTCAACTTTATTTTGGCTCTACAGGGTTTAAATGAAGATGGTGTACATCAAAATTACTGGGTTACATCCACAGGTGTAGCATCCTTAAACCAAATGAGCTCCCACTACTCCTCCCTACCTGCTACTGGGATTGTATCTACAACTGCGGCTCGATGCTTAAAAAAAGGCTAATTTCCCTCAATGTGGCAGGCAGAGATGAACACACCTCCGCTGCTCAGAATCAGGTGTCATTTGGCATGCCATCTGAGAATTATGTTGGGTATATACTAAATATATTGTAATCTCCTGGTATTTAAAGTGCAGATCTGTTGGCATAAAGGCAGCTCAGTGGAAAACCCAGAGACCTAGGTGACGGTTTTTAAGTGAATTCCCCACATGTGCTTGATCATGAGGGGATCATGCATGCGATTGAGCTGTTCCAGGGACATCAATCATTTCTATTAGAGAAGCAGCAGAGCTTGGTAAAAGGACTGTCAAAGTGAGCATCTGTTGAGCTGTTATATAACTTTTTAATGAGACTGTGGTTTTAGGGTTTGGCCTCCTGACAGAACAGTGCTGTGCCGAGAATGGAGGAGGCGTACTGGCTTGTCATACCGCTTGTGACTTTTTGTAGGGCTCTGTGACAGATGTGCATAAACTGTGTGAGCACACACTATTTTCATATATGAATAAATACCCCAAAACATTGATGCAGGCTTCTCTTTACTCCTGTCTTTGTTATATTGTTGTATCTTCACCCCTCCAGGTCTCTCCTCCTCTCTGAGTGTTGACAGAGTGTTTTGAGTTTGGTTGAGGGCGGTCTCATCCATGGAGCGGAGACTGACTGATAACAACTATGTCTGGCTGGTCCAGGTCTCTGTTCCCTGTGGTGCTATCATCAGCAGACAGCCTTTCAAAGTCGACGAGGAAGAGTCAACACAGCAAGACAGTCAAAGGACACCATAACATGGCCTTAAAGGAACACTGCTGTAAATGTTTGAGGGCTTTGTTTGTTCTTTCATACTGTGTAATTGTGTAACACACAAGAATCAAAAACTGTGGTCAGAGGGGATCATGATGACGGCATGTGAGGTTTCATCCAGTTGTTGTTCACATTTGCACATCAGAAATCTGGAAATGAAATGTGAGAAAAAAGCCTATCACAAAAATCTATCAAAAAACTGTTTGGCTAAAGGTGGAAATTGTGTTTTCTGCTTCAGTTGAATTTAGATACACAGCAGGAGAGAGATTTTGAACCAGAATAATTTCCATAACCCTTGAAGTGACAAACTGAATCTTTGCAGCTAAGACATATGTGTTAATTTCTTCACTCACCCTTTACAGCAATAATTTGCCAAACAGTGTCTCCAGTGCTGCGACTGCATACCTCATTGTGTGAAGATGTCACAGCCGTCACTACCATGTGAAATGTAACGTACAACTATGGAGATTTATTGTAAACAGCTTTGGCTAGCGCAGTAGGCTTTGACACTTAGCACTCTGATGTGTATGTGGACTTCGTTAAAAAAGTGTGTGTTTATGTGCACATTTGACTGTTTATGTTCATGGTAAAAGACAGAGGAGACGGCTTTACACCAGGGTGCCATAAGCTGCTGAATAATGCCAAACAATAACTACATACAGACACACCACTCTCTTCACTCAGCTGTACTCCCGTACAAAAAAACAGACCCCTCCAGTGTGTGTTAGTATGTATATGTGACGTGCACTCAACCCCTGCACCTCTAAAAACAAGACTTTGGAGGTGGTCAGCTTGGAGGCCGCCTGACTGAGAGAGTAGAAAAACAAATGTGACAGACCCAAACACTGGACTGGATACAATGAAGGATCAATGCTGGAAAAGCTAAAAAATGTGTAGAGCATAAATATTGTTATTGCATCTTTCAAATTACTAAGATGTAGTACGTTTTTGTTTGTAGAAAGAGAAAAAGTAAAAAATTGGTGCAGCCATGCGTGTGTTGTCTACCACAGTTACAATCATCCTTGATAATACTGAGTGGCACCAAAGTAAGGATCGACATATGCCCGCTACATTATTGATCATCTGAGGGAAAACTGTGCTTGCGCCACTACACAGGTGAACTTGAATGCAAGGTGCAGCACCTAAAGAGTTATAAGAACAGATGGAAACAGTGTTGTGTTTAAATAAATCTCTGTGTCAGCTCTGTGTCATGCCAGTGTGGGCAGTGTGTTGGGTTTCCCTATGTGGTGACAATACACAGAGCTCTGCTCAGATCTGACAGATGATGCGAGACGCGTCACATAGGTCCACCTAAATGCGCAGGATGACGTAAAACACATCAGCAGACCCTCGCAAAACACACCGCCCACACAAAGCTGACACAGAGCTGGTTTAAAGTCTGCAAAGTATTCCTTTAAGGCTACATACATTTGCTGGGTCGGTTATTGGGCAGGGGTGGAAAGAGTACAAAGTACAACTGTCACTTACAAGTAACCATGGCAATAGAACTTCTGCTTTGTGAATAAAAACAGACATTAAAATGGATGCTGTTGGATGTATTTTTCGTGTAAATTTATGTACCAAGACGTACCAAGACGCCTGTACCGTTTCAGTTCAAAATGAATACATGTACCGTTCCATCCCTAGTACAGGCTAAGGCTACGGTGCCATTTTTAAATTAGATTGTAATAATAACTAATTAGACACTCAAAAGTACATGGAGCAGGGGAGCCTGCAGCAGCTAAAGAAAAGTGACTATTGGAATTACATTTATCAGTAGGACACAAACACGGTTAAAAAGAATGCCAATGTGTAACTCTTTGCTAACATGTTTGCCATATGGTCTTTATGTTTGTGCCCATCATTGGAAAGTTAATCTTTCTATTAAATTCCATCTCTTCTCTTTTATCCACTGTCCCTCAGTACCTCTCCTGTCAGGTTGAGGGTTCAGAGGAACAGAGGCCGGCCTTCAGGTTGCCTCACTGAAGCCTTTGGCTGGGTCGTGTATCTCTCTCTCTCCCTGGAGGCCCCCAAGCCCACTGCTCTCTTTTCCTCCTTCCCAAACGAAGTAGGTAAAGTCAACAAATTTAGAGGGGGAGAGGAAAAAGAGAGGGCTGCTGGAGGGATCTGTGAGACAGGCACGTGGTTGTCAGCGGGTAGAGGGACGTTTGCCACACAGTTGCAGGGTGTGAGCGAGCGAATGAACAACTCACTGAGTGCGGCTGTGTGAAGCAGAGAGGGTGTTGTAGCATTCAGGAGGCTGCAACCATTCGCTACACTGCTTCGTCTGATGTGATACTAAGACACACAAATATTTGCAGCTGATTTTGGGCAGATAACACAAACCACCGGGTGTAAGCTTTTACCCAGCGGTGCTAGTACCACCAAGACAGACAAGGTGATCCAGACTTCAGATTGGCCCTTGGTGAGGATAGAGAAGGGGACTATAGGTGTGTTTTAGTGTGTATGTGCCCTGGCCCAGTACCAGTTAGTAAATAAGACCTGGTGATATGAGCCAAGGTGCTGCTGACCCAGATCCGAAGACAGAAAGCCTCACAAACACTGAATCTAATTCATATGCTGCTCACGCCAAATGCAGGAAGAGAATGTGAAGGACTGGGTTGGTGCCACACCACAAGGACGTGATTGACCCGACTCAAATCAAATATGTCTCTTCATTTTGGTTGAAGAGGTAAAACCCTGATTGAATTTAACTACAACCAAAATAAATTTACTGGATCAGACTGATGTAGCAGAAATACTGAGCTGATTTTTAATGACCTTTATGTGTTTTGGCAATTCAACAATGTGGCCCACCTTGGTTATGATGGAAACTCTTTGACCACAGACTAATGATAAAAATCTACTGTATAAAATGGGACAATACTTTTTTTGCACATTTTATTCGTCTGATTGTTTAATAAGCATGTGGGGATAGTCTGACAGACAGCCTGCCTCAAGAAACCAGAGACCCAATACAAAGAATTCAACAATACATTTTTGATTTCAGGGCTTTTGTATCTAAATTTGAGACTGTTTCACTCTGACAGGGTTTTCTGGCAAACTTTTGGAATGAAATGGCCAAACTTAATATTGTCATATAACATCACAGAACATTGACTACAATCTAAAAATGTGAGAATTACCTGGTGTTCAAACAGAAAATAGCTATGCATAGATAAAACAAATGGAGGTAGAAGCATGTTGTTTCAAGTGCTGGTATGACCATGAAACACTAAAGCAACAATCATTTCATCCTTTTCACAACAAACGGTCAGGTAAACGGCAGAAATAGAGTCCTCACCAGCACCTGCACCCTGTTAATCCATAATGGTCACATTCAATTAAATAAGGAGCTGTCTCTCTGGACACGGCACATCAGCCCTAAAAAACTCCTATTGACAGGAGCTTATTACTGCTTCCCCACAAGGTGTTGCAGGAAAAAACATTACTGCTACACCAACTTTGCTTTTTTTCTTGCAAATTACTGGATCAGGAATTCACTTAAATCAATAATTGGTTTAACTTGACATAACTGGTAGGCAACAATTCCAAATTTTTTAAACTCTTGCTTTGGTCGTTCCGCTCCGTGGTCTTGTGTCGTACTATTGTTGTTTACCTTTGTAATTTCCGGATTTCCCTATGGTCTCCGTGGTAAACGTCACAATGCTTTGAACTGTGTGTAATTCCCTTTCGTGAAATCTGCAGCGATGCAGACTCACGGAAAGGACTGAGTTAATGTGTACTCAAACCCTCACGCCCTTTGAAATTCGACATTGGGACAACCCTAAGCCTTTACAAATTTTGCAAGAACGCAGACCAAAGTCCTTGAGTCTGTGAGTCCGGACTTTGGGACTGGGCCATTATAACAAGAGTTTCACTTCATTACATCAAAGTAATTAGCAAAAAATACATAGTATAAAAAAAACAAAAGCAAAACAAAAGCTTGGAAATAAACATAATTTTCCCACTAGCTAATGTGGTAATTGCCTTCCACATGATGAAGCTATTGGGTTGTGGTTCCTGTTAACACTGACTAAAACGACAAATACTGTGATCATGCACTCAACAGACTCCCATGTCAATTGGTTAATTATAGTGTGGGATTGCCTCATGTAAGTGGCAATAACCTGCAATATTTAACCCCCATTAATGTCTGGCAGCACTTAACTGATGATTTCACAAGGAAAAAAGAGGCTGAGAGGTCAAAATCTTTAACTGAAGGCTAATGTTTGGGTTGTAGCAGCTGTGTGGCCTACAACATGTCAAACCTAAACTCCCCCATAAAACGAAGGCTCACTCAGCTTTTGCACACATCTAACAGAAGACTGTCCACCCTCCTCCTCCCAAGTTAGCGGACCCCCTCTGAGACTTGAGATGCTGGCGTGATGCGCTGCAAACAGCTGCTGCTGTGCTGACAATTGCCCAACTTGTTCACGGCCCTTTGACCTGTCACAGCGAGCTCAGGAGGTAGCCTACAGCACCACACGTCATATCCAGAGGCTGATGTACTATGGTCCACCTACAGAACCAGTAGCGTACAGGCTGCTGCACATGAAATAGTCAAAGGGGCCAGTTTTACTGCACAAAGCTTCTGTTGATGCTCAGGGACCAGACGTCACTGGCAAAGACGGAAGTTTGGCCTGAGGAGAATGCCGAGCTCTGTCTTCTCTTATCCGCCATGATTTCTAGATTCAATTTTTTACTGTAGAGATTCCAGGTGCTGGACAAAATACATGTATTCTTCTTTTGCAGCCATCCACAAAGTTTCATCCTGCAGTTTTATATAAAAGGGTCTCTGAATTCATATAACACTATCCAGTCCTATGTTCTATCTGTTGCATTAATGTGGAAAATCTTCCATTAAAGTAATTGCTAGCAATGCCTGACTAGTGTCCCAGTTCCCTGCTGGATACGGTAAAAGGATTTGCTTTTAAATTATATCAGCGTCTGGTAAAAGTAATGTTCTCCCATCCAACACATGAATGCATTAGTGATTATGATGACATAGAGCAAGTATTTTGGCAACTTCAGTGTTTTTGGCACTTTCTCTGTCTCTGAAGTTGGAGACAAAGTACACCACGCTCCCTTCCGTCCTCTGCCTTATTTTGAGTGTGTAGAAACATTTTAACTGCTGCTCAAGACAAGGACCAGGCGAATGTATGTCTTATGATGAGACAGTGGAGTTGATGCTGCCATATTACATTAACATCCCGGGTTGGTTTGTCAGCCATGGGAGTTACAGTCATTTAGAAAGTGAGATTAATCTGATGGAAACCTACAACATCTATATAAGCCTTTTTCAGACATTGCATTTGTGATATTGTTAAAGATTCAGACACAGGTATCCTATATTATTATGGAAATGTTTGTTATAGCTGCGACCGCTGCTTAAAGAGCCATAACGCTGGTTTAATATCTTGTGGGAGTGAGGGTGAGAGAGAGTGGTGTCACTGCTGAAGAGAAGTGGGTTGAAAAGAAATAATACGAGAGTATGAGGAACAGGAGAACTTAAAAAATAAGTAAAAGTAAAATACATGCTGTCTGACCTGCCTAAAAATGAGGGGGCACTGTAACACAGATTTGCCTGGGTCAAGTGTTGTTTCATGGCTGGAATTATTCTTAGAAAATGAAAACCCTCCCAAACAGTGATTGTTCAATCATGGCTTAGCAACAAATACTATGCATGGTAGGTATGGTCAAGCTCCACATGCAGGAGCTTGGGGCATGTCGCCTTTCGAAAAGCAATAGGACTCAGTATAGAGTTTGGAGTTTTGGCCTTTTCAAAACCAAAAATATATGCGTGAAAGTGTTAGGAATGGATTGTGTGTGTGTTTTTATCTTCTAAAGTGTGCTAGCATGTCCAGCTTACTAGCTTACCGCTCACAGTAGCAACCTTACCCAGAGTTAGCATAACATTGCTAACTCCTGCATGGCCTTGTGTGCAAGTCAGAGATGGGGACTCGAGTCTGGAGTCTGGATTTGTGAGGCGTAATTTATCCCGTGGATGGTTTGTAGACTATTAAGTGAACAAAGTGTACCTGGCCCTCCAAACACTGGGCCGTCTTGACTGTCTAAGTTCTGCACTTATTACTGTAGTCCTATTTACTAGTTCATTATTTCATCCATGTGTGGTGCAGCAAATCCGTGCAAACTGTCACCTGCCGTGGACTCTGGCCACATTAACCTCTCCTCCTCTGAGTCGTCTCTCCCTCGCACTGTACTTAGTTTCACTGAGCCTACTAACACTTAGAAAATAAATGGCATTACATCAGTGAGTTCAAACTGCTTATTGTGTGTAATCTGGACTGACACTGAGATGCTAGAGGGCTAGAGGAATGTGTTAAGTAGACCCAATAAAGTTATCCTACAATTCATTTTGATACTGTACTGTATGGATGGTAGCTACAGGACATGCTTTGAATTCATAAGATTTAACAATACAGTGTTAGGGACAGATCAGGTGGCCAGACTTGAGACTTGACTTGAACTTGCCCCTCAAAGACTTGACTTGGACTTAATCCCAAAGACTTGAGACATAACTTAGACTTCCAAAAAAATGACTTGTGAACATCTCTGGTGCAAGCTGGTCTTGTATGCTACTGCTATATCATACTACATCCGACTGCAGGGTAACGTTACGAGCTGAGTCCTGCTCTTTATTAGATTTAAGGACATACACTCCAGAAACCACAATCCCTAGGAGGTTGATGGGGTTTGGGTTACCAGCTAGCATGGAGCTAACGTTAGTTTAATTAGCAAAAACAAAAACCTTAGCAACAGTAACTAAGGCAAAGCGAAAGGTCTTGTGGACTCTTCCATAATCACAATGGCTTAATTTCTTAATTAGATCTACCAAAACAAAACAAGCAGTCAGTTTGTTTCTTACATTATTTCTTTCTTATTTATTGCTTTTGGGGGCCAGACTTGGTTTAAAATAAGCAACATTTGTTATTGTAAATTTAGGTATTCAGACTAACAGACAAAATGCTTGCAGCCAGGGTATAAAATCCAAGGTGAAGTTAATTTGCGGTGAAACATTGCTGATCTGAATTTTACATCTCATACCGCACAGCTTCACCAAACAGGACTGGGCTGTTTCAGGTTAGTTTGAGGCTTTGAGGCTCGAAATATCACAAGCATCTGTGTTTAAAAAAAAAGCAAAACAATTCCACTTTCGACTTTAAGTTACCTCCCCATTTGAACAAAATGCTGTCTTATGCAAGTATGCAAATTTTTGCAGACAAAGAATGACTATGTCCACAGGCGTTTTGGGCAAAGAAAATAAACAACCTCAGAAAGGTTTTCCCTGAATCTTATGTGTACTATTAAAGGATTTCTACCAGCTGGAGCCTAAAAATATGCCTTTAAAAAAATCAACAGCTGTCTGTTTTGATGTGCTGAAAAACTTGGAACTTTATTCAGTTTATTGCTTTCACGAATCATTCAGCTTTAACTGGTTTATTGCTTTAAGGCAAAATATAAGATTTCTTCAGAGCTCATCCAGTTGACCAGAAAATATCCACTACCACAATTAGTGCTAAAACAATTAGTGAATTAGTTGATTGACAGACGTTTGAGTAATTGTTGAGTCATTTATCAAGAAAAAATACCAAATATTTGCTAATCCAATACTGTCAAACAGCCGAATTTGTTGATATTTTCTCTTTTAAATGATTGTTAACGGAATATTTTGGGGATTTGGACTCTTGGTCAGAAAAGACAAACAGTTTAATGACGTTACCTTGCGCTCTCTGAACTTGTTATAGGTGATTTTCCAAAGTTTTTCCTACTATTTATGGACTGAACGATTAATTAATAATGAAAACAAACCATTTCGCTAATGTTTCTATCATTCATGCACCAAGGGAAGTTAGTGAATGATCATCTACGGCCACAAACTCGGCATCTGGAACCGCAAAAACGGTTGGCTGGTGTCAAAACCACAAGTTGGTGTAAATAACCAAGATCTATTCGGACATTTGTGCCCCTTTGGTTTTAACCATGGCATGTGCTAGACAAAGAAAGAGAAAGAGCCTCCAGACGTTTGTGGGTGTGCTGAAATGCCATGGACAATTTGTGGCGGGAAGGTGGATGTCACTGCTTTGGGTAACACTAATATTTACATTCATCCCATTTGTTGCAGGAATTATAGATTTTCCAGTAAATGTGATGGAAATAAAACACTAATTTGCATGCCCTTTGGGATTTAGCACACTGAGCTAAAAAAGAAAACATTCTTTAGGACTTCACACACACTCTGTGGTTGGAGAGTTTAAAGGGCATGTTTGCAGGTAGATCTGTCCTCTCTATGCAGCAAAAAAAACAGAAAAAAGGAATGATGACAAAAATAGGAGAAAATGAAGACAGATACATACAGGATGAAAACAGGAGAAGAGAGGAAAAAGAATTAACATGAAAATATAGATAGTAAGTTGGTGGTGGAGCGAAGTCCAGCGCAGCACACTGTATCAGTCTGTTTCACACTTTCACAAAGATACTCTTATGCAGACTGTAAACTCTCAGGATCAGGGGAGACGGAGAGGCCAGACAGCAGACAAAAAGTCCTGAAACTGTACAGACAGCCAAGAGTACCAAGTTCAAGTGGTACTTTACCATGAAATATGTTGCTTCTGAATACTACAAACATCCTTTTTTTTAAACAAGAAAGAGAAACTGTCGCACTGTAAAGTCTGTGGCTGCGGACGCCGACAGTTAAATAAATAATATGTGATGTTTTCATAGAAATTTTACTCTTTATTGCTCATTGCATAACAGTAATCATATCCAGCACATGAAATCTTTTACAATTATTATTTTTAAACTTTTTAAAGGTCTGGTGGTTAAATCTTCTGGCACAGGAAAGATGTGCATATGGCTGCTTAAAAGAACAGAGTCAACATGTGAGGATAGAGCTGTTTTATTATTCTTATAAATTTCATTAATTTTGGAAATTGTCTAAGTTGGCTTGATGTGTTAACTGAGTGGTGGAAGCGTTTTCACTGGTCCTCTCTCTTCTCTTATACCAGACGGGTAGCAGCAAACCTTTCTTTTTACATTTCTTTAACATACTACCAATTTGCAACAGCAAATATATTTTTAAAGAAACATTATTCCAACCAAATATATTTTGGTTGGAATAATGTTTTGGTATATATTATATTTTTAATAAACATTTCTGCAAAGTAATCACTAAAGGTATCTGCAAGACTTTGACAATGTAACACACGTGGCCTCTAGGAGTTGTGCAACAGTGCATTGACTTTTCAAAGTTGAAATACAAAGTATTTATATTATAAAGAAAATATCCAATTGTTCAAGAGACAAGTTATTGATTTAGCAAAGCAGGAGGTTTCCTGAGGTCAAGAGATCTCTAGCTGTACATGATGGTATTACAAATGCTGCTACTGTTACCAGTACAATGTACTTTAACAACACACACACAAACACACAACACACACACACACACACACACACACACACACGTATGCGCAGCTACAGCTGACAGAGGAATGCTGAACTTAGCAGTAAAAATGCAGATAGAGAGTCTCTCCCTTGTCTCTATGTCTTTTATAATGAGCAGGTTGTGATATGATGTATGGCAGCAATGAGCGAAGCAGCAACGCTATTAGTTAACTATTTAAACCCCTAAAGCACTAAACACCAATGTGTGTGTGTGTGAGAACGCACAAATACAAACAGGCAAGCAGGTTGTGTATGCGTTTTTCTATGTTCGCTCTCCCGGAGCAGCAGAAAACTGTGTCACACACACAACTTTCTCCCAATGTTAAGAAGATGAAGTTTTAATTAGAATAGTTTAGAGAAAAAAAATGAACAAATGCTGTAATAAGCTGCAATAATATGTAAATTTACTTCTCACGTTTCTGGTAGATATAGATCAAATATAGAAACCACTTCTCTGGGCTGCAGCCTTACACTTGTGGGATGAAGACGAGTCCTACCATATCCCTTATAATGCATTTTACATCTCTACACAGCAACAGTGGATTGTTTGGAATAAACTTGCGGGAAACAAGCAGAGGGACTGATATGTAAGCATTAGCAGCGAAAGCTGCCATGGATGAACAAATGAAGAAGGCTGCCGTCTGAAACTAAAACCACATCAAGTGAAAACCTTCCACACACCTTACAGGAGTGTATTGTTTGATTGATGCAAGGAAACAAAAGACAACCTTTCAACCCACAGTTAGAGAACTTGTCCCACATTTAGGGCTGAAAATGTATATTAATTAGAGCATGCCCGACAAATGTTTAGTGCTGACAACACAGAACAATGAATCTCTCACAATGTTAGCTTAAGTTTTTTCTTTGTGTCTGTAAAGTAGAACCAGGGTATAGATCAGCCTGTGTAGGTTTAGCCTGATTCTCCGATAGATGAATCAAATCCCGGCATTCCAGAGGGAGCAGTTTCCCCAGCGCCCCAGAGGAATCCTTGCCTGGGACCTGGAGGAGGGGGCCCGCCTCTTAGGAATGTCCTGGGACATCTTATCTGATGGGCCTGTGTCTGTAGAGCTGGTGCATGGTAAACTAACCCGAGCTGGCCATGGCCTGAGGAGCAATTTGTGCCCCTGAAGGCCCCTGAGAACTCAGCGACCCAAAGGGCCCCTGATCCCAGCATCAGTCAGAGTTTGATAGCCATCAGAGGTCCTTGACAAATTTAACAATTCACACAGAGACCTCCCATCTGCAGAGGTGGCTCCGGTATGTCAGGTCTTGTTATGTAAGTGTAGGGTATTCTGAATATCAAGGGTGTCATAAACCCCCCGTGGTTGCATAGGAACTAGAGTTGCTACTAAAATTGTAATTATCAGTTAATAACTGAAAAACTTTACTGTTTACTGTTTTATTTGCAGGCTAGTAGCCTACTAATGCAAGAAAAAAGGAAAAACCACAACATCTTTACTGCATGACCTCGGCTAGAACCTCAAAGCAGAGAGACGTGCAGTCTTCCTCTTTTGATTACATGCAAAATAAAAACGTAGCTAAATTTATATAGATTTTTTTTTATACATTTTTGCCAGTTCAAGAACTAGAAGCAGATCAGAGATGAGAATAGAGCCAAAGTGAACCACAGAGAGCAGTGCAGCCAAAGGCTTGTGACTGAAAATACTGAAACCCCTCTGGAACCGTTTGTGACTTAAACTCAGTGGATATGGTGTGGAAATTATTTTGGCCATGATAAATCCTTTTCCATTTCTGACTGTGCTTTCACTTCTTCATCGGTCATTTCATTATGTAATACATGAAAGCCAGTCCTGTAAAAAGAAGCTCAGTGGGTGCCAAAGCACAACTACTCTGAGTGGCCTGTGCAGATAAATGCAATTCCTCCTAATTTAATACAAGAAAACACATCAGGCAAGTCAGGACTGGATTAGCAGGATTTAAAAACACATTTCCTAAGGGTTAAGACAACTATGTACAGGGGTAGTGATCATCACATGGACTTTTGGGGGCCCAGGTAAGAACCATTCCTCTCGTGCAGGGATATGATGAAGCTTTTGCTTGAAAGAGAAGCCGAGGGGCCAGGAAGGTGCTGAACTCTAACTCACAAAGGCACCATTCTGCCGTTGCAGAGAGAAACAGCTACACCCAAGAAAAGTATGACACTGGGTGTCCAGGTAAACATTTCCAAGGAAGCTAAGTTTACAATTGCACGTCAGCTGACATGCAGTCATGCTTGCTTCTCCTGTTCATCCCTAATGCCCTAAATCACGCTTTAAATGGAGGAGATTTGAGTGCCGGGCGTTGGTATATATGGCGGTTTATTTTCCCTCTTGTGTAAAAACATTCCAGGCGAGGGTGAAGGCGCACGAAAGATTGGGAATGAAGGAGAATTAAAGGATTGTAGGGCTGTGGGGAGGCGTGAGAGACAAAAAAAAAGAGTGAATGTCCAGTTAGTGGTTGCCAAAGGGGAGGTGGAGTGCATGGACAAGGGGCAACAAGCCAGCATGGGCAGACCGCGAGCGTCCCCTTCACAAACACACAGCCGTGTGTTCGACAGGAACTGCAGCAGGGGCCCTCTCACTCATGAAAGCTGCTTCATAAATTGGTAAACCTAGAAGGCCGGTGGCTTTCCCCCCCCACAGCACTTTTTTTTTCTCATTCCGATACCTTAATGATGAAAAGGGCAGAGGGCAAACATGACGCACACAGACATCCCTTTATGAGGCTGATGCACACCTGCAGAGGAGACATACTGTCCATCAGGGGAAGTAGGTGGAGGAGACTGGGGTCAACATCGCCACAGTGGATCTGTAGTCCCCCTCGCTGCAGGACACAGGGGCGGCTACTGTACATTCAGGCCCAGGTGCTGCTCAGTGATGGGCAACACTGTCAGTTTATGAGGTGTACTGACAGCTTGCTTAAACCCTCCACCGAACAGTGATTGTCCAATAACTAGGCCAAGCAGGCCTGTAAAACTCTGGATTTCTCCACATGTTTGGGTGGTGTGAATGGGTGTGTAGTACAATTGAGACATGAAATTGTAAGATTTTGAAAGGGTTGTGTCACAAACCAAAAAACACAACATCAAAAGTGTAGGACTATACAGCGTGTTTGTCTGTTTTGATGCAAGCTACAAATGTTAGCATGCACGGCTAACGAATGATGTCAGAGTTCAGGGGTTTATTGCTCTTTATTGGATTTACACTCCAGCAACACCAGCCAAACTATTATAAATAGTATTATGTTTGCCAAATATATATATATAATATAATAGTCCCTCATCCTCAAAGCCATTTCTCTTGTCTTTAAGTAAAATATATGTGTACACAGCCAAATGCTATGTTAGAATGATCACTCATAAGACAAAAGTATACTAAGTATTGTACTAGGACTAACAATCTAATGCATTTTTATTATTCTCATTTCAAATGAGACAGGTGGAAACTATAAAAAGTCAGCTGGAGATGGTGTCACATTGAAGCAATGGTGGTTCTAAAGGGTGGCAAGTCGGGGCCACGACCCCCCTAATGTCAACCCTATGGCCGCCCTAGCTAGACTGACTTTAAGAGGCTGTAGCGGGCTCCGATATAAAACTATAGTCTAAAATGGTCTAGAATCAGCACTGTAATAAAGCTAACGTTGCTATAGCTTATACAATCTGCTAGCAACAGTTGTCATTTCAGCCGGCAACAAACAAGAGGTCGGCTTTTGTACTTCTGTTTGAAATCAAGGACTCATTGTTTTTGAAAAAACTAACAACTTCACGTAGTAAATCTGCACCTGTGAGAAAAGAAAGCTTCATACTATTTAAGTGCTTAACCAAAGTCCATTTGCTGAATAACTAAACCACTTTTCCTTATAAAGCATCAATACAAGATGTTATCACAAAAACACCTCTTTGTTTTTTGTCTCTAAAAATTCTTACTTCCTATATCCAACTGATTACCAGAAGTGTGTCAGGGCATGTGCTCATGGTGATATGATTTAAAAAAAGGGACAACAGTCTGCTGGCCGGGTGAAGACTCTCCTTCTGCCAGAAAGTAATTTATCACTGGAGGAGACTACAGTAATCTTCCTCTCCTCCCAGAAGCATCCCCTAGAGATCAATATGTCTTCATCAGAGCAACTTCAAAAACCTAGTATGAAGTGATTAAGATGATTTGTTTGATCTGGCAAAGACCAACATGCATGAAGTCACCTTCTCTGAATCCTCGTAGCTGTAAATCCTCTTCGCTTTGTGGATTAATAGAAAATAACTCAGAATAAATGTCTAATACACACATATATACATTTCATAAAGATTAACAGTATGTTATCACTCATGACTGGTCTTTTATTGGCTATTTTGTATACACAGATCATTTCTGATAGACTAGATTTGAAGGACATATAAGTGGCCCATAACTCAAAATGACCATAATATTTTTGTGATAAATGGGGCTGTTGATCAATATCAATGACTCAACAAGTCCTTTACCAGGTCATGAGATTTAGGGCTTTCAAAACGGATTTTCCAGACTATCTTGTTTTTCCGCACAAGCTGGAAGCTGGGCTCACAACAGAAAGCTTTGTCCAACATGTTGAATTTAGAGAATTTAGAAAACTAGAGATGGAAAAACTCCAGGTCAAATGGTCTGGAAAACAATTACAATGATGAATTCACTGCATATATACTTTGCTAAACCGTGGAGGAAATTAACACTGTCTCCTTTATCCAGGCAGCTGACACTGAAATAACTCATTTATACGATACAATAATGAGCTCCGCACATGTAAAAGCTTGAGGCTGGCTCTATTTTATATCAATCTTGTTGACAACAAATTTCCCAAATAGACCAAAGCCAACAATAAATTGATCCTACTAGTATTGCCTGTGTATCCAAAGCTTGATTATCTTTAACCTGCCGTTGAGTTTCATTTTTGGCCATAAACTATTAAAAAGACATCAATGAACCACACTGTTACACTAGGTGAAATGTCCCTTAATAACCATGAACAATAAGGATAAGCAGGTATAGCTAATGCATTTAAAAGAGTCCAGCAGTAGCAGCAATAGTAGAAGTATTTGGATTTAATTCCAGTCCTACACCTTTTCTCACCTTGTGTTGCTTGGCTCAGACTGCGAGATTTCCGACGATGCAGTGGTAACAAATTGGGGTTAGAATAGTCGAACGATGTTTAAGACCTTAGATAGCAGCATGTTTGAATGGGTCATTTGTACCCACTGAGTGCTAAGGATGCAATTTATACAGTAATGCTTGGACCAACATGTTGCCTTTAATTTATGTAATGAAAAGGGCTGAAAAAAAATACTTTTAAACCTACAGTTTTTGTTTTAATTCTGAAAATGAACTGGACTGAATGGCTCCAAAAGACAAAAACACACACGCATTACATTAAACGTGTCCCAACATGTGGTGTGTTCTTTATCAGGCCGAAGGATCAAAATGGCTCAGCATCAAATTATTATCATCTTTTATCGATTTTCCTGACTGGAAAAACTACTCAATGCTCAACATGCCATATCTTTGAAAAAGGATAGCAGCAATCCTTGAAAAAGAGATCTCCATTATAAAATGCAAGCTAATTTATTTTAGGTATCAGTGGATAATAACAGGAGACAGGGGGACAAATACGTCTTGTTGAAAGGATGTGTTTGACATATGTTTACCGCAGCTCTACCTCATGTGGAGCTAAAATCGGAGAATGAGAAATTCTTTGAGATGCCTCACTGGAAGCAGATTAAACCTTGCATATCCATATGGAAATTCAATTTGTCCGTTGCTTTCCCAGCGCCCAGGAAGACCTCCCACTGGTAACATTGCATTGCTCCACAGAGAGGTTCTGGTTCGGTTATGGAGGGGCGGGGGTACTTCTTAGACAAGAGGGGTTTTCAGGCCCGAGTCGGAGGTCCTGGGCTACAGTACGTACAAATACATGTCTCTGGCAGAGCGTACAGGAACTGCTGCTGGATGTGGGCAACGAGTCGATGCTGCGAAGCCAAAGAAACCTGAATACAGGGAGGTTGTGTTTAGTTTGGTTAGCTTTAACAGAAAAACTGCCAGGCTTCCCCTGATTCTCTGTTTCTTTCGCTCCTCTTTTTCAAAAAGTGACAGTATAGCAGCCTAACACTGAAAGAACTAACCAAAACACACACTTGCTCATGTGAGACCAGAGGTGGGTAGAGTAGCCAAAAATTGTACTCAAGTAAAAGTACTGTTACTTCAGAATAATATGACTCAAGTAAAAGTAAAAGTAGTCATCCAAATAATTACTTGAGTAAGAGTAATAAAGTGCTTGATGAAAAATCTACTCAAGTAGTGAGTAACTGTTGAGTAACGTCTGATTTATTTCTTAACACAAGCATCAATCAGACCGACAAAAATACAAAAGAATCATCTTTAGGCAAATCTCCTCCTCCTGGTCTGTATTGCCTTGGCGACGGTTGATTCTGATTTGCTACGACTGTGAAGCTAACCTGTCCCGCCGCTGAGATCGAGCATGGTTACGTGACTGTACAACGCCGTTTGATTGGTAAAACACAGTCACGTGGTAGAGCCTTCAGCGGAAGACTCTCTCTCTGTCAAAATAAAACATTAAAATGAGACGTACGCTGGGGTAAAAACAATGACGCGTAGAATACCACAGAGGTGAAAAGAAAAGTAAGGAGCTCATTGTAGCCTAATGTAGCGGAGTAAGAGTACAGTTTCTTCTTCACTAATCTACTCAAGTACAAGTAAAAGTATAGTGATTTAAAACTACTCCTAGAAGTACAATTTTTTCAAAAACTTACTCAAGTAAATGTAACGAAGTAAATGTAACTCGTTACTACCCACCTCTGTGTGAGACGAGGTACTTTTTTACCTTTCACCAGGGCTCCCTGAACACACACTTACTACAGGAACTTTCCAAGGGGACCAGGAACCATTTCAGGATCTCCACTCTACTCCTGCAATTTGACAGGATGGACCAAGCTCCTAATTGAGTTCCTTAGCCATAGTTCCTGGTTCTAAAATAAGGGGGGAAGCACTTTCTGATCAGGACAAAGTTTGCAGTTCTAAAAGTAGCTAATTGGTCAACCGTTAAACTCATGGTCTGCTACAACTTGTGCACAGCCATTTTGTAAGCAGCAGTTGTAAGCAAGCGGTTGTTGATGTGTACTGATGTTAAAAACAAAGTTATGTTGTCTGCTTCTTGACTAGTCCCGCTCCAAATAATTTCTATGCTCTTTTCTGTACCTATCACGTTACCAACCCTCTATTCTCCATTACCACATCTACACGTTTCCTTTAAATTCATTCATTACATCCATTCAACTAACAGACTCCTGCAACAATAAATATTAACAACAAAAACTCAAAAAGGGTTTTTATTAGATACAAAAATCAGTGATTGATTCTAGTCTTTCTATCATTCTGCTCTGCTCTCAATCAATTTTCTTTTGCTCTTTTTCAAGTTACAGTAAATCAGCCTGTAATTGAGGGAAAGGATGGAACAAACCACAATTTGCCCATTTGGGGGGAGGTATACTCTATACGTTTCCCCAGCCTAGGCAGACACTTTGCTTGAGGGAAATGTGAAAGTCCAAAAGGTCTTCTTTTTTTATTTTTATTTTTATAAATTTGTTCATTGGCACACATAACATCAATTGACATATATTTTTTCCATTTACATGTGTTACCATCATCAATTCTTTTTATTGCAAAGCCAGAAGTCCTAAGAGGTCTTCTTACCAAGTAAAGAAATCACTCATGTGTCCCAGGTAGCTCCCTGGTACCAGTTTACACTACAGTATGTTGAATGATAGCAGATGACTGATTAACCAAACAAATGTAATAAAAACATAAAGCCCTGTATGTACTTAATTGTACAATGTTAGCGTGGACTTCTCATTTCTCTGGGGCACATTGGTGTTCCTTATGTGCTTGATTCTGATTTGCTAGAGCATTTTCAATACTTTGAGATTACTGTTGTAAATGAATACTCATAGCTGGAGAGCTACTCATTTCTGCTGTTTCTTGGCTTTTGAGTAATAATGTAATAATGTATAATGTATGTGATTGCTGGCAAATGGCCATCACATATTCAAGATAATCCACTCACGGTATTACAGCAGTCATATAAAATGATGTTAACCTGTCCTGTATGTCATGCATTACCTTTCAATATGAGCTTTTTGTGGATTATCCCTTACATAAACACAACAGGACGATCTATGTATCCCCTTAGGGTCAGGTAAAGGGGCTAATCATTTGAAATTAAAAAGCTAATTTTACTTGTCGCCAGGAGTTAATTAATGTACACAGGTATGTTTATGAATGCCTCATAATTCAATAGCATCTAAGGCCAGAGGGAGATGTCTGTGAGATGTTTTTTTCAGCAGAAACCTCATTCATACACTATCAAGTCTGTCCTCCACAGGCCTGATGTCGAGCAGGTAAATCCACTCTAACAGACCGAGCCTTGGCCCCGGTCAGATGCACAGGCGCCTCTCTTTGCAGCTCATGGAAAGTATTTAGCTAACCTTCGGCAACTGTTTAAAGTAAACATCTATTTCCAGTCGAGATTGCAAAGCAGGTTTTCACATCTCACAACGATCGTTCTGTCCTTATCAACGGGATGCGAAATACAAACAAGCCACATTTCAGACTTTGTAAATTTCACTCAAGTGGTGTGGAGTAAATTAAGTGTACATATACTGTCTGGATTGGAATAGGCTGCTGAATGAGTGAGCAAAGAAGATGCATGAAGTGCTCACTGTAAAGCATTAGTATTTAGTATGTGTAGCTTTCCTTCATCTTATATGATATGATAGTAAGAACAAATAGCTGAATATATCTAGGTTTTGAACGATTGCTCGGACAAGTCAAGACAAGACATTTAAAGACATAAGTGTGCTTTAGAAAATATGGATGGGTATTTTTCTGACATTTTGTACAATTAATAAATGAAAATAATCCTGAGTTGTAAGTAACCCTAAGGTGGAGGCTGGGGGTGTGGCCTTGACCAACTGCCACTGCTCGTTTGAAATCCATGATGTCTCTCTCTCATGGGTAGGCCAAATTCTCTGAGCGGGCAAAGCAGGGAAAGAGGAGGAAACCTTTCCCCTTATGACCTAATATGGGGCAAGATTCCAAATCGGCCATCCTGAGCTTTCATTTTCTCAAAGGCAGAGCAGGATACCCAGGGCTCGGTTTACACCTATCGCCATTTCTAGCCACTGGGGGACCATAGGCAGGCTGGGGGAACTCATAACTAATGTTAAAAAACCTCATAAAGTGAAATTTTCATGCCATGGGACCTTTAAAAGAACACAACAGGGGTGTAACAGTGGACTGGAGGAACTGCTACTAACAGAGGAAAAGCTCTACCTCCTGAGCCTAAGCCTATGTCTACAAATTGTGAGCAGTTCTGACCTGAAGGGTAAAACAATTTTGTATGTCACAATAGAAATGCAAGGTTTACAGTTTGTCTGTCTTCTTGATCATGTCTGAACCCTTGAGATGTATCTTGTGACCCCATAGAGAGTCTGACCCCCAGGTTGGCAATCACATATTTATTTAACTTGGACTTGATGAAATCCAGCTGAAAATACTGAATGCAGTCAGTGTGAGACGGTCCAAAAAGTTAATGTGTTTGTTCTCACAATGTCTTCAGACATTGTAACTGACAGCATGGTGGTGTTTACGGGTGTCATCTCGTGACGGCTATTGTTCAGCAAACTCAACTGTCACAGACAATCACGCAGGAAATGACACACCGTGTCAGTAAATAAACGAAGGGAAAGATGCCATTTTGAACAACAATTTCTAACCTCATTTTCGGCCTCTGAGACTTTTCAGGCAGTAAAAGTGTTGATCATTTCAGTAAATTCCAGAGTCCATGTGTTATCGGTCCAACTCATGCAGCATCATCTGATCTTCTGTTGTGACTAAGCAGGAGCACCAGGGTCCCTGTGGGGAGGAGACGGTGAATGGGGATGACAACGAGAGGTTGCAAAATGACAAATCCAACACAAAGGGAAGGCTGGGAATGTTTAATTCAACATCTGGAATCTATTCATCAATTTCTTATTGATGGTAATTATTGCTGTGCGAGGAGTGGTGGATAAACTTTATCATATGCAGACAAAGCTGAGCCTTCTTTTCACCAGTTGTTTTCACTCTCACACTCAAAAGTTTTTGCGTGAGGAGACTTTGGTTGTCCTGAAGGCCTTTTTTTCCTTTTTGGAAAACATTCTCACCCGTCCTTAACCCTCTGAGACCGAGGGAATTTGTTGATGGAAGATGAGTTATCCAACAGCAGAGGAGAGCCGACTTTCTCTCATTATTATCTCGCCCGTAGGGAGAAAGGTGACATGTGAAAGCTGAACACACACACAAAAAGGCACAAACATTTGGATGTTTAGCTGTCAAATGACCCTAGATTGGAAAATTGCAGCAAAATGACAAGATCCTCGTAAGTGGCATGCTGCTATACAGAAAGTCTTATTGGTGGTTGAAAAATAGCTTGTAAGTTTAATATGTTAATCAGTATAATTTCATAATTCACATGACAATACAGTTGGGCCATTAAAAGACTTAAAGCGCTGCTAAGTAATGTTTTATATTAACAATGGATATGTGTGAAATGTTGTTGCCTGTAGTGATAAAACAACCATTTTTGGAAATGCTCTTAATTGCTTTCTTGCTGGAAGTGTTGTCGTCAACATGAGGTTGCAAGGCAACCAGCAGAGACCCCAGGAAGCCACCGCTCCAGGAAGAAATTATCATAACATAACAAGATGTATAACGTGTAAATGAGTGAGCTTTAAGCCCCTGACACACTAACCAGATGGCCAACACTCAGCAGAAAAGGCAGTTGGACTGATCATTCTCCTCGAGTTGGTCAAAAAAGTGACTCTGAACACACCAAAGCGGCGAGACCGCTAATCTGTCTTGTTGCCCAAAAATTTAAACTGGCAGCTGATTGGACAAAGGCTTCACGTTGATCTGGTTTCTCCAGAAATTCAAAGCCAGACTGTCATGGCGGCTTGTTCAGAATATAACCTCATATTTACTATATTTTACTTACTGAACCAAAAACATTTGAAGCGAGGTATAGGCCATGCAGTTGCTGAATCTGTCTTCATTTTAGATCGACAAAGGTCAGTTTAAAAGATTTTTGTCAGATTTTGAGAGACTCTGGTCATGCTCATCCCGCTCCTAGTTTCCGGGTTTGCATTCCACCAATCAGATTGGTCATTTGAGTCCAACTGCTGGCAGTGCCCGCCTTCCGACTGAGCATGTCAGGTCGGCCAAAATGAAGGATGACGGCCACTCCGGACGGACTACGGCATGGAACACACTGAACAGACTCGAGTCACCAACCTCGCCAGACTGTCTAACGGCTGATTATCGGGTTGATGTGTCAGGACCCTTAGAGGTGCTAGTAGGCAGATTTTTTTACTTTTGGCAAGGTGGTTTCCCCATTTCCGGTGTTTGTGCTAAACTACGCTAACTCATATTTACCAAATAGTTCCATATAAATGCATAAATCAGAATAATTCACTTGGCAGTTCATCTTTCACATATTTCTAGTAAAAAATACTTAATGGACTTTGCTGGTTCAAATACTTTCTCTCCATGGAGAATTTATAAAGTGTGGATCCTCCTTCACTGTAATAGCCACACTGCAGAGATCCTCCCTGTATCTCTCTTTAAGTAAAAAAATCATTCCGATCCTTTCCCTTTCCCCCCACAAGTCAGGGTTCAAAAATCTTTAGGTTTGAGGATTCCCATGCATCTGCTCTGTTTCAGCATCTGCATCAATTATACCCCGCTACTCTTTGTCTTGCTCTTAAAACAATAGGATGAGGACCGGCCCTCATAAAGTTAAGGGCTCATCGCCCCCAGTAGTTTCTCCCCCAAGTCTTACTAATGGAAACCTGGTGCATGTTCAAAGATGAGGATAGAGAGCAATGCCTGGGGAGATTCCTCAGGAAAGCCCTGACTTTACTATCAAAAGACAGCAGCGGGGCTAGTAGGTGTCATCACCATTGTCTCATCAACATTGGATTAGGCCACAGCCATTGAAAAACAAGGAGGAAGAAAGGTCTTAAGCACCCGACCAAAACATCTTCCTCTCAGGTTTACGAGGCTGGAGGAGAGAGGCTGGAGGCAGCGGGACTTCATGTGCCCACATTTGCTTTGATCGCCCTCGCCACCCCGGCTTTGAAATGTTTAACACACAGAAAACACCATTCCTCATAAAAATGGTGCTTCAAAGGGAAGAGAACACGGGAGGCACTGTAGGTGACCCTGCCCTGGTAGAGAGGAAAAAGACTGTCAGAAAGGGCCAGGGTGGGGCCAAGTAGGCAAGCTTAAGCTGCAAAGAGTGTCCCTTTATAACCAAAAATACTAACTTTGATTTATAAATGAGATGAAGGATCACTTAGCAGGGCTGCGGTGCACTTCTCTGTGGAGTTGTGAACGCCAGAAACTGGTGATGTGAGGTATGAAGGCGTGAAACTATTCATCCAGAAATCCAGCTTGGCCGGAGTAATCTTCCCAATGAAATGCTCTCAAAAGTTGCCTTTACGTTATTAGGTTGGCACTAAAAACGGCAAGTTTGGTGGTTTTTGTATGAATTATGTGAAATAAAATATCCTGGCTGTTTCTCACATGGTGTAACTATTGCCGATGGCACCCCCAAACCTCTCATACTGTAAATCATTTGAACCTTTCTTGTTAACCTTGTCGGCATAATTCAAAAATAGGCCACATACTGAAGATGACATTGCCTCATGAACATAATTTCATCTCACAGGCATGTTTTATATGCTTGCCTGGCAGCAGTATAATATGACACACGCCACCACATGTCCAAGTCACACTCAAGCAGACAATTTACAAACTCTTCACCCTCAGTGAAATCCATAGCATCATCAAAGTCATGCTGTAGATCCCCACCGCCAGTCCACCATTTTATTTCCTGATTTAGGATCTGCTAAGGTAGAGGTCTGTCTGGGAGGACTGTTAAAGGCTTTACTGCTAATAAAAACTAATATGGAGACTCATACAGACTCCTGGTCCTGGAATGTACCTGCCATCGATGGACCTCTGGGCAGTCAGAGACGAGGCTAGTGATAGCCGCAGGGAAGCTATAAATCATGAAAGTTTTTATCAATGTACGGTAGCATGTCACATGGCTTTTTAAGTTTTTTTGCTGTTTTCAACTAACATGAAAAAACATCTTTCATTCAAAGTCTTAAAACAACACTAGAATTAAATGACTTAATGATAAATATAATTCTTCCTTGAAATATAATAAGCATAGATAAAATAATAGGATCCAAGTTAGATGCTTAAGTGTTTTGTGCTCTTCCAGCTAAGTAAGGTTTAACAGATTATCTTAAAGGTACTTTGTGTAGGTTTTAAACAGTATGTTGGGTGGTTCCTTGATTTGTTTGTAGCTACGCTACTGATCAACAGTTGTGGTGGTAGCAGCGAGCCCACAGAAGGTAGAGGTGAAGAAGAAGACTGCTAGCTGATGACAATAAAGAATGCAGTTTCGATATAATTGAAACATCCACGTTGCAAATGTTCTAAATGGAAGGCAGATGCATTCAGCATGTTTGTTAGGCATCAAGGACGCACATAATCTGCTCATTTTTAATGGAAAGTTCAAGGATAGTTGCTTTTTAGTTTCTCATTAGAAACTCTGCAAATTAAGACTGTCATAATTCAAATGTTAGCCAAGTGAATCCTAAGACCTGAATCCTGATTGTTGTTTAAAGTGATTCATTTAAATTTGATGTGATATCTGACTATGAATGATGAAGTGATTCTTCCCAGAAATATATTCATATGCTATTCCAGGAAAGCAAACAATGATTCAATTTGGGTTAAGTTCTTGAAATCAATCCAACCATCTGAATTTTATAAGAAAATGAAATTAAAAAATCAGTTATCTGGACTTAAAAGTCAGATTTTCTTAGATTTATTTTGGATTCGGCTGCGTGTTGAATGTGTCCTTTCATCCAAGCATTTAAGTGGGCAGATTTTGATTGTTTGTATGAATCATTTTTCTCTAAAGGCTTCCACATACAAACGAATGATTCATCAGAGTAAAACAGTTAAAGGAGAGCTCCAGACAGCCATCAGTGTAATCATTTCCCAAGAGTTAGGCTGGTTACATGCTTGAGGTAGCATTGGTTGACTGCTGTCTCACAGAAAAAAAAACTCATGCCAAATTTGATGAAACCGTTTTTGTGTCTGAATCAGCTGTTAGGAATGTGAACCCCCTGCTGGAGCAGAAACATTGAAATGACGTCTAAACGCTGTGTGGGGTTCACTTGCCATCACGTGTTTCCTCATTCTTGTTAAACTTTATCTTGATTGTGCTTTGGCACTTACTGTCAATAGAAACCCAAATGACCTAAAAGACACTTTCCATATAAGGCACTTTCACAAGTTATGGGTTTCCAGAGGTCTGTGATTAATGAAAATACGCATGTATAAAACTCATCAGTACACAATGTTTACATCATTTTTGGTTTGCAGATTGATTAATTCTGAGTTTAAACTAGGTGTGCATGTTGCTGTATAGGTCCAAACAGCAAATATATGGGGGTTTGTGTTACCCAGAAACTGGATGGTTTATGGATCGAGTCATTGTAGCGAAATATAAAACGTGTAGGCAGAAGGTTTGGACCAAGAGCCAAACAGAAAAAAGTTGTTATAACTCTACTTTCAAGAAATATAATTCGGAATTGATGTTTTTATCAAGCTTTTGCTCATAACAACATGCAAAAGACCCCAAATCTTATATTTGGTGTTTATTTTATGGTTAGTTTTATGTTGTTTTGTAGTAGTGCATTCTCATAAGGCAGCTTTTATTAAGGGTTTAGAAGGTGTACCTTTGTTAATGCTTAATAAATCATCAGGAGAGTACAAGTAGATGGAATAGGGACTGATAAAGGAACTTGTGATTAAAGCACAGTGTGAAATAAACAGCTGAATTATTTAAAACCAACTGAATTTGCCATGATAGTAAACCATGACATAAATATGATTAAGAGTCACATTAAAGCTATAGTGTGTAGTTTCTGCCTCCCCCATGAGGAATTAAGTAACGACAACAAAACTATCGGCGCTGCCACATGATACAGGCCTTTCGTGATCATGCATAACTCCACTCCTCCTCCATGCAGTTGCTAGTAGCCAAGGAGGACACAGAGGATTAAAAAAACATGATAGACTCTTCAGAAGAGGTAGTTATCTTTGCTCAAGTTTCTGCACGCAAACGGCGGATGACACAATCTTCTGAACATAGCCATACTGAGAAATACAGAGTTGTGTGGAGCTGTCTTAATTAGCTTTGTATCAACTCATTTTGCAATGGCTTGAATATAACAGGCCTTAGCATAAGAAAGCTCTTAAGCTTTAACAGGCTTGTTCTTTTTTTCTATTTTAACATTGGACTTGAAATAATGAAATAATAATGAAAGCTGGTTTATCAACTGTTCAATTAACCTCATAAAGATCAAGAAACAAAGATGGAGAGAAAGAAAAAAGGAATTAAAAAGGCAAAATATACACAGACTTCTCACAGGGAAAGGCTCCATTTGATCTTGGTCCTGTTGTCCTAATGTCTCCTGCTAAATAACAGAACATTCACTGTAAGACTAGCACCACTCTGCAATACAAGAGTGTAAACAACCCTGTACAGCACAGTCATTTGTTCTGCTACGACAAAGAGGGAGACAGCAGTTTGCTTGAGTTCCTCTGGGTAAATGCCACCTCAGCTTAGTGACCTCTTTGGGAAAATGGACAGCTCCTTTTTTTGCAGCGGATGATTTTTTTTAAACATCCAGTTACCTGTACTGAGGAATGAGAGCTGTGACGGTGTCATCAAACAAACAGGAAGACAGAGCTGAGAGGAAGACATCAATTATGCCACAGCTGGTCAAGAGGGCAGCTGCACTGTGTGTGTGATCTTCGTTTAGACGGATATACAGTAGCAGGCCCTTGTAATTACATGATGGATGGCAGTCAGACATGTCTCTTGGGATTTGATGAGCCTCTCCTTTGACCACAGAAACATAAACACACGTGGGGCTTTGTGTGCAGGCACATTGCTTGTCTCCTCATGCTCAAGTCCCACAAAAATGGCAGTAGTGTGGTTATTCTGTTGCAGCAGGCAGGACAGCACACTTGAGGTTGTGTTTGTGTAGATTTAGGTGCATCCAGCATTATTTTGGTACGCATTTTGGGTTAGAACTACACCTGTGTGTCTCCTTTTTTGATCACCTCTTTTCACAAAGAGTTTCCACCATGGCACCAGGCGCTTAATGATTCAACACGCCTGCCTAGAAGACTTTCTGAAGTGGAAGAACTTTGTAATAAGTGTTGCGTTCAATGTTTATAAAAAGAGGCTGCTCAGGCTAAAACCAGAACCACAACGTGACTATTGTTCCCTCTGGCTGTGATCTGAGCTGCAGCCTTCAACACTCTGCATGTTGTTTTGAAACAGAACTGATTTTGTTTAATGGTGAGAGCTCCCTGAGTGATGATCCCAATTATTATTAATGATCAAGTCAGCACTAATCACAGTCATTCGAAATCATACAAAATGGACAATTTGCGTACATTGTTAGGCTCTGAGCACCTTGCTGAGTCAGTGGCAGTAGCTCAGTGTTTAGGGAGTTGGGTTGGGAACTGGAGGGTTGCTGGTTCAAGTCCCTGTTTGGACCAAGTATGGTGTGTGGACTGGTAGCTGGAGAGATGCCTCCTGGGCACTGCCTCTTGAGCAAGGCACTGAACCCCTCTCACTCACTCTAACATCTCTCCAATAGTGCATGTATAGGACCTGAGCATGTGTGTGTATTTCAAGGTCTGTGTGTAGTGTAAAAAACAGAGTGTAAATTGTAATTTGCCCCATAGGGGATCAATAAAGAGTATAAATTAATTAACAAGCACAAATAATAATCTGTCTAAGCCTCTCAGCACACTTCCCTCTCCTGTAATGTTGCACAGTTTACACTTGACTTATTAAAAAACCTAAAAAGATTCACAAGTTGTACTTTCTCAAGACCACAAAGCAACAACTCAAAACATATTCATGACACATTTATTTGTAGAATGTAGAATATTTATGATCATTATATATTATATTATATCATTCCGCCTAAAACAAAAGCTTCATTTCACACAGGGTCAACAGAATACCTCAACAAACTCATCTGGGACGGGAATCTGCCTCTAAAGAGCCTGAGAGTAAAAAAATAAAAGGAACTGAGTGGTGTGCTCAGACACATGGAAAACGCTCATGAGGCATGAATGCAGCCTAATTTGCGTGCGTTCGAGCTTGCTTATGTCAGGGGCTTTCTCATCTGAAAGCATTTAGACAGAACGTGGTGGAAACCTCGCTTCCCATTGCTGCTGATGTGCTGGCACTGGTAGCTGCCGTGAGGGGGTTTGGCCGAGGCTGATAAGCAGCTGGTAGCGGGGACTCACAGGTCAGTGTGCCTGGAATCTGACCTTTCCCAATGCCAATTTAAAATATGATCCTGCATTGTGTTTACTACTACACAAGTTTGAACTCTCCTCGGCTTGTTTTTTTCTTGTTTTTTTTGATACAGCTGCAGCTTTTTACACACGCATTGGTACGGGGGCCACTTAACCAACTTTCAACTTTATTTTCATCAACAAACAGGATGTCTATTTAACATGTGACGACAGCAAGATGTTTAAAATCGCTGCACTTCTCACACTATAAGACATTTTATCAGACAGATTATCAGTATTCCAGTTGAAATCTGCAACTGGGAACCTGAACTGTAACTTGCAATATAAGATAATTTCCCTTTTACGCATTTTGACAAGTTTAAAAATAAATAAAAATGCTTGCAACCCATACATAAACATGAGAGCCCAGTTGGACGTATAGATTTATCTACAATTTGAAAATGACTATCATTTAAGAAAAATTATGCATTTGATGTTGATGTTGTGAATTGGGCCCCTGTTCCTAATAATTGTGAGATGGCACTTTGTGCATGTCCGCCTCCTATGCCCAAGTTTCCTCTGACGCTCTCATTGGACACTGCTTACGTCTCGTCTCAGAGTCATTACCAGGGTGCTCTAATAATTACAGCTGTACATCTTGTTTTTGGCTACAATATCATTAGACGTGCTTTGAAAACTGTCGTAGCCACACTGATGTGAGGTCTTGGAAAGCTTCCACTGCTGTGCCATTGCTTGTGTAATCAGGTAAAGAACATCAGGGGGATTCCCATGAGATTCAGAAAAATGTTGAATTGTTTTATCAGTGCAGGGCTTTCCAACCTGGGGTTTGGGATCATCTCTCAACCATAGGATTGTGATTATAAGATGATAAACTGGGTTAGAAAGGAGGAAAAACAAAATGACTGCTAGACTAAACACTAGACTGCTGGCTGTTTTATGAAATACAGTATTTTGGATGTAATGTGAGGAGAACATATCACTGTCGCTTTGCTTTAGTGTAACATAGCAGCTCAGATTAGCTGATTCTGCAAGTGTGAGCATGTAAACCACACAATCGGTTTACAGTCTGCTCTTATGCATTTATTTATTTTTGATAAGGCAGTAACATTTTTTGGTATTTATTTGATAGGACATATTAATTCAGGAAAGTGGGAGAGAGAGAGAGAGGAGGATAACATGCAGCTAAGGGCTGCATGTCGTGACGGAATTCATGGACGCTGCGGTGAGGACTGAGCCTCTGTACATAGGGATCACACTCTACTAGGTGAGCTACCCAGGTGCCTCCAGCAGACACATTTTAAAGGCTGGTCCATAAAGTCCTCATTCAGACCCTGCGTCAAATCGTGGGTCATGATTTGATACAAACACTGGGTTTGGTGAATCGTAACAGTCCTACTTAACAGACATTTTACTTTTGCAGATATTCCTGCATCCCCAACTGGGTATTTTCAGAAAAGGGTCTTTTTCACCTGCGAAAAAAATGCTTTGGTGGACACAGAATAACAGCACAGCGTATCTGGATTTCCATATCAGCGAGTCCAAGAAAAGTCAGTATGAAGAAATACAAAATCCTCCAATCTGCAATGTGGATGTTGGCCTTAAAAAATGCACAGGAAGATCAAATGGTCTGATGACTGATTAACAGACTAATCAAATTCACAATTCCGTCTGAGCCAGCCATCCATTACTGGCAACACACAGCGGGATAAAAACAGCTGTTGTGTTTAGAACTACTGTTCTCACACCAACACAAACAATTTTCAAGTGCACTTTTACAACATCAGTGTGAATTAAGTTGGAGAACTAATGCAAAAGCCTGGTTTTACTGGGTCTCCTATGTTTTTAGAAAGTGAGTGGAAGGAAAACACAAAATACAAGAGAAAATTATTTTCCTTTCTGCCTGACTAACATAAAATAACCTTTAAATGTAATGCAATTCGATTTTGAATGAAGAATCCAGTGATTTATTTCTCTGACTCACTTTAATTTACATATCTTAACCACAGTTTAACAAACACAATTGTATTAGTATACAGCACCACATAGAACATTTAAACAACTGTGTTCTCCAGATCCTGTAATCACTTCTTCAGAACTATTGCAACATATTTCCACACAAAACCTCTGCATGCCAAAGAAATGCCCCAGTCATAAGAAAAAGGAAAACCACAGATGTGCTTGGTATGATAAATACAGGCAAAGCTCCTTTAACAATTGGCAGAGGTGTGAATAATCAAATGAATGAATAGGACAACCGAAGCCAGCGGGCTAACCAACTTGGACATCCAAGTAGTGCTGTTTCTAAAGTTCACATAGCAACAAACCTTTTGTCTTTTTAAATGCCTCCTAATAACAATAAACCTCACCATTAATTTTCTTCACTGCTGTTGTATCTCAGACTTCCATTGCAACACTTGCAACACACAAAACAGTGTGTTGCTAACACACTTTCCATAATAAGGTTGAAGAACGGGGTTAGCCTTTGAAATATTTAAACTACCAGTACGTAAAATGGCTAGCGTGGTAGCAGTAAACTGATTTTAGAAAAACTAAATTCTACAAAGTTACAAATTGACAATAACAAAAGAGCTGCTCTAAGGGCTTTAAGAGAGTAGATGAAAATAGGTCAACATTTTTCTGGGTAACAGATCTGATAAAATGGAATACTATGTAATACATAAAACTTTTTGAGATTTATATCTAGAATGTTCATCTGAGAATGTTCAGCCATTACATCTCTGAAGCTGGGTGGTTGAAATTTGCCAAAGCTGGTTCTTGTTTTTCATCATTGTTTCATATCAAATCTAGAACCCAACATTGCTAAACTGAAGCTTTCTGGTGAGACTTTGTTGATGATTGTCTTGTCGTGAACAATGGTTAACTAGAAAAACTGCTAAATGCCGACAAAATCTTATCCTTGAACCATCTGAAAAACAGCTCCAGTCTCACAAAAACACTTGGTCTGTGGTATAGGTTCTAAACAGGTCATACTCTCCTGCACAATCTAATCTTTTCAGAGAGATAGAGCTCCCTGCATTTACTCAGTGAGCAAGAGGAAAGTCTGCTCCTCCTCTGTGTCTTTGATCTCTCACTTCTCCGGTTGAGGAAAACTGTTTTGTTAGCAGCAGTCAGACGGCCTCCTCCATCCCGGCGACAGAGACAACTGATCCTCCTTGAATACATCACGCACAGTAAGGAAATTCTCCTGACAGTAAGCGGAGCCACTTTTGGGCCAGACACGTATAAAACAGTGCCTTTTTCCTTTCCTTTCTCTTTTACAGACACTGACAATCTCAAGAGTTTAGACCTTTCCATCGCCTTGTCAGTGAGGGAAGCCAAGTGCAGCGAGTGGAAACCGGATCGAAGGAGGAGAGAGCATGAAAGGTCCTGTCAACTTGTGCGTGGCCTTGCCGGACACCCGCATAAAGAGTCCGTCACTTTCTCACACAGCGGAGACGAGGCCAGGGTTGAACACTGGAAGAGCATTTGAGACAACCAGTGGAAATCCAGTTTGAGGATATGTCGATATATAACAACAGGACAAATGTGGAGGGTATAATAAACTTGCTCTTACTCTCACTTACAGTACAAGTACATATTTGAGCACTCACACATTCACACACTACTGACTTTAAAGAATTAAACTTTCAGTGCAGGGAAGTGACAGGAGAATGCCCCCCCCAACCCCCTTAAAGATTATGGCAATAAATAATGAAACAACAACCTTAGAAACTTCTCAAACCACTCTGGCAGCATAATCGAGAACCGTACTTAAGAATGGAATGAAGGGCGAGACAGACTTCTGGGTTGCAGGTTTTATGCACAGCAAGCATTTAAACTAGGCTATATTTATCTATTTATTTACTTTAACTTTTGTAAAGTCTTTGCTAATGTATTGTCTCTTGTATTCTTTGTGAAACCAAAGAAAGGTTTTCACATCTGTGGACTATAAAGTTTTTTCATATTCATATTTGTATCCACTTCCATGGCTTTGATCTACAACTCGTAGTTACTCCACAAAATAGCTTAATGGTAAGAAAAGGAAATGGACCATGGGCCAATTTGTGGTTAATGCTGCAGGAGTGGCTGAGAAGTTTCTATGGACATTTTAATACTTTTGTTTTGGAATCCATTACAGCTGATTTCAATTGTCTGTCCTTAGCAAAGGGGTAAGAGACAAACTATTCAGAACCACTTTTCAAGCCTACGGGCCTTCAGTTGTGTTTTACTTTAACACAGGAAGTTAACATTCTTACCATTCATTCTGTTATCACTGTTGCTTAGCTTTCTACCATAAAAAATCGAGCTTGTAGTAATTCTGTCGTCTTGTTGCCTGCTAGCCTCAGTTTAATAGCCACAGCTGTCACTGCTGGCCATTTGAAATCAAAACTGCTTAACTGAAAAGCAAGAAAGACTTATACAAGAGAATTATATAAGATAAGCTCTAATGTGCCCCAAAAGTGTCCTTTTGCACAAACTCTTTGTGACCTCATACACACTGTTGATCTGGACATACGCTCTTATCTCCTGCCTGTGTTGGTTGGCAGTTCTCTCAGCCTGCACACATGCCTCAGAGCTCAGCCCGCTCAGTCCTCCACAGCGATCTGCTCGGGCCACCCACCACACCGCCAAACAAACCTAACTCTGTCAGATGTTGGTAGCAGCGTGGCAGTTTCCTGCTTTGGGCTCCATGCAGCAAACCCACAGCCAATTATCTCAGCATGGGGAAATAGATGTGTTTGCTTGGTTTTTAAAGTAACGAAGAGTGTGTTCTCAGGATGAATGGTACCCTGAAAAAATGTTTTTGTTTACTCTTGGATCAAAAGGAAACGAAGCTGAGGGACTGCAATGATGTTTTGGTAGGTTGATACATTTGCAATATAGGACATTGCATTTTGCTATTGTCTGCAAATCCCATGAACATGCCAAAGATTCTATTAATAAGTACAGTATGAGCTCCCAAAGCCTGATCTTATTCCTCTTTGCCAAAGAGCTCCATTCTTTCCCAAAATTGTTAAAATCCCAAATGAGACACCCTGTTTCACAAGATTAAATGTTCCGTCTTTACAATTAACACCGGCACTTTATTTTATTTTGAGCCAATCTCACATACACTGTCCTGCTGCCATAAATACTCACCAGCGCCCAAAATTCACACCTACAAATAGTCCCCAACAAATGTTACTTCTGTTTAAGTCATATGTTTTTGTTAAAAGGATTGGAAATGAAACCTTTCATATTGCTTATTTGCTTAAGGTTCTTCAGTATGTCGTTATTTGATTCATTGTAATTATAGAAAATACTTATTAGAGGTTACTGAATTTGTTTAATAGCATTCTTGTTAGCTTAACAACAGCCTTCCTCTGTACTGTACGGTTGTCTGCCCACACAAGAACAGTCAGATTTGGCCAAACATTTGACAAATCCAAAGATTCTGAGCTATAAATCTGAAATCTTATTATTCATTCACCTTTAAACCAAAGATGTCTATTACAAAAAAAAGATTCATGCTGTTCCTTCATGTGTGCTGTTTGTTTTCCTTTCTTCCATCCATCGTTGCTTGGTCCACACTAGATGCTCGGTAGACTTTGACGCAGCAGCTGTCTGTAATCCAAGGCATCCTCATCTGGTTACCTGAGGCTGTTTTTCAGGAGACTGGATCTACCAGTTGGAGAGAGTGATGACATGGAGGAGGATGGAGGGCTGCGGAGGACTGGCAGCACTGCGTTACGTAACGTTAATACTATCTTCAAATATTCTTTGTTCTTCATCAATGTTTTTTAAAGTAATACATTTTTTTTCATTTTATGAATGTCATTTGTCATTTTCAACGTTGCTTATTGTAAAAGTACCCACAACAGTACACTGATCAATCATTTAGCTTGTCTTTAAGTTACACTTTAACCATTTATAAACTTAAGAATTAATTGATTTTTGGTTTATGAATATTATTCCACTTATTAAGCAAAATAAATCATTTTGAACTCTTCGCAATATCATAAAATACATTGTCATAAAGCAGTGAAAAGCTTGTGAAAAGTTGACCTCAGACAGCAAGGATATAATATTTCAATAAACGCTTGATAACACACTATAATGTAGTTGTTGTATGTACTGCCATTGTCAAGAAATGTGTCCAGGAGTTCCTGTAGACCCCGGTATATGTTGAAAACAGAGTATTCATACATCATTAAAATAACATTTATGATTTACAAAACTTAAACGTTTCAACTAAATTTAGTCAAGTTTTATCTTTTCAAACTGAGACTTTGGAAAAAAATCTGAAAAGTAAAACAAATCATGAAATCAATTTCACTTTCATATACACTAGCGGTCAAAGGTTTGGGGTCAATTAAACATTTCCTTACCACTCCATTATGGACAGAATACCAACTGATCTGAGTGGGGGGGCTGATCTTTAATGCAATATCTACATCGCCCATTATCAGCAACCATTCATCCAGTGTTCCAAAGACACATTCTGTTACTAATCTGATATCATTTTAAAAAACTAACTGAGAACACATTGGAGAACCCTTTTGCAATTATTTAATCACACAATGTAATCTGAAAACGGCTGCCCTGGTTAAAAAAACAATGCAACTGATCTCAGCTGGTATTCTGTCTATAATGGAGTGCAATGGAAATTTCTAAGTGACCCCAAACATTTGACTGGTAGTGTATATCCATTAAATCCTCAAACTTCAACCACGTTTTGAGCACAACGCTAATAAATGTCCAACCAGGGGGCCAGTAAAGATGCAGCGATCTGCCTACACTACATACTCTAGGGCTGATGGGGAGTTGCCACCTTGCATATTTCTTACTAGCTCTGGTGTCCACTTTTACAGAGTCATATATTTACAATGTTTATAAAATGATACGTTTTTTTCTGATTGCAATACCAGAAAGTATGGAGTTTCACGATTTAAATCTTAAACTAGCAAGTACATTTTGTTGGGTTTAATTAGCTACTCACTACAGCAGTTTCACATTCACCCGTAGGATCACAAAAAATTTCAGGTTGGTGTTTTTAGAATGAAGACTTCCATCTTTTGTCAGAGGGAGTGTCTCCCACTGGAATAATGACGGATATGCCTACAAGGAGATTTTCTTTATTAATGTAAAGCATTTGTCAACAAGTATAACTTCTCCTATGCTGATGTGTGAAAGGGTGTTAAGTGTATCAGTTAAATCAAGATATAATCATGGTGGCAATTAATCCCAATGACAAAATGTTTAACTATCTCTTTATCACTTAATAATATAATGGCAGAACTACAAAGTGTGCTGGTTTGGAGCAAAAGCTCCAATCATACAACCATCGCCAAAAGGCAGCAGAACAGTGGCATACAAAAGCCAGATGTGCAGGCACATTGCGTGGGATCTGCTCATTCAACAAACACTTTTGGAAGAGAAAGGCTAAATAACACATGGCATGTGAGTATGAACTAAAAAAAAGATTCCTCTTCCTCAGACTGTTTACGACATCTGTGAACATTTGACACAAAATGTAAATAAAATCCAGCAGGAAAATATTTCATGACCTTGATACTTAATAATGGGTGTAATGACGTGCTTTTGAAAAAGAGTTTTGTCATCCTCGGGGTATTCACAGCAATGGCATGGTAGCAATACACAATACATTTATTTTAGTCCACTTTAATTGTATTTGACAAAATATCTTTCAAACCTCAATCCAGGTACAAGTTTGACAAATTGGTTTTGCATCTTGAGAGTCAATTGTATTCTTTAAACAATAAAGTCATGCCTACCTCTCCAGGGTTTTTTTTTTCTCCAGGCTAGAGAAAAGTGACTTTTACCATACATCACAAACAGCATAAAGAGTGCAGAGAGTGGGAATAGGAGGTGCCAGTAACCTTCAAATTAGGTGCAAATGGTCCAGAACCTCAAAAAGGAAAAACCCATTAAAGCTGTCCAACCTTTGGATGCAGTGAGAGGTGGATTTAAAAGGAAAGAAAAGCTGATGATCCGCAAATTTGCCAGAAATAAGTTTCCATATGGAAAAAAATCACATAACATGTCCATCTCTCTGGTTTTTCTATGATGCAAAGTGAAAATGACAGGGCCCCAGTGTTGCTCCAGGGGCCAGCCCATTCCCTTGTCTACTTGGACAAGAAAACTGATTAATAGAAGTGTGTGATCCTATTGGAAACATTGGTTAACATCAAGTCCTTGGCAGTGACCGAATCCAGGTTCGAATCCAACCTGCAGCCCTTTGCTGCGTGTCATCCCATCTCTGTTCCCCCTTTCCTGTCAATCCAGTGTCTATATCTGTGGTGATAGACACTTTGAGAGCCGACAGAAAACAGAACAAGATAAAGAAAATATAAACAAAAAGACAAAAAGTATTGATTTTATTAGCAAAGTGCACAGATTAAAAAAGAGAATGGGTTTGTATATGCAAAGATAAGAAATAAAATAAAAACTAGCATGAAATAGCATGAAGTATTTGATGCATGAATATGCATCGAATAGAACAAAAACAATCAACCTAACTTTCTTTGCATGTCTGTACCCAGCTGCAGCTTTCTCGATTTAATAACCTTTACGTAACCAGGAACAATTTCATTTACAAGCGAGACCAGGACAGCTGCATCAAGTTTCCTTCCTTCTGTGCAAGGAGAAAAGGGAGTGCCATAACAGCCTGTCTGTTATTGAAAACTTCTGTTATCAGCCAACATACATGTATGAGCCATGTTTGTGTCCACTGGTAAGGCAGAAAAAAGGGCAAAGATTTAGGTTGCAGCCAAACTTGCTGAAGCAACTGAGCGAACTTGTATATTTGTATCCTAGTGTCCCACAAGTGAAAAACGGCTCAAAGTCATAATGCTGCAATGTGATCCATCTCAGTCTGTACCTGGTTTGGTTTTGTTTCTGGAGCCAACATCTCCATCACACGGATGGCTAAAAACTTAAATTTTCCAAAGATTAATTATAATTATTTCCCCCTGCACCATTCAAATTGCACAGTAGGTATACATAGTCATTATTTAATTGTTTAATACTGTAGTAGTGCATGTAATCTTGAGTTTGCACATTAGTCAAACAAAGAGAAATGCAACATATTCCCATTCCCAAGCTGGGATGATTGTAAAATGTAGGCCAAACGGAATCTGAATATCTAAAATGAAAATTTGTGAAATTTAACAGAATATGCTTCTGCTTGTAGTGGACATGTGTTAAAGTTCTGAGTTAAAAAAAAAAATAAATAGAAAAATAAATTCAAAACCTGCAGAAATTTTGTGGAAAATTTTGCAAAACATTTTGCGGGTATATCTCTGTGTCTGCAGATTGAGTCAGGCCTGCTTACTCACAGACGGTAATGAAAAGGTAAGTGGATATCTCAGCTGAGGAAGTTTTATAATACCGTAGTAGACAGATCGGTTAAAGTGCTGACGGTGCCTGTTGACTGTGTGCCTGTGTGCCTGTTTTTTGCAGAGGCAGCCTCCCTGGATCAAAGGCATACTTGTCCAATCTGGGCAGTAATACAGTGATTTTCTCCACCTCCTGTGATGCATTAAGGTCCATTATGTAACAACACTTTAGACTGCTTATGGGAGTTTTCAAGGGAGTTTCACCCAGTTTTGAGCCACAGCATCTTTACTTCCTTGGAGATTGTTTTCTATCTCATTTTTTTCCTAATTGACAGAAAAAGGCCAAGGTGTAGCTGGACATTCTTAAGACAAAATATTACAATCATGGAAGAGGTATTCGGGTAAAAGATTAAGAGATTTAAGAACTTTTTATAACATATTTTAGACATGAAAACTGTACTCACTTTAAAAACCATGAAAACATTGGGCTGCATTCTATCACGTCATCACAGTTCTTGGACAAAATCTACTGAGCGCATACTTGGGGCAAAACTCCTCGGGTAAGCATCATCAGCATTGGTATGCCTTGACAAGGCAGTTATCCCACAGACACAATAATAACTTCAGAGCAATTGGGCTGCATCTGATAGTGAACAAGAATGCCTTATCAGTCTGTAAGTACTCTGGCCATGATCACGGAAGTGTGCTTCCGTTTAGACTAAACGTCAGAGCTGCTGTGCTAAACAACTCATCTGTGGCCAATGGAAAAATGTATGGTTGCCAGACTCCTCCATTAGATAACAGCTCGTCTATATGACCCCTTTGTCACAGTGCAGGCTTGAACCCAAGTGCAGGAAGACGAGGATTGTGCAGCAGTTTGAAATAATAATTTAATGAGAACCCAAAGTGACTTACAAACATGTGAGCTGAGCAGGTAAGTAAATCCAGAAAAACAGAAACACAGAAGGAACGGTTAAAAATCCAGGAGCACAAAAACTAACAAAATAAAACGCAGGACGGAACTCTTTACAAAAGACAGACGATGAATAATGAATGACAATTAACCAAGAAAAGAAACAGAAAGCACTAAATACACATGAACTAAATACATGAGTGAAAGACATCAGGGCGGGACAGACATCATTAAGGCGGGAAAACAAGACAACACATGGAGGGAACAAAGAGACTACAAAATAAAACAGGAAATGAGAAACCAACTTAAACAGAGAAACTTGACATAGGGAAGAGACGTGATACCCTTATGATCCCTACAGTATACACGGGGACACGATCCGTAGTCTCTGGGGGACGCAACAGCGGGGAAATGAAACGCCACACGCTGGCGACAAACAATGGGATGGTTCGCCAAATGCGGGACACGCTACAAGAACGGGACGGTTGTCATTAGGAAAAGAAGAACAAGGAAAGGAACCGCCACATGCGGGACGCGATCCCCAGTCTCCGGGGGGAAAGTCCTGTGTTGTGTTGAAAATCCTCCTTATGGGGATTTTCAGCTTTTCAATACTACTCGGTAGCGTAATCCTGCTGTTATCACGAAAGATGTTTCCCATTAAAATAGTTAAAAATTTGTTCTCTCCACCACTAAAAAAACAAGAAAATTGTGTCCATGTACATGAATCAATAAATTAAATTAAGTTACCTCACCATTTCACAAACTGCCATGAGACTGGGCTGCAAATTCATAGTGTGTTTATAGCACAAAGTACTTAGAAATTACAACTTTTGGATCTTCTTAAAGCCACTGTGTAAAATTAGAATATATGTTCAACCTAGCATTGTCATTCACAACAGAGCTGCTTTACCATACAACAAAACTAAGCTGGCAGAATCACACAAAACTCCTTCGAAGAGTGGCTATTAAAGTGGCTTTTAAGGTTCACCTTACTTTATTTGTGCAAATTAATTTTCCCGAGTGTAGTTGACAAACTACAGTTTCGCATTGCCTGACCTTCCTCCACAGCACTCCAGAGGAGGGTCAAGCTATTCCACTCAGCAATCCTGGATGGGAAAAAAATGTGCTCTGGTTTATTGTCTTTAAACCAATCACAATCGTCACGGGTGGTCCTATGCGTCGCATGGAGCAATGGCGCCTCTGTGAAATATCTGGGGTAGGGAACATGTTTCGGTGGAACGTGTACGTTCAAAAGTGGACTCAACAGATAGTCTAGCTAGCTGTCTGGAACTCCCCTGCAGAGATCTGAGTAGCAGTTAACCATAGTTCTTAGAAATCCACCAGAGTTTAACATTCCAACACAAAGAAAATGGAAGGTAACAGACATCCGGCCGAAAAAAGGGACATCTGGCGGAATTTCCGGTGGCACCGGAGCAACAGTGAGCTGGCAACTACAGGGATCCAATCTCATTCACTTGACAGTGGTCGTTAAAGGTAAGAATGAGTGAAAAGGGGAAAACGGAGAAAAAACCTAGACACTCAGCAGAGTAGCAGCCAGATTGTAAATCACTTAATTGTAACCAGAATGGAGATGCTCGTTCTGCAACAGCATCTCTGCTTTTCCACTGCAGCTTCAGCCGCCGGTAGTTAGTTCCACTTCAAAACACTACGTCGAGTTGATGGAGGAGAGCTGCGTCAAAATGAAGAGTTACCATGGAAAAATGTTAAAGAAATGTCAAGGTTTCACCTCTATTTCCATGAACCATGACATCCCAGATTATACACTGTTTACACTTCATGTTTCCTCTGAATTTGTGGGCCCAGGTTAGAAAACTGACAGGTTAAAATTACAGAATATTCTGCGTCATGTTTCAGTTTAAAAGAGAAGTTTTGGCTGCATCTGCGAAACACAATAATGTTGTTGTTTGTTTATTGGCTCAAGTAGTGGGAAAGCATTGGGTAACATCAAGTGAAAGTCAATGCTCAGATTCCTGCGCATTTCACTTGGTTGGGTGGTGACAA
The DNA here is from genome assembly GCA_026937815.1 of Etheostoma perlongum. NCBI lineage: Eukaryota > Metazoa > Chordata > Actinopteri > Perciformes > Percidae > Etheostoma > Etheostoma perlongum. The sequence continues at coordinate 6,710,162 of CM049388.1, read as the reverse complement.
CCCAGATGTAGTCAAACCCAAATAAGGCTTAGCCGTGCACGGCTCCAGACAGAAGCTTGGAGCAGAACACTGGATTGGGAAAGGTTCGATGATTGTGATGACAGTGATGACAGTGAGTCAGAGAGACAAAGACAGAGCCAGACAGTCTGAGCATCACCACGGGTGCATGACGCTTTTCATCTGCTGGAGATCCTTCGATATTCCCATGAGTATCAGTCTCACAGGGGGTGAAGCAGAAATTCAAGCAGAGTACTCCTTTAGAGATTTTGAACGGCGGGAAAAAAAGGATGGGAAATCTTAAAACAAAATACAAATATTTTACATGAATTGATTGTAGACCACTTAAAGACTTAAAGAGGTTCATAATTGTATTTAGAGTTTGTACCAGAATAGGTTAATATGGTTTAATGTTTCAAAAAACACCATATTTTTCTACTGCACATTGCTGCAGATCCTCTTTTCACCCTGTGTGTTGAGCACTCTGTTTTAGCTACAGAGTGAGGCATCACAATTCTGTTCCATCTTTGTTGGGAGTTGCAGATGGGCATACGCCGTTTTATGGACTACAATCAGAAGCAGTCGGGTGGAGCCCTGACAAGCCGATAACCATGGCTACGGCTCAGCTGTACATGTTTGCCCCAAGTCTGATCCTAAAACACAGACAGAACAACCCAAACAGCAAAATGTTTCAGAGTGGTAAGCTGCCACACTAGCAGATAGGCGAGCATTATACTGTGTGTTACAAAGTGACACAAAATGACACACGTTTGTCTCTGAAGTAAAGGCTGGACTCCAATAGAGTTCGAGACGTGATCATTGTTTTCTGTGGCCGTTTTCTTTGGCGTGGACTTTGGACTTTTTCACCTTGTAAACATATTACATGCACAAAAAGATACATAATAAAGGAAAGGGAAAATGCCCAAAAGCCGTATATGAGCACTTTAATATTTATAGCAAATATGTATGCTAAGTTGAACAGATGTCGGTCTGCTGTTTTCTTTTAACTGTCAATCATAAATCAAAGCTGTATGATGTGTGCATGTTAGGTTTAAAATCCAAACCTTACAGGGAGGTGGAATCATCTGTGTTTCAGTTTATTTGTTTGCTTTCAGAGGATTCAAATGCCATGTAGATTCGGGCTCAAAAGATATGAGTATGAATGTGTATTTGAAATGTGGAAATTAAAAAAATTTTAAGGGTCAAAGAAAAACAAGACGTTACGTAACAGTACTTTCCACCTTCTGTTGCATGTTTTCAATGCTGCTCATTCATGAACCTCTGCCGTGAGATGCTGGAAACATCCGTGGATTGCCAAGGACATTTTAGTGATAAAAGTGAACCAGGCCGGAACGGCTCCTTTAACTACTAAGAATCTCAGTCCTGACATAGCAGGATCAATCAATCTCCAGATGACACGACTGTATAACCAGCGTGACTTGGCGGGAGGGGGGGCTTTTTTTTTATCTGTGCATTGAACTACTGTAGCAAAACACATACGGCTAGTTACCGTTTGATTCCAACCCGTCACTGCGAACACCTAAAATACGGACGTTTGGACAGTGGCTGTATTCGTCTTATGCGACGAAAAAGGCACCCTTTGGCGTGTGTGTAGAACGCACCGGGGAGAACAGTATCTAGACAGGGTTTAGAGAGTAGAATGTAAGGGGGAAATTCCACGTAGGGAGGTTGGTTGGGGGGGGGGGGGGTGGATGGGTGAAACACAGGACTTTCAACTAGGAGAGCTTTTCCTTAACCTAATAGTGTTGAAAGAGACAAAAATAGTCCATAACAACAATAATGCACCTGACCAAGCGTCCATATTTTACGAGATGGGAGTGAGAATGTGTTGTTGATTTCTATCCAAGAGAGAAGGGCTGTTTGCTTTAATTAGCATGGCAACTAGGGCTGGGATGATAATTGATATAACTTTAAATACAAACAACAGACAAGCAGTTCTGCATAAAAACCGCATAGAAAAACAATCTCTTCTTTTTCCCCACCTTGACTGAACTGCTTCAACAACATTACAATAGCTGCCTGAGGTGCTGGTACGGTTTGAGGCAAGGTTGTTGATAAAGTTTATAAAGACTTCATAGACTTTGCTCTGAAAGCAGTTTACATATTCCTTCTTACTCATACTCATTTACAAAATAAATATCAACTGTATAAGACTCTTGTCTCTTACAGTAGAAAGACAAAAACAACAATATGACCACAAGAACACAAAGCTTTCTGAAGAGTCCTGTATCCACTTGTTGTTAATACATTTCTGAATTCATTAGCCAGCTTGTACAGAGACGGTAAACAAGCGTATTATAGCCAGCTTCTGCTCCACACAAATTCACATTGACATTTCTAGTAAAAACCTCAACGGCATGTTGTGTGGATCACTACATATATCAAAATAAGAATCCCAAATTTATGAAGAACCATCTAATATTATTGTTCATTTTATTTTATTTTTTTAGCTGCCTTTAACAAACAGTTTTCCATAAGCACCAAACCAGTTTTAACATCACCAACTACCCAGTGGACTTGAAACTGACCATTGTATGGCTGTAATAGATGTTATTATATCTTATTTTTTTTATATTAAACCCTGGGACGCACTTCTTTGCTTTTGTCAGAAAGACCGATTAAAGGAATACATTCAACTGGATTTCCAACTTTGTTTATAACACAGACAAAATAAGGTGCGCTTGCTTACCTTCGGCGGCACTAATGTAATGTACAGAGTTGTTAGGTAACAATAGTAATTGTGAGTGCCTTTGGATGACAATTTGTACAGTATGTCCACTGACTAGCCTTGATGGGATGCCTTCAGCTATCACAGCGTGCCAAGACATGGTGTTGGAGATTACCTGCCAGCTGCTTCACCTCTCATTACAGCCTTTCATCTCGCAGATGCTGGGGAGAGATATTAAATATGACAAATATGTTAACCCCTGGAGGTGTGGATGCTTCTCTGGTCTTAACTCCAACGATGATCACATCGACGCGTGACAAGCTTCACATACGCCCTAAAGCAAGAGGAAACTCAAGACAAGCAAAGACAGGGAAAGTGTCTAATGATTTTTGGGTGAGAACTAGTTAAGGGCATGTTTGTTGTGGCATACTTCATCTGTGTGTGTGTGAGAGTGTGTGAGAGAGAGAGAGAGAGAGAAAGCAAAGCTGTCAATGGACATGACATGACAAGCCTGAACTTCTCTTCTGTGACTACTTGAGCACAGACGTGGATTTATGCGTGACTATGTAGCTGTTTTATCTGACTAATGATTTTTTATTTATTTTTTTGCTGCAACTTGTCAATGCTTGGTTGCAATGTTTTGATTCGCTCAAAACAATAAAGCAAAATGATGTGCTGACAGCCAAGATGACTGTTGGAATAAAACAAATATGTTTTGCTGTATTTTGGATACCAACCTACCTCAGAGATACAGTCTTGTGGAATTTAAGTGCACATCACACCTCCAGCTGTTTGGATGTGGTCTGACTCTTAATGGAGAGGTTAAAAAAAGAAATTCCCAAAGAAGTTTTGGATCCTGATAGTTTGAGGTCACATCCTCCAATAACAAGGTGCTTTAAAACTGGTTCAGACTTCCATTTGTTTTTTATTATTATTTTTTAAATAGTTTTTACCTAAATCCCTAAAACGTTTTTATACCCTTGGAGAGGCATTTAAAAGGCTGTAGAAAGGATCCTGAGTTGCAGAGATGGGAAGTAACAAAGTACAAATATTTTGTAACTGTACTCAAGTAGATGTCAGATATTTTTATTTTACTTTACTATTTATTTTTGTGCCGACTTTTTACTCCTTACATTTTTACCATGAATATCGGTACTTTCTACTCCTTACATTTTACAAAATTGGCTTGTTATTTTAGTTTTAAATAATTTTAGTGGAGTTACTGTTATTATTTTTCACGTCATCAATAGCAAATTCACAGAGCCCTGAATTCAATCTAATTGGATGGGAATATAAATTGCACTTGACACACCACTCTGTCACAATTACCACATATGTGATGTTGTAGGCCTATTGGCAGACATCCATTTAAAATCCCATGGCATGAAAATTTCACTTTACAAGGTTTTTAAAATTAATATAAGTTTTCCCTGCCTGCCTATGGTCCCCCAGTGGCTAGAAATGGTGATTCGGTGTAAACCGAGCCCTGGGTATCCTGCTATGCCTTTGATAAAATTAAAGCTCAGATGGACCGATCTGGAATCTTGCACCATATGAGGTCATAAGGGACAAGGTTACCTTCCCTATCTCTGCTTTTGGCCCACCCATGAGAGAGAGATATCACGGCTTTCAAATGAGGAAAGTGGCAGTTGGTCAAGGCCACCCCCCCCTCTCTCCTCCTCAAAAGCTACAGACTCAGAAATGGCACATACTAAGGAAAGCTCATTGTGGGACTGGCTCTAGTGGCTGTAATTCTGCACCAAGGCTCAATTTTGGGAGACTTCAGATATGGTATTAGGGGACCACGAAGGTCTATATAAAAGAGACTTCAGATACAGTATTAGGGGACCACTAAGGTCTATATAAAAGAGACTTCAGATACAGTATTAGGGGACCACTAAGGTCTATATAAAAGAGACTTCAGATACAGTATTAGGGGACCACTAAGGTCTATATAAAAGAGACTTCAGATACAGTATTAGGGGACCACTAAGGTCTATATAAAAGAGACTTCAGATACAGTATTAGGGGAGTACTAAGGTCTATATAAAAGCATCCAAAGAGCACCATGTCAAGGGACCTTTAAAATGTAGGGAATGGCATATAAAGAGCCTTTTTTCCATGTCCACTGAAGTTTCTCAGCTTGCATCTGTTCTTCTTCTTGAGTAAGAAGAAAAACATCCCTGCTGAGATGGAGCTTTTTTGCTTTAGCGAGAGAAAAATTGACTCAATTAGAATTCAAACTCAATTTCACATTTTTTGTAAATCATAATCAAAATCATCACATCAAAGATGTATGGACTGTAATTTGTAAGAATTCCACATTTATTGCTGGCTGCATGGGGAGGTGGTCGGGGGGGATGGGTGGGCGATAACAGGCACGATATTCGGGAAAAGTTTTACCAGGAAATGGGTGTTCCTTGGGAAAAACCATACTATTTAGTCACTACTTGTAAAATGACACGTATTTCCCACTTGTGCATTATGTTCTGCCATTTGTCTTGTAATGCAGCTTTCAACACAGTAATTGCAGCACTTAGGTTAAATGTCTTTAAATAGCTCTAATCAAACAATCAGCACAATTTATTTATTAAAGCCAGTTTAGTTTCAGTATTGTACTGGTCACACAGGGAATACTCCCAATGCTCTACTCACTAAAATGTTTAAAGCCCCCACTCACTACTGTGAACTGCATGAACATGTTGATCTCTTTGTCAACATAGAGACTTAAACACTGGCAAATCTTTATATACAAAGCTTTCATCTTTCATCTACTTTCATCCTACCTACTGACCAGTGTAAATAGTAGGGATTGACCAATATGGATTTTTTAGGGCCGATACAGATTTTTTTTTTTTCTCAGCCTTAGCCGATGACCGATACAGGATCCCGATTTCCTTGAGCCGATATTTGGAGCCAAAAATGCTTTTGCTCCCTCAATTTACATCATAAAAATGTAAGCCCTGCCACACTGGATTTGTTTTGTCAAAAACACAGATCAGTGTCACTTCTGCAATCATCTTACATTCATATTACCCAAATTATGTGTGCAATGTGCATCATCTGGATGGGTGCACTGCATATGGTTAACTGTGCAAAGGTAAAAGGCTTTCATCAACATCTACAACACAGCCTTGATGATGCATTGCTTGCTGACATATTATCAGACAGATACAATCAGGTCATCACAAAATGTCCTTTGTCAACACATTTAAATAATTTCAGAAAACAACAAACCTGAAAAGCCGATGCCGATACACGTAAAAACGCAAATATCGGCCCAATATATCTGCCGGACGATAAAATCGGTCTATCACTAGTAAATAGTACCAATACTTACAATCTTTGTTTCCAGGATCCTTTCCTACTGTCTGTTCCACAGGTTAGAACTGACCTGGGAAAAAAGGCGTTTACGTTGGCTGCTCCCTCTACCTGGAACATGTTACAGAAATCCATGAAACTTAATGAACTGGTCCCATTGGCCGCTTTTAAGAGAATGTTAATTGACTTGGAGGGAGCCACATCTGGCTGTAGATGTTTTGCCTAATGTATTTAGGATTGTCGTTGACTTTGAAAAAATTGCTGATTCAGTTGTTTTACATTTTTAAAGTGACAATTGTGTATTGTGTGTGTGTGTGTGGTTGTACTGAAAAAAATCTCAACTTTTTTTTTTTAATCTCAATGAGTCTTTTCCTGGTTAAATAAAGGCAAAATAACAAAATAAAAATAAATCGTACAGTTCATTATAGTGTGGATAAAAATTGCAAATTTAGAAATATTACACTAAGCCTTGATGTGTTGACATTAATGATGTGATGGGGGGGATGTTAGGGGATTTTGGGCTGTTTTAGGCTCTGAAACAAAATCAGGGAATGTTTTTGGTATCTTTGATACCTTGGATTGCTGACATTGGTGGATATGTTGGCAGAGTTCTGCAATTTGTGATGCAAGGTTAAAGATTTTAAATTCTGTGCAAAAACCCCACATGATGTGAATGGGAATTCCCCCGTTGGGTAAATTATACTATACTCGTGCTGGGATTGTTTGTTTGTAGTTTTTTTATTTATTTCTTTGTATTTCTCCATTATGTGTCTATGGTAAATTGAGTTTTGGTTTGTATATTATCTGTTGTGTGTTTATTGTCATTGGGCCCCCTCCGAAAAGCTTTTAGCAGCTTATTTGGGGTTTTCCATTAAACACGGTGTTCATATGATCATTGTACCTTCTGAAATTGTGCTTAACAACACAATGATGACGTGTGAAATAAAACGAAACAAAATAAAATTGTAATTCCATAACATTAAATAACAGCAACAATATACCAGAGTACTTTAGAGACTTCTTGTTAGTATGTCAAATATCCAGTATTGAAACAGCACAAAAAATACAAGTTTGAATATCAACTTTATCTGCATGTCCATGTTAACCAACCATTTACTGAGTAATTGTTGGACTATTTATATTTCTTAGGGGAAAACTCCGAAAATTACGAGAAACCAGTAATGTTAATATTTGTACGACAAACACACGCGACTTGTCCACCCATGTCTAACACACACACATCCTGATAAGGTGCAAGCAGCCCCTCTCTTTCAATACACAGCCAAACACTGTTATGTCTGGCGTGTGTGTCTCAGGAGTGAGACAGGAATGCAGTCATGGGCTATTTTGAGTTTTTAAAGGAGCGCTGGGGTTTTGTGAGGTCTGACCTCTGACAAAATCCAACGTAACACTTCGTCAATATTTGGAGGCCTACTCTTCCTCTGACATTTGCCAACTCTGACTTCCCGCACAATGTGAAGAGATCCCATCACACACTGCAAACATATGTAGAGAACACGCAACAGTCACAAACCTTGCACTTCTCATTTAAACCCAAACTATAACACACAGTTTTTCTTCCAGAGAAACATAACTAAGACATAAAAAAAGATGAAAGCCTAACAGTAGAAGTTTATAAAAGCATTCATTAGAAACAAATGTTCCTACACTAAAAACATATGTGTGTTTCTATGTGTAGCTTATGTGCTAACAAGCCCTCATTTAACTGTTTTACAGCCACCTAGAGAAGAAAGTTACTCTGGCTGTTCCTTGTATAATGTCACGCTTTGGCTCGAGGCTTTGTTTCATTCAAATATCTAGTGTAGTTTTATTATCAAATGTTCTACAGTCATTGGAAAATGATCACTAATGAGCCACCATGGGACAACAGAGGGCGTGGACCACCCGGCATCTCATCACCCTGGCACACTGCAGCCGTCATCATGCTGTCAAAAGCTGCACTGAACTCATCAGTCATAAAATATAAAGACAGGACAGAGAAGATGGCAGTCTATTCTGATGCATGATTTAGTCCTAGCTTCTGTGCCTGCCCGGAGAAATTCCGCTGATTTACGTGGGAAAACCCACAATAACGAGGCGGGATTGCAGAATTTATGATTATCGGATTTTGGTTTCAACCCAACACATACTAACCTTTGGCCTCTTTAAAGTTCAAGTCCTGAAGGAAGGAATCTAAGTAGCCAAACAGTTTTGACTTAAGGGTTTTTATCTCCATTCATGTGCCCAACTGGGAGTCGAAGGAACAAGACTCTAGTGGTGAAGTTGTTAAGTCAATATTTAAAAATAACATTTCAGAATGCTTTTCCTCGACAATCCATCTTAGGACTTTCTTTTTTTTTTTCTACAGATCCGCAGCTGTTTTGTCAGTTATTTATTTGGGTTTTGTCACAACACATACTTGTTATCTCCTTTAAACTGTGCTCCACAGCTGTACTTTGAATCTAGGACATCTCAGGCCGAGTTGCCGGAATTTGGTATTTGCTTGTTAAAATAATGAAAAAATAGTCCTTGGAATTGAGGAAAAAAAGGGGCAATCCCTTTATTTTTTGCTGTTCTATGCAGACACTACACACACGTTTTACACACACGTGCAGCTCGCTTATGTCCTTTATTTATTCTCTATACACTTTTTATTGGTTTGGAGTATGATACCAATAAGTGCCTTTTAGTTTTGTTTTATCATGCTCTGTTTTGTATATAGTAGATGCTCCTACTGAATATTGTAATTTGTGAAGAAATAATTCAACATTTTGGGTATTTGGTTTATAGAGTTAGATAATAAGATTAATATCATTCATGGTAGGTTAATAAATATACATCTACAAGAAGCGGCAGGTGAGCTTAGCTTCAAATAATGCAGCCCAGTCTCATGGCAGTTCATTCAGTTCATTCACCCCGGAGACCAGGGATTGCGTCCTGCGTGTGGCAGGTCCTTTCCACATTCTTCTCCTCCTAACCACAACTGTCCCGTTGTTGTCGCGGTGTCCTGTTGCTGACGCTTCCTTTTCCCGTTGTTGTGTCCCCCAGAGACAGCAGATTGTTTTCCCGGCGGCTGTTGTTGTCCCCCAGAGCAGGGTGCTATTTGTGAAATAATCACGTTCCCATTTTGTGATAAACACCACATGATAAACAAGAAAATGTAATCAATAGATAAATAAAATGACCATTTAACACACTGCCGTGAGACCGGGTTGAATAATGACTGGGGACAGCTATCCTGGCTTTGTCCAAAGGTTGCACAATCTGCCTAGCAGCACGTCTAAAGCTCACTAATTGACACATTATCTAGTTTGTTTAATTTGTACATAACAGAAGTGTAAGAAAAAAAGAAGCTGTGTTTTGTTAGGTGGTTAAGTTGACACTAAGACAGAAGTCACTGCTCCTGGCAAAGAAATCGTCTAGTTTTGTTGTGTTTACCCTTTTTTACCTTTGGACAAAGGCAGCTTACCTGTTTCCATCTGTTTCCAGTCTGTATGCTAAACTAAACTGTTCCTTCTATAGAATGCTCTTGGAATTGATCACAATACAAAACTTTTTTGTGTTTTGTAACCCATCTGTTTTAGGAAAGGCACACATTTTTTGTCCAAATTTCTTTTCTTTTCTTTTTGCATGTGTTATCTAGCTGACGCTAATTAGCTGAGCTTGTAAATTAGTGCCAAACTCTTGAGTTGTATAAGAATCAGAGAGTAATGTAACTCTCCCTTTACCCTTTTTTAAAATCCTTGCTAGTAAAACAGCTGCGCTTTACATTTGAGCAAAAAAGAGCGTAGTACCAGATCACAGTCTTGGATAACGAATACTAAGAAAAAAACAAGATCTATTTTGAATACATAAAGGATGAGACCTCAGATTGTCCTTTGGTTTGCTTTAGACGTGCTTCTGGTTTGATTGAGGCTGCTGGATGGTGAATGAATTGGCCTTTTGGCTGCTCTGAACGTTTGATAATGAGCTCACTGCTCTCAGCTTTCCGGGTTCAGAACAGTCAGAGAAACCCCAGTGGCTTATCACGGCAGGCCATGGAAAACACAGCGAGATATAAAATAATCCAAGATTTACCTCTATTTTCTATGAATCTGTGTTTAAATGTACCCATTGCAATGCATTTAGTCATACTGCATGTTCCTGTAGATATGCATAATGCGTGTTGTTTTAATATAATATTTTAGTAAGCCCATGACGTGTGTCAATCTCTCTGCGGTAAGCAATTGTGTAACATCTTGGCGTACGAGGCAGGGAAAAGATGAGCAGCGAATCTGAGTCTATCTAAACTCAAATGCTTGAAAAACACATTGATGTACAAATATTTGGATAGCTGCATTTAAGCAGAAGAAACTCAAGGAGTGACCTCTCGCAAAGTTACACAAAAATGGGCTGATCAGTTCACTAGGTTACTGAAAGCTCCAACAGCTAAAACAAACGCTCCACCCAACTTCACTGCACCAAAATACAGTGGTGTGAAAAAGTGTTTGCCCCCTTCCTCATTTCCTGTTCCTTTGCATGTTTGTCACACTTAAGTGTTTCGGAACATCAAACCAATTTAAACAATAGTCAAGGACAACACAAGTAAACACAAAATGCAATTTGTAAATGAAGGTGTTTATTATTAAAGGTGAAAAAAAATCCAAACCATCATGGCCCTGTGTGAAAAAGTGATTGCCCCCTAAACCTGATAACTGGTTGGGCCACCCTTAGCAGCAACAACTGCAACCAAGCGTTTGCGATAACGTGCAATGAGGCTTTTACAGCGTCCTGGAGGAATTTTGGCCCACTCATCTTGGCAGAATTGTCCTAATTCAGTTACATTAGAGGGTTTTCGAGCATGAACGGCCTTTTTAAGGTCATACCACAACATCTCTATAGGATTCAGGTCAGGACTTTGGCTAGGCCACTCCAAAGTCTTCATTTTGTTTTTCTTCAGCCATTCGGTGGTGGACTTGCTGGTGTGTTTAGGATCATTGTCCTGCTGCAGAACCCAAGTTTGTTTCAGCTTGAGTACACGAACAGATGGTCGGACATTCTCCTTCAGGATCTCTTGGTTGACAGCAGAATTCATAGTTCCTTTTATCACAGCAAGTCTTCCAGGTCCTGAAGCAGCAAAACAGCCCCAGACCATCACACTACCACCACCATATTTTACTGTTGGTATAATGTTCTTTTTATTAAATGCAGTGTTCCTTACGCCAGATATACTTGGACACACACCTTCCAAAGAGTTCCACTTTTTGTCTCATCGGTCCACAGAATGTTGTCCCAAAAGTCTTGGGGATCATCAAGATGTGTTCTGGAGAAATTGAGACGAGCTTTGATGTTCTTTTTGCTCAGCAGTGGTTTTCTCCTTGGAACTCTGCCATGCAGGCCATTTTTGCCCAGTCTTTTCCTGATGGTGGAGGCATGAACGCTGACCTTAACTGAGGCAAGTGAGGCCTGCAGTTCTTTGGACGTTGTTGTGGGGTCTTTTGTGACCTCTTGGATGAGTTGTCGCTGCGCTCTTGGGGTAATTTTGGGCGGCCGGCCACTCCTGGGAAGGTTCACCACTGTTCCATGTCTTCGCCATTTGTGGATAATGGCTCTCACTGTGGTTCGCTGGATTCCCAAAGCTTTGGAAATGGCTTTATAACCCTTTCCAGACTGATAGATCTCAATTACTTTCTTTCTCAATTGTTCCTGAATTTCTTTGGGTCTCGGCATGATGTGTAGCTTTTAAGGATCTTCTGGTGGACCTTACTGTGCCAAGCAGCTCCTATTTAAGTGATGCCTTGATTGTGAACAGGTGTGGCAATAATCAGGCCTGGGTGTGGCTACAGAAATTGAACTCAGGTGTGGACAACCACAGTTATAGTATGTTTTAACAAGGGGGGCAATCACTTTTTCACACAGGGCCATGATGGTTTGGATTTTTTTTCTCCTTTAATAATAAACACCTTCATTTACAAATTGCATTTTGTGTTTACTTGTGTTGTCCTTGACTATTGTTTAAATTGGTTTGATGTTCCGAAACACTTAAGTGTGACAAACATGCAGAGGAACAGGAAATGAGGAAGGGGGCAAACACTTTTTCACACCACTGTATATAAATACCATCAGTCTTGACATACACAGTCACCTGCCTCATATCACACTGGGACAGTGTACAATGTAACCAGTAGTGTGAAACATAAGTGAAAGTCACAGAGGAATGCCAACAATGCAAATACAAACATGGATCATGTTACGTTAAGTGGCTTACAAGGACTACCTCACTGAACCAAGGTTTTTGTGAAAGAACCTTTTTTTGGACTAGATTTTTTATTAAATTCCTGTAGCCACGAGTGCTCAAAGTTCAGTATTTTCAAATACATACTGTAGGACAGGGTTGTCCAAAGTTTTTTTGGTGAGGGCCAATACAGAAAAATAAGCAAAGGCTCGGGCCACACACTAGAGGCGACATATTGACACATGATTACTGTGTGTATTTCTAACTCACCTATAATGTGAAGAACATTGCTCTCAGTGGGAGCAGTGATGCTGTCCTTTGGATTGAAGGATGGCTGGGATGTCAGGACTACAGTGTTGGATATTCAATAGTAATGTGTAGCCTGTAGCAATTCTCTTAAAATGTGTGCCATTCACTAAATTGTCTTGGTGGCTTAAAAAAAAAAAAAATAAGCTATTATTAAATGGATAACTAATTTGTCATATTTAATTACAACAAATACTGAGGTCCTTTGACACCCCATACAGACCATAGAAGTAGCTAAAGTTACCATGTGGAGTTTTCTGACTACAGTTTTGTATCAATGTGCCCACAAAAGCAGTGAAGAAGAATGCTACCAATTATATTATTATAATATATTATATATTATATAAAATTGCAGGATTAAAAATAAAGTTTCTTTGAGGAAAGAATACAACTTGTTTTTTTTTATGTCAAGGATACATAGAAAACATGTTGGTAAGAATGGCTGAATACAAGCATGCTGGAATAATAGGACAGTGATGAATCCTAATGTAGCAAGTGTATGGGATTAGATAGAAAACAATGGTTGCAGGGTTTGCCCCTTGGTGTAAACTGAAGCAACAATATGAATGAAAAGCATCAGTTAATATTAAAATGAATAATAACTGATTATCGTGGCTACTTGGAGGCAGGAGAACTTCATACAGTAAAGTCCTGATGTATTATCACCTTCTAAAAGGATGTAATGCATCAGCCAAAATATCCAGCAGACTTTGAGCAACATTAGCATTTGTTTGAAGCTGTGTTTCCAGGCCCAATGGACTGACATAAGACGACTATTCACTCTCTAGTTCCTGGTCTTAAGCTTGCTTGCTATAGCTTGGTCGGTCTGGTGTCTGGTGCTAAAAGCAGCTGCCTGGTGCTGCTGGAAATGGGGTTGATGAGTTTGACCCTTGTGTTGTCTTCCCGTCAACCATGAAAAAAACAAAAATGTTTTGGTCACTTTTTTTCAACATTATTAGCGCTTTTTCCCACATTTTTGTCACTTTTTTCAATGTTGTGGGTGTTTTTTTTAAAAATGTTTTTGGTGTTTTCCCAAAGTTTTTAAATATTTTTAATGTTGACATTTTCAGCGCTTATTTCGATGGCCCACTTTTTGTGACAACAAAAAATTTTTTTTTACTGAAAATGAGTCAATTTGACCCAAGGACAATATGAGGGTTAATAAGAGAGCTGATGAGCTAAAAGTTGCTACAATTCTCCACCGAGCTGCAGAGTTTAACGCTGAATGAAGTCATTTGCTTACTTCTTGATGTTTAACAAAAGTTTTTGTCACAGCAGAGCAAAGCAGACGGGCTGTGGTCTTGAGGAAGTGTTGTCTGTCTGAGGGCTGCGAGGAGACATCCTCTCCTCCACCCCTCAGGTTGTCCGGTACATGATGTTTCCTCCAGCATCTGCTCCCCATTCCCACGTCCCCAGCACAGGGCCTCTCAGTGGAAGGGAAAGTCACATTATATGTGAGCCTGTCTTGGAGCAAGAAGCTTTGCAGAGATATAACTTTGAAAAGGGCAGGAAACAGAACAAAAAGATTTAAGGTGATCATTGAAGTTGGTCCTGCAGCAGATTGAAACAGATGACAATCTGCCCAAAGGAAGAAAATGTGAAAGCTTCTAGTTTGAAGGTGGCTTTGTCCCGTCTCAGGATCAATCATGAAGGAAACCACAGGATTTACCAGGAAGTTAATTTGTAGTATAGACCTTATGCTTAGCATTGCTATGTCTCATAAAATGTCTGTACTGATGTGGTTCATGTCAGTTGCAACACAACAATGGGATCAAGAAGAAAAAAACAATTCAGTTGTACAAATATGTATAATGCTGGGTACCAAATCATCAACAAACAGATAACATGCACATAAAACCGATATTAGGAAGTCAAGACAAGACTTGGCATGCATTATTGCAAGCAATATTAATACTTATGGTTAAAAAAGGCCAGCAGATATGCAATCTTTCCAGCATGGGCAAATATACAATCATCATGTTTTATTTTGTAGTCAACAAGTCTTATTCACAATAAATGTGTGCCTTTTGCTTGTTAATGCAGGCCGGGGCCCCATTCAGTCCTCATTTAAAAAAAGCACAATACAGTTTGAATTGATGTCAAAGAGATATAGAATTCATAATTCACAAAATGTCTCAGAGCGCCACATATTGATTCTAAAGTATATTTAACCCTTGTGTTGTCTTCCCCTCAACTATGACCAAAAAACCCCATTTTGGTCACTTTTTTTAACAATATTATCACTATTTCCGTCATTCTTTCAATGTTGTGGGTGTTTTTTTTATGTATTTCCCAAAGTTTTTTGATATTTTTTAACACTGAGATTTTCAGCATTTATTTCGTTGGCCCATTTGTTGTGACAAAAAATAATAATTAACTGAAAACGGGTCAAATTTGACCCAAGGACAACACAAGGGTTAAATAATTCTTTTAATATGCATATTTGCTGATCTTAACATCAATATGTTCACAGGGTGTTCTGCATGTAAAAGTATGATAATGGGTGGCCAGATCTCTTCTCAGAAAAGCAAAACACAGCCTGCTTCATTAGTTCACAACTGTGTCATACAGTCAGATTGGCCCTTGGACACCCACCTGCAAACAAAGATTTAAACTCAATTTAGTAGAATTATTTTGGGGTTATGATGCAAGGGGAGACAAGTCTGTAGTATCTCGGATTGGATATGATACAGGAGAGGTTTATTCCAAACTACCTTACAGCAAGATGTAAAACACACACACACACACACACACACACACACAGGATATGTGGTACCTCCTCAGTGCTCAATGATTCCTGTGTTTACACTTAACGAGACGGGCATCTGGTTTATCTCAGAAGGGTGTCCACCAAACCTCGACTCATTCCTCGTTTACACTGTGGTAGATAACATAACAATCACTTTCTTACTGCAGATGAATTAAGATGTTTTTTTCACTAAACAGTGTAGTGAACAATACTATACTGTTTATTGTGTGAGGTTATTATCCAATGTGCATACATGCATTGCACAATTCAAGTATAGAGTGTTCACACGTTACTGTATGCATACATTTGCACACAGTAACGTTTGAACACTCTATACCTGATTTGTGCAATGCTTTAAAGCCATTTCTTTATTGGCAGAGGATTAAATGAATCATTTAATGGATGACTTGGCTATGTTTTTACATCTGGCATTGGATCATTCCTTATGGATGGAAAAAATAAGGTTTCTCATGGAGAGGTTTTTAAACTTTGAGCCCGGTTTATATCATGAGTGAAAGTCACTTCTCCAACATCAGGATTTAAGCTATTTGCAGGCTGGTTTGGAAATTACTTGTAGCATGTTGACAGATGTCATTAAGAGATTGAATGATGTTACAAGATGGCACAACTGCCGCTTTAGAAATATAAACAGGCCAAAAGTTAAGTTGTACTGTATGTCTCGTTTGAAGCTGTAGCTCAAGGATCAAGGTTACTTCAGGAGGATGACATAATACAGACGCAGTTACGCAAGTCATTCAATAAAAAGTGAAATAGGTTTTTGTCTATTTTCTCAATGGCTGGCATTCCTGCGCTGTTGAAAGATATCATTGGGTTTGGTTTCTGCCAGCGAGAAAATCAGTACTGAAGAGCCAACAGCACCTTACTACCTACAGTACTACAGTTATTCTGTGATGCATTAATAAAGCTAGACACTAACTCTTGGCCGCAATGGAAACTCTGGAATGAAAAATAAATGTGCCAATTAATATACAGAGAAAAGCTTCCTGTGAGGAATCTTCTGATTATTGATCTGAAATAGATAGGTGAGATATTGATGCTGAGAATTCATTTTCATTTACTATGGTTTAGAATGGCATTTTATTGAGAATAGTATTCCCATTAGTGGTTGTAGACGACATTTTTTACATGGCTTTTTTATATGAATACTCAATTCCAATTGGTCAGCTGTTGCATGGTCTGTCCAGGTAACCAAGATATTTGTTCCACAAAAAATGTTACAGAGTCCATGGTAGAACTTCAGATATTACCACAACGTAATGAAATACAGGTGGCAGGGCACCTTTCAAGATGCCTGTGTCATCCTGTGACGGTATAATTTGCAATAATGACCTGTTCACTCTACATTATCACTTACGTGAGGAATGAATTCATAAGTGCATTTTGGTTATTTATTAATCACTACTGTAAAAACAACGTGCTCTGTCCCAATCAAAGCATTTCAGCATTATATCACAAGGTGAGATTTCCCATGCTGCTAGTTTCTGAGTAGGCGGCATTACAGCTCAAGTTGTACACAATCACTTCTGCATTGAAGTTTATCCTGCATAATCTTTCTGAGGAATTCATAAAGTTTCCTTCAGGCAAAGCTATGACAAGGCAGTGGTTTTTAGACAGAACAGCTCACGGACATCAACATAAAAGAAATATCATCATTATTTGTAGAAAATAATTAAAATTTACTGGGTACTGTCAAACTGTATCTTAAAAGACAAAACAGTATTTAAAAAAAAAGGAACGTTATATAACATCTGCCTGATACCATAGCCGGCCTCAGTGACTGCCGTGACATGTTTTATGATTTGACCAAATATATCATCAACTCAATAAGTGTCATTCTGTAGTTTTCTGTTCCATTCTCATTTTAATATGCATTGCTCAATTATACAATAAAATTACTAACTTGAAGAGATGAAAGGGAAATTATTGTTCTGAGTGTAAATCCCTAACAAGTTTTAGTAACACCAGCTCTGATAGATAGATAGATAGATAGATAGATAGATAGATAGATAGATAGATAGATAGATAGATAGATAGATAGATAGATAGATAGATAGATAGAAAGACAGATAAGTGAAGGCTGACAGATTTCTTCTTTTCTAAAACTGCATATTTGATTACAAAACAGCACCTCTCCAATGGTTTTGGTGAGGATTCTCAAAAGTCTTATCATGCCTCCTTGTTTCTTCCATTATCCTCAGATTGTTTTAAAATTATTCTGTGAACTTGGAGGCAGTGGACAGGCGGGAGTGAACGCCACTCGGTAGCGGCTCCAACACTGGGAGCTGTTTTGGTTTTGATGGAATCACACTGGGAGTGTTGAAAAGCACACATTCCACCACATTTCTTCGTCTGCAGCCTAATCGGAGGGTTGCTGTGATTTGTTCTGTGCCTGGTGTTATTAGCTTTATCTGCCGAGGCCTGCCACTAAAATATGCTGCTCCTCTGTGCTTCCAAGACCTCATTTGGAGATACAGTACGATCTAGGCTTAACCCTCTAGCTATACACCTTGAACATTATACCAACAACAGGGCATGGGAGGCTTATGAGTGACTAGCTGCGGACAAGGTTATTTTCACTGCTGTACAATTATGTTAAAGCCCAGTGGCTGTTGTAAAGCCTTTTATAAGATGCAATGGATTTCTTCTGCAGTAGCAGCAGAGGCAAGCCCTTTAGTAAAGTGCATAATGGTGTGACATGAAAGACTATGAATACATTTACAGTGCAATAAAGTTACAGGTGGTTTATTTAAATGCTCTAACAACTGGTTTGCTTGCTGGACTGCTCTCCTATACGACCTATTTACTTCAACACACACTAATACCAACTCCCAGCGGCTTTAAACTTTATAAGCTGCTAAAGATGCCCTTTAACGGTTGCACAATAAACTTCCAGCAGCACTTTGACCTCGCAATCCAGATAATCTGTTAAAGCTACTTCAATGCGGATTAAGGGAAACTTGCAACACTTGTCTGGTTAACAGATGTTTATTTGGGAAAAATGGTTTAATCATCTTGTATTTTTGTTTTTCACACCATGAATCACATGCAAACCTCAGCCTACAGTATGTTCTGTTCGTCTTTGATGAGCTGTTGTTAAAAAGAAGATGAAAGAGAATGGCAAGGAAAATAATTCTGATGTGGTTAAATATTTGTGTTCTGAGTTGGTGCAACCGCCGGGGAATCATGGGAGGTTGTAACAGCTAAGTGCTTTCAATTACAGTAAATGTGAGACAAAGGAGATAGCGTGAGCAATGAAGCTGTGCTGTCTTTCATGGCGTTTAGGGGTGAGGACGAAGAATGCTATTGCATCTTGTTTAGTTCACATTAAATAATTGCACCATACTCACCCAAACCAGCACAACAGTTCAGGTAGGTTTTCTCACACCGTGCAACGTGCAACACTAACATCAGCAAGTTTTTACCACTGTAATCTTAAATGGTTAATCTATGCAAGACAAAACAGTTAGTATTTGGACGTTGGTTATTTTAGTTTCAGCAATGGTGAGAGAACAAAGGAGCCTTTGCTTAGCAGTTGTGGAATTTAAAGAGTGGGCAATAATAGTGAAGCTTTCTGGCTAACGGGCAGCTATGATATGATGTTAAAAGGCAGCAAATCTGGTGTAGCAGATCGATGTAATACAACGGGTCTGTTCATGATCTAAATGTGTTTTGAATAATATGGTTACACTGATAGTTAAAGGGCTGTAACTGCGGACTATGTATTGATAAAGGTAGTGCAGTCTTTTCCTGGTTTGGTTAAGGTTCAGTGGATGTACTGCCAGTCAGTCTAACTTGTTTTCAGCCACATTTCTTCTCGGGGACAAATGGAATACGTACAAGGAGATCAACACGCCAAATGAATAAACCAATTGACACTGTGACAGCCTCTTTTTCCTACATCTGTTGTGCCTTTCCTTTGTAGCAAATTTGCAAGATTTGGTCATTGTTTTTCTGGTGCTAACATGTGGCAGCATCCTTTTTGTGACTAGAATCGTGCATTAGTGATTATATAAAGTATGGTTTTAATTTAAGAAACAATGTTAAACAATGGAGCAACCAATGGTCTCTTTAGTCTCTTAGTTTACAGCAGCTATCACAACGCACCAAGACTTCATTACGGAAGTTTAAAAGAGACTAAAAGGCTACAGACATGCTAGCTGCTCCGTAATGCTCTACTAGCTAAATGCTATCATCAGCATGTTAATGTGCTTACAATGACAATGTTAGTGGTGTGCGATACTGCAATATTTGGTATCGGTCTGATACCAAGTAAATACAGGGCTAATATGATACCGATACATTTTAATAATTAAGGAGGACGAATTTTCATGACCTTTATCTTAAGTGTTTTTGTGATTTTACATTTAGATTATTAATAAATGAAAACTAAGTACAGAATTTTCATATGCTTGTATACATTTGTTGTGTTACCACTGTATCTAAGCTATACAGCTTGCCATTGTTTCATCTTCGGCCTGAAAATATAGCCACACATCTCTCCCATGTTTGTGTGTGTGTGTGTGTGTGTGTGTTCCTGCTCTGCGTTGTGACAGGACTCGATCACTTTAAAGACAAACACAGACAGCCAGGTCGCCTCTTTGATGAAACCACAGCGGTGCATAATGGAGGGAAACTAAAATTAAAGTATCAATGTTATTACCCTGGTATTGATCAATATCAATACCAATGTTTGCATCGATATGATCGAAATTTGGATCAATCCACCCACTACTAATGCTAACATGCTGATCCCATGTTCCCCATTAGTGTTTTAGCATGCTAACATTTGCTAAAAAGCACAAAGTACTGTAGAGACTGATGCAAATGTTATTAGCTTGGTAGGTTTTGGTTGTAAACCAAAGAAAAACTAGAGGACATTATATTGGGGTCTATGAATGTCACCAGATTTTATGGCAATCCATCCAATAGTTTTTGAGATTTCAGTTTGGACTAGTCATGCATCTGTGGCCAATATATTATTGGGTTAAATATATTGGCAAAAAACCCTGTGTTTATTGCAAAAACATTTAATTATTGTTATTGTTCCAATAATGGAATTTGCTCTAAGTTAGATCATGCAGAGCCTGGCTACAGACTAGGATTCCATTCATTATGCAGTTTTTTCTTTGTGCCTTTCGGCTTCTCTCTGTTCTGTTTCGCGGCCTTTTTGCACAAGGACAGGAGGAGGAGGAATGATGCCACAGCGCTGTTAGCCAGTTTATTGTAAAAGGCCTGCACCCTTTATAAACAGTAGCTTATGGTAACCATAAATCAAACATATGTATTTTTGTCCTAATAGATCTTGTAGCCTATGCATGATGCTTAACAAAGTGGAGAAAAAAGAATGTATTTTCCTCTTCACACTTTTGCTTTGTAAAATTCATCCTTGACCTTAAATCCTTGAATCATTGTGTTAGTTGTGATAACAAGACATCCATCCAGCTGCTTGCGAAACTTCAATTCCAAAAAAGTAACACTTAACTGTTTTACAGATAGAAGATGAATAACCTTTTCAGCGCGGATCATGTATTGGCCTTTCGGAACAATGTCTGTGCTTTTTCTGGTGTGATCCATCTTCCTCCCCAAGTTGGTTCTCTTGTCAAGTATTTTCCCACCTGTCAAAAAGGTTGTGATCTGTATGCTGTCCCTCTGCATACCTCGGCTCCTTGACCTCAAACACGGCGGTGATTTTTCTCCCCTCTCCTTATTTAACCTACACATCTGGTCAGGTGGTTGGGGCACATTGTCATTCAGTATCTACTTTGGACACACATACAAATATGTATTCGGCATTTATCCATCTTGATCATAGGATATCACACATGATTTAATTAACTTGGGAAATAAATGTAAAACAATATTTTTCCTCCAAGGATTGAGTGAAGGAGCAAGCCCACTGTATAAATTCCAATCTGATTAAAAGGCAGCCACTTACTGTAGCTTTGGGAATGCCATTAATTTCCTGCCATTGTTATCGGATTCTGTCAGATTTCTGTTCTGGAGTGTATAGTTTGGCTGAAGACCACTGAGATGATGGAGGTCAGCCGCTCACCCTCAAGGTCTCTTATTTCTCATCAGAGAGCAGCAGCAGGAGGATGACAGATACTCTCACATGGCTAATAAAACTGTTGGAAAACACTCGATTTCCTGCTACTGATTCTTGTGAATGGAGGGATCCAACTGAGGCGTCAGACTGTTTGGTCTGTGGTACACCGCGGCTGACAGGAATGGGACTTGTATAGATATATACTGTTTTAAAGTATCAGGATATATTTTTCAGTCCATGCAGCATATGTGTAGTTAAATACTATTATTGTCAACGCTTTCCGATGAAAAACATACTGTCCTCATTCATAAAAAAGATCCCATAATCACTTCTAGCTGGTAGGGAGGATGTTACTCATCCTCACTTACCCATTTCTGAAGAGCAGAAAAAATAAGCACGAGCATAACATCCTAGATAATAATGTTGTAGTAAAACTCTGGATTGGCAATATGAACAAAATGAATGTTGGGATAATTATCAAAGTATTGTGTCAAAGCTGGTATGTCAGGATACTGACATGAGTATACAAAATCACAAACAGGCCCCCAGAAAGTGTGACATGTCTCTGAAGCCAATTTGATATAGCAGCCAAACAGTGGAATTACTACTGCTGTGTCCTTCACGGGATGACCTTTGGCCCAAAAATACTTTTTCCCATCAACTGATTCTAGTCTTATTGAGTCTTTTGGTATATTTAACAAGTTGTTCTGGTAAAATGGAACCATACAGTCTACACACATATTATTGGCGCGCACACACATATTTACACACACATTTTTCTGTGACACAAACACTTTCAGACAACCATCTCACAGCTGAACTCCTGTTCCAAACACATCCTCCATCCCGTCACAACAAGCCTACTTCAATCAGCTCACATTTATTTGCTTCCTTTGCTTCTCAATGGGCCTTTATGGACCATTTTCATCACACAAAACCCACCTTTGTCCACCACAGCCTTTCTTGAAGAGTCAATCTACATTTTTTTGGCAAAGAAAGCTTTTGATGTGTGGATGTTTCCAATGGAATCAAAGTGGTTCACGGGAAGCCAAACAACTCTTCATGGGAGCGGGGGTCACAGGTCTTCTGCTGTTTTGTATATTATGTAATTCAGCCTGTCAGCTGGGGAAAAATATAATAAACCAAACAAAAGTTAGATAACATACAGTATGTTTAATCCAGGCGTCGTCGCCATCCATCGACACTGGGAAATAGAAGAATAGTAACACAGCTAGTCACGAAGGACTTATTGCTGTTATATTTGATACAGCGAGCAAACGACTAGAACATTAGGGACTAGCCAGACCACCATTCCCCATTTAGTTCAAAGGTAAACAAAACCTTTTTCTTCCCTCTGCTGTGGGACCCACCACAGTGAAAAACGGTTAATGTTATGTGCGATTGAAAATTAAGAGACTGTGGGAAGAGGCTCACTGAGATGGGAGGGGGAGACACTCTCAGAGATAAAACTGTCTCACAAAATCACTGATTTCAATAACTTGGGTCATCAAAACACACCCTGCAGCCTGGCAGAGGGAAAATAATGATCTTTTATATTTTACTACTACTGCCTACTTAGATTATACTGTATACAGTATGAATGTTGCCTTGAAATGAGAGGACATTAAAGTTTATGGTCACGTTAGTGTGCCACCATTGGCTCAGTGTCTTTTTATAATGGCTTGGAGGTGAAGCATTTCTCAGTTTTCATGCATGGACTAGAAGAAGACCTTCAATACTGACAGGAAAAAAGCGGGACTGAATTTCTGGTAACTCTGCACATTACACACAAACTAGTCTAGCATTGCCAGACCTTTCTCCACAGCGCTGCAAAGGAAGGTCTGGCGAGTCCATACAGAATGATGGGAGAAAAACGTGCTCATAAATAAAAATAAATTGAAAATTGGTTTATTGGCATTTCTTTAAACCAATCACAATCGTCTTGGGCAGAGCTAAGGCCAGACTCAGTGACGCTCCCATTGCAAAATAGCCTCGGGAAGGTGTCTTGCTCCCATTGCATTAAAAGTAAAACAGATTGGACAGCCTGAGAGGAATGATTGGAATGACATTTTACAGATTTTTGCTGGATTTTACTAATTAAAGTCCTCATAACTTTGTAAGTAGTTTGCCAAAATTTTTGAATAGGACTTGAAGAGTGGTGGTACCAACATCCTTTATCCAGAAGATAACTACATCCAGTAACTCTATAAGTAGCTCTATAGAAATTTGAAAACCTCAAAGGATTAATAGCCTATTTCATGCTTTGTCTCCCTCCTTATCTATAGATGACCCATCATGTGCCACACTGTATGTTTGACACAGTGACACATAGAGGGAGTCAGAGGAACTGAGATAAAGACAGACTGTACAATTTAATTAAAAAAATCCATTCCAGGCATAACTGGGTTTGGTCAACAGGCAGTGTCAGTGGCTTTGTCTTATGTAAGCTAGCACCTGGGATCCTTGAAGCATGCAAGAAATGCAATATGCAATCAGGTGCTGTGAGGGTGCGGCCTCATTTGAACTGTTAAAACAGTCGGGCCTACATGACAAAGCAAGTTTAACTTAGACTCTTTTTTGGTTATCTGGCTTCACTAAACTGTCTTTAAACTGACTTCACTTCCTTAAGTGTCCTAAATCTGGTTCACAGATTTGCTTAAACCTGGTTTATGGTTCTGCGTTGGATCTAAGCCATAGGTATGTCAGTAGGTGCGCGTAGATACGGACACTGTAGTCCCACGTGTACCTCCCCAGAAAAATAACTTTACCTTGCTGCGTGTGTTTTGGTCGACTCGGCCGTGGCTTATGAACTCGAGGAGAGGTTTTACATTTCCTGCTACAAATCTGGTGAATCAGGCTTTCATAAAGACACAAATTATTTTATTGTAAGCTTTTCCTCTATATCATTATCCCTTTTGGCTTTAATATGCTGAATGACAGCTATTTCTTTCTTAGTTATCCAGAGCGTCATATGAGAAGCTGTTTTGTGTTTGTTGTTTTTAACTTGGCGATCAACCTCACAGATAACTTAGCTGTAATTTAAATTCCTTGTAAATATGTACCAGAAATCCCATTGTTCAAAAATGTTGGAATGGTTACATTCTTCTTTTGATGCTGCAGAGAAACGTAATGGCCTCTCCAGACTTAATTCTCTGGAGCACACCATGATGTCACTAAACAACAAATGTTTGTCTTGTGTCAAACTCCACTGTAAACTGTGGAGGCCCTACTGTCAATATGTGGTTTCTGTGGTGGGCTAATGCTCATAATAACAGAGAAGGAAATGGCTGGGCAACCACAGAAAAACATGGACACACACACTCACATAAAACATCACTCCATCACTCGCTGTGTCTTTCTAGCTCCCATTCTCTTTTTTCTTTGTTCCTATTTCTTTGCAGGAATTTAAAAGTCTGGTCCAGTCTCATCCCTTCCAGCTTCAAGATCTAAGATTTCAGTTGAAGTACCACAGACCTCCAGGCCAGAGAATATAAAATGGTTGGCTCTCCAGCTGTGTAACTTCTCAAATAGATGATGGATGTAAGACAATAAATTAGTAGCACAAATAATTACGTGTCTGGGGATTTGGAGCATACAAAACTCTCTTTCTCCGTACTTGCTTATGATTTTATCTTGAAGCCGGATTACAAGAGAACAATGTCCCATAGTCCATTTAAATGGATAAAGCTGTGTTCTTTGTGCAACCCAGTGGACATCAAGCATAAAAGCTGGTCCCTTATAATCTCCCTATCAAAGCCCCTGAGCCACAGAGGAGCCAGTAGACCTGCACTGCTCCCGGAGTGAGATGTGTGGAGGGATTTTGAATGTATGTGTGGGCGGCTGGGTATCGATGTGGGTTTGTTAATTGATAACTTGACCCCCCACAAAGACTCTAATTCTTTACACACTTACGGTTATGCAACAATGCCTCTGCTGACACAACATTTTGTGACAAAGTTCACTTGTCTTTCAAGATTGCTTTGAAACCCTTTGAAACTTATTTTTTTCACATAACATTTCAATAAGACGGTGTGGATGGTTGTGTGATGGCATGGATCCGTTGTTCTTTCTTCAGCCATTTAGGCTATCGCTACTCATGCTAACAGCACACAAAAGGCCAACAATTGTTCCAGGACAGACTTTTCAGTACAAATCCAGTGTTAAGAGCAGCAAGTGGACATGTTTTGACAAACTGGATGAAGTTTAAGTCTAAAACACATATTTGAATATTTATTTAAAACAAGACATAACTAGGTTGATTGTGCAAGCAGCTTATAACTCCACACAGTTATGTCTGTGGTTCTGCGGCAAACTCTTGAGGCTGTAGTAATTAAGGGTGTAGTAATTATCACGGGAGCAAATGAGAATGTTAGAATTGCCAAATTTTGCATCAGCATGTTTTAAACAAACAAGGGACTTTCACCCAGGAGGCCGATGTTTGTATCCAGTGTGAATCATAATCCAGCAGCCTCTAACAACTTTTTAAAGAACAGGCATACATATGAGATAATTTGAAAATAAAGTATTTAAAAAATAAGAAAAAAATACAACCAAGGCTATTCCATTGAAATACTGACATGCATAGAAATTAAATTTAATATATCACCATTTCAAATGCTGGTGTGAGTATGTCCAGCTTAATGACTCTAAATGAATTCTAACACACATATTCAGTGTTACGTGATGGATTATATACTTTGGACATATCCATCTCTACTTCATGCAAAGAAAGGCTTTATTGGAAGCTTTGTAAAGACTGGTAGAAAGGTGTAGGGCAGCAGGTGGTTGTCATGGCATTACCACAAAAGAAATTAGTTAATCATGTGGGTGGTCATAGGAATTAGCAGCTACACGGCCTGATCCCATTATGATAATATTATGCTGGGGTATTTCATCGTGCAGACTGTAATAAAGTGACCTTTGTAAGATATTTCTATCTCTCTCTTATTGCTTCAGAGTAGCTGACAGGACATCATGGCCTGTTTTGAAGAATCCCAAAAAAGGATTAAAAGTGTTGAAAGAAAGAGGAAGTTGCTCTACGATATCTACTCAGTTTTTTTTCCTCGGCTCTGAAAAGTGATTGAGCCGCTGCCGCCGTCTCTAAGCATAACGTGTTATTGTGGTCCACATTTTCCCAAGGATTACTGTCACTGGTCTCTTCCTTTTGGCCAATCATGGCATCACTCACACTGTCCTTGATTACAGTGGCTGGCAGGTCAACGTGGAGGTAATTGCTATTCACTTTCTAATCCCTATTCTCATATTTTAGAGAAAGACAGCCCAGTGGATCTTCTCACCACCCATCACTCCTCTCACTTCTCCTCACTCGCTTTTATTTCTGTCTGTTCTCTCTCCCATGCCGGTCAGTTGCACAACAGGTCCATTCTCCTCCCTGTCCCTTTCCCAGTTAAATGCTTGGATAGGCCATTAAGTGCTTTAATGGCGCACGGAGGCGTGAATGATTTCAAAGAGAAGCAATGTCACCTTTGAGACTTGTGAATGTGTTTAATCACAGATTTAAGGTCTTTAAATCCCTTTGTTGACAATATTAAAGTTGAATCAAAGGTAAACTGTATTCTTACATAAAACTCTTAGTGGGATCAAAAGCGTGTGGCCGTGGGAGTTAAAACTAATTTATTATCAAAGCTCTGATCTCCTTCCAGGGCTTCTGTTTCTGTGAATACAACTCCATGAGACATGGAAAACAAATGAATGAATTTGTGTAAAGCATGAGCAACTACTAGTTACATGATAACTACCACATAGGAACCAGATCAGCAGTACATGTTAAAGCTGTCTGTGGTGGGACAAGAGATGAAAATTAGCACTAGAACTCTGCAGCACATCAGTTTCCTACTCTGAGTTGGCACCATATCAAATGACATCGTCCCTGTCAAATGAACTCAATGTTGAATTACACTTATAAGTTACCACTTTATTAGGTACAACTTTGTTTTATACAAATTTAAGACCTGCAAGACTTGTAAGAATTGATGTGTAAAGCACTAGACTTGATGGTGGTTTTACTGTATTGAACTGAAGGTGTTGCAAAGTTCTTGCGTGCACACATCTTGTAAGCAAACTCATGATTACACATCTGCCTCCATTATTTAATTATTGTTAAAATGACAATAGAAAAATCACCAAAAACAAAACTTTTTATTGTCATAAGAAGAAGAAAAATAAACACACTGCCTGAATCTTAGTATGGTATCTGATATATTCAGCATCCCCCAAAACCAATTTGGCATTAAGTGAAAACTCAAGCAAATCACTACTTTTAGTGACTTATACATCCAAGTTTACAAATGTCAAAAATCAGCCCCTTATGTAGTTTATTAAACAAACATGGAAGAAAAACTACTTCCTGTCAGACACGTTGCCTTCACACTTTGTGGTCTGTCTGAAGCTTCGCATGGCAGCACAGGATGCCCAAAGACTGGTAATCACGGTCCTAATGAGCCGCTTATCCTGCATTATGTAATCAGCATTTAGTGACTTGAATGTGAGAGAGGGAAAAAACGTACATATTGAAGAGCAGACGCAGCCAAGACAACAAACCTTGACATGCTACATTTTAGCAAATTAATAAAATACATCCATGGTGACAGTCATGAAAAGATCATAGTCATGGTTAAGGTTGAAAAAAAATAAAAAGGATGGTTAAAAGAAAATTTTGACTGTATAAGGCTGCAAACTGCCCGTGTCGAAGTCACACCCTTTGTACGCCCAGCCATCCGCCATGACCTCCTCCTAACAACAACAAGCAACTTTTTCCCATTGCTGCTGAAGATTGAAAAACCCCAGGAGCTCAATTCTTAAGGAACATAAACATACGGTCAAGATTTTGAGCAAACAACTGATGCTGTTGTTTTACTAGTGTGGATAGACTCACAATAGCACAAGGAGTATCCCAAGAATTAATTTTGAGCCAAATGTTTGGCCTGTTTTGTGGGACAGAATGAAATCTCCATTGCTCCTGCTGAATCTGAGATTTAACAATTACACTAGCTCTTTGTTTTTCACATTCACTGAATAGCAGGCAATAGAACAGACAGTTCAAATGCTTTTCACAAAGGAGCTAGAGAAAAGGACTAATATATATCTGTCCACTTAAAACTGTCTCAGTTTATGCTTGAAATATAGACAATGCAGACCTTTCTTTATGAGGATAAATCATCCTGCCTCAATGTCTCGCCACTGAGAAGGATTCTAACTATCATAGTGACCTCTGACATGGAAATACTCTTATCTCCTCAAATATTTCCTGTGTGGAGGACTTGTCTGTTAATTTTAGCCTCCCTTTGCTGAAAACGGCATTTACCCATGTCCAGAAGCCATTCAAAAGTCATCCATCTAAATTACTCCTACACAAGGCTTTCACTTCTGTAAGTACCACAGCTCTGTGTTTCTAGTCTCAGTTTGCCAGACCTTCCTCCAAAGCGTTGCTAAGGAGGGTCTGACTAGTCTTCACAGCATTCTGGGATGGAAGAAAAACATGCTCTGGTTTATTGGCATTTCTTTAAACCAATCACAATCATCTGGGGCACCGCCTCTGCAAAATAGCCTCGGGAAGGAACATGTGTCCCTGCAGAGATCTAAGAAATGGTTAACCATAATATTCATAAATCAACCATAGTTTAGGTTAGTTTAATGCCAACACAAAAGAAGCCCAAGGAAATGGATACCCGGCCTAAATGAGTGATATCAGTGAATTTCTGTCTGCAATGGAGAAATCCCGTAAGTGGAACGTCATGGAGCTATACTATTGTGTTTCTGGCCTGCCAGGATCTCTGTGCTTAGCATGGGTTCAGTCATTCCAACTGGTTGTGGAGGTCTCTTTCTTCAGTACAGCAGCACCCCTCACTGATTGAGTCTACCACCGGGCTCTTGGGTTGCCGCCATGACAAGCAATGACCACACTCTGGCCACAGATCCTTGCAGCTGTTGTCATGATTGAAGTCTCTAACATGGTCCACGCTGACGTGGTGTCCCCAACCTCCTTTCAAAACACAAGCCAAGTTTGCCCAGAGGAGAAAACAGAGGCGTAAGTAGGAGGGATCAACACAATTGGGTCTACTGAGTCGGGAAATCTCCAATTGTGTCTGATCCAACTCACCATCGGGTGGTGGTCACTCTGCACATCCACAGCTTGTTTTCATTTGATTGTCCTGAACATTAACTTTTGGAGCAGTGTTACTTGAACACGCCTGATATTCAGCCAGTTAGTGTATTTCCATGGCCCAGTTGGTCTCCATTGTAAAGCTGTTTCCATTGGAGCACTAATGTACATTGGTTCTGCAGTGTTGGCAGTGCATACAATATATTTTTATTGGCCAAACTACCAGGTTTTAAAGGAACTGAAATACTCACCAAGTTCTGTTGTCTCCAACAGGATAGAGTTTAAAACAGAACATCTGTCCTGCAGTTTTACTGCAAACTGCAACACACGCTGGTGAAGCAGGGGTTGATGCATAGACTGTATAAGTGAAGCCAAAACATCTTGATCGCCCCATGGTGGCTGGTTGCAGTATAAATCCAGTCCCCTCCATGGTAGCGGATGGGACATGGACCAAAAAAATAATAATATCAAAAAACACTTTAAATATACTTTTCCCAAAGATGGTGCTTTTTATTAGCTATTTGATGCTATAAAAAAAGATGATACATAATGATCGACATCTGTGATTGCGTAACAATTGGCCGAGTGGGCGTATGGGTTGGATTTCGATACCACAGCGCCACTGCCCGTTCGCTAACTAAGCAGATTGGCTCCAAAATGGGTTTACTTTTGTACAAGGTGAAAGGAAGTTGAGACACATTATACATCTTTATATACAGTCAATGTGGTAAAGCGTCATTTGATGCACTGCAAATGACACCCGTAGCACACACCAGGCACGCCATACAGACAGAAGTCATAGTCAAAGTGTAATAGCTGTATTGTGCTAATCTGGGTAGCGAATGTGATCAAATTGCTGCTTCTCTGAGGTGTTGATACATAGGTGTGGGTATGCCACTGGTGGTACCAGTGAAAACGTTTTTTCAGTAATTTGGACAATTGAGGCTGAAAACACCATGCAGTCCAACCATGTCCTCTTATGTATCTATAAGCAGATTCCAGCTCTGGATACATATAGAGTGGATGAGCCCATTTATGAAGTGGTATTAGGGTTTATTAAACTTGTGCTGTGCTCTGGAAGCCCCCTTTGATAGAAGATCGAGATTTGATGTTCCAGCCTTTGATCTTGGTGCTAGTTTACTCTGAGAATACTATATGGAGAGGAATGGGAAAACAACTTTGACGTAATTATGGGAGAACTCATTTCTCCTGGCTTCCTGTTATTGAGAACATGCTGCAAAATGGGCTGAGGCACGATATCAGCGACATTAACAATGTTTCCTCTGACTAGGGGACTACCTCTTTGATCTGCTGAGAAATAGTCACACACACTGCCAGTTCAGCAAAAGGCAGATAGAGAGATTGAGATGGGTGTATGAGTGAGGGAGATAGAGAGCAAAATAAAAGAAAGCAGAGAAAAAGGGAGGTGTAGTGAAAAGAAATTCATGTGAGATTCTGACCCAAAAGTCTGAATGACATTGAAACTTTGCTCTTGACAGGTCTTACCATATTAAGTTTATTCATCATAATAAGTGGGATGATTTTCTCATTTCATAAAGGAAAGCTTTATCCTTCTTTCCTGTAGCGGTCTGTGCAACATCAAAGCTGTCGGAGCCTCTCAGAGAAGGTGCTCCTCTGTTGGACCAGTGTGGGGTGGAGAGGATGGTCGGGGTTATTCATAATAGATATCAGTTTGTTCAGAGACCTCCTCTCCACCTCGGCTTCAAATGTCGCCTGTTTGCAGCCAATAACGGAGCCAGCCTTCTTGATCAGTTTGTTCAGTCTGTTGTGTCGGTGGCTGCCCCAGCAGATGGCGGAGGAGAACAGAGCACTGGTCACAACAGACTGGTAGAACATCTCCAACATTCTGCTGCACACGCTGAAGGATCTCAGCTTCCTCAGGAAATAGAGTCTGCTCACCCCCTTCTTGTAAACAACAGTGCTCTTGATCTTCCAGTTCAGCCTGCTGCCGAGGTATCTGTATTCCTCCACCATGTCCACATCTCTTCCCAGGATGCAAAGGGGCTGCGTAGCCGTTCCCTTCCTCCTTAAGTCGATCACCATCTCTCTGGTCTTATCCACGTTCAGCAGCAGGCGGTTTATACCAGACCACCCCACAAAGTCATCTACCAGCGCTCTGTACTCTCCCTCCTGTCCATCCCTTATACACCCAACAACTGCAGAGTCATCAGAAAACTTCCGTATGTGACATGACTGAGTTGTACTGGAAGTCTGTAGTGTATAAGGTGAACAGAAAAGGAGACAACACAGTCCCTTGTGGGGCCCCCGTACCACTCACCACCACATCAGACAGAACACTGTGGTCTGTCTGTCAGGTAGTCAGTGATCTAGGAGACTGTGGACGCACCAACACCCATCACCCGCAGCTTCTCACCTAGTAGCAGAGGCTGGATGGTGTTGAATGCACTGAAGAAATCAAAAAATGTTATTCTCAAAGTGCCGCCATCCAGGTGCAAGTGAGCTTGCTGCAGAAGACGGATGATAGCATCGTCCACTCCCAGACGAGGCTGGTAGGCAAACTGCAGAGGGTCCAGAGAAGATCTCACCTGCGGCCTCAGGTAGGCCAAGACCAGCCTCTCCAGCACCTTCATCACATGGGATGTGAGATCCACTGGGCGGTAGTCCTTGAGGCCAGACTGGGTCAGCTTCTTAGAAAGACTACACTCTTCAAAGTTGCATGGATAACATCTCTCTGAAGCTACGGTGTCTGTGTGTTTCGTAGCGGGATGAAACGTTACTCACACGAGCAAAGGATCTCACTCCCTCTTTTGCTTCTCAGCTGATAAAACGTTGGTGGATAAAACACAGGTAAAATAAAGTTACATGTGTTATGTTACATGTACATGTGTGCTAGCGAGCAAGCCGAGCATCAAGCTAGGTGACGTAAATTGTGGGAGAGGAGAAGTGTAGTTCATTGAGCGGTTTCACACAAAACTAAGCAATCATAAGACAAAACTACGGCTAACTGACTTTTTTCACTATAACAATTCTCTTTTAAATTGACGAACATCATTTGTATTTCATGGCTCAATTCAAGCGTAATCAAAAAAAAATATTGTCTCTCCCCGTTCACTACCATACATATTATTTCCAAATGAAGTTTCCATGAGGTCCAGCGGAATGGGAGGGACTTTGCCTCTCTATTGGCAATACCTTAAAGAAATCTCCTCAACTCTTGTTCATGTTCAAACAACTGCGCCATGGTGTGGTACCAAACTCCAAAAAATGTAACCAAAAAACAGGTTTCGACTCAAAGATTTACTGCAGCTGGTAATCTGTGGCTGACGGCTAAAATGGAAAATGATAGATGCTGCACAAAAATTAAGTGAAAAATAAAAGGAAAAGGCGTATCCAAATATTTATATTTAATCCCAAATTGATATGTTTGTGTTTAACATTTCCCTAGAAGATGTGATTTCCCACTGCTGCCTGGAGCAAGTTTGAAACTATGATCCAGTGCTGTAGCGGCACGCAAGCTATAATTTGTATGCAAACATTATAAAAGTGGGATCCTCCACTATCATTAGTGGTAAGAGTCTGAGAGACATCAACAGGCGCCGCGCTGTGTGCAATTGACATTACATCGCCCCAAAATGAGATGTAGTTTTGCAGACTGTTTGGGGCTGCTATGGTTTCAGTAAGCCAAACATCCCCAACATCCTGGAAGTCAAAGATAGAACGTGCAACAAAAAGCTTAAGAAAAATGCAAGACAAATTTGAAACCCTAAACTAGCCAAATTAAATAAGTCCTCATTAACAAACCAAGTTTAGGAAAACATTGTATATTGGTGCAGTTCAGCCTTGGGCCATCTGATAGATTAGTTCAGTTTGTGGTGCACAAAGTCTTGATTTCTGTGGTGGCATCTCCAGGCAAAACAGACATTGTTATAATTTTTATGCTCTGACGACAGGAAACCTCAAACAAGGATACCCGCAAACCTGATCTCATTAGAGGATGCAGGTTTAGGGCTGTTGCAGAAACCAGTCATTACACCTTATACCATGTAATAAAATTACATAAAGTATTTATTACAGGACAGAAACTAAAAGTGTCTGGGTGGTTTGGTAAACACAGACATTGCAAGTATGATTTTCACCCCTGACATCTGCAGTTGTTAGCATGACAAATTATCTAGTGCACCTTTAAATATCTGTAACATTTTTGATGTTCATCAAACCTTCTGCATTGGGTGTTTCCTTTATCTTTTACAATTAAAAGCATGCCGTGAACCAATTTGTGACTTGCGGGTCAATTAAAACTGTATAGATTTCCACTTTCTCATCTCAGAACGTGTTAACGCTAATAAAGAGGAAGAAAGGACCAGCAATGAAAACATCTCAGCTACACCAACTAGGAAGAGTGGAACATTTTTCGAGGCTGCTGCATAATAAACCAGAAGAGTCTGCTTTTCTTCTGGTTCATTATGGATATGAAGATGAAAGGTGGATTGTTTTTTTTTTTAAGTGTATCTGTGGGTGATGTTGATTTAAAATGTGGGTGTATTCATATACATTTTTGAACATTTTCAGGGTTTCTGCAGGTTTTAACAAGTCAACTAGACTTTTTAAGACCTTTTTAAGACATTTATGAATTAAATTAAGGACCTACAGTGTATCACAACATTGCAGACCCACAAAAGTACTCGCAAAGTAAATAAATAGTACAGCAAATTGTACTTGGACTAGTGAAGGAATGAACGCAACGGAATAAAAAAAGCATTTCAATGAGTGCCAGAGGAAGCATGGATGTAGGAAAATTAAGACCCATTTAAAATGATTTTTATTTTTACACAATACTTCAGCAAATTTGAGACTTTTTAAGGCCTACAATTTAGATTTTAAAATTTTAGACTTGTTTTAGACTTTAAGACTTTGCTGAAACCCTGATTTTGACTAAAGACTAAAATAAAAAATAAAAATATATTCACATTAATTCGACATTCAGGTATCAGTTCATTTACCAAGAGCTTACATTCCAAATTTCCAGATGGAAAATATACTTCAGTCACAGTAAAAAATGCAATTATAACATTTTTGATACAAAGCATAGCAACTACAATAAGACAAAACTATGAATTGATCAACAATTGTTGATATCACTTTGTGGATTCACTAATGCATCCAGTAGCCACATACAATATTATTTAAAGTCTTCCTCTTTACTTTATAAGCCCAGGAATCTTCAGAATTCCCCCAGAAACAAGCAAGAGAGTTATTCCCAGCAGGTAATATCAGGCCTGAAGCTATGGTCTTAGCATGGCCACTGATCTTTGATCCTGTCTGCCAAGCTCTACTCACAGTAGTCACGCATACTACAAACATGAGTCATCAGGAGTGAACTATGCTTATTTTCTCCCTCTCCGTCTCCAACGTTCTCTCTTGCCATTCCTGTTTGTCTCTCCTTTTCCTATTTAATGACCTGATGTCAGCGCGATAATTTTCATAGCAACTGTGAGGGCATTTTCAGCTAACTTTCTCAGGGTTTTAATGCAATTCCCAATAAATGACGAGCCTGAGAAACAACATGAGTCATTCAAATAAAGTGGGCACAAAGCTATTTACATTCCAGCTTTCGCTAAATTAACTGTATGCTTCAAAATGGGCTTCAAATATCACAAGGCCAATAACGTGACTGCTGAGCTTGTATGGGCAGGGTGAAAGGCAAACGTTAATAGGGATCTCACCCAATTAAAACAAAGTATTAAACTGGCATCAGCAGAGGAAATAAGACTACTAGGTGCTACTCTGAATTCAAAGTAAATATCCCATTGCCAATCCAAGTTATTCCTAATTTTATAATGTTGGGCTTGGAGGATTTGACTCAAAGCAAATGTCCTGAAACCCATTCTGCTCCAAACAATTAGTTCCTCTATCCCACAAGTATGATAAACAAAACTCTGTTATTCTCTTTTTGCCAACATTTTGGTCAAACAATGTGTCCAGTACTTTGACGTCTTCTTTCTTGGATTGTTTTGGGTCATTTTAGAGAGTGAGTTTCTGAGGTGGAGCACATTTCTTTGTTAAGCCACTGTGGGCAACACAGCACTGCCACTGCAGCTAGACACATAAAATGGATCACTTCCTGTGTGACAGAGGTCCCAGATAGGTTGTTTAGACCAACGAAGTTAAAAGCTAGAAGTTAGTAGAAGAACAAGATGGACAGTTATTTACATGAAATGCCTTAGAGTATCGTTTCAAGTGGCTGGATTTCTCTTGAGGTAAAATGTACTTTCACAGTCCATTGTACTCATGAAACTATGATGACAAACTCAGCCAAGCCAGACTTTAAACATTTAGATATTCTCATCAGCATCTCTGAGCTGATTCATTGCTCCAACCACAGCGATGACTAGTTTTCAGGGCATCTTTTAATTCGAACCACGCATGCCAGTCGCTAAGCTAAGAAATAGGGTGAATGAGGTCAACTTTATTTTGGAAAGCAAGGACTGCAGAGTCTTGACAAGGATTATAATTTGCTCCTAGCATCAGGTATTTCTGGGAGGTTTACTCAGAACAAATAAGGGACAGTCTGTCTACGTTTGTGTGCACTGAGTTCATCTTCATATTAGCTCACTTTAACGGCTTGAGAGACTTCCCACCCCCTGCAGACAAAACATCCTGACCATCATGGCACGACGGATTGCTGCATGTATATTTTTCAAGTCTCTCCACAGTGTTCACAGTGATTAATTCTCACCACGCTTTTTCAGGTTGCTCAATTTTAACTCCCTTTAAACCTTTTTGTGGCAAAGTGTCAGGGCGTGTCTCAACTAGATTATGGAAAGATTTTATCAAATAAAATAAAATAAAGTATTATTTGCTTTAACGTTGATCATCATGTTGAAATGTTACTAATCATACTGAGAAGAGGAAGTCAAGTAAGTTGCTACTCTGCACAGTTTGATTTTTATTATAGTTTTAATCCTAAAACACAACTCATAGCACTCAACTCTCTCTGAATCGGACTTACATTTTCAGAAACTGCACCACGTTTTTTTCCATGTGGGTCGGGAATGGCTAGCTGCGTTGCTGCTACTCAAAATTTTAATTGAACAAGACTAAAGCCTACAGCCTTGCTAGCAGTTCTGTGAGGCTGTACTTAGGCACGTCTCTTTGAGCTTAATGTGTTGGCATGCTAACATGCTCAAAATGGCACATCAACATGCTGATGCCAACAAGTAGAATAAAAAACAAAGTGCAGTTAAGCCTGACAGGAAGCCTTTTCTCTTTTTGGCAGTCAATGACAGTTGATGCTTTGATTTGTGGCCTGCAATGGTGTACATAGGTAAAGACTGTCTGAGTAGTGGTTCCTGATTCCCATCTTTTACATGCAACAGATATTTAATTTCATTAACCCGTAGTGGAATATAGAAGGAGGGGGCTTCCCAGCATCCATCCTCTGAAATGTAGACAGTTTCAAAGGCTGCCTGGGACACATTATTAACACCTTTTATTAAGGGACCAACTCAGACTGCAGACATTCTTTGCATTCCTGCCCCCTTCCAATAAACACCAGTTAGGTGTTAAAAATGATTTCTGCCAACTTTCTCTGACAGCAGCCTCACGCATCTAATGAGTCATCTGTCCATTGTTTGTCTGGGTCTCCGCGTCTTTCATGTGCCGCTCAGTATGCAAATCCACACAAGAGGCCTTGAGCTGGAGACACATGTAAGCCACATGTGCTTTGAATTGCATTCTTTTGTTGTATCTTCCTATCTTTATTATTGTTTTCTAATAACAGTTGGCTTCTCATTTTATGTAATCACATCTCCAGCAAAAAAAAACACGGGAGTTTCCCAAATATTTGCTTTTCACCGTGTAGAGAAGTGTCTGTTCCATGCTGTACCTACACACAGTACCAAGCATTCTTCAGAAGTCGGACCATATGCAAGTCATTCAATGTTGGCACATTCCTCAAAACTGGGTCTTTACATGCTCCATAACTGTGACAAATATCCTGCATACCTGTGGGGCTTAACCACCTGGGGTGTAAATGGCAAGCTGGAGAAAAAAAGGCTTACCTACAGATACAATAACAGGGCCGAAGGCTTTGCAGTAAATCACTAAAAGTTAAAGTTTAGTGGCTTAGCACAACTTTTCTGCCACACATTCTCACTCCCGGTGAGTTAAAAAGCAAAGCTTGGTCAGGTGCCTTTGGTGTTTGTTACTGTCACAAAAAGTGTCCTTTAGTGTCCAGCCCTTTGGTGTCATTTGTAGACACGCTGGGTCAGGACTCTTGGCTTGACTTTTTGACAATCTGGGTCGGGACGTACGTTAAACTGACATGCGACACAAGAACAAGACAGGTAGATTTACGCAACACTTACACGGTGTGTTCCCAGTTTAAGGAGCTTGTTTGGGGTGGTGGATGGGTCGAAAAACACAGGACTTTTACCCAAAAGACCGTGATTGGTGTCTTGCGTGTCACTAAAATATCCATTTTGTAACCCCACCTACAATCTTTTCCTGTCTTGTTCTTGTGTCACATGTCAGTTTAACGTGTCATGTCCCACCCAGATTGTCAAAAGTGGCATTAAGCCCAAGCCCGATCTGCGTACTGCAGTCATCTGCAATTGGAGTAGCGGAGCGGCTGTGGGTTGACTCTCCATGGTTCTCACGGGCTTTATGAGTCATAAAGTGAAAAATCTTTATGTGGTTTCAATGTACCTAAAAAACAATCAATGATCACCACATTCATCTCTCATAAACAACAATCAGTGATCACCAAATTTCTGGTTAGATTTTTGACTTTCAGTGGTTATGAGGAGCAATGTGAGAGACACATGGTGATGATGACAACCCTCTGGTTCTCAACCCAACAGACTGAGCTGCTGCCACCCCAAAATCATGACAAAATCTGATGGGTATGTGTACCCACTTTCCCCACCGAAATTGATGCCTATGCGTTTGGTGGGTGTCTCTAGTTTATTGGCTCAGGTCACAGGTATCCCAATGAGCAGAGACGTGTCTGTAAACTTGTGGTAATAAAAAGGCAGAGCGCTCTCTCCCTGTAGGGTTAAAAATCCAGCTGTTCCATTTAGCGCTCCCTTTAGTAGCCTGGAGAACTTCCAGTGTGTAATCTGGATGTTTTTTTGTTGCATTTGTTTCCGGGATTTGTGTGCTTTTCTTTGAGCTTTGAGACTTGCTCATAGTCGTACAAACCAAATAATTCTAGTAAAACTGCATGTGCAAGAGCTCAGGATTGCTCCGGAATGACTTGATGCCGAACAGATTCAAAGGCATTATGATTCTTCAAACTGCGCTGATGGCATCCTCACAAAATGAATTCAAACTGAGTTTATTGCACAATTATTCTGACTTTTGGAATCACATTCATGTGAAAAGATATTTAATGGTAGAACAGGCTAATGCCAAGGTCAGATTTGATGATTAACCTCATGTTAATTTGCAATGTTGGTAAATTCTCTGAGCAAAATCTGCAGCAAATTACCAATAACTTGCTTGTAATCTATTTTCATTACTGATAAAATGTGATTGATAATGATGTTTTACATAACCCACCATT
Source organism: Etheostoma perlongum (assembly GCA_026937815.1). NCBI lineage: Eukaryota > Metazoa > Chordata > Actinopteri > Perciformes > Percidae > Etheostoma > Etheostoma perlongum. The sequence goes on along the minus strand of CM049388.1, from coordinate 6,671,150 downwards.
ACATTACATTATTACAGACCTTTTGGTATCCCAAACATCAGTGCTGAATGATCAAAAGGTACAAAACAAGAGATGCCAGAGGAGAACGCCATATCAGTATTAAAAACAAGCTGAACAGATGGGTCACATGTGTGCTGGTTATGAAATAAGGTATCTATCAGTAAAGGTATTGCTGGTGTGTGTAGTGCAATAGAGATGCTGATTCAAGATGTTGGACTTAAGCGGACGATAGTGTTTAAGCCAAATGGCACTGGACCTAACTGAGGACATGACCTGGGTGTTGCACATGGAGTAAGTTTTCTTTGGATGGTCCAATAAAAGGAAGAGACAGGGAGAAATTGAACCCATATTGTGTTGTTCCCACATGGCCCTGACCAGCTCAAGCAGGTGAATTGGTCTTATCACGCAAAAGCACACGGATGAGAAAGTAAAAAAAAAAGAGAGGATAGATAAAATGAATGAGGGAGGCTGAAGATAAGCAACGCCTGTATTTGTTTACAGAGCAGCCGAACAAAGTATGAGCTGAGAGGGTTCATCGCTGCATATAGAAAATAAGTCAACAATTTGCCTTCACCATCATATTAATACATGAGCAACTAGGATCTGATACCATGATTTGAGATGTTTTGCACACAATAGCACTGTATAGTTAAAGGAGTTGTATATCTTAAGGACACAAATGTAAGTGTTTCTATTTCTCCCTTGCTATATTCAAAACTGATATGTGTGACAAATTGCATTTTTAATGACTTACGCCATCAGAACCGACCCCAGTAACAAAACTACGATACAGAGAGGCAGTTACTGAATGTAAATGAAATGGTAGTCGCAAAAGTGCCAAGCACAAATCGGAATAAAATAAAGAATTTCCTAAGGATTATAACTTTAAAAGTGTAACAACTCAACTTCAACTTGATGACATGCACACACACACAAACACACACACAGATACACATACACACACAACGACGTGTTGTTGTTTTTTACTGCTGTGGGATTTAGCAAATAAAGAAAGCCCCTGTATTGACAACTTTAGGGTAAGTTTTCCTAAAGGCCTACCAGTACCAAAAACATACCAGTTTAAAACATCCACAAAATGGCAAATTTAATGCTCAAGTAAGATTTTTACCTGCAGGTTTTAGGAGGCGGAAATTCAATCCCTGCTATAAACTAAATCCCTCCATATGCTGGTGAAAAACAAGACACTTTTAAACACAGAGTATTAAAATTTGCTATCTTTTCCATCAGTGCCGGTGTAACCTGATATATTAGACAGGACTGTGTTTATAATCATATCTCAGCAGGCTTTCCTATCCTCCAAGTCAACAGGCATTCCTTAGCTGTGACCGTGACAGAAGTTCACAGAGATTGGGATGGGTCGCAAAGCCAAACACAGCTCCAATCTCCAATCAATGATGGCTTCAACTGATGCAGAAAAGCAGATAGGAAGCTGGGGATTTGATAAGGGCATTATCCGAGGTGTATCAAAACAGCCGAAACACCTGCAAAAAGTATGATTTTTAGGATCCAATTAGCATTGGAGTGGAAGGAAGTATATGGAGGTGTAAGTATAGATGTAAAGGTCCCATGACATGGTGCTCTTTGAATGCTTTTATATAGGCCTTAGTGGTCCCCTAATACTATATCTGAAGTCTCTTTCCCGAAATTCAGCCTTGGTGGAGAATTACAGCCACTAGAGCCAGTCCAACAATGAACTTTCCTTAGTATGTGCCATTTCTGAGTCTGTAGCTGTTGAGGAGGATGGGTGGAGGGTGGTCTTGACCAACTGCCACTTTGCTGGTTTGAAAGCCATGACGTCTCTCTCTCATGGGTGGGCCAAATTCTCTGGGCGGGCAAAGCAGAGAAAGGGGAGGTAACCTTACCCCTTATGACCTCATATGGAGCAAGATTCCAGATTGGTCCATCTGAGCTTTCATTTTCTCAAAGGCAGAGCAGGATACCCAGGGTTCGGTTTACACCTATAGCTATTTAGCAGGCTGTGGGAATGCATTATAATGTTAAAAAACCTCACAAAGTGAAATGTTCATGCCTTGGGACCTTTAAGGTGGAAGCAAAGGTCATAGTCTGATGTTTACTCTCTCTGTTTAAACGGGCAAAACATATGTATTATTGTGCATAAAAAAAGCCAAGAAAAGATGGAAAAAATCTCCAAAAGGGATCAAATGACAAGGTAGATCAATCATGCTTTGGGGTTGTATTGCAGCCAGTGGCACAGGGAACATTTCATGAGTAGAAGGAAAAAATGGATTCAATAAAATTTCAGCAAATTTTTGACGCCAACTTGATGCCGTCTGTGAAAAAGCTGAAGTTAAAGAGAGGATGGCTTCTACAAACGGATAATGATCCTAAACACACCTCAAAATCCACGGTGGATTACATCTAGAGGTGTAAACTGAAGGTGTTGCCATGGCCTTCACAATATCTTGACCTCAACATAATTGAAAATCTATGGATAAACCTTAAAAGAGCAGTGCGTGACAAACAGCCCAGAAAAGAAGAACTGGAAGACTTTTTTAAGGAAGAATGGGCGAAGATACCTCAAACAAGAATGGAAAGACTCTTGAGCGTTTCCAAGCTGTGATACTTGCCAAAGGGGGCAGTACAAGGTATTAACTCTGCAGGGTGCCCAAACTTTTGCAGACGCCATTTTTTTGTTTTCTGTTATTTTGAAAGTGTGAATGATGGAAATAAAATCTAACTTTTTGTGACATATTATACAAATGTCTAATCTGTCATTTGAAGCGTTTGAGATTTTTACATCTTTTCTTGGCTTCTTTATGCACATTAATACAAATTTTTACCTGGGGTGCCCAAACTTTTGAGCCACACTGTACCACAAGCCTCAAAGTCCCTTATAAAAATATATCAGACATTAAAGAGAAAAAGTACACGCAATATATTGATTAATTTAAAAGTCATAGGTAAAGGCAAACATGATGTGAACATGACAGAGAATAATAAAAGATATTACCCCCATTTTTATACTGATTCTTTTCACACTGGAGTTATGTTATTGACTGAATTAGTTTCTCCACAAATACCAATAAAGACATCTGCTTCTGTATCTTTACATTACTAGGCCTACATTCTTTTATGGTCCCTCTGCCTCAGTCTTGGATGAATGACGTAAAACATTTAGTTCCATGGCTACAGTGATTAATTCCAAATTGAAGTATTCCACTCATAGTTCGGGCTTTCTTGGTTTTATTAGACAGCACAATACAGAGACAGGAAAGTTGGAGGGACAGGGGGTGACATCAGATTTTGCAGTTAAAGGAGAATTCTGGTTGATTTCAACATGTAGCTCTGTTGTTTTTTTAATTTCTAGTGCTGTCATAAGTGAGACAAATGAAAACATTCGGTGCGGTCTACACTGTATTATCCTCCTGTGCTAGGTTTTGCACCCAACAGGCTTAAACAGGGCACGTTTTAAATGTAAACCTGCTCAAAATGTCATTACCAGTGCCTAACCATGTACAGTTATTCCTTCCAAGTAAACACAGTGAATTTGACTGCAGTAGATTGTCTAGTGTGGACATCACTGGAAAACAGGAAATAAAAAGGCAGATGTGCAGTGGTTGAATTAACATAACTTTTATGCCTTTCTGTCACATCTACTGCAGTCAAATTCACTGTGTTCACTTGAAAGGAATAACTGCACATGGTTAGGCACAGGCAATGACATTATGAACATATTTAGAGGCTAAAAAACACGTTTAAAACTTGCCCTGTTTAAGCCTGTTGGGTGCTAACTCTAGCAGGAGGATAACTCGGTGTAGACTGCACCGAATGTTTTCATTTTTCTCGCTACTGACAGCACTACAAATTAAAAAAAAACAGAGCTACACGTTGAAATCGCCCGGGAATTCTCCTTTAAGTGGTATGCATCTACAGTATATCATTTTAGACCAGGATACCAACCAATTAAAGCATTTAAATATAATCTGCATGCTCAAGATCTGAATCTGTATCTTGCCGACTGGATCAAGACTCGAACAGGACATGAAATTATGAAATTAGGATCAATTAGGACAATGCCACAGTTATGGCATCTTGGCGCTTGTCATCACACTGTGATGTTGGTACATCCTGAAACATGTTATCGGAAGTACATGACAACGATATGATTATGATGGGAGTTTCCCACAGGATTGTTTTTGTTGAAGCGTAAAAGTGTTACCGTATCTAAAGAAGTGAAATTGAAGAAATTCTGTTTCTATATTTCAGTAATTGGCTCAAAATCTCTCAGAAATGTAAAGGAATTCAATGCATAATAAATATACTGTACTAGTATTTCAAGAAATGTGTTTTTTCCATAGAAATAAAATGGATAGAAAGGCCATTCAAATCAACATAGCAGAATGGTCAGAGCAGCAGCTAATTTTATGTGTACCATTGCCATGGTAACATATAAGCTTCCGATAATAAGCCGACTTCTGGCAGGTTGCGAAGCTGAGGTTTTGCAGTAACGGGCAAACAAGCGGTGGAGTAGTAACACTACGAGGCAATCGCCATTTTGTTGTGAGCCAATCAAATTACCATGGGAAACAGTTCAATGGCCTTTCTATCCATTTCTATGTTTTGTTTTGTCTAGAAATGTCAGAGGTTTTGGGACTAATTTGGGGTACATTTCTGACCTTTAAAATATTTTTTAATGTTCTTTACATCATCACATGAGAAGTTAGTGAAGCACAGGCTGCTCTCAGCAGTATCAGCCACCTCTGTTTCAATTTAGTCTCCCGTAAGGTCAAGCTATTCCAGCTCTATTGTTTCTCCTCAAGGCGAGATCATGATTTGTTTATTTTGACTTTTCCATGGAGAAACACGAAAAATGACATAGATTAGAAGTACTCAAATAGTAGGCTACTTGAAGAAGGGAAACATTTCAGCCTTCAGTGTTTCCAAACACGTCATACTGGACTAATGTCAGAGACACTGACTGGTCTTGATGTATTTCCTTTGAAAGCCTTATTCCAAGTTTTTTTTTTTTATTAGATCTCTTTTGTCCATTTCCATAACCAAAATCAAAAGAACTGAATGAGAAAAAAGGGAACCTCAAATTGAGGAAAACTCCGTGGAAGGAAAACATGAACAAACTCTTTTGTATGAGTAAATGATTGTAATGAAATAAATAATGTTTTGTTGACATGTGATTATGGTAGGTTTTTGTTTGTTGAGTTTCATATCAATGTTTTGAATCCACAGATATGCTTATTGTGAGTCAGGTCATGGTAAGAACCTTCCAAAAAATGCCCTGGAACATTTAATCAGATGACTTTACAACAACACAACAACGCAATGTATGCCAGTTGAAAACATCTTCCAATCCGTATATTTTGATTATTGACTATACATTGATTTTCATACTCACAGGGTACTTATTTAAGAGAGGGTTAAAACCTGTTACCTACAATAGTTACTATGAGAGAACACATGTCCAAAACGATTCCTTTTCAGTGAGACTGCTTCAACAAGTACGGCTCTCTTGGGTGTGATACAGACTTTGACAGATGACGCCCTCATAATGAAAAATAACAAACACTAAATAAGCTTTTTATTTTCAGCACTACTAAAAATAAATTCCTTCCCTGTTAAGGAGGCTTGTCAGAAAGCAACGGGGAGCCCGCCAGAAACAAATTCAACTTGCACCTTGTGTCACACCCTCCGGTTCAAAGCGGAGGACTTGACTGCTATTGTGGCGTAAATCCTGTTGATATCCACACAAACATGACCCCTCTGACTCCCTCAGCAGAAAGGCAGGGCCATAAACCTCCCTGCAGACATTTCCATTGAGGATTATGCTGTTTTTGGGGCCGGGCCAGAGCACCATGAAGAGTGATTATTCTGCAGCTATTTCTCAGGAGACCCCCACAGAAAGTAAAATCGGTTGGACACCAAAGAGGACTGCAGAAAATAGTGCACAGTTTGCGTTGTCAGTTCTTCAGTTTTTTAGCCAACTCATTTAGTCACTCAGCAGAAAATATTGAATAAGCTGTGCAGTTGTGCAAAACGGGGATGATGTACCAAACTTTTTATTCCCTATCAGCAAGTGAAAAATGCAAATAACGTAGTAATTAGTTACTTTAAGAGTGCTCATATTATGCTCATTTTCAAGTTTATAATTGTATTTAGAGGTTATATCAGAATAGGTTTTACATGGTTTCATTTTCAAAAAACACCATATTTTTGTTGTACTCCACATTGCTGCAGCTCCTCTTTTCACCCTGTGTGTTGAGCTCTCTGTTTTAGCTACAGAGTGACGCATCACACTTCTGTTCCATCTTTGTTGGGAGTCACACATGTGCAGTACCTAGATCAGCACTACTTGCCAGTCAGAAGCAGAGGATGAGGGCGTGCCACGCTAGCAGATAGGCGAGCATTATAACGTGTGTTACAAAGGGACGCACGTTCGTCACAGAAGTAAAGGCTGGACTACAATACAGCTGTTTGGAGCAGTTTGTGAACAGTGTTTTCTGTTGGAAATGGTAAGTCCCTATGGAGTGGACTTTGGGCTTTTTCATTTTGTAAACCTGTTACATGCACAAAAGGTATATAACACAATAAAGGAAAGGGAAAAAGCCAAAAAAGCAATATACGAGCACTATAAAGCTAGAGTGCCAAACTTTCACATATATATAGAACCTCCGCTACAATCTGGCCCTTGCCGAACGAGTTCACACAATGCTGATTAGGCCTATCACCGCCAGAGAAAGCTCTCTGTATTTTCTGGTTTCCGTGGAGACATTCCCGCCCTGCCGCACCAGAAGGATGCCAATACATCTTATTTGTACTTGTGAGTAGTTTATTAACTCCACAACAACGCTATTACATGAGCAGTACACTAAGTGCCGTCTACCAACCTTGTTCACTCACTTACAGTTCTTCACAGCGTTATTCTGGCTCTCTGATTGGTTACACGTTATGAGTCCACCTGTATAACCCAATACCTTGATAGGCAGGAAGGCGGGAGAGACCACAGCGACGCATTATTATGAATCCCGCAGCTTTTTTAAGTACGTTAACAGTGTTTTTGTAATTACTCTCACTGCCAGAGGGGGGAGACAAAGGTTCCGCACTCAAGCTTTAAACATTTTAATTTAAAACTCATTCCACCTGCTCTGGTACAGTAGGTCATGTCTGAGAATGTCAACACATCTCATTCTTTTGAACAGTGATGAATCCAAATAGCCCAGTGTCTATAAGACTTCTACTGCATTCATGACATATTGTAATTTTGAGTTTCCAACATGTTAACATGAGCTCACAACCAAAAATTGGAGTTGTGATTATGACTTTGAAACCTAGATTTTTCTAAAAGCTTAAAGTTCTTAAAAAAAGGAAAATGGACGCCTCACATCTGTCATTTAAGTAAAAAAAAAATGGAATGCCAAACCTATTCTATAACCAGAGGGCTGTTGCACAAAAGTAGAATGAAGAAATCCAGGATAACTGAAAAAGCTGAGCTTGACTTGGTGTGATCCGCTCATCGGGGCTTAATCGGTTGCACGTTTGCTGAGCCAGGATGAACAGGTGAAGGTATGTCCAGCCAGGTGGAGATAGCTGGGATGAGAAGGTGAAGGTATGTCCAGCCAGGTGGAGATAGCTGGGATGAGAAGGTGAAGGTATGTCCAGCCAGGTGGAGATAGCTGGGATGAGAAGGTGAAGGTATGTCCAGCCAGGTGGAGATAGCTGGGATGAGAAGGTGAAGGCATGTCCAGCCAGGTGGAGATAGCTGGGATGAGAAGGTGAAGGTATGTCCAGCCAGGTGGAGATAGCTGGGATAAGTGCACGTTCACAGCTTTCTTAAATAGACCACGGTATCTATCACAGATTTACTGATACAGAAATGGAGAAGACATTGTTCATACTGTATACAGAGTGAACAGCAGCTTCTTGTGGAAGTATGATAACTTGAACCACATAATTTGTAAAAAAAAAAAAAAAAAAAAGAAAAGAAAAAAGAAACACGGTCGCTGTAAAGAAGCGAGACAAAACATGGCACACGTTTGCAGACTGACTCAATGTGTATTCAGCCTAAAAATAAAAGAATAATACATTTGCTGACCACAGGGATTAGGCTACTAATCATTTGTACAAATTAACCGTTGTACTCTTTGCCTTAAAAGTAAGCAGAAGATAATGTTACTCAGGAAATTCACCGTGAAGATCAATCTTTTACGCTAGAATATGATGCATAAATATCTCTTTCACTCTGTTTCTCCCTCTTTCTCTCATGGGCTAAAATGTAAATTCTAAGTCACATATAGAGGACATGTTTCCTTCTCTACATATTATATGCATTCCCCCCTTGTATATATGGACATAGAAAAGAGAGAAACTGAAAAATTGGACTCTAAAATCTAGAGAATTAAGTCATAAATGTAATTCATATTGCAAATATGAATGTAACAGAGTACATTCAGTCATTTTCCCCAACAAAATATGTCAAAAACCATTAAGGTGTCTCTCCCTGTTACATGAATGTACGGTAGACTACAACACTATATAGTTACTAGTCCAGTGAACCAAGGCTTTAATTTGGGAGGATTGTACAATTAGGATATGTTTTTAAAAATGTAAAATCCTCCCAAATTACAGTCGTTACAAAATATCGACCATGTCACAGCACGTTGAATAAGTCACTGTTGGTATTTTTGATGCGTGAAACCTGCGCAGTAATCTGCCTGCAGATCCCTGCTGCTCTGCAACATATATTTGTAAGGACCTCAGCCAAGTAGCAGCAGTAGCATTCAGGAGTTATTACAGTGTCAAAAAAGAAATGAATCAGGACTGTAGTGCTGGGTCACAGAAATGATACGGGATAGTTTCCCTAGAGTGACAAAGTGAGCAAAGTCCGAGTTTAAAAAGTCAAACAGGTAAAATGCCTTCAAGCAAAACTGAGTATAAACAGTAACAAAAACATTTTGGGAATGCTTCGTTCTTTTTAAAGTTATTAGACATCATGTGAAGCTCTTCTTTCCTAAGGCTGTAAAAATGTTAAAAACCTCGCCCATGCCAGTGGCGATTAATGAGTTTGTAATTGGCTTTATTTGTTTCTGTGTGAAAGTTCAAAGTCGTATTAGAGCTACTCCACCCAGACATATTAATGACTCTCCTCAGGAATGTATTACAGAGCAACCCAACAACAGAAAAGAACATGCTGACAACTTAATGGCAAAAAAACAAAGACGTTTACAGTTTAACGCACGTCTCTCTTCAACCACAACAACACTTTGTTTTATAAACCGCAATCATATTAAGGTCAGATATAACTAATGGGTTTCTATGTGGCATCTGATTATCACATTCTTTTAAATTACATTTTTGAACATATTGTACATAAACAGTAATATAATTGAGGGTATAGTGTTGCTTGACACTAATGCCATCTCATCCACTGAGGACTCTCATCTGACCAGCATTGGCCCCTATAACGCTCCTTCCCCCTTTTTTTTAAACCCCATTTTTGCTCTTCTTTCAGCAGCTGGGTACACAGCCATGTTCTTGTTATGGTGCAGGAACATAAGTGACATGAAATAACCTTTGCTGGTTCCACTCGTCATAGTGAGGAGTCTGACACACCGTGCTCATGACCTCAAAGCCTGAAGGAATGTTAACACTTGTGTTGTCCTTGGGTCAAATTTGACCAGTTTTCAAAGTTTTTTTATATCACTTCCATGGGGTTTCTTCAACTAAATTGCCCAAAATTAACATGGATGTGCATACAATGTTGTTAGCAGGTAGATTTAATGATTGTTGTCATTGAGTTTTTGGTGTTTTTTTTCCAGTTTTATAGCATTTGAAAAAAAATGGTTGTGTATCGGGAGGAAACTTTGACAAATAGATATCTTTTTATTGTCATTCAACTGTGGATACAGAGTGAACATATGAACAAAATTTTTTTCCACTTGCACATAAATACCGCTTTAACTAAAAACAAAAAGTTTAAAAAATAAAATAAATACAAATGCTACAGTGTTATTTTAACATTTAAATATTATTTAAAATTAATTACAAAAAATTGAAATCATTAATCATTAATATTAATATTGCATTTAAAAAACAGTTACTGCACATTTAAAAAAAAAGAGATAGAAAGAGAGCTGCAGTTTATGAATAAATCCACATAAGAAAGCAGCATGGTGGCCCAATGGTTAGCACAGTGGCTTCCCACAGTGTTTCCCCCAGCATCAGAAAACATGCCCTAGGTTCTCCAGTCAGTGCCCTTGAGCAAGGCACTGGCTCAGATCTGGAGTTGGTCCCTGGGCGCTGTAAATGGCTGCCCACTGCTTCCTTGAGGGATGGGTTAAATGCAGAGAATGAATTTTGCTACATGTATGTGTATGTGACAATAAAGTACCTTTACCTCACTGCAGGGGATTATTGAGGGGGTTTATTTGAGTTCAGGAGTCTGATGGCTTGTGGGAAGAAGCTGTTGCAGAATCTGGCCAGTCTGCACCGAATGCTGCGAAACCTCTGCCAGAGGGCAGCAGAGAAAACAGTCCTCGATGGGGATGGGTGAGGTCTGTGTGATGTTTGTGTGCGAGATGTACCAGTCTGTGACCCAGTCAACATCCTCTGATATTAAAATCCTTCATAATTTCTGCTTTTATAAACTAAAAAACATGATGCACATAGTCATATAAATTAGGTTTATCGACCATGAGACATGTAAGAAACACCACCTTCAAAAGCATAAAATTAAATGACAAATACCTCAGGAAAAAAAGCACCAAGAAAGGTTCATCTTAAATGTTGACCTGAAAGGGCAAGAAGTTAATGGTCGACAACACAAGGGTTGAAAGACAGGGAATGCCACCAAGACAGGGGGTGTTTGTGCTAACCATGAGAGGTCAGAGCATTACAAAGTGGCTGGGTCAAAATGCATTTTTAACAAGACAAGATTGTTGCAAGAGTTAAATCAAATTAAACAAGTGCTTTTAAGATTCGTGGCTTTTAAAACATGGGTTTTTGAAGATGCTGACGTGTCCTAAAAACATGAACCGCTGTCTTATTTAAATGCTTTGTGGTCCGGTGAGTACTTGTAAAAACAGTGTATCAACAGAAACATGTCCTCAGGACACGTCGCGATAGATGAAAGTAAAAAGACAACTTGCCAGACATGTTTTTAGTGACCCAGATACATTAAGGAGCTTAAAACTGGATGATTGACAACCGCATCTTAGCTCTGAAGTTAAGTTCACTCACATGCTTGGGATGGAGTACTAAAGTCAAGAGGGAATGCCATTTAAGGGTTAGGGTTTCTTCTTATCCTTTGCAACTATGTTATAATCATATTCAGAATAGCAGGATTATAATAAAGAAACTACTATATAGTATTATCTCAAGGTAATGAGATCACAGTTAAGATGATGGGATTTTCCTTACTTTTTTTCCATCTAATAAATGTGTAAAATCCATAGCAAGTACACAAGGTGACAATTTCAGGCTGCTTATTTTGTCCAGCCAACAATCAAAATATTCTATTTTTTGTTGGATAAGCTGGATCTAGAAACAAAATATGCAATTTTGGCATAATAAAAGGACCTAAACAATTGTGAAAATTGTTTAATAAACTAACCATTTCCGCACTACAACCCTTTTTGGTTTTTACCAATTCTCCCCCATTAAAATCTTTTTCCTATCTTTGTACAGCACAGCAGTCACGTCAGTAGTATAACAAATCTTAACTATTACAATTCATTTTTCTAAACAGACTGTTTCAAATAGGACTTCTTGCTGAGTTTATGCTCAAACTCTGTTTTTATAACCCTCGAGACAAGAGGAGTGTGTACATGTCAACATCTCAGCCTATCTCCTGTGTCCTTTTTCTTTAGGGTCATAACCCTGAAAAGGATCCCTGTGTTACCCTGAAGTCCAACCCACCTCCTCCCTGTATCCCGCTGTTGCTCGGCAACCTCATCAACAAAGCCACCAACACAAGCCTGGTTTATATCAACTGTGACTCAAGAGGAAGAACAAAATTAGATATTAAAGGGAATCATTTATAACATTCCCCCCAAAAAATATTTTGGCTATTATTAAGTACAAGTCACATTTTGCCAAAATAAGCAGCTGTTTATTGGGATGGATATTACTGTAATAGCATTCCATCACTGTTCATGAAGTGCTTGAATGGTCAAGTACTTAACCAGTCTAATGTTTCCTGTTGGATTTTTTTTGTAGATTTTTTTACACAAACATCACACATCATCCATGTGGAGAACACTGTCACACAAACCTAAATATAAAGAAGGTATATCAAATGTCACCAGGATGAAGTGAGAGATAAACAATGTGTGATGTGTTTGAAAGCTTCAGAAAGAAGTGAGTTTAAAGAAAAAGGTGTTTAAGGTAGCAATTAATCAATGAATCACATTGTTAATAGGTTTGTAGTAGTATAGGTTAGATGTGTATATTTGACTGTGTATTGTACTTTTGTTTGTATGTGTATAGGTATGTATGATTCAGGTCACAAACATCCAATATATGCTCAATATAGTATATTTTGTTCATCCCCCCCATGCCTTTAATATATATACACATAGGAGACAACATAGGGTTGAAAGAGATTGAAATAAACAAAAACTAATTAAAAAAACACCTACTAAAAGAATAAGAGAGAAGCAGAAAGAAGGAGCCTAAGCGTGTTAAATATCGGGATGGCTGCAGAGCCTTTTGCATATGGAAAAAAAGATCAATCTCGCCTATATGAAAATATTAGGGGAATCTGAATGGTCACTTTAAATCTGTAAGTTATTTCTGGCACCAGAAGAACCTGAAGCAGCACATCTCCTTTCCTCTAAAGTCGAGCTTTTCTACATGACGTGAAGCCGTTTCCATCCACGGCAGAAGCATTATCACAATCTGCTACCTCACTACCATTGTCCGTGTGGAGTTTGGTAAATTGTATAAGCTTACAAACCATTAAATAAGCTGGTGCAGGTTTCTCTAAATGCTATGTCAGATTAATCCTTTTACCTTAAGCCTGGAAGCATTGCAGTTTTTGTTTGATTTTCAATGTCACAGATGTGAGAAAGAATAGCTGCTTCCAATGTCTGTCAAAATCTTTAAAAAAATGACTTTACAGAGCCCTGCTTTTCCATTTTGGTAGCTGAATAAGTCTAGTCAGGACAAAAACAACAACTTTGGAAAACAGGTCATCTATATCGAGCGCAGTTTTAATGCTAAAGCGGAAGGATAGAATACCAAACTTAACACTACAAATAGAGAAGCTTTAAGTAAACACTTCATTGAATGTCTGCGTGACAGACATTTTAACATCTGTTTTGTCAGACGGATTTAGTAAACAAAGGATTTCTCCCTCTGAGACCAAACACACTGAGAGGTTCTCAGCATCAGAAACCAGCCTCACATAAGCCTTTAGACATAAGACATTAGACTCCCGAACATGTACACATAACCTCTAACGTCCCACTGAATCTCCAATCCCACTGATAACATGAAGTAACATGACAGTCGCCTCGAGCTAGCAAACACCTTGATATTGTATTTAATGGAGGGTGACAGTGTGCACGTATGTTGACAAAGTGGAAATAAATACTTAAAAGTAGCAATACTGCAATGTAAAATACACTCTGTTATAAGTTAAAGTCCTGCAGCCAAACACTTAACTTAAGTACAAAAGGCATCAAAATATACTTACAGTGTCAAAAAATAAAGTACTCATTATGCAGAATGTCTCATTTCCGAATAATACATTTTATATTACTGGACAAGAAAAACTACAATGTAGTGTCGTAGAAGTATAAAGTAGCATAACATGAAAAAATGTACTTTACTTAAGTACAAAAGGCATCAAAATATACTTACAGTGTCAAAAAATAAAGTACTCATTATGCAGAATGTCTCATTTCCGAATAATACATTTCATATTACTGGACAAGAAAAACTACAATGTAGTGTGGTAGAAGTATAAAGTAGCATAACATGAAAAAACTCATGTAAAGTACCTCAAAATTGTACTTAAGTACAGAACTCAAGAAATTGTACTTAGTTACATTCCATTACTGACAATAATACATTAAACACTCATAAAAAATATTTTGAAGTAATACATCTAATATTTGAATATGGTAATTCTGGGTGCCATATACAGGGGCTCAGTCCTCGACACAGCCATTGAATTCCCGGAAAATGTTCCATATTGCAATTTATATTGTATTGGTATCGGTATCTATATCGTGGAAGAAGATGATCACATCTCATTGTCATTTGTACAATGTCAGAATGACTCAGACAGCATTAACAGCCGCATTAGTCATTTGTTTAAATGCCCAAAATGACATATGTATGTGAACTGATACAGACCTCGTAGCCTGAATCATTACTCATGTCAGGTTCACATCCCGTTTCCCACCAACAGCCAACTTTAACCAAAGTATGATCAAATACTTTTTGCGCCTGAACCCAACCAAACAGAAAACAGTCATTGATAAATGAACAGTTTAGTGAGGTAAAAAAAAACATCATCCTGGAGCATCAGATAAGAAAATGCTTATTTTTGTCGTAAAATGGCAGATGACGTATTTTATTGTTGACTTTGGAGCATTTGTTGGAGCAACGGCTGAGAAACTGTTGTCTTACAATGAGCGGCTTCTGACTGAGCAGGTGGTCAGGGGATTCACTGGGCTCTCAGTTGTTCACTCATGCACTAAATAGTTGCTGAAAGATTTCTTTCTCACTCAGACGTTCTTAACCTGGTGGCCGTGGCCCTCGAGGGGGGGTCACATGCAGGTCAAAAGAAAGGTTGTTAAAAGGTTGTGTATAGAAAATGATAGAAAATGACAGAAGTTAAGGGAAACTTGTGTGATATCAGTTGTCTAATCATAGTCTGAATTTTGATTTTTTTTTAACCTTTTAACCTTTCAAAATTGAAAATCAATTTCAAATCAATTTCTTTCAATGTTTGTCACTTTGACATTTTCAACACTATGTAACACCAATCTCAGTATTAGTTATTTTTGGAATTTATGGTCAATGAACCTCATTTATAGGAAATGATATCTAATGTTTTAAGTTAGAAAAGCAGAAATTAGTAATTATTTAGACTGAAATTAAAGGAAAGTATGTTGATGTATAATCACAGCCTGGAATATGACAACTGTTACTTAATACTATTTTTTCAAATGCTATAAAAATTGAATAAGACACCCCAAAATTAATTAAAGTAGAGATGTGTACTTGCCAAAGAGCGTTGTGTGGAATCAATCATGCTATTTTGGGGAATTACAATTGGGTAGTTAAAAAGAACATTGATATAGGAAAACGGGTCAATTTTTCAAACCCGGGGACAACTTGAGGGTTAAACCAATAAAAAGCGAGAAATGGAATTGAAAATGATTTAAAAGCAAAAATCCCTGTTAAATGTGAATACAAATATTGGAGAACACCAAAATGGCCAAAAAAACTACTGGAAAAAAGGACAAGACCTGCAGGTCAAACAGGTCCCTGAACATGACATGAACGTGGGTCTGACGGCTTGGTGCCACTAAAACAATCTCAGTCATCCACGTAGAACCAACTGCTTCAGGCAGGGTTCCCTACACAATGTAGGAGCAGAAGCAACAGATTTGACTAGAAGACAACTGAGGTGTGGTGCATATCCTTCGGTAAAACCATTACACCTGATGTAAACAATCCGAGGATGTTGGGTTGACAAGATAGTACCTTGCCAGGGTGTGCAGTGCCCATACCTGCAAGAAGTGTGCAAACAAGCCCTCACTTTGCATATCACTGGCAGGCCGTGATCCACGCCCGTTCCCTGTAACTGCTGACAAATGAGACATTCATCTAATTGTGTGTTGCTTGATTTTGGCTGTGCAAGCCTGGACCGATCCCTCCCTTTTGTCTATGGCCCAGAGATTGTGCAGGAGAAACACAGTTCAAAGTTGTTCTTAAACAAAACCATGTAACTGTGCTGCTTCTGAACGTGACAGGCCTTTTATACAAAGAACATTAGAAACAGCTATGTGACAACATCCTTGATTAGCTCAAATTTGCTTTCACTGATGACGCAGGACAAGGAGGGCTATTGTAGAGCCTCTTATTGTGTTGAGTGAGCTGAGAGGCAATCAAAGTGATTTCTGTCCAGCTCTTAGACAGATTAACGGACGGGGCATATGGAACAAGGCTCCCAGGATATTGATGTGCGCTAAAGAGGTATGTCGGGAATGTGGACGTGGCAGACGACCTCTCTATATCTCCAAATAAGGCCGTCTGACAGTCGTTTATTGCTGATTTTGCCCAGGTCACCACAGTTTGTGTTTGTTTACCGGTGGAATGTGTGTGGAGCCATAAAGGACGACCACTGTTTGAAATTCCCCAAAAATTATGTCTATGGTAACAAAGAAATTGTTTTTTTGAACTGCTGCACAGGATACGTGTGTGTGTGTGTTCAAATATAGAGCCTGATGATAGGTGATTTTCCACTAGAGATAATAGATATCATGGTCTAATTTGCTGTTCATGGCCCAGCAAACACATGCAGAGAAAGTCAAAAATACTCCAACTACTTGTCCTGACTGAAATATCTCAACAACCTTTGAATGGGTCAACATGAACTTAGATATTCATGGTGCCCAGAGGATGAAATCTAATGACTCTACTGATCCTTGACTATTACTCTAGCGTTACCATAAGGTCAAATAATTTGATTCATGACTAAATACCACCATAACTAACTTATTCAAATAATCAATAATGTTCATTCACCATTCCGGTCTTCATGCAAACAGGCTATTCAAAGAGGGTGAACATTATTCCCGCTAAACCTCAACATGTTAGCTTTGTTATGGTGAGCCTTAAAGCACCACTGTGTTAAGTACAGCCTTACGTAGCCACGTAGCATGGCTGTAGAGTCTTTGTCTTGTTAAAACAAAAAACTGCAACTGCATAGATTGATGTGATTTATCATACCCCATCAACAACATGCTATTTTAAGAAATAAGCTACCAATTAATATCAACAAAAAGTCAAACTCTTCTTATTAACAGCATCTCCTCCATTGCGATAAATTTAATGCTGAAAATAACTTAATCAAAATCAAATGTGGATTCATAACATCACTACACTTGATTAAAAGAGCAAGTGCCCCTGATAATTAATGAATTCAGGGAATATTGAATCAAAATGACAAATTCCCACTAAAGGTTTCCACACTGCTGCCAATGTAATCCCAATGTTATGAGCATTTCTTTGGCAGTAACCAGCTGGTTAACAGCTGTGACATTGCTTATGGTCAAAACAGGTCTCTGTAATAATTTGCTAAATTTGGGGAAAACATTTTCACGGCAAGCCCCATTAGAATTAAATAGAATCAGCAGTTACGCTATCAGCAGCAATTATATCAGACGATTCAGAACACCCAAACGTCTTTTTTCTCCAATCCGCTGAGCTCAGGAATGCAAATTACATTGTCCATGGAAGCCCATGAAAAGAAGCTGGCACACCGTGACCTCCTAATAGGCCGAAGATGGAACTGGATCCAGTGTACATTCCTAGACACTATTAGATATTTAGAAATCACAGAGTGGCTGAGCCCGTGGCAACCAATGTCTTTTCCTGACTAATGGTCCTGGCTTGGACCCAGTAATGTCATGGGTGAACACTCCAATGAGTAGTTTATTAGGAACTAGTGGGAGGGGGCCCAGTGAAAGAGACGCCCAGGTGGTCATCTGTTGGTCTGCAGCACCGTAAAATAGATTTTGAGCTCAAGAATGCATCGGATCTAATTGCATCTGTCCCACATGGACCGTAAGGGTCACTTCATTCTTCAGAATTATGAACCAAAACGTACCAAAAAGTGAATGTATATGGGCATAATTTGGCCATGGAAGCTCATTGTATGTGTGCTTTGTGCTGGGTAATTAATTTCTGTAAAGAAGAAGAGGGTTTTTGTGTGTGTGTTTGTGTGTGTCTGGGGGTGTGTGTGTGTGTGTGTGTGTGTGTGTGTGTGTGTGTGTGAGTGTGTGTGCGTCTGGGTGTTGTGCATTGAGCAATAACACCAGTGATCTGTGTGACCTCGGCCCACTTGTCTGTACTGACTGTACTGTAGTGTGCGGTTGTGATTCACTGATTATTATGTCTGTAAAATGTAAAAAAATAGGAAAGAGTTTTCCTCACGGTTACACTGTGCCAATGTGTTACTTCCCATTGCTTGTTTTCTTCAAACAAATCCAAAACCCAAAGAAAAACTGATATAAAAATAAGGAAAAGCAACATACATATCAGCATACTGTACAATTATAAATAACCTTTTCTCCATCAAGCTCTGCCCTGACACAGGATCTCTGCTCTCTGATAATGGAGCATGGAAGAGTAACTACCGAGTTCATGACACACTGTAAATATGAGCTGCTGACTGGGGAAAATTCCCCATGTCATCTTCTTAGTCGTTATTGTGAGTAGGGCGTGGGAATAACTTGAGCAGGCTGCTATCACTTCTGGCTGTAGTCGCGGACCCCAAGCGAAATTGACCGTTATTGGATTCTTGCTCAAGTTTTAATCAAACATTGTACAATTATGGACAAGAACAACCAGGACAAGCCAATGACCACACCGTCAGCTCTTATAAACCAGCGATGCCTCCATCATCTATTATTTCATGTCGTCTTGAACAAAAGCTTAACAAGCTAACAGCAACACAGTCAATTATTCATTTGTGTTTTGTCAAAAAAGTATGACAAACTTCCAGTGTACATCAAACCCACCAGATTACTGGAAAGCTGACAAGGGCATCTTTCTGTCAACTCTGACAAAACTCACCTTTCATTACCTTTCATACCCAACGAGTGAATCATCAGCTTTCTGACGCCACTTACCCGGGAGCAGGTCTGGGTCACCTGTCATGATGATCAGTACTCAATAATGATTTCCTTCAGCTGGATTCAGAGGAACACAGCAGCTCATTATTGCTTTCAGTGATTGGGCTGTGAAATTAACATGTACAGTTTGTGTAAGTAAATGCATTTCTTCTTTTCTTGTTCCTCCTCTCATTTCCTTTCTGTGTTTCTCCTCCGCTCAGTACTCATTCGGCTTGTTTCTCTTTAATTTCTTTATTTTTTTTTCATTCTCCTGTTTATCCCTCCCTTTGCCATGTACTTCATTGTCTATCCTCGTTTCTCTACTCATTTCCTTCTTTCTCCTCTGCTAACTTCTCTTCTACTTCCCTCTATCCTTTCCTTGTTTGTCATTTCTTGTCCTTGTTTCTCCTCTGTTCTGTTTCTCCTTTTCTGTCCACATCTTATTATGCCTCTTCTTTCCTCGATTCTCCTCTCCTTACTGCTGTAGGTTATTACTGTACTTATAGTCCATGATTCTCCTGTCTTCCTGTTCCTTCTCACCCCTATTTTCTTCTCCTTTTCTGTCCTCTACATGTTTCTCCTTTCATTTCATAGTATCTCATATGACTGTATTTCCTTCTTTCATTTGCTGGCCTTTCCTCTCCTCATTAAGCCTTTTGATTTTCTCCTCTTCAATTGTTTCTCATCTTGTTTGCCTTCTCTCCTTCCCTTATTTCTTTCTTTCTTGTTTCTAATTCCCTTATCTACCTCATCCTCTCCTTAGCTCTGTTCTCAGTGTTACCCTTTTCTCTCATTTCCCTTTCTTCTTCTCTCCTCCTTTTAGCAAAAACAGGTAGGAAAGGTAAAATGAAGATGCGTGGTGCCCATGCTCTCATCTACAGTACACACCAGCAGTCTTTGGTGAACGTGTGTGGCAGCAGATGTGTATTCAGACAAATTTTCCCTACAACCTTTTATTTAGGTTTTTTCCTGCCAAGAACAGCAGCACATTTTGGTCTGGGACATGTGCTTTCCTTTTCACAGGCTGAATTTACAAAACAACAACCCAACACTAACATGAGTCTTAAATGAGCTTAAACAAGCTCCCAAATTGTGCATCACTCAAACACAACTGTGTCTGTTTGCTCTCCCATGTTAACGCCTTCCCAAACTGACAAATCTTTGTTGTTTCATAATTTTATGTTACACAATAGGCAACTGCCCTAGAACCTGAGACATTGACCGTGTTTCCTCCACAGGTTGAGACAAGCTACAGTCTCTCAGGGGTCCTGATCTAAGACAGAGACTCAGTAGCACTCGAAGAGTCAGCCCAGCTGACCCCAGGACCCCTCAGGGTAAAGCTTCCACCCCCAGAAGCTTAAACCAGCTCACACAGACCTGCATATACCAGCGCACATTTCTGTTAAACTCATAGCTCTGAAACCTGTCACGTTATATATAAAGGCAGATGTCTTATGCATCACGTAGATGAATTACACTGCTGCGTAGAGCGAGTCAAAGCTTGAGTTTCTCCGTGTCAGTGAATGGTAAAAGGTACTCATCTGTCAAGGGTGGTTCTGTCTTCCTTCACCAGGTAGTCCAAACACTGCTGTTTTTTGACACTTGCTGTCACATTTGCCCCCACTTCATGTTCTTTCTTTAGCATGTGTATGTCTTTTTCTAAATGGGTACATATTATGATCCCGGCAGATGAAGAATGAAGGGATGAGACAAGAAACTGATAAAAAGTCTCATGTTTGAGGTATCCAATTAAACAGATTAGATTCAAATACATCAGACCTATTTGCAACCTGGCTGAAAAGTGGATAAAAGAATCAAGTGACAGAAATGAGTGCAACTGCAAGAGGCTTGATATTGTGTTACATTTGCCAGACTGATAGATTTCCCAATGCTTCAGTGAAAGCACAAAAAAATTATAATAATTGAAATTAAAGCTGTGATTCAGCGAATAAATTCATGTCACCATCTGGTGAATGAGAAGGACATTTTCCCTATAAATAGTCATTTTCTCAGTCAGTATAAACAGCTTAGAGAGTGTTTGGTTTAGTTGATCCTGGCACATTCATTTTGGAACAACAGTACAAACTAAGTCAAATCTGACAGCTAAGGTTTAAGGAGGAGTTACACTGCTTAATCACTGGAATATTTTATCAATGTTATTATACAAATCCCTCCTGTTACATGGTGTACTGAGCAGGCATCTGTACGCCTAAACTGCGGTGGATTTGTTTTTCCTGCTATATATCTGAATGTATGTTTTGAAATGATTTCTTTTTAAATGCAGTGTCATATGCTTCAGTTCCAGATTATCTTTTTTTTCCCCTTTGTCCATTTTTCTTCTTCTTCTTCCCTTATCTATCTTCTCCTTCAGCAGAAATTGAGTCCCTTACTCACTGATACGTAATCAGGAACCATGTTGAAATATAATACAACAGAATGGTCCAGGATAATACATTATCTCCAGTTTATTTTAGTACAATAACTCAACAAAAAAACTATGAAAATGGGAATATCAGTGCAGGTGTGCTGCAGCACTTAACTGCCCCAGGCACGTCTCCAGTGAACTCACATTGGCTCCTAGCGGTTGGAGCTGGAACTGCAACAACCTCAGGCCAAAACTGAAACTTACTGCTGTTCAGACCTGATTTACGATTTAGTTGACTATATGGAATAATCTCCTTCCTAACAAAAAGGAGGAATAATTCTGTATTATATTTAATAAAAACATAACAACTTTGAACATTATAAGTAAAGCTGATAGACATAAATTGTATCAAATGAAATAATGTCAAACGAAAAACAGGCTGCAGATGTGCATTATGATCTGAGGCGGAAGTGCTGGTGAAGACTGATGGATGGACGCTGTGAAAGAGTCTCTCTCTCTCTCTCTCTCTCTCTCTCTCTCTCTCTCTCTCTCTCTCTCGTTCTCTCTCACTCACTCATAAGCTCGTCCCTTTTTCTCCCTTCGCCGTGATTGGACGAGGACACTTCTTAGGAATGGCACCAAACTATTTAAATAGCACTTTGTCCCCCTCGGCTTAAAAAGGGAGTTTTTTAGCGGCCGATATCAACAAGGACAAGTTCATAAAGAAAGAAAGAAAAAAAAAAACATCGAGATTTTATTCATTCTTATTCTTTTCACGTTGGAACTTCATTTTTTCCCCCCAAATAATTTGCCTTTAATTCATTCTTGAGGATTATTGCTGGATTTCTAAATATTTTTCTTGCGGGATTTTGTTACTTTTGCTCTGCTGTTCTCATTAAGCAGGTGAGTGGCAAATATTCTAAGGAATGCGACTATTTCTGCAGCTGCACTGGCATTCCTTATTGATCTGTGGCTGACTTTAATATTGTTTTTATTGTGTTCAACCTGTTGCACACTCACTTTGTCTGTCATTGACAATCCCGTTATAAATGGTTAGATTGTTGTCGTTTCTTGTCGCAGGCAGCAGGTTGGTGCTTCACCATGAAGTTGACAGGGATATTTTTGCTCTTGATGTTTTGGACCTGCGAGAGTGCGCGAGTCGCAGGTGAGTTGGGCAGAACTAAGTGATCAAACTTGAACGGTTTAGGATATTAATTATCTTTTAAGATAGGAAGCTATTTATTATGAGCAGGGTTTCAACTTTTTTTTGTCTACCAGCTAAATGGCTAGTAAATGTTCAAATTTGACCATCTACAAAATAGATTGCCATTGTATTTTTTGGGCTGGAGAGTGAAGCAAATCTACTTGCCACTTGCATATTTTACCAGGTGCTGATTTAGAATCCAGATTATGAGTCTGGAGTGCTTTTATTCAAACTGAAAACTACAGACACCCAGTGCACTGCCAGACAAAGACTGACTACTAATTATTATTCACCCGCAGAGAGCCGAGACGACAATAGCGTGTATGACTTGTTTGAGCTCGTCAAAGTCCCGAAAAAGAACCACGGGGTCACCCTAGTGAAAGGAGACGACCCGTACAGCCCCGCCTACAAGATCCTCAACCCGGACCTGATCCCCCCAGTCCCCGAGAGCGCCTTTAGGGACCTGATCGACTCCATCCACGCCGAGAGGGGATTCCTCCTCCTGCTCAACTTCAAGCAGTTCAAGCGGACCAGGGGAAGCCTCTTGACTGTGGAGAAGCAGGACGGTTCCGGACCCGTGTTTGAGATCGTCTCCAACGGCAAGGCGAACACCTTAGACATCGTTTTCTCCACCGAGAACAAGCAGCAGGTGGTTTCCATTGAAGATGTGGACTTGGCCACGGGCCACTGGAAGAACATCACGTTGTTCGTGCAGGAGGACTGGGCGCAGCTGTACGCGGGATGCGAGGAGGTGAGCACCGCCGAGTTGGATGCGCCCATCCAGAGCATCCTGACGCAGGAGACCCCGGACAGCGCGCAGCTCCGGATTGGGAAGGGAGCCGTGAAGGACAGATTCATGGTGAGCGCACGGGCCATTATAGACGGGAGAGTTTTACGTCGCGTCTCTTTTTTTTTCATGTTGTCAGCAGAGAGAGTTTTGTTTAAAACGCAAATGCCTAATTATGTCCGAAAGCGTAAAAACGCACAAATGGCAGGACTGAATTATTGTAATGCTTTTTTTAGACTGATGCAATGAAAAGCGGGTTTACTTACTGAATGTACCGGATTGTAGCCTAAACTTAACATCGATGCTTGCAGGGGGTCCTACAAAACGTGCGGTTTGTGTTTGGAGCATCATTAGAGGCCATCCTCCGTAACAAAGGATGCCAAAGCTGTAAGTAATCAGACATCTTGCACGTTTCCTCATCACGTATCTGCTTCATGTAGAGCAAGTCCTTATCCAAGAAATGTGTATATACTTAATTTGCTTGCTGATTTCTACATACAACCGTCCCTGGGCAGCTGTTTACCACTTGTCACACAGGAATGCCATCTTACAAATAGCTCAGGGTACTGTGGTCTCAAAGTATGTTCTCTGCTGTAATAACTTATTACTTTTCATTAGGATTTATTGCAGTGTGGGATGTGTAACATTTTAAGAACAATATCCTTCCGCATTAATAAGTCAACCATAATGTTGAGTGTGCAAATATGCAGTTTGGTTTATGTTATGTCTTCTTTCAGCCATGACGACTGACTCAATGATTCTGGAGAACCTCAATGGCTCCTCTGCCATTAGAACAGAGTACACTGGACACAAGACTAAAGGTAAACACCACTAACATGCTGTGGACATTCCCCCATTATACTGGTTCATGTCTTTTTATTAGACTCCAGTATAGAGACTGAACACACTTTTTTATTTATGTTACCTTCACTGCCAATTCATGACTTTCCTCTTTGTGTTTTGGCCCTGGTGAAGACCTGCAGATGGTCTGTGGCTTCTCCTGTGAGGACCTGGTCAGCATGTTTAAGGAGCTGAAGGGCCTCGGTGTGGTGGTCAAGGAGCTGTCCAATGAACTCCGCCAACTGGTAAGGAGGAATTCTAGCAGACCGTCTAGGGGCAGAGTGCAACAGACACTCTGCCTCTTTGCCTTTGTGTGTATTTGATTGATGTGTCTGGTCTCTAGGTTACCGTCACCGCCTGTGTACAGTTGTCCAGTAACATTAGACACATACAGTATAAGGTCCTAAGGATAACCCAATATAATTGTTAATAAAATGAGCTTAAGAATATGTTCAGTGCTTAGATAACAAGGGAGCCTGTAGATGCCTTATGCATTCTGTAGTGAATAGTGACATATACTCTTAAATTCAGCGTGCATCTTGAATTATACATAGCCACTACTTTTTTATTTTAGCAAAAGTTCTAGTTCTAATCAAACATGTTTTCTGTGAGATAGATAGATATATACTATAATACCACCAACAACAAACAACAACAGAGCACCTGATTATGTTATAAACCTATTCAACACCTATTATTAACTAAAGTGTTAAAAAGCTTTTGCCAAGGTAACAACTAATCAGGATCCAAATAATCAATTAACAATATCTGTGTTTTGTCTGTTTCTCCTATACCTTCCCTCCCCAGACGGATGAGAACAAGCTGATTAAGAACCGCATTGGCATTCACAGTGGCGTCTGCATCCACAACGGCATTGTGCATAAGAACCGAGACGAGTGGACCGTCGATGACTGCACCGAGTGCACTTGTCAGGTGAGATCTGAACTGTGTATGTCGTGTCTTAAGTACTTAAACACACGTGTGAGGGAATGCACTCCATGCTTTGACTTGTTTTCACACACACACACACACACACACACACACACACACACACACACACACTTACCACCACTTAACTGATCTGGTTAGTAATTAGTAGTGTGAATGCTTGCCAGTAGGCCAACAGCCTTTACCGTTGTAATGAGAGATCTTTTGAAAGAAGTTCAACTCAAGTGTGACTCAGAGGGATGTGACCAGACTTTAAGTGATGCACTGTAATTAAGAACAAGACCTTGGCTCTGACAAGTTGAAAGAATTGATGGGTTCAGGTGCAAAACACTTGGCAGGGATGATTGCTGCATTTCCCAATAGGCTTGATTTCCTCTTCTACTAATAAGCTACATGTCCCTATTTTCCCTTTTTTTCCCTTCACTGATCAGATCCAGGAGGGACAACATTAGCATGCATAGTTAGAGGCAGTTGTTATCCTTGAGTCATTCACAGTACACCCACACAAGTTGTGCTGGCAGGCTGACTTTACTTATTTGGGACTCGGCGCCCAGGCCGGCTCTACAATCAAACCAACTTCCATTATAAGGACTTTGGCCTTGTTCCCATCTTCCCTGACCCAGTGGGCAGGTGGTTGTCTGCACTGAAGGGGTCTCCCTTCTCAGTCAGAATCCTGCTCTTTTTTTTTCTGTCATGGTAAATCTGTGCAATCTCAGATGATGAGAGAAGTTAACACGCACTAATTTACACAACAATATACTTCACATTAGTGACATGGTTCTGTACTGTCTCTCAATTCCATTTGGAAATGGGGATTTAAACAAGCATCTGGACATAATTCAAAGAAAATTGCAGCAACATTTGGTTGATTTCCATAGAGTTGAGCATATGTTTAACCATACATTTGATCTCTGTGCTTGTGCAGAACTCCGCGACTGTGTGCCGCAAGATCTCCTGCCCCCTTATTCCCTGTGCTAATGCTACTGTTCCTGATGGAGAGTGCTGTCCACGCTGTGGAACACGTAAGCATTTCTGTACAATTCATTGTTAGAGTCTGCTCAGCTATATGAAAGTACACTTTAATTACAGTGTTATTAATTTATGTAAACCTGCACTGTAAGCTACTGTATAAAATGCCTCCATAAACTAGAATGTGAATGTGTCAACTAACAGGCAGAGCATACAAACACTGCTCCATTCACAGAGCCGTTTCTGTGTTATTTGCCATGTAAAATAAAAAGCCACAAATATTTTCCTGGATGTAAAGGTTTCTATTCAGGAGAAAACATGTTAAATTTAGAGATCATTTAACTGCAATAACATCCGAGTAAATGAAAGGGTGCTTATGTGTGTTGAACATTGGCGCTTTGTGCCCAAAAACATCTTTGAAATGGCTGTAATTTGCCAAATTGGTTAAAGTAGGATGGAAAATTGGTTGGCTGTTTAGTAAAGCCATCTTCTACATGAGGAGTAGTGACATGTTCTTCATACCTATGCAGGCTTGGCTGCAATGCTTCCCCAAAACCTAAATAAACAGGGGGACCCGTATTCAGCCAGACCTCAGCCACTTGTTTAAGTCATTACACACCCAGGCCCATGTTTGCAAAATCAGCTTCCTCTTTAGGAAAACATAAGCCATTGGGGCATCCCTGTGTATCCTGAGGACAGTGGCCCTTTCTATTTTTCCAGCTTCTCTCAGTGTGTCAGTCACTACTCTCCCTCTCAACAGATGGCCTTCTATCTGTCAAAGTCCCAGCTAAATCCACACTTATTAGCCCTCCGCTTTAAGAGCTTTCCCTCCTCATTTAGGCTTGAGGGTGTTTGTGAGGGGGTGCTGAAATAGCTTTTTCATTGTCTCACTCTCTCTCTCATACTCTCTCCCTCCCGCTCAGCGAGCGACTATGCAGAGGACGGCTGGTCGCCGTGGTCTGAATGGACCCATTGTTCCGTGTCTTGTGGGCGGGGCATCCAGCAGCGTGGGCGCTCTTGCGACCGTATCAATAACAACTGCGAGGGCACCTCTGTGCAGACCCGCGACTGCTACCTCCAGGAGTGTGACAAGCGATGTGAGTTACCACAGCAGACACATCAGCCAAACACAAACAAATAAGTAGACCCTGTTAAGCACACAGTCTGATTCACATGCAGTTACCGAGATGTGATAAATAACCTCTGACCTTCACTTGCGGCCGTCAGTCAAGCAAGACGGCAGCTGGAGCCATTGGTCACCATGGTCATCCTGCTCCGTCACCTGTGATGCTGGTGTCATCACCCGTATCCGCCTCTGCAACTCCCCCACCCCTCAGCTTGGAGGCAGGGACTGTGAGGGAGAGGGCCGTCAAACCGAGATGTGTCAGAAATCTCAGTGCCCCAGTAAGTCACATCATCTGATATTCCTGCTTGCATTTGTGTGTTATACACTGCAAGGATAGAAATGAATCATTTTTTATTCTTGTCTCCCTTAGTCAATGGCAACTGGGGACCCTGGTCACCGTGGGATACCTGCACTCTCACCTGTGGAGGTGGTATTCAGACTCGTAAACGCCTGTGCAATGACCCAGCACCAAAATACGGTGGCAAAGAGTGCGTTGGTAATGCCAAAGACACCCAGCTGTGCAACAAGAAAGCCTGTCCAATTGGTGAGGCATTGTAATCACATACAGAACTTCTAAAATTGAATTCCATGTATCCATATTATTTTGAGCATGATGATTTTAGTGTCTTTTTATTTATTACTGCTTGTTATTGTTTTATTATATTGCAAGTTTTATTTATGTAGTTATGTTTTCTATACTGAGATCTCTTCACATTGAGATCACTACTGTCAAGGGATTTATGTGATTAAAAAAAAGGTCATATCTGCACAACACCATTGATGTTGCAGATGATGTCTTAATGAGAAAACATTGCTGTTTTCAGATGGGTGCCTGTCTAACCCCTGCTTTGCTGGATCCAAGTGCACCAGTTTCCCTGATGGTTCCTGGAAGTGTGGGAAGTGCCCAGCTGGCTACACTGGCAATGGTATCAAGTGTAAAGATGTTGATGAGGTAAAAATTCTTTCAACGTTGTATAATGATTTTGTCAGGCACAAACAGTTTGATGCCTGTTGCAACATCTACCGAGTCTTAATTGGTTGTTTTTTTAATCTTAAAAACAGTGCAAGGAGGTCCCAGACGCTTGCTTTGAGTTTAATGGTGTGCACCGCTGTGAGAACACAGATCCTGGCTACAACTGTCTGCCCTGCCCTCCTCGCTATTCAGGACCCCAACCGTTTGGCAGAGGAGTGGAGCAGGCTGTTGTTAAGAAACAGGCAAGTGCTGTCTAGTCTTTTTTGTGTCAAGCAGCCAACAGGAATAACTGTTACAAGTACATTTGTGTCTCCAAGGCAAGACCAGGATCACTTATTTTACTGAATATCTGCCTTTTCCAAGAAAAATTATCATGAATTTGGATTATGCTCAGACAGTTTGATTACTGGTCATTTAAACCATGCATCCCTCCTTCACTCTCCAGGTGTGCACACCTCGTAATCCCTGCCTTGATGGAAGCCATGACTGCAACAAAAACGCCCGCTGTAACTACCTTGGACAGTTTGCCGATCCCATGTACCGCTGCGAGTGCAAGCCCGGCTATGCTGGCAACGGCCATATCTGTGGAGAGGACACAGATCTGGATGGATGGCCCAACGCTGACTTGGTTTGTGTGGAGAATGCCACCTACCACTGCAAAAAGGTACAAAGTGGTGAAGCAGCAAAGCTCTAATGTTCTGTGAAGCAAAGTCACTTAAGAAAGCAGTTTTTGTTGTTAGTTAGTTTGTTGTCATCTCTGACTGTCTGACTGTGTTTTCTGTTATTCAGGACAACTGTCCCAACCTCCCCAACTCTGGGCAAGAAGATTACGATAAGGACGACATTGGAGATGCTTGTGACAATGATGACGACAATGATGGCATTCCTGACGATAGGGTAAATAAAACTGGGAGTGTGTGTGTGTTCTGCAATTTTTGCATTCATCATTCATGCTGTCTAATAAGAAGACAGGTGGATAGAGGGAAGGGGAGTGGAGGCTCTGCAGGAAAGCAAAAGTTTCTCTGAGGCCTGAGCCAAAACCTCAAATTCCAACACTGAGGCACTGCTCTGAAGGAGCTGCACTGTGTGTTTGCTGATCCCAACATTAGATTTGGGACAGCGCCTAAAAGTAAAGCACATTTTCATCCTGCATTACTCCGTCCCTGTGAATAGATCCACTTAGGTTCTGCACTGCACCTGAAAACCTCAACTCTTATCTTCTCCTTTGTCTTTTTCTTTTTGAAACAGGATAACTGTCCATTTGTGTACAACCCCAGGCAGTATGACTATGACCGCGACGATGTGGGTGACCGCTGTGACAACTGCCCCTACAATAGTAACCCAGACCAAACAGACACAGACAGCAATGGAGAGGGAGACGCCTGCGCTGTTGACATTGATGGCGATGGTGAGGACTAGAAAGTTAAATAAAAATGCTCCTCTGGAAATCTACATCTTTATTTCTGTGCTGAAGTGAGGTCATGCTTGTGTAATATGTACTTATGTAGTGGCTTTTAATATATGTTTCTCTAAATTCCTCAGGCATTTTAAACGAGAAGGACAACTGCCCCCTTGTGTACAATGTCGACCAGAGAGACACAGATCTGGACGGAGTGGGAGACATGTGTGATAACTGCCCTCTAGAACATAATCCTGATCAGGTGTGTAGAGACACACACACACACCGCCCTTCACCATTTCCTTCCACCTCATCCACCAACAATAATAATAATCCACATTCATCTCCCTGCCTTTCTCTATAGCTCAGCATCTGTCTTTCAAATGAGATAGAGCTGCAGTGATTAGCCCTGTGTAGCTGTCTAAGCTTTATCATGCCATGTGAAGGTGGAGTAAATCCTGTATGCAGCTCAAGGGCACATCAGTTTAATAAGGCGTAGTGGGGGGGCCTGGGGTCTTTTCAATGGCCCATTGACGTTAGCTGGCTAATGTGAGGGAAGAGGCCCTAGGCTGAATTTTTCTGAGGAATGGGCTGGCCCTGGGCTGTGTGCATGCCCTGTCTGCACACCACGGGTCTGCTCAGTCCACCTGTGCTATGCTACACTGAGAAATAGGAATGTGTTAAACAACGCGACTCAGAAAAGGATGGGGGAAGCATTGGTGAATCTTAATCTACACTGATGTAGCCTTTAAAAAGTGAAGGGAGAGAAAAAGTGAATTTTGCAGGCCAAAAGAGACAAGTCCAGACATGGACGCAGTAATGCTACATGCTGTTCCAAAGACTACAAAAAAATGCCTCTTCAAATGTTGTGGTCTTATTGAGAACTTTGACAGCAGAATTATGGTTCTACAGCCCAAAATCCTCACATCCTACCCCTGCTCTAACCCTTCCTCTCCTTTCATTCATCCCTGTGCCCTTATTCTTTCTTAGTGCCGCAGGGTGTGTGTAATCCTACCAACTAGGTAGCATGACTTTGCCCTTCACTTCAGATGCTGGAGGTGCTCAATGAGCAAATTGGAGTAGGAAATGCAACAGAGTCTTAACTTTCAGTAGCTAAAACCTGCTGACAGATCTTAGACAAATTGAGCTTGGCAGCTTTACTGAGGCAGAGTGATTTAGGTCTAAGGAAAGTCCCCAATGAAAGCAGGAGAGGAGATGAACAATGGTAGCAAGAAATTGTGTGGTACAAGGAAATAAACACGGTGGAATGTAATCATGTATGTCTGAGTGCTATTTATACTTCATTGTCCCCTCAATCCATACAGTCGGTTGTAACTCTGATGTCAAAACATTGTACCATTGCAGGTGGATTCAGATGATGACCGGGTGGGAGACAAGTGTGACAGCAACCAGGACATCGATGAGGACGGACACCAGAACAACTTGGACAACTGCCCATACATCTCCAATGCCAACCAGGTTGACCATGACAAGGATGGCAAGGGAGACGCCTGTGACCATGATGACGACAACGACGGCATCCCTGATGACAAGGACAATTGCAGACTGGCCTTCAACCCTGACCAACTGGACTCTGATGGTGAGCAGAATGGGCCATGCTTTAATCCCAAAGGATACAGGTTGTTCTAAACAATTCTCAAGCACCAAAATGCTGAAATATAGCTCACAGCATGTCAAGAGATCTTTGAAACTCTTTGGGTATTCTATTAATAAATATGCAACATATATATTTATTTTTTTTAAAAAGGTGATGGCCGTGGAGATGCTTGCAAAAATGACTTTGACCAAGACAATGTGCCCGACATCTATGATGTGTGTCCCGAGAACTTTGACATTAGTGAGACAGACTTCCGCAAGTTCCAGATGGTTCCTCTGGACCCCAAAGGCACCTCGCAGATTGATCCTAACTGGGTCGTCCGCCATCAGGGCAAAGAGCTGGTTCAGACTGTCAACTGTGACCCTGGCATCGCTGTGGGTAAGTCACAAATCACCAAGGCAAATTCCTTTTAAGTATTACTTACTTGTCGAAAGATTCTATTCTGATTCTAAAAATAATGGGTTGTGATGGTCTACAAAATGCACCCTAGTTTGCCCAAAGAGCCTACGTTCAAAATGTGTGTGCATTGAAATTCTGGCTTCTAACTTGCATTTTTCCTTTAGGTTACCACGAATTCAATTCAGTGGACTTCAGTGGGACTTTCTTCATCAACACAGAAAGGGATGATGATTACGCCGGCTTTGTGTTTGGCTACCAGTCCAGCTCCAGATTCTATGTGGTGATGTGGAAACAGATTACGCAGACATACTGGTCTAATAAACCCACCAAAGCCCAGGGCTACTCTGGCCTGTCCATCAAAGTGGTTAACTCCACCACTGGCCCAGGAGAGCACCTGAGGAACGCCCTGTGGCACACAGGAAATACCCCAAGACAGGTAATACATTTGGACTTTTGGAGGTTATACCCCCCCCCACCCACCAATTGATTATTTTAACATAAAGAGGCATAAAAAGATAAATCCATGGCTGTTTGTTTCCCTGCTTTAGGTCCGCACTCTCTCTGGCACGACCCTAAGAACGTTGGATGGAAAGACTTCACCGCCTACAGATGGCATCTAATCCACAGACCAAGAACAGGACTTATTAGGTGGGAAGAGGATAATATTTAGTCCACATAAAAGTTCAGTCTTCACATGGGTTTGACATCCAAATCCCAAGCTTTGGACCAACTTTCATTTTTCCTTTATTCCTGCAGAGTTGTGATGTATGAGGGCAAGAAGATCATGGCAGATTCTGGTAACCTCTATGACAAAACATATGCAGGCGGCAGGCTAGGTCTTTTTGTCTTCTCACAAGAGATGGTATACTTTTCAGACCTCAAGTATGAATGCAGAGGTAAGCATTTACGTGAAATAAACTTTCCAGAAAGTATTCAATGTTGTCATGAAATCAAGGCCATATCCAACTCCTTTTATTGTCCTTTCTTTCAACAGATGTCTAAATGCATGGCGCAGGAAGCTCTGAGGAATGCACCTTTTTTGTATAAAGTATGAACTTATGTATTCTGATGAAAAGTCCAGGGACCGATTTATCTCCGCTACTCTTTCTTCTGCGGCACGCACACTTGGATGAGGCAATGGGCATGTGGTCAGCCTCAGGGTAACTTGAAGCTGGTTCGGGCAGAGCACCAACCGTTTGACTGCCAGTTGAGGATCAGAGAGCCCCTTCTCCTCCACCCTAAGCTTTCTGAGAGCAGAGAGAGAGAGAGCTGGGGAAAAAAAAAACAAGCCCTCTAGCTTTGCCAGTAGGACACAAACACCTTTCTATCCCAGCTCTGCCTGCTTTTCTCGCTCTCTGAAAGACCTCATTCATCTCTGTGCGGGAACGGCTCCCCATAGACAACTATGCACTTCCAAGCCTTTACATCTCTCTCTCTTTCTCTGTCTGTCTCACCTCTTCAGTCTATGTGCCTGTCTACCTTAGCTTCTGGATGGACATCCCAAAGAAAAAAAAATGAAATATTTCCTTTGCTTTACCAGATCTTCCACAATGTAGAATCTGAATGATACATTTGAGGACTGAGAGGATGAAGACAGCAATACCATTTTGTAGGGATGTTGGTTGTTGAGGATTTAGGAAAACTGTTGGGCGTAGGGTAAGTTAGAATAAGGGGAACATTATGTTGTGGATGCGTGTGGTTATGCATGTACTGTATGTGGAGACTGGAACAAGAACGTGCTTTTAACCATCTACCTAAGAAAGAAAAATACTAAATTAAATTTAGGTTAGCTTTCTTCGGAACGTACAACTATAACAGTCTGGTTAACTAAACAACTCTCAGGGTCAGATGGAAGTCTCAACCTGCCCATATCAAACAAGTAAGAAAAGATATGAGGATTATTTTACAGAAAATTGCTAGAGCCAGTGTTCCCTCCAAAATACCCATCTTACATCAAAACCGTGGTCATTGAAGAGATTTATCCCCCTCAGCTTCTGAGGATTTAAAACTGAAATTATGTAAATACATGTAAGTTATTGACTCTTGCCTACAATGTAGGCAGCAAAGGAAATACAAATGCTTTGAAAAAGTAAAAATATATATAGATCCAATATCACAGTTAAAACTGATCCAAAATAAAGGTACAGCCAGGTGTCACTGTCTATCATCTCCCGCTGTATCCACTGTAAGTGAAATAGGTATTTTTCAGATAGGGCTATATAGCATGAAGTGTATGTGACATGTGTGCCTTTTCTTCAGAGAGAGATGAAAAACAAAGGAAATCTTTGATGTACAAATATTACCTCATTGCTGTTGTATAATTAGATCAAACAAAAACACAACCTAAGTACTTTTTCATATTCCTTTAAAATGATGGACATCTTTGTGC
The DNA here is from genome assembly GCA_026937815.1 of Etheostoma perlongum. NCBI lineage: Eukaryota > Metazoa > Chordata > Actinopteri > Perciformes > Percidae > Etheostoma > Etheostoma perlongum. Next base: position 6,637,288 of record CM049388.1, on the reverse strand, counting down.
CACTGTAGCATAAGCTGTAAATAGTATGACTTTTCATATCTAAAAAAAACACAAAACGCTCCCAATCCTGTGATTTACCCCAGTGAGAACAGTACAATGGGAGATTTCTTTTTTATAAATAATTTTTGCTTTATCATGTATGTCCAATGCTGTTTTTAGCAGATAAATTATTGTTTTGTCCTAGCTGTTTGTGAGAGATTGGTGTGTGTGTGTGTGTGTTTGTGTGGGGGGATAAATGCTATTTAAATAATTTATCAGGATGTGTTGCCTTACCAAAGGCCACATGTCCATCTGTATAAACGGTTTGCACACTGACGTGAGGATGTTCTGTTCTTTATTGTTTTTACCTTCTTTGTTATTGTGTATCAATGTTACCATTATTGGTAATTATTTGTACAATTAGTTTTGCTTGTCTCTAAACATTTTCTTAGTTGTACAAAGCGAAAATGCTGTTTTTATTCATAGCGAATATTTTGTTACATACTTCAAGACAATAAATAGTTGTTAAAATTCTTTCGCATGTCCGTGCTTTTGTTTGTCACATTGGAGCTATTTCTCCGTTTGTCATCTGGGTTTATTATTGTTGATCAAGTTGTTAACATGACGTGGAGATAACACGTTTTATATGAAACACAAACTGGTGGATGACTGAGACCACAAAACACGTAGACTTCCTCCCACCAGATCACAAAGGCAACTGGCTTTGATTACGTCTACTGCAGTCTATATGACGTTCTTTCAGGATTGCTTCGGTAGTGCCTGTCGGCCGGATGTCCGTTATTTTAAGCTTTTTTTGTGTTGGAATTCTAAACTCCTGTGGATTTATGAGGAATATGGTTAACTGCTCCTCAGATCTCCGCAGGGGAAATCCAGACAGCTAGCTAGACTTTCTGTCCAATCTGAGTTTCTGAGTTACACAACTAAAACATCTTTTAAACGTACACGTTCCACCAAAGCAAGTTCCTTCACGAGGTTATTTTGCAACAGCACTCCGTCCAGCGCTTAGCGCCGCCCATAACAATTGCTGTGTGCTGTGTGGAATAGCCAGAGCCTCTTTAACAGCACTGTGGAGGAAGGTCCGGAAACACGAGACTAGGTCTACTATAACCCCAATGCTCAACACCTGAACATAGTCAAAGTCAAGATCATCGGCCAGCATACCCAATGACACAGAGTTGTTCTTTCAGGCCTTTCTCCCTGCAGAGAAGCACATTTTGTCTCTCTGTGATGAAGGCCACATGAGGAATGTGACACAGACATCTGCTCCTGAGCTTCATCTGCCTGACCTCTCTGTGATCTGCCCTGACCTCTGCAGACGCTTAAACAACACGAAGAGCAAATATTAGACTGACACGAAGCTTGATATTGGCTGACAGGCTTTGAGACACAGACTCCAAAAAAAAAAAAAATCCACTGGGTGGCAAAAAAAGCAAGAACACAACAAGAGCAAAATGGTATAATCATTTACCAAAGATGAACATAGATTTGCAAATGGTCATGCTGAATCTATTACAACTTTTAGGGTATTTGTGTTTTGTTATTTTTCTGCTATACTGTGAATGCTGATCTGTAACATTGTACTTTTTTTCATTTTGGTGCTACTGATCACCCAATTGTTATAGTCTATATCCACTTCTGGACGTTCCACTTCCTCGTTTGCTCTGATGCCGCCGGCAATTCCGCCGAATGCATGTCTTTTTGTCCAATGTCTGTTTCCTTACGCTTTCTTTGTGTTAGAATTTGAAACTCCGGTCGATTTATTCTCTGCAGGGTAAATCCAGACAGCTAGCTAGACTGATTGTCCAATCTGATCTTTTAATTGTACACGTTCCACCAAAACAAGTTCCTTATCGAGGCTATTTTGCAGCGACACCGTGGCTCCATGACGAGCTTAGCACAGCTTAAGACAATTGTGATTGGTTTAAAGAAATTCTCCCATCCCAAAAAGCTTTGCGTACTAGCCAGACTCTCCTCCGTTTCGCCATGGAGGAAGGTCTAGCAATGTGAGACTACCTCATTCTTAATTCATTATTAAAGATGGTTCCATCTTTAGTGTTATTGTGTCCATTGTTCTTCAGTTCTTCTTTCTGCAGTAGATCACTGGTAGAGGTGTTTAAATGCCCTAAAGTTTAGAAACTAGACCAGTGGAGTACTTACTTGAACCCAATGTTACATTTTCCAAATGCACTCAGAGACCTGATCTGAAAAAGCCTCCAAAGATCCAAAGAAACTCAAGGACCCAATCAACAGACAAGAACAGCAACACTGGCTATGGCCTGATGGGCCACCAAATAACAAGCGGCAGGGTCCAAAAGAGTAAAAGTATTCACAATCAACACTTTTTGTAACACAATAAAACTAGTGCTGTCAAACAACATATTTAATCACGATTAATCGCATTAATATCATAGTTAACTTGCAATTAATCACAATTAATCGCATATTTGTATCTACGCTGTTTGAGAGCCTTCCATTTACTCCAGAGGACGTCCCACAGTTTGTCCTAACCTTTGTCGGCCATTTCCTTTGCGTGTTCCTGATAAATTAAATTCAAAATGTCTCTCATCTCCTTGTCCGTCCACTTCCATCTGTCTTTGTTGACGCCCACCATGTGTGCAGACAGAGAGGAAATACTGGGCGGAAATTAACTATAACTTTGTTTTGTGGCAGGTTGCAACGATAAAATGACAAAATTTAATCACAATTCATTATTTATTCGGCAAATAATGTTTCTATCAGCGTTTATCGCATAATCCGTATATCGATCAAGATAAAAGCTGATGAGACCGAACGTATTTCCTTTGAGTCAATATTCATGAAATTACATTGAATTTTACAGTTTCCATAAGGCATTTTTCATTCAATATCACTTAATTTGGATAAAAACGTGTAGATGGAAACAAAGCTAGTGTTATCAAGTGGAGCGAAGCAAATAGACATTTAGGAGCAACATTATGCAATTGTAGCCTGTTTAATCCAAGAAGTCAATTATAAACATGTTGTTATTAATCATGACAGCCCGGCTTGAGGTATTAGGGATTATTACAATGTGGCAACACTGAAGGCTAGACATCTTATTACCAGCTGCGGTTATCACATACCTCTGCCAGCGGTCTACAAACACCCATGTTTACTCTCTGAACCCTTTTTAGGCTGCACGGGATGTGGGTGTTGACTTGGTACTTAGTTTTCTTACATGAAATTTGTCTTCCGTTAATGTCATATTTAATATAAATGATGTGATATCTTTTATTATATATTAAAAATGAAATTAAAATAGTGGCAAAATTTTAAAGTGATAGTCCGTAGTTTCTGCCACCCCCATGAGGAATTCTAAGTAATGACAACAAAACTGTCTATAGCAATCTCCGGCCAGGGAGACAACATATTTTGCACACATTGCAGACATAGTGATACCTTGTATACAGTGTATTGTATCACTACAGTGTACCTTTATTATTATCTGAATTATAGACATTACTGTAAGACACCTTGAGGCTATACTGTATATATTTATGGAAACCACAATGTATTGTTGCCTACTCTTTTCCCAGCGAGACCAGGACTGGTCAGCAGCCTTCCGGTTGAGCACGCACACACACACACACACACACACGCGCACACACACACACACACACACACACACACACACCCCTCAAATAATGACAGACCAAACCCAAAAAAGACCCACTCAATTACCTCCAGCACCTTTAATGTGTCTGGAAAAAGCACCTTTTTCTGTAAAAGGATACAGACATTAGCCTTGAAGTGTAGTGACTAATGCAAAGTGCTGAATGGAACAAAGGCCATCCACCCTGGAGTTACAACAGCTTTATTTAGCTCCTGTAATCCACCCGGGGAAGTGGAGAGACTGGGCTCCATTTGCAGAACCCACTGCCACAATTGGCCTCAAACCTCAGCCTGAAACGCTACATTTGATCTGGCCTACCTCTTCCTCCAGTCTGTCATTCAACACCTTTGTGCTTCATGCTGCTGTGTATTGAGGTGTTGAAGTGTTATGTTAAGATGAAGGACCCCCCACTGACTTTACCCACCATGCACGTCTGTAAGCACATGAGCTCTAGGACCCCACCTGAACATACAGTATTTGAGACTCAAATAAGAATAGAATAACATGTTCTTGAACAATAAAGACTTGGTAAAAACAAGTGTGGAATGTGGTTTAGTCAAGGCATTTTCTTTCAATTACAGTATTAGTTGGGAGCGTAGGGTGGGATCAAAATAAAACCTAAAACGACACCACTTAACTGTTTCTAAAAATAAAAAACAACTGCAGGCCACAAGATTTAAAATGATCACTTTAATCACCCCATGCTGTTATGCAACACCTTGAGTCATCGGTGCTTTCTGGTTCTACACACTCAGCTTCGCTTTTAGGCCTACTAGAAATCTTTGTGTAGTACAGGCTTCAAAAGGCCTCAAGTATCCACATGTAAGTCTTACACTACCAATACAACAATGTTACCATACTCCATTAAAAGCAAAAGTCCTGCATTCTAAATCCTACTTATGTAGAAGTTCAGAAGTATTAATCAGCGAAATGTACTTAATGGGTTAAAGGTGCCCTCCACACAAAACCGTTCTTACTTGCATTTTTTGAAATATGTTAGGTCCATATGTGTTTGTGTTATGTTATGGATGTGAAGATGAATTGCTCCCTCCTCTGTCAGCACTAGCCACTGAAAAGAAATAAGGAGAAATCAGGCCAATTACAAAAGCTGGTCAGTCTGACGTCATGTTGCCAGAGCTTATTAATATTCATGAGCTCACCCAGTTGCACTGGGTAAAGGATGCTGATAGCCAATCAGAGCCAAGCAGCTCAGCTCGTTTCTTCCTGCAGGGTTTCTGTACCACACTAGAATGGCTTGAAACAAGGTAACCAAGGCATTTGTTCCACAAACAAATGTTACAGAGACCATAGTAGAACTTCAGACATTACCACAAAGTAGTGAAATACGGGTGGCAGGGCACCATTAAAAGTAAAAGTACTGTTACTGCAGAATAATGCTAGGAAAATTGTTTAATGGATTGTTAATACGGATGTGTCCAGCCCAGTCTCATGGCAGTTTGTGAAATGGTCACGTTATTTAATCTATTGATTTGACTTTTACCCCAGAGACCAGGGACTGTGTTTTGCGTGTTGCAGTTCCTTTCCGCGTTATTCTCTTCCTGTCTGCATGTCCTGCGTGTGACGGTTCCTTTTCTTGTTCTTTTTTTCCTAACCACAACCGCCTCGTTGTGGCCGGCATGTGGCGTTTCATTTCCCGTTGTTGTGTGCCACAGTGACCACAGATCATGTTCCTGCGCCCGAGGATCGCGTCCCGCATGCGGTGGTTCATCCTGTTGTTGTGGCCAGCGTGTGGTGTTTCATTTCCCCGTTGTTGCGTCCCCCAGAGAGCGTGGATCGTGTCCTGGTGCAAGTTGTTGTCACCGTCCCGCATGTGGCATTTCATTTCCCCGTTGTTGCGTCCCCGAGAGCAGCCCAGTGTCATGGGAGTTCATGAAATGGTCACGTTTGAAAATCGTGACATGTGCATGTAATAAATGAGAAAATCGTGACATGTACACAAATCAATAATAATAACATGACCATTTCACGAACTAGTGTGAGACCGGGTTGGATGTATCAATGTGTAAGCAGCATTTTACTGTTGTAACTGGTCTGGGTAGGTCAAGGTTAACAATCTTGGTAGTTTAGTTCAGTTGTTCCAAACTAGCCCCCCCCCAAAAAAGAAAGGTAATTTATTAGGTGGAGAGAACCAGAACATTTTGGGCATTTTTGCTTGATGAATGACTTAAACTGTTAATTTATTATCTAATAATGTTTACTACAAAAGATGAACAGACAAATCAATTCACTGTGTACTGGTTTCCCCACTGGTTTAACCTGAAAAGGTTGTGCTATCTGTAGAGAAGTGCAGACCTTTTGGTCCGATAACAGCTGTATTTTAGGTGTTTGGTACCTCCGGAATCTTATGATTAATTTATCTAGTTCTAAGAAGCCTTGCCAACGATTACAAGTCGTCACACTTAACTTCCTCCTCTCTTTAACTGTGGAGAGTGTTTCATTATTTTGAATGACTAAAAATCTTTCCTTGTGAAGCTTTAAGTGTGAAACCACTTGTCATTGCACATCTTTTCATCATCCACTTTGGGACCCTTGCTGTTAGACTATCTGAACAGCCATGAAGGCCACAAATGTAGGCCAGTTTGATGACTTTTCTGTAATTTACGTCTGTAAAGTTTCCAAAATCATGAGGTATGTTATGACCTTTTTTGGCATGTTTTAGCAAACAGTGAAATAAAAAGAATTAGGGGTGTCCAAATGAACGTAATAGTAACGAGTTAATGCAATTTCTTTTTAATGCCACTAATTTATTTGACGACCGATCAACACACGTTCTGTGAATTGAGAATTGGGCTGCTCCGTAGTTTGGGAAACCAGGAAGCAATGCAGCAGTAACGTTGTGAATGGCAAGCAAAAACAAACCTTGAAGCAGAAATGGATAAAGAAAAGGCTCTTTTGAATGGCAAGTTCAGTTTCATAACCCTTCCAGGATTTTTTTTTCTATTTTGGTTCCCAGAATTTGGGATCTCTGATATAACTCTGAAGAGTATTTTTGTCAAGAAAAACCGACCATCATAATGATATGATATAAAACTGTGATTCCAATTTGTTGTCTGTACTTACCAGGTTTTGACAATGCCCCTTTACTGTATGTGTTCATGTAATACTCTAAGTATAAAGGTGAATGTCCTATGTAGACATCAGCAGAAAAGAAAGAGCCCAGACACTGTTAGTGTGCTATTCATTAACCAAACTGGCAGGAGATGAGAGAGGATAAGGAGACTGAAGGAAGAAGCAATGGCTTTTAATTTCCTGAAGGGAGCACGCGCCCTGCTGCTGCTCTACGGCTTCTGTTTATCCAACGGCCTGTAATTCCTTCTGGCCTCCTGAGTCGAGTTACAGACTCAGCTTCAAACACACAGCATCCCTGCCATAGCAAAGCCAGTGTGTGCCCATACAGTATACCCCCACTATCTGTACCAGTGGGACTCAGCTGCACATTAACCTCACGGTACAACCACAGGCTCTAATGACCATAATATCCAGGAGACCAGCTGTGGAGGTTAAACAGTACTCCAAAACTCAAAAGTCACATGCACTACATTTCAAATAATTATACAGTATACTCATGGGCATGGCCACCACCAAATATGTGTAAAGATAACCAAAAAAATCTGATTGGCACAACAACAACATTTCTACTGAAAGTTTCCCAAATCAGATGTTTCACCAGTTGTTGTATTTAATTTAGCAAATTTAATTTAGGTGGACATCTTTTATTTAGTGAGAAGTTTGAAATTTGGAAATAGACAATTCTAAAACACTGAGATGCATTTCTAGGCAAATATAAGGAAGTCAAGTAGGTGTTGTCGGCCGCCTGCACTCTCCACACAGAGTCGTGAAATATTAGAGATAGTTGTGGCAGACAGACTTCCACACAGACACTAAACTTCCGCTACAGGCTGGCATTGCGTGAGAGATGGAGATGTAAACAGTTGAGATAGAGACACCACTGTTTCGTTTATGTGTCGCTGTCTACAGGTTGAGATGTTTTTCCAATTTAACACGTTACGATGGTGCAATCTGGCTGAAGGTCACTGGTTTACATAAGTGGATGAAAGTCAGGAATGGCAGTTATGGCATTTTCATTGCTTTTAGGTGCTTGTTTTTTTTCAGCCTCCCGGCTTCATAAAACAGCAAGAAACTTAACTTTTTGTAATTATTTTCTATTTTACCTGTAAAATGTAACTACTGGAGGTTTAGACCTGCAGAACCTTACAAGAAAATAAAATGTATTTTACCTAATGTCATACAATTACATGCAATTCTTGTTTTATTGTCTGTCAATCAAATCTATGGGCGTGATGCTATGGGTGTATTTTCATGTAGATTGACATATCACAGAGAGAGTCGCTGCTCCTTTGCATCGAAAAGAGCCTGTTGAGGTGGTTCGGGTCTGTGTAGGATGCCACTTGGGTGCATTCTTTTGGAGGGTTTCTGGGCACGTCCAACTGAAGGAGACCTCAGTATATACCCACAACAGACTGGAGAGATTACAGGTTTCATCTGGCCTGGGAAGGCCTTGGGACCCCCCCAGGAGGAGCTTGGATGGATGAATATCACAAGTTTTGATTGCAAATACACTACACGTCCTCAACCATGTTTGAAAAACTGCCTTTTCAAACATTTTACAAGGGATACACATTTTTGCTTGAGTTTGTTTTCCTATGCTGTCGGGGCTCTTAGAACAGGAGCTACTCCAGCAAAGCTGAGCCAGAGACAGATGGGCAAACCTCCATGCCATGACAAGGTTTGCACAGGTGACTAATGTGAGCTACAGGGCCAGACCAGACCCAAGGTTTCCACTCAGTTTGGTAAATGTGGCTCCCATGGGTCTGTGCCAGGCTGTGCGACAGCAGTGGGGAAAGATAATGAGGAAAAAAACGGTCTAAATGACAAGCGGGTGCCAATCTGCCAGTGGGCATCACAGGGAGAAAACACACAGATCTGATTTCATGCTGTTATGGAGTTATAAAGTCAAGGGACTATCTATGCAGTATTCCCTACAGAACCATGATTAAAATTAAAGAATTTTGCCTGTTTATTAGTCCCCCCCCCCCCTATTTATTGGCAGTTGCTGAAGGAGAAGACAGCAGTTATTGCTTCAACACAGCAGCTGTGTCACTTCATAGCAAGAAAAAAAGGTTGTGGGTTGGAATGTGATCCTTTCTGTGTAGATCCTGCATTTTTTTTAACATAAGGTAATGTCAGCTTGCTGTCAGATGTCAAGGTTGAGGAATAGGCTGATTGAGTTCATATAAAGTAGGAAGGTAAGTCCTTTGAGGTACTTGTGAAAAAAAGGTTTTGGTAAAAACTTTCCTAGACATGTATGAAACTGTATCTTAAAGCATTAAGCAGAAAATACAATACCATTCATAGAAAAAAATATAATTCAATCACATTTTTATGATGGAACTACAATACCAAACACATGCAGTCACACATGCACATGTACAGATACACAGAAATCCTCTCAGCTACTGGCATGTGATCTCACACAGCTACTGTATCCCTTTGATAGAGAAGGTCAGATTTGGTACCACACATATCTAATGGCAAATCTGTGTTTACCGGCAACATTCCTTCACCAAAAAGCTCCACTTACGAGCCTCCGCTGCGAGTAGGCTCTGTAGTATTCAGGTCCAATGCTTGCAGAGCCGGAGCTACTCAGAGGGAGGCATTCTGCTCACATTACTGGGTCAGTGGCATTGCTTTACTGGGCAGCCCACCTGGGACAGTTTCAAGTGGGAGCGGGAAATACCTATTTAAAGGTTATGAGGAGATGGTAGCGCTGTATCTAACAACAGGTTAAAGGTGATGGACATAAAGTTGATTTGGTACGTAATGTAAAAGGGAGATTTGTAATGAGTTTGCTTTATGAAAAAGATGCTAATGAAATGGCAAATGTTTAAAATGGTCATGAGAGCAGCTTCGCTTTTCCTTCATTCTTGTGACTGTAGCTTCCACAGGGGCGATGAGAAATGTGAGGGCACGGTGTTAGGTTCCCTCCAGACCCATTTTGTGTCCTCGATCGGTGGCGCGAGACAAAAGGACCACAGAAACCAGAGCTCAAGGTAGTGCTGCACTTTCGTCGTGAGTCGGGGGGGGGGAAGAATAGAGTCCTTTCTCTGTCCGGCCTACTTCGCTGTACAGTATACATTGGAAAAGCACTCAGCACCGAGGGGAGATGGGCTGCCTTGATAATGGACACAGACACACACGGACGGACACACACACACACACACACACACACACACCAACTTGCCAGAGCCGGAGAGAGGCAAGGGAGGGTTTCAGGCATTTTGTGTTGGTGTGGATTCATCCACTCGCTGAGTCACAACCGTCACATCTGTGTAGTGGAAGCACACAAGCTGTGAGAGTGAGAAAAGTTCCGTCCTTGTCTCATCTGACACCGAAGCTTTTTGTGGGGAAAAAACAAAAGAAAAAACAGACTGTTCATCACTGCTTTTTGTCGTTTTTTAGTGCGAGTGGGAGTCTTGACACAAATACAGGACTCTGAGCCTCCTTTCTGTCCTCTCATTTCACACACACACACACACACACACACACACATACATATAATGATATAATGAAAGTGCTGAGATGCTTTGGGAGAGAAACTGGCACATGTATTGTACTCAAAACCCAAGAAGAAAGTTCTGCAGAACATCACGATGATCCCAGGAGGACTAGGCGCTCTGAACAATGGCCCTCGCATCAAAGAAGCTTGTACTACAAATCAGTCAAAACAAAAATGAGAAATTGCATCGTCAGTCCTCAGCCAGGTGGGTGAAAGCCAAGTGTTTAATCAAAGAGAAAAACAGAAAACCCCCTTGAGGAGCTGCCTTGGATGATATACTATTAAACAATGACTCAGGTCTGCAGAGACACCCTAAGGGAGCAGTTGTAAAAAAAACACCTGTCCACATTCCTGTTTCCGTCTACCGTAACAGAGAGAGATGGATGCTAGAGGTTTGCATGGATCAGGAGATTCATTTGTAGAGTGAACATAATTGGGAATGTGAGGAATGCTCAAATATCAAGCTAGATTTATGTCTACCTGTTGAAAGGAGACACGAGTCAAGAACAATGGACCTCTTATCTGAATATCTTCTTCTCACTTTATTTGTTTTGTAAGTTTATTTTTTACTCGTGTTTTGAGATCAAGTTACTGCAAAAACGAAGTACCTTTACAACATTGACAATAAAAGTAATTTTATGATATATATACAGTATATATGATGTGTAGTCGATATACATTTGGCTACTGCTTAAACAATTAGCTGATTAGTCAACCAAAAACTTGATTGACAGTGTTCCTTCTTGATTAATCGATACAACAATTGTCTAAATTACTATGAATTAGTATGATAACTTTGGTAATGTTGTTTGCATTGTATTTTTTTGTACTGATCTATTTTGTACTGCCCTCTGTTTTTGCATTAAAATAAAATAAAGTATTTAAAAATAATGAAATAACGCTGGTAACATGATGTCATGTCCACTTCGATATGATCTGGTCACCACAGACTTTTAGCAGCAAGTTTGTTGAGCCTCAATACTGAATCTTTTATTCAGCTTTCTATAAAAACACATCTCTCAGACTGCTCTACCAGCCCTACTGTACATACTGTAGCCTATTAATGTTGTCACAACAAAACCAGCCTTTTAGAAAGCCGTAGTAGTGCAGACACAAGACTTTCACATGGCGATAAAGTCTGTTTTCCTGCAGATTTCCTAAAGCTTGCGATTTCCGAGCTAATTACTAACATTCCTCAAAGAACTTACAGGCTACTGCTCAGAACGTGGCAGCTTACGAGAACAGTGGGCTCCTTATACAGTACTGTAGCCAGACATGCTCACAGACAATATGCCGTTCTGTCTTATAAGACGTCCCTTAATGAACCATGTATGGTTATAAAAGAAAGAATGTAGCAGACAAAAACTCATTTCAGGGGTACCAAAAGCACTATAAAGCTGCAAAAAGCAAGCTTCTTATGTAAAAATACACCTGTCTTAACATAAAGGTGCATAAGAAAGAAGACTTTGCATGAGAAAGAAGACCTTCTTTCCCATGCAAAGTCTTTTTTCTCATGCACCCTCATGCTCTAATCTTAATACATTCGTGGGACAGATGCTGTGTATAGTTCACTCACATTATAGTGCATGATTCCTAGATATTAAAGTTCAAAAGTGCTGCCTCTTGTTACAGATCATTTGACCCTGATGCTGGTAAAATTGTTTTAACCTCAGTGATTACAACCATTAGCTAAGGAAAATAAAGACAATTTAAAAAGGGACAAACTACTCTATAAGTGTTATTTAGAGCATTATAAGCCACCAGTGTCACTGTGTCACCAGTTCACAATGAGATAGCGCCTCTTTCAGTGGAGTATATTGTTCTTGATAGGATGTCTAACAAATTACTCCCAAAATTACACAGAAGCATCGCTGTAGCCAATAAACTTGCAGGCTTTCTGTCTTTCAGTTGATTTCAACCATCACAGTTTTGTGGACAAAGGCACAGCATTGACAACCCTGCAAAAATGTGACCATTCAGTTAAGGGTTCGAAAAATATAAATGATTATGACAGAAAAAGCAATCATTACAACATTCGCAAAATATTACCCTATCGTCTCCATTTAATATGAATATGGGACCATTAGATTCTCCAGTTTGTGGTAAAGAACATTTGTAATAATCCAATAGAACACAATCCAAAAGACTGGTGACAGCCATTGTGACCTAATTCACTAGCCTAAGGTTGGCAGACTCTGGAAATGACAGGGTAACATGAGTACAACCCTAAGATGGGTTGTAATGGTGCAATCCTGACAGGCGTCTTTCATCTACTGTACACTTTGGTGTTTGTGTCCTCAAACAGCTCAGACAGAACAAAAAAATCTGACCTTCATTGTGAAGAGCAACTAAACTGTTTGAGTTGTCATCTGCTGGAGCGGGACTCCCCCTTATAATTACATGGAGTCTCTGAGAGTTTGCAACCACGTGACGGAGGCCAGGTAAGTCAGTTGGGGTGTGAAGGGTTTAGTCTGAATGCTCTGTGGCGATAGGGATATTTGGTGAGAATGCTGCCTTTAGCACACACTTTGGATCCAATGTCTAAAACCGTAAATTTATTTAAAAAAACACTATGCTGAAATCACATTAATACACATTTATGGACCTAAAACATTAACCTTCAAGCAGAAAGACTGAGTTTAAAAAAAAAAAAAAAAGCAAGTGTCAATATAAAATTACAAGTGTGGTTATTGTGAGCCTTAATCGTGTAACTAGTTTGATCACAAGATGAGATTTATTAGGATCTGGGTCATACAGAACCTCTGCTGAACAAAGTTCTCAGGTAATCTGTCAATTCAATAAATTTATCCAAAAAAGAAATACCACAAATAGTCACTGCAGCTTCAATAGAATAGTCTCAACCTTGTTATTCCTGCATCAGAAAACAAAACAAAAATGGACAATTGGATGAATGTAAAAAAGCTTTTAACTATTTTTATTGGGGTCAAATAACAGGGCATACTGTATTAGGATACCTTGACATATGATGACTTTAAAAATGACAGCCACCCTAGCAGATGGCTAGCAGGCGTATGTTTATTGCCAATATTTTGTTTTATTGTAGGCTACTTACTAGTTTGAGGAAGATGACCCACGGTTCTTCATTGCAAATTTGAACACCGCTGCACCTTCATGTGTTGACAGAAGAGAAGGAAGAAACTATCAGAAATGCTGATATTTCTTAAATACAGCCCACTTCCATGACTTTTGGAACCACGACTGTCATATCTTCTAGATTGCCACTTAAGAAATATATCTAAAGCCACAATGAAGGGAGAAAAGGCTAAATGCTTTCATTGTAAAACCCTAAAAGTGCAAAATCAGGGTTTTTTTACGTTTGTATACAAGTTCATACGTCATAGTATAAGTTTTATAAGACAGTGCCAAACATATACATATTTGCTATTTTTATCCCTAAAGCTTCTGTAATTACATTGTTTAACATTTAAAGCGTTTCGCTCACTTAGCAACCATGTATTTATGGTGTTGCCTACATGGCAATTAAGGAATTAAAGAGTTTTAGGATGCCGACCACAAAAAGGCACAGAATTGCTCACATTTTTCCATCACCTCAAAGCATGCGTGCGTCTTTTTATTTTTTTAACAGTGACCAACGAGAACACAGTGGGCTTACATGTGCTTGCTAGTCAGCACCCCCCACTAATGAAGCCATTCAAAGCACACTGCCTAATGAGGGCTAAGCCTGGTGTAACCATCATGTCTGTAAACGTGTCCAAAGTCATTAGACTCAAATGTGTCTCCAGTCCTAACAGGGCCAAGGAATAGATCTAATCTACCACAGCGATCCTGGTTTGTGATTATGAGTGTGGAAACGATCCATTTAAACGTGAAGCCGGGTTGTTCGTGTGAGGACGGGGTTCACTCAGAGCTGAGCCGGGCCATGTTGAGAGGAGTGGGTGGTTTCAGTGAACCACAAATGAGCTTGATGGGGTTTGTAAGAGCTAAAACCAAAACAGCTGTCTGTCAGAAGTGTGTGGTCCCAGCCTCCACACACACACACACACACACACACACACGAGAAACAGTATGCAAACTAACTAAACTAGCTAACTCAAGGTCAGCTCACTAGCTTTTGTAGAGGTTTTTAATTACATCTTACAGTCCTTATCCTCAAATGGAGTTTCTTACAAAAAAAATACTTCAAAGAAAAAGAAAAACATTTCACTGATGCAAAGATACAAGGTTCCAGAAGCACATTTGAGTATTGCCTACTATTTATTTCACTCTGTATACCCAACAAAACAGTGACCCAGAGGTTATCACACAAACACAAATTGATTGTATTTTCAAAAATGCTTTCTTACGATGACCTACATAAACCTGCAGAGTAAGACTCTTCCTGATATTGAGTTGCAGGCCCTTTTGCACAATCCATAGAAGTTGTCACAAAGCATAAATCCTTCTTTAACCTAAGTGTACTTTTTGTTACATTACATGTTCAAAACCTAAGCATTTGCTCTTATTTAAGACCCCTGGAAAGAGTTAAAGAGATATTCCCTTGTTTGACATGTTTCTGTCTGCACCCGACACCACTGTGCGTCAGTCAACAGTGCACTCTGAGCAGGGTCACCACGCTACATCAGCTCCGGCTTATCTGCACTTCCACTCACATGCTCTGTTGTCGTCTTTCTGCCAGCTTCACTGGACAGAGACAATGCTCCATGCAGCGGATGACTGAAGTTGATTTCTTTTATCTTATCACAGATTGGGAATTTATCTGATGCCAGTGCTGTCATTAAATGCCATGTTTTTTAGTTTTTTTTTAATGGAACACAACATGCAAATGAATAATTGTATTCAAAAAGAAGGTATGAAGAAAGAGGATATAAAAAGGACAGATAACTTGGGATGCTTTACAGCTAGAAGCAAAAAAGGATAGATAGATAGGTTGGATGAAGGTAGATTAGGAGACAGGGAGGCAGAAAAATAGGAAAGGCGTTAAAGGTAGAAACAAAGCAGGGAAATGAAGGCAATAGTGGTTAAGAAAGGAGAAAGCAGGGAAGGAATGCAGTAACAGTAAACATAGGATCTATAACAAACTATACATCTAACATAACATGATTATAACTGCCAACATTTGACCGAAATTCTTTTTCAAGATGTTTAAGTTAAAACATTAGCATCATCCCAAACTTAATTCTCCAACATGAACCTGTATTCTCCTTATTGTACTACAAATGGTACATTGCACATAGTATCAGTTCTCACTTTTAAGTTATACTGTGTCTGTTTGCACATAAATATAGCGACTGATAAGTTTACCAAACAATAGTTATGCAGTTATACATTTTTAAATAAAAAAAAAAAAAAATTGTTAAAATTATTAAAAAATTGAAAGCTGCTTACAGCTGTTAAAGACCTCTTCAACTTAATTTTGGATTCATGCAGAGCAATACTTCTTTTTACTGTGAGCTGTAAATCTGTGCGAGCATGAGTGCATTGGTCTGTCTGTGTGTGTGTGTGTGTGTGTGTGTGTGTGTGTGTGTGTGTGTGTGCGCGCACTTGTTCAAACCTATTGTACATAACAGAATCTGTGTTTTTCCCTCTGCTATTCACATTAGACTGAGTGCAACAGAAGCGCTGCTGCCAGGCCAACTCTCTAGACGAGCCTGAGGAAACCCCTCTCTCTGTCGGCTACTGGACAGCCTGGATGCAATTAAAGTTTAATATGAGGAAGAGAGAGAGAGAGGCAGGCATGTCAGATGTGCCCAGTATAACCAGGCTGTGGCTGCAGCGGCCAGATGTGATCCTGCTTGACCTGCTTTGGGTCTGGCACAAACCACTTGGCTATTAATGGGGGTGAATGCCACAGCTCCAGGGTGTTCCAGGTGGTAAATGGGTGCTAATAGAAATCACAGAGACCACATGCTCCCTCAACGCGAAGGTTAACCCGATTGGTTTCACACACCTGAATACAAAAACGCTTATACATACAACGCTGGGGCTAAACTTAGGACTGAACATGTAGCTTGTGTAACATATAGTAGCAAATCTTTAAACCTGTGTAAATACTAAGGGTGTGTATTAAATCTAAACCTACAGACATAATGGCCCCATAGCACAGAGTAACAAAGTACCAGAAACTAGAACATCTTGCAAGGTTTGTATCATGTATACTTATTCTGTGATCGGATACTTCTCGATTTAAAGCATCATTTTGCAAATTTTAAACAGTTGCCCATCATGTTTTGTCTAGTTTTTGTTTGGCCTCTTATGTGTAAACCAGTCTGATAACAGATCAGACTGATTTGTGATTGGAAGTTAGGAGAATAAAAAAAGATGATGTCCTTACTTTACTTTTCTTTTTTAGAGGTGGGGGGTTATGGACACCAATTGGAAAGTTTGGCATCTTTTGTAGTTCTTTGTTATTTTTGTTCTGCTGTATACATGTTACACTTTTGTTTAGATGAAAAGGTATCAAAAAAGTATACTTTTGGTACTAGTACCAAATCCTTGACATTGTAATTGGCAATAGTATTGAAATATTTCCCAGGATTCCTAGCCCTAGTCAATAAATACAGTGAAAAAAAATCTATCATCAGTTCCTAGACATTTTCAGAGATATTGTCGAATAATTTTCAAGCCATGCCAAAGATTTTATTGTTTATTCTCTCGAGCACAGTGCCATCCAAAAAGTGCTTTCTGATTATGAATCCAAACCCCGGATCTGCAGTAGGAAATAAGCTGTTTTTTTGTTTGTCTGAAAAATAAAACTGTTCGTAGGTAAGCTCTCCTCTTTTAAATCAAGGCTGAAGATTTTCCTTTTTGATTTTGCCTTTGTTTAATTATTTGTACTGCACAATACTGTGAATTTTATTCTTTTATTCTGGTATTTAACATGTTATTTTGTATTAATTGTTTTAACTTTAATTCACCGTTCTTAATTTTGTATTATGTACACATTTTTTAATTTTAATAATAATGTGTTAGATGTTTTATGTAAAGCACTTTGAATTGCACTGCTGCTGAAAAGCTATACAAATAAAATTGCCTTGCCTTTGTTGCAGGCTGCACTTATACAGGACACTCGTTTCGACAAACAAAATAAGCAAACACCTTAAACACCACTTGTGCATGTCATATCAAAGGATCAAACCAAGGCGAGACTTCACTACAAGTGGTGTACGTCACTTCATTGCGGAAATGAGTCCAGTAAGGTGATTACAGTCTGCTTTGCCTAAACAGGAAGTCCTAAAACACCCAAGCTTACCATTAGAGCTCCGGTGGAGATTAACTACGGGATCAACATGATTGAGCTACTGCGGTAACACAAGTAAATCAGATTGGGTCTGTGGAGCCGACAAAAAGATTCATTATTCTAAACAAAAGGTTATTTTAAAAGGGCAACTATTCATCCTGTAAACAAGGACCTTATGTCTTCTACAGAAGGAACAGGAGTGCCTTCTGGGCAGATAGTTTTTTTTGTTGGCATTTCAGCCCCCATTATATAAAGTTAAGCGATCATCGGGTATTTAGAGCTTGGCATGCATTTCCTACATCCAACCATGCCACTTATACAGCTGTAAAAGAAGAATGGTTTGGCAAAACAGCTACAGGAAAGATTATGTTAAGTTCAGAGTAACCATTAACAACGGGTAGCTTTCTTTTATGTTGTGTTTTTTATGGCGTTCCATTCTTAGTGTTTACTTTAATAAATGCAGTCCGAGTGCTTTCAGTTGTGTTGTCTGAGGTCTCAAGTTTGTTTCAACATATCCAATACAAGACTGGATCCAGGTGGCTATCAACACTACATTGTGACCATCCTAATGGCTGGTCCTTCACTTCATGCTGCTGCCAGTGTTGCTGTCCTTTTCTATATGAGTCTTTTCATGTTAACTGCATTTTGGATCGGTTGTCATTGCGCTCGGGTCTACACAGATCAGGTCGGTTTCACTAGGTTCTCCATAACAACCACAGTCAAAGTCTGCTTGATATAAATGAGGTTGGCTTATTGTTCAAAAAAGAAAACACTGCTTTTTAAAAACAAGGATGAAAACACATTTAGGCGTCTCTATGACAATTTAAACAATAGCCTTGTTTGTTAAATAAGCGTCTTTTTCTGTTTCATGCATCCCCGCTGCTCAATAAGATTTATATTTCATTACAATTCAATGTATTTTGACTTTCAGCAGAGGCAATCTTAATGTCAGGCAAGGCGTAGTCTATATCCACAACTTGCAGGATTGGTCCGTTGCCATTGGAAATTATGCCCGGATGTCACTCTTTTCAGATAGATGTCTGTTACCTTTAGCTGTCTTTATGTTGTAATTTTTAAACGCTGGTTGATTTCTGAGGACTATGGTTATCTGCTCCTCAGATCTCTGCAGGGTAAATCCAGACAGCTAGCTAGACTATCTGTCCAATCTGAGTTTTCTCAACTAAAAACAACCTTTGAACGTACACATGTTCCACTAAAACAAGTTCCTTCCCGAGGCTATTTTGCAATGGCACCATGATTCCGTCCGGCGCTTTGCCCTGCCAAAGACGATTGTGATTGGTTTAAAGAAAGCATTTTTTTTCTCCCATCCCGGAATGCTGTTTGGACTAGCCAGACCCTCGTCCGCAGCACTGAGGAGGAAGGTCTGGCAAAGCAATCCTAGGTGAGGCGGAACACCTCTACTATAAAACGGCTGCATTTTGAGGCACAAGTCATGTTGCTAGTATTTATAAGTTAGGTGATGCAAACTTATCTAGCCAACAAGAGAGACTTTGTACATTAACTTGTTACGGTTCTTTTTATTTTAAAGTGACAGTAAAGTAGCTTAACAAGTTATAAAAAGTCACATAGCTGTAAGCACCAGCCTTTAACGATAGAGAATTGGTGCTCAGCCACTTTCTCTAGTTTGTCACATTGAGACAAAAATTTCACATGTGTTTCAACAACAGCCTTTGTGTGTGTTGTCTGAAAGACCTCCAAGCCCCTTTGCGGTATCCTAACCAACCTCAATGACAAGAATTCCCATACAACAAATGAAAAAAACTCACAAATGTCAGCATATGGAGAAATCAGGCCACTAATCGTCCTTTGTCACCCGGCGACATTCCTGATGTTCACCCCTGGCAACCAGGACTTAGGGAAGCGCAGAGATTTAGTTTAACAGCCGTGTCACTGAGCTTAGTGCTTCTCAGAGCGGGGCTGACCGCCTCTCGTGGGGGACCCCTACGGACTGTGTTTGGGTGCAGAGGGGGAGGCTGGGGTAAGCTATGACAACACAATGTAGTCCAACCAAGGACTCAAAAATGGTCTTTCTGCAGGACATCAAAACAAGGTAACACATTTGATTAATGAACCAACCTTTTTATCCACTTTGAGCCAATGTTGACAGCTGAAAGACATATTTTACGTTATTTTTTAAGTGTCACAACACTATATCAGAAGAGTCTTACTCATTTATATACAGTTACATACAGTTCATGACTGTCAAGTAGCATTTAACTATGCCCATATCCATACTCAATATCAGCAGTTAAAGGGGGGAGGGGGTTGTTTTTTAGTGCACACCGCATGAGAAAGAAAAATCATATTTTGTTCCAAATATTTTGGATCTGATGGTGGATTCCAGAAGAGAATTTATGAATGAAGTAAAAAAAAATCCACATGCAAATATAATTAATGCAGAGACACACACGGGAATCAGTATGGAGAAGCAACCCTAAAGCACTGGTCATACTGCGAAAAGGTCTGGGAAGATGGAGATGCATGCAGGTGTTTTTGAAGATGCCTGGCACAACAGAAACCAGCTGTCACGTAGTGAACTTGTCCCCAAAATGAATGGTGTACAGCAAACATGTCAAACTCAGCTTAGATCCAATACTGATGCATACATGAATGTAAATCCCAAGAATCGTTTAAAGCAAATGTCAACCTTTGCCACATGACTAAATATGAAATATCTTGCCAGCATGTTTTCCTAAAACCCTAAGCAGCTGTGCTAAAATTACAACTACATCTACAACTCAGCAGAAACTAAACTGCTGAGGTCTTTGATGCCATTTTTATGTAGTTGGTGCTGTAATTGCCCATTTTCAAAATAAAGCGGTTTTGATCCTTTGATTAGAGACAGGACCAGTTGGGAAAGCTCTTAAATGAGCACAGAGGTTCCTGACCCCAAAATAGTCTATAAATATAAAATATGTCTAACTCTAGCAACACTCTGGCCAGCAGAGGGCTGTTTCATGTTATACTGCCTTTAGCTATTCTTGTCACTTCTCGCAGGGTTCAGATAAACACTTCCTTTTCACAATCCCAAAGACATCATTATGAAACCGCGATTATAGCTCTGAGAGTGCCTTTGGGAGGGAGGGGTATCCTGACAGCCACAGTTTCTCTTCCCTGTTTCTATTTAGCACGTAGCAAACAACTTTCCTTTCTCAGTCTTGTTGACCTGTAAGGTGAAATGTTTCTGCATGTTCCGAGAGTTTCCCTCAGACTAAAAGTAGGTCTGATCAGACCGCCTGGCTCCCTGTCTACGACTCAGCGACTCATCATTTTAAGAGAAAAGCAGCAATATTTATGCTTCTAACTGAATGCGAACTTTATGCACACTTTTTGCATTGCCTCTTATATGTTTGCATGACACTGTAAAGCAAATGAATAGTTTGTCTGCACTATGCACACACTGAGTATCAATGTAAACATTATACTTTACTTTGGCACCATTAAAACATGTCCAACAACGGTTTCCACAATGTAAGACCTACGCTGCAGTCCTATGTTGAAACTTGACACATTAAAACTCACTCTGAGAACACCAAACCAACATTACATGGTGTAACAGGGACAAATTGTGAGAAGAAATATGAGCAAAATGCTGGCTGCAGTATCCAGTGCTGCCGCTGCCGTTGCCAGGTTCTGGAGGAAAAACAATGGGAAGCGGCTGAGCAGCGAATGTTGTCGGCGGCAGAGAAGCCACCCCTGTCTTTTAATCTGACTTCAAGCTGTCTCATTGGCCGCCAGCTCCATGCTGATTTACACCACAGCAGCAATTCACAACCCAAACAAACCCCAGCCAGCTAATTATGTCAGCTTGACTCTGTCAGCTTATCATGGATGCAAAACAGAGAAGAAAATGTTGACCACAAAGGCCGACATCTCAGAGTGTAATTCTAGACAATATAATGGTGGAGCCCTGCTGCTGTCTGTTGTGGCCTGGTTGTGGATTTACTGCACTGTAGTGCATATGTCCGGGGAGGTCTGCGGAGAGAAAGAATGCCTGCAGAATAATTCATATCCCAACTCTGCCCAATTTAATCAACATAAATGCTTATTAAATAAGTAACCCGGCCTGATGGAAAAAGAATTCACTGGTTATAAAGTCTGTGACATTGTTGAACCCAGAGGTTCAACTGAATGTGTCTTAAATATGAAAATGAATCTAAAGGTCCAGATTTCAATATACTGCAAAATATTAAAATTCAATTACCTGTAAAGTACATGAAGTGTGGTGGTAATGCATGACACCATGTTTGATGAAATGTTGACATTACAATATCTTACCAAGACTAATAAATGTATGAATAAAGTGGTTTTCCTGTAGAGGGTTGTAAAGCTGAACCCTTTATAGTTATGAATATCAGTGTAACTATATCACCAAACGTAAGCTAGTCAGATTTTTTTTTAAAAACAACTTAGAATCAAAAGTGACAACTTTTCATCCAATCATTACCAAATTCTAGACATGTTGCTAATACAAGAATGTGATTTAAAATCAAAATTTTATTTGTGCAATTATCAAGTCAATTTTTTTCACCCAAACGATGCACTGACTGAATTGGCCAAGAAATGTTGCAGTCATTTGTTAAAACAAGCAGACAACTGTCCCTAATAAGATGATGAGTAGAACTTCTGCTATTTAGGTTCAGTGTGCATCAGAGAATTGATGCAACTTTTATTATTTACAGTAGAGCTGGGCAGTATATCAATATAACTGGTATATGGATATCGTGACATGAAACTTGATATTGTCTTAAATTGTGGATATAGTTACATCGTAATATGGCATAACTGTTGTCTATTCCTGGTTTTAAAGGCAACATTACAGTAAAGTGATGTCATTTTCTGAACTTACCCGACTGTTCTAGCTCTTCTATTATTTGCCTTTACCCACTAAGTCATTATATCCACATTACTGATGATTATTTATCAAATATCTCATTGTGTAAATATTTTGTGAAAGCACCAATTGTCAACACTACAATATCTACAGCGGTATCAATATCAAGGTATTTTGTCAAAAATATGGTGATTTTATCCATATCGCCCAGCCCTAATTTACAATCATCTAAAACCTCGGTGAAACGGTGTATTATTAATTTATTTCATCTCAGTTATCCACCTGACTGACCCGTCAAGTCAAGTTCAAATCATGCAAACTAACCTATAGCTATTTAAAATCCACTTAGGATATTTAATAGGTTGACCTTCCACAATAAACAAAAGTTAATATGATCAGTTAACCATCCTTTGCACCCAAAAACGTGAGGTTCTTTGACTCTGCTTCTCAGAGGAAAAATAACCTGACTGGTTGAATTAAACGTCAGAAGCCTTTTTTTTTTTTAAATCCTACAGTCTGCTAGAAACCCCAGCCTGTTTGTTTGAATACTTTCCCTTACACCCTCACCCTGAGGTTTACAAGTTTCCAAGTCTGTATGGCACCACCGAGGCATTTTTGGATCGTCCTATATTTTTCTTCTTAAATTTCTAAATGAGAACAAAAAAAAAGGTATCAGGGAATATTTTTGACGAGAACAATAGATAGCTGTTCTTGCTTTAGTTTTTCTTTCGGAAAGGGCCATGCCTGTTTATCGTTACAGCTTCAAAATCCGTGTGACTATTTTGTCCATCTACACTGGATAATGCTCACCTCAATGTGTTTCTTTCCAAATAATATCGGAAACGCAGATCCAGCACTGCAGCTTACTGATACTCGACTACAAAGGGCACACAAGGCATTTAATAGGATGCAGATCTCCACCGCCTATCTGAAAAGGATGGAAACAGTCAGCCTTGGCTCTTAAGGGAACTTTGGGTATTTCCTTTTCTATTTGCTCCCTTGGAGACTCAAATAATCATATTTTCTCTCCTCAGTTTGTCTGGAAACTAAAAATTGTGATCCAAGGGGGTCCATTATTATATAAAACATTCAATAAACTACATTTGCGCATCCCAGGCAAGCAGACTAATTGTTTTTTTCTGTCTGATTATTTTTTCCTGTTTTTCCTAATCATTTTATAAAGGACAGCAAGGAAAGATAAGACATTAAAGTATTGTAATTACTAGTGACGCACAATTACTCATTATTAGGATTATGACAGAGAGAGAGAGCGAGATCGATAAACAGTCAGGGCTTTAATTCAAAGAAGTTTGCGTTACTCAAATGGTGTTGATAACAAGAAATGCTCTGGATTCAAACAATGTGATCACAAGCATAAACACATGTGCAAAGAATTCTGTGTTAGTCTGTTTGCAATGTGTTGATGGTTCAAATGCTTGACATATTTAATGATTTATAACCACCTTGATGTGTGGCCTCTTGGGGGTGCAACTGAGCATATTTAAGCTTATTCTAACAGTGAATTTTGGTGTATTTTTTTATATTTTCTTTTAAACACAAATATTCTGCCCCAGATTATCCCTTACATAAACCACTACAATATAAACTAATAAGGCATTTCTCAAAAGTTTTCCATAAAAGTCTATACTTAAATTCTACAATTTTTTTGCAAAGAAAAAAACAGCGGAAAGGTAACTTTGACTCTGACACAGTGAACTTTGAAATGTGCATGCTTTTATCATGAACGTGGGCCAAAACAAGTTTTAACAAGACATTATAATGTAGAGCAGTCTCATTTAAACCAATGCAAACTGAACAGTTGTCTGGGGAAATATATTTAATCTTTGTTAAGACTCAGGCAAACACAGAAGCACCGACCATAAACATTACTTTCAGAAACTTGAGAACAAGCCACGTGGGTTTCTTTAAGTCCTAAACAACTAAGACAAACACTATTTCTCAAAGTCATTTGTTTAGGCTAGAGACTTCGACTGTCTTAGCAATTGAGCAAACATTAAAAAGAGATGTTTGCAACGTCTGTGCCATCGCTGGAAATAAACTTAGGCCTTGTGTTTGTGCGTTGAGCAGTCTTTATCATAGCAGCCTTACTCTGCTGACGAAGCCGGGACAAAAACACAGTGACGATGAGAATAACTATGGCGGTAAAACAGTAAATGGGTATCTATGAGAATAAGACTAAATTAATGTAATAATGAGTGTCAGGTTATGTAAAGCTTGACATTAAATTAAACTATCAGCTATTCTATGTCTAATTCAGTGCCTATTTCTGTGTTTACATGCAGGGAAAATGACTTGTAAATCTATGCAAATGTAGATTTAGCCATGGGTGGATTACTGAATGGGACTAATGGGCACAGGCCCAGGGGCCCAAAGTGTCTCGGGCCCCCCTGGCATTCAGCTGCAAAATGTCCCCCAAAGAAACAACTACAAAACGGAGTGGGATGCAAACTGACCACAAAGAAACAAAAAATGACTAGAGAGACGAAAACAGCAGCAAAGAGACTGAAAGAGATGAAGAAATTCTATGAAAATGGGAAAACAACCACAATGAGACACAACATTACTACAAAGAGACTCAAAACAACAACAACATTGACACAAAAAGGACCACAAAGTGACAAAACACTACAAAGAGACACAAAATGACCACAAAGTGACACAGAACAACTACAAGGGGACACAAAATGACCACAAAGTGACAGAAAACAACTACAAGGGGACACAAAATGACCACAAAGTGACAGAAAACAACTACAAGGGGACACAAAATGACCACAAAGTGACAGAAAACAACTACAAGGGGACACAAAATGACCACAAAGTGACAGAAAACAACTACAAAGAGACACAAAATGACCACAAAGTGGCACAAAACAACAACAACAACAAAAAGAGGCTAAAAACTATAAAGTGTGTGTAGTCTTTATGTAGGAGAGGAGGTGGGGACTTCGGCATGTCTGTGCCCAGGGGCCCATTGTCTCTTAATCTGCGCTTGGTTCAAGGAATCACCTCATTCAGTCTGACTTCCCTCTAAAAACCCCAGGTTGTGGTTTTTCGGCCATGTGCGAGGGCGTTATCACGTGCTTAGGAAAGATTCATGGCTGGTCGATTTCAGAGCAGTGAATGCTGGCACACTTCGAACAGAATGAGCCCCAAAGCATGCAGTTTGCAAAGGCTTAAATAAACACACTATAGAGTCTCAAGTAGCCGCGCAGAGTACGTTTACAAAACCACTGCCATGTAACATGTGATGTCACACATTCTGACTTCCAAAGGGAGAGTCAAAAATGAGTGCCTTATGTACTTACTCATTCTCAAAACCACTAACAATCTCTCTTACTGTGCAGCTATATGTAGACAGAACATCCTGCATTAGCCCCCTCATGTCTTATGTTAGCGCGCAATGATTTAGCAGACAATATCAAGAAAGTAAAGTGTTACTTTGAGAGTCCTTTATAGTCCAAACATAATTCTCTTGTAAATGTTATCCTGCTGTCTCAACATTATCGCCACAAAAAGTTTGATCCATAGTCTCTGTGTGTAAAACTAATAAATACTAGAGGGGGAAAAAGATTGAAATGTTTTAAAGCATGCTCAGACTGGGAGAGTCTTAAAGTACGTTAAGAAGCACAGAGGACTGGCTTAACTAATGTTAACCAGGCAGAGTAAGCGGTAGGCAGACTCCTGTTTTTCATTAGCACCAGCTTGCTAACTGGCAAGTGCAGCCAGGTAGACTTTCCAGATGGGTCTGTCCTTGTATGAGTCTCAGCTCAGCTCCGAGATTTCTCCTCAGGGCTGGAAACCGAGACAAGGAAACACACGCAGCAAGGGAGTCCGCTCAGTCTTACAAAGACTTGTATGTATGCAGGAAGCTGGGCAGACTGAGAGAAGGCTGCTCTGCAGAGGGTATGCCACGTTAACACCACATCTCTGCACTCTGGCAACACTTCCTGAAAAGATGCCAGAATTTTAGTGCCCCATGCCCCATGGGGGAAGAATAATTGGGGGAAGAATATACAAGAATAGACATACTGTAGGAAGTATTCTCTGCTCTCAACAACCTGTCCCTATAACCTGAGACACTTTGTCAACTTAAATAATAATTGAACATATTGGAGTATTCAGTTACAATGCTGATATACTCACATTGCCAGACCTTCCTCCACAGTGCTGCGAAGGAGGGTCTGACTAGTCCACATGTGTACATTCAAAGGTTGTTTTATTCGTGCAACAGAAAACTCAGATTGGACAGATAGTCTAGCTAGCGGTCTGGATTTACCCTGCAGAGATCTGAGGACCAGTTACGCATAGTCCTCAGAAATCTACCAGAGTTTAAAATTCCAAACGGACTTCGGAGAAAAGACATGCATCCGGCGGAATTTCCGGCAGCAACTGACAATTCCAGGAAGTAGAACGCCATGGATATTAGGAGCGGCACAGTTCGTGAACATCCGAACTGTCTAGATCGCTTGTCTTGGTTCGGAGCATGCGTGCGTCGCACGGTTCGCCGCCGGCGTGCCCGTATGTGACCTCAGACAGCTTGTTTCCCTTTCCTGTGAAAGAAGAGGTGTGGACATAGACAGTCAAACTGGAGTGTGGAGTGCTGCAGGTCACGTGTAGAAATGGCATGTGGGAGAGATGAGGAAGGCTGCCCGGAGTCGGAGGACATGCCAGCGTCTGGTGTGTGGGAAAATTTTTGGATTTCATCTTACCTATAATGACAGCGGAAATAAATGATAGATAAAACTGCGACTGTGTGCAAGCACTGTGCAACTGTTAGGAAACTTTTACTCGCCGCAGCATTTCAGCTGCCTCCCAGCAATAAGTCGGACAGGGTAACAGCCAAAACTAAAGCATTGGGGATGTAAGCAAAAGATATGCAACCGTACAGCGTGATTGTGGGTGGAGGATTTCGTCAGCTGATGAAAGTACTCAAGCCGCGGTATAATATTCCCTCCCATCGACACTTCAGCTTTTTTTTTCTTCCAAAACAACAGAAAGAAACTAACTTCTTATCCGCTGAAATTTGTGTGACCTGGATGCTAGAAAGTATCTCATTGCACTGAACTTTGTTAGGACTGAATGTTCAGCTCTTGAGAGGCGAGGTGATTGATTCCAGTTTGAGTCAGATCACCGCCTGTGGCTTAACAGCTCACCAAAGCAAACACTCAACAACAATGCGAAAGCACAACTGCATTCAGGTTTTTGTTGTCCTGACAGCAGTGTTTGTGACGGCAATCTGCAAAAGTTGCAAAAGGAATGCGTCACCAACACAAAGACAGCAGCTGTTAGTAGAGCTGCCCTGTAGCCCAGTGACACTAAAACGTACAATTAATGTGAATCACATGTAAAATGTGATTATTTTATTTAAATCATTACACTTGGTGAGCCACTAAACCTCAAACTGAACTTGACTTTTTTTAATACATAACTTGTAAACTAAATATTAAAACTACAAATATATAGAAATGTTTAGAAAGAAAATCCTACTCAAACCGAAAACATTATGTGCATAGCAGTAAGGATAATTGACATTTGGATCATATCTATACTTGGTGTTCTCTTGAATTAACAACAAATGGATCTGCCAGGGAGTGACGAATATTGGCTCAACTATAAAACTCTTTATAACTGACTTTGTTGTTTGTCCAAAGCATCAAGCTCACACTCAGTATTACTACCATACGGCCAATTTTTCGCAAGGACAAGGACAAACACATTTAAATGTCATATTTTAGATCTGGGTCTGAGCTGAATTATTGTTGTCATGCTTCCTTTTTACTGCTGAAGCAGGCCAGGACATAAAATTATGAGCGGGAAGAGGAAGAGAGAGAGGTTGCTCTGCACAATTAGGCCAATCAGACAGGCTAAAGTGATTGCATCACTTCCATAGAAGCAAATAATACATTTGTGGTTATGGTGAGAACATGAAACCAGGTCTATCATATTATATAACACACATTTTTGAGAAAAAGACTGGCATACAAAAGATGTGTGTAATTGCAAGTTTTCTAAACAAAGTTTGGAATGCATTAAGACAACAAATACAATGACGCTAATAGATTTAAGGGTCCATTTGGATGATTTGAGTCATTAGTCGAGAAGGCCCTCAAAATTGACTCACAATAAAGTCAGTGGAATCATTTCACTTTTAAGCAGCTTCATTGTATTTGAAGCAATGCAGGAGCATCAACATGACAAACTGTACACTTTGCAGAGTCCTGTAATGACCAAACCACAAAACTAACTGTGGAAATAGAGAAGAGTTATGGAAACAAGGCGGTGCGATGCCTGGCAGCGCAAGGCAGGACGGAGCAATTACTTTCTCGGACTGTAAGGAAATATGATGTTTGCACATCACAGATGATCAAAGGCATGGAAACGTGGGTCTTACAGGTAAAACACAAGACTAATGTTGGCTGCAACAGGAGTTGAGTGTGTGTGGGGGGGGTTGCAGCCCTGCAGGTGCACTGAACTGACACTAACTGGGCAGCAGCATGAATATGTTTCTCATATTTGTAGCTACAGTGTATTAAAGAAAATACGGCAGTAATAATGTTCAGTGTTTATAAAAATGAAAAATATCTATAGATGAGAGAAAGCATAAACCAATAAACCACAAGCGCAGGACAAATTAATATACCATAGAAATTGTTAGGTGAGTGACAGTTGGAGCATTTCCAAGGCTTGAATGAGTATCAAACTGGTTAGAATTGTGAACACAAAATACACATAACTGCAACGTCCAATGTTCAGTTTAGGCCTGGGATCTTTGTTGCATGTCATACCCCTCGGTTTATTTTTTACTGTGTGCACATAATGCACCAAGGCAAATTCCTTGCAAGTGCAAACTTGCTCAGCAATACATTTGATTCTGATTCTCTTTCTCACCTTGTTTTCTGTTTCTCTATAACAGACATATAACTGTGAAAAGGAAAAGAAAATCTTCTAAAAAGAAAGCATATGATTCTTTGATAATTAACAAAAAAAAGTCAGAAATACAAGCCTGTATAAAAACAAAAATAAACTACAACTTTGGTAAAAAACAAAAGCTTAAAATTTTGTTTTAAGGGCCATTAACAGCTGGCAGAAGCTAAAGGCTAAATGGTACACTTTCTAGAAAAGGTTCGACACAATGCAGTTAAAATACATTTATTTTTGGATTCTCAATTTTGGACAAATTTAGAAATTAAAGCAACATGTTTTGTCCCCACCTGCACAGACCAAGCGTTTTGCATTTGCTAAAGCTCCAGTTTGACTGGCTTCTTCTCCATAACAACCAGGAAGGAGGCTCATGGGTATTGTAGGCTCTAGGGCCTTCTGCCATACTGTGATTTCTTAGAAGGGAAGCTGGAATAATTGAAATTGGTGGATGTTGAGCAGCACTGAGGACATGATTAAAATAAAAAAATAGACTAGAACAACAATTTTAAGTTGGGAAAAATACACTTTATTTTTTTTTTTTTTTTCAATCGGCCTACTTCAAAACACTATTGCTTGTTTATTGGATGCAGATTAAGTTTCCTGTCAGCGTGTAGTTTTATCTTTGAATAACGTGCTATATGCTCTAACTGACCCCAAGTAATCAAAGTAATTCCTTAGCACAAAGATTGAGCAGATTTCACCTCATGTGACTCAGGTGAACCCTCGGGTCATTTTGTTATGCTAAACTTTCTGAACATCACCTTGGGTTGTCACCTATGGTCGCTTTGTATTATACTGGCTTGCCAGAGAAACAGAGTGTCTCAGTGCAGCTATCTGGCATTGTCTGAGTTGAAATTGCATTGTTTACAGAAATATAGAAAATATTAGAAAGCAGTGTATACTAGAATTTGAATGAACTTCTGCAAAGCAATGTTTTGTTATGTTGAGAGCACCGGGAGGAGCACAATGCTGTTAAAGCTTGCTGATCTTATAGCCATCCACAGACGGAATATAATTCCATCTGGGCTGCTAACTTGTTCCTCTCCCTAATTGTGGAAAAAAAAATGTACATCAACTGGAAAAAATAAATAAAAATTAGAGCATGAAAAGAAACAGATTAACACATCAGCTTTCTCATTTGACTTCAAGCCAGCCGTGGCACTTCATTAAGAGGTTGTTTCCTTCCCCACAAAGTTTCTGAGCTACACCAGACGTGGGTGTTGTTGTCATCCAATCCCCACTTCTATTTCTTGACTATGACTATTATTGACTGAGCTATTTAGGACTACACAAACCAACCAGCCTATATCATGCGATGTCTCCATAAAATAATAGGCTGCTCTTATTCCTGCTGTGCCTCAGATGGGTGAGCATACCACGCAGCACATAACCATTTGGGTCACAATTTTAACCCAACTGTTTCAAAAAGGCTCTCAGTAATTTGTGATGGTGTCATGGCTGCCAGTGGCACAGACTAACTGTCTTCATTAAAGACCACACAAACACAAACAGCAAGGGATCCATTTAAATCTGAAAGGGACATGCCAAATACATAGTGAAAGCAGATGGATACTGGTATCATGTTGAAAACAATTACAACATCACCTCATAAAAAGCAAGGTTAAAAACAGTGCATTCACATGTATAATATAATATATTCAGGTTTTTGGGTAATTTTCACAATTGTTTCCAACCACAGTCAGACAAACATAATGCCTTTTAATGTCTGCGTTCAGTTTAAATACAAATTGAATTATGAGATTAGTGCCACCCACTGAAACACTGTTGTTGATTTGCGTTGACTTTGACAGTTTAACACCACCAAGAGTGATTGACCGAGCTGTTGACACAAGCACTAATGCACAATTACAGCTAAATGTTTTATGAAAATGAAATAACTGGGATTAGGGCCAAAATTGACAAAACCCAAAGATACAGTCAGGACTACCCAATGGCTCAAAAAGAGCATATTAAAATGTATACTGCATTATACAAGCAACTGATTGGACCCATGATCAACAACACTTGAACAAATAGTGGATTTTTGATTTATAATTTTACATTCCCAATATTTGGTTTGGTACAAAAAAGTACCAAATGTACCAAAACAGTCAGGCAATTTGTATAAGTCACATTGATCTATGGGAGGTGAGAATGGACATCATTCACTATTACCTGACATTATATAGACAAAATGATTAAATAATTAATTAGTTTTATTCTTATCAGAAGAATTATGAAGTTATGTTCATGCTGCCCATCAACAGAGCTTGACATAACAGGTTATTTAGGTTAAAGGAAGACTAAGGTAATTTTCAACCTGGACCCTATTTTTAGTTTTTGTGCCTTAGGGACTAATGAGGACAACAGTTTTTTGAAATTGGTCCAGTATTGAGTAGGAGCCCTACATTTGGCAGCATCATCATTTCTCCAACTCTAACTCACTGTTTCCACCTCTGTTTTACGGTAAAAGTCACTTCTCCCAAGATTTCAGAACTGGACTTCTCTGTGAGTGAGACAAAATATTGAATTTCTCTGTAGGGTCCTGTCCATAATGTTGTCAGGCATTCATTATAACAATCTGTGCATAGTATATATATCAAAGATTCCCTTTAAGTTAACTTCTTTAAAAACATTCGGGATGTGAATGTCTGAAATATAAATATGGGATATTGTAAATTCTCAGTTGATTCTAAACCCGCCTGAGTCAAACGAGGGCTTTGCTGCCTATGATTAAACATCATAAGCAACACTTTGATGGTATGCAGAGTTACTGTGAGGAGGGGTGAATAACAGGGCTTGCCATCTATATGGGTCACTGTGGGGTTTGAATGTGGCTGAGGGAACGTGAGTGAATGAGTACAAGCGCAGGGCTGCCTTTCGTCCCATGAGCCAAGCCACAGCTGGCCAGATTACAAGAGTCTGGATTAGAGGCCAGGGGTTGGGGTAGGGATGTGGATCCCATTGATGTAGGAACTCAGACAGACACACAAAAACACATACACACAATTAAATCATCAATGTCAACATAAAGACACGGACTAGCTCGAAACTGCACAGGCGATCACATTGTGTTTAGCTACATTTTGAGTTTTATGTGGCCACTTTGTTGGGACATCATCCAGTAAATGTGAATGATGTGATTTTAAGCAAATGTGTTTCCTCATATCCTCTTAATCTTAACAGACTTCACAAGCCGCAAAAGACAGAAAGTAAGGGGAGGTAACCTTGGCTTAACATCGACATGATTGTGTACAAAAAAAAAAAAACACTGCACATTTTTATTATCTTTGCATTTGGCACAGCACTGTTCTTCTTAAACAGATAATAGCTTCTCGTAAAGCATAACCGGTACAAATGGGAGAATGAGAACAATCTGCAGAGCCCACTGGGCCTCTGGCCACTGCTGGCAGGGCATGAAAGCTGCATTACACAAATCAAGATGAGCTTTACAATTGTGTCTTTTGCATCTTAAACCTACCTAAATCACTAAAATAAAAAAACTGTTGTCTAAGCAGCCACATAACAAAACAGGCTGAATGATTTATCTAATGTAAATTTAAAATCAACACCAATATAGACATCCTATGTGTAATTAGAATTCATATGAATCTAAAGAAAACAGACAAATCATTTCCAGGCAAAAAATATGTTTCTTACAAATATTATGCACAGAACAGATGCTGTAAAACAGAACACAAAGGCAGATTTTGCCATTCCCCAACAAAGGTCCTCCAACTAGCACTCACCATCCAGTAAACTGATACCTGATATATGCAGTAGCAGGTTAAAAGTGTCAGCAATGGAGCATATAGTTCTTAAAAGCATTAAACATGAAATAATGTGCAAAGTGTTAATTAGCATCATCATCAGTGCATGAATATGAGTTCAAATAAGTATGCAACATTGTAAACGATAAAACAGCAGCTTGGATGTCATCGTCACAGGAAGCATAGCAAAGCATCAAAGCTGGTTGCCACTCATTTAGGCCTATGTGAATTTATTTATTTCTCTAATGCTAGCTCAAAGTCTGAAGTAAAAATGCCAATATTAAAAGGGAAATGATTGCCTGTAGGTGAATGGGCTGTGTGCAAGACATCCCTAAAGCCAACGTACATTACAACTTAACTAAAGCACCAAGCATTAAATGAGGAAACAGAAAACCCTCCAAAACAACAGCAACAACCAATAGCCTCAGACATTACACAAAATGTATCCACATTCAAAACAGACCCAAATAATGCACGAGTGGAAATAAGCAAAAGAGTGCCAACAAGCTAATCCAGACAGCAGCTAACAGGTTGGGCAGCATTATCTTAAAGGTGCTCTAAGCGATGTCATGCGTTTTTTTAGGCTACATTTTTGTGTCACATACAGCAAACATCTTATTATCCGCAAGCTGCTGGTCCCCTGAACACACTGTAAAAACATTTTTTTTTAAAAACCCAGTCTCTGTAGACAGCCCAGGGTCTACAAACGGCAACAAAAACAAACAGTGCCGACCTGCACCACCAAACATAGCAGCGTTCCAGCCAATAACTGACAAGAAGGATTTGGAGGTGGTGGGGTTAGTGCACAGAAGCACGGAAGGGAGGTGAGGAGGAGGGAGGGGCGCGAGTTAGCCTCGTTTTATTGGAAAATACTTTGAACATTAACGAGTACAGTCACCCAACATCGCTTAGAGCACCTTTACACCCAATTAAACACAGCTTAAACATGGAGTCACAACAACACCTGCTAGCACAAGCAGCAAACACTTGCAGCAATAGTACAAAACACTACTGTGACCTTCATCAGTGTCAAAATGGTAGGCCCACACATATAGTCAACCTAGAACAGGTGTCCAATTCTAATTGGATAATTGGTTGAACAGGATTTCAAATCTATTGGATGGTGGATCCAAATGCCTTTCCAAAGCGTTATCATGGTCGATGTCCAAGTGCCACACCCCAATGCACCATGTTTACCTCAGGAGCTCAGGAACAACATAACACAGACAGCACTTAAAGTTACAGAGATACAAGTTGTACAAGTACTTTGTCCATTGAGTAATATGTTATAGAAAACATGTAGTACTTTATTTAGGCCAAAGAGCCCAATGTGTTGAGAGTATGAATCCATCTGCAGATCAGTGAGTTGATAATGTCACCATGAGGGTACATTTTTCTATTCCCCAGTCCCTTGGAAGTTTATTATCCTGAAGCTGAGAGGCCCCTGATTCAGCTGCATGCTACTGGAAGATGCGAGGTTACTACTGTACAGTAGGTAGTTAAACAGGCATGCTTACATTTGCAATGGAAACTGGTTAAACACAGTTAAATACATTCCTTTAGGAGTAGACTGGAGTTATTCACCCTAAAGTAGCCAGCTTACTTTATACATGTCCTATAAAGAAGGAAAACTAAAATATCATAAAGTGTGGAAGATATCTGTAGTCCAAAAAAACAAATTCCAATATGGGAGTTCTAATAGAAATAAAATGTAGTGTTTGGAAAACAACCATAATGGGATGCTATAGGCTATTTACCCAGAAAGTCAGATTTTTCTAATCTCCTGTAACATGTTACACACAGACAAACACACACACACACACACACACACAAACACACACAGTAGATGTGTGGCTTGGAGTGACCTAAATCCTACCTTTGCTTAAATAGGGCTTTTATAGCACATCAGCAAGCCACCATCTTATTTTTTTCCAAGTCCATTCAGTACGTTTTAGGAGCAGGTTTCAGTGACAGGCAAGTGATGCTGAGCAGATGCTGTCTTCACCTAGCTCCTCCAACAATCTGACAGAGAAAATTAATTCATATTCGCTGGCTGGCTGGAGTTTAAATGACCTTTCAACAGCAAATCAATTTGCACTTGACCAAGAGTGCAATCCTATACAACAGAGAGAGAGAGAGACCAAGGGTAAACCTCTTCTTACCAAAGAAGGTGATGCAAAAATGCTTCTGCAGTTTTTTTAATGTACAAAAAATATCACATAGGCCTACATCCCTTTACAATGTGAGTTTGTCTGTGGAGGTAAGCCAGAGTTTGGAGTCATACAAACATTTAGAATAATAGATACCAGTAACTATATTAATGTCGACACTGTGAATCTTCCACAAAGCTATTTAATGCAATTCATGTATGTGAGGAAATGTCAAAGTAATCCAATATTATTAGCATCGTTTTGTGCTTAAATTCCAAGTTTGTTGTGTTTCCATGAACATTTAAATTTTGGACCCATCATTATGGTCAGCTGGAGTCTGAACAGTTAATTGGATGCTGCCACGCCGTGGCCTCCCCACACAACCCATACACCCAGCGTGTAACTGTGACTTCATAACCACATGTGTGAACGCAGTCGGCAAAAAGAAAACATCAGCAATGTTTCCACATAAACACCTGATTGTTTATAGGCAATTCCCAAAACTTAGCGCTTGGTCATGAGGCAGTTTATACATGAAAATGTGAACATAGGCTTGTGACTCATTGACCACCGCTGGTGTATGTGTATGACACGTGACATTTTCTCTCTTTTAATATGCGGCCTGTGGTTACTTACAACTTTTAAGTTTTGCTAGTCACGAGTTCATATGACAATACAGTCACAAGTTAGCAAGTGAAACCGATCTAAACTCAGTTAATGAGGATACAATTTCATCATCGATTCTCACTTTTGGGCCTCGTGCATGAGATATTGCTCAGGGGCCCGTTTCAGGAAGGAGGTTTAACAAACTCTGTCTAGTCTAACCCTGAACTCTGAGTTGATTTACTCTGAGATGGGAAACCGGACCCCATGTCAGTTATCTGCGTGTGTTATTCTTCAGGTGGTCCTGATAACTACACAAACTGAAGTCCACAGCTAACAACAGGCAGCTGTGTGTGTCTTTGCAGTAATGTTCCTTCTTTGCATTTCTACACTTCATTTCATCCTTACATTGGTTACCTTTTTCTTGCCAGTGAAGTTCCCATCTGGGCACAGCCAAGCTTTCCAAAATAGAAGCTTAAATGGAGCAGTGCACCACCCAAAACCAGCCGTCGTCTCAGTCAGTGCCTTTCCCCACCGTTTACAGATCTTGCCCCCTGGCTTGATGTGGCCCCTAACAATAGGGTGGGTGCACAGCACACCAAGACTTTTCCTGACACTGTGTTTAACCATTAGACGACAGGGCTTATGATTTGTTGATGTAGAGTGGAGAGGGGAGGGTTTATGGGAAATGTGTCTCTAGTCGAGCATTATTAATATATCACTGGAGTTCCAAGTCACAAATCATGTCAACTATGGTTTTACAGTATTTGTTTATAACACTTTTTACAGTGACACAGTAAGGCATAAAAAGTCTAAATTTTCATTTTTAAAACTGTAAAAATGGCTTCCAAAGAGAGCAGGAGCCCATGTCAATATCCCAGGAGTAGCGCCTTGACTCAAGCAACAGGGTTTGATTAGGAATGAATGGTGGCTCTGGAGTAACATACGTGGTTTCACTGGTTTGCAGTTTTGCAACTTACATGTCCCCTTTTGTCCAAGATTACCTCTCTCTCTGGCTGCATATGACCATGAATCCCCCTTATAACCTCTGTTCCACGTCCCTCAAAGTAAGGAGCTAATTGACAAAGACAGACTGAAACATTATTAATGGCATAAGGCTGCTCCTCTGGACTTCTTCAAGAAATCCTGATATAATATACTGTATGTCCTAGCTTTTATTATGTTGGAAAGACTACTGGGGAAAAAGATACATACACTAGATGCAGTGTATAGAATTAAAAGGTCTGTTGGGACAAGTGAAAGATTTGTGCAAGTGCAATGTTTCTCAAATGATTGACTGTGAGGGAGGGGGGTTTCAGATATTATGGGACATCTTAAGATTTTAATACAAAATAAAATGAAAGTTGTTCAGGGAAACATATAAACACAAAAACCTTGATTTTAAGATATTTCTGTCGCCAAACTGTCTAGCTGCGCCTCCCTTTAACTGTATGCTTACTAAAACCAAAAAAAAAATAATTCAAACAAACTTTGAAATCTTAAAAATATTTTGAATGAAATAAAAGGTAGGGAAAAATATCCTACAGAACAAAAAATAGAACAGAGATAATTTCATCAACACTTCTTTAAAACTTTGCACACTTGCACTACATACAAGATCCCATTAAGCCTGCATCAGGGGTGATAAAAGGCTGGGACAACGCTGTCTTTCAGATGTCAAAGGTCACTGATGAAGTCTAGTCTGTGTCGGCGAGGAGACGACTGCTCATCATTACACCTCACAGTCCACAGGGTGCATGTTGCTAATCAGCAGCTGATGAATGCTAGCCTGGGGTACTCTTCAAGCTGCCTAATAACAGCTGCTTGCTGCCTAGTAACCCTCAGAGATGAAAGGGCTCTTGTGGATGATGCCCCCAGGCTGACTGCTGAGGTCAAACTTCTCCCAAAAGGTCCCTGGTTACCTGTGTGGATCTCAAAGGGAGACTGTCTCAGTCATCTGGTGATGTGATGAATCATGAAGTAGGGTTGAAGTAGGGGAAGACCGGGGTTGGTTGACACATGGGTGGTTGTCACACTGCTCATTACAGCTAAACTAGAGGGCATTGTGACAATTTATTTGATATTAAACTAGGGATGCACCGTATCAAGATTTTTGTTTGGCCGAATACCAAATCCATTTGTTAAGATTCTGCCGAATCCGTAACCGAATACTAACTCCTACTCCCATCCTCAGTCCATTTACACACTAAACACATTAAGGAAGTAAACATGTCTGGTTAACACAAGTTTTTAGCTTTCAACTGTGTGTTTTGGCTGCTGTCTGTAGATTTCTTCATGCACAACTCATATTCTTTCAGATGTTTCACACGGCAATGTTGTGTATTGTTTAGGGTCCTCGCCACCACAAGACAAATGTGGTGGCGAGGACCAAGAATGTTCTTCTCTCAGCATTGCAAATTGAACATGTAGCTTGAATTGAATTGCCTTCTTTTGACTGAAAGCCAAACAACACTTTTTCTGCTCGGGAATTCCATTTTCAGTTTCTCACAGCCTACTGCATTGAACAGTCCACCTACGTAAACACCTTCCATTACGTCAACCAGTGCGCGTAGTGCAAGCGCAGGGTTTGGTTCAGTGGAAAAAAATACCAAGGTTTGGCAGAAACCAAACCCCGTCAAAAAGCCCAAATTCAGCTGAATCCGGAGCCAAATACTGGATTCTGAGCATCCCTGTATTAAACAGTTGTCCTGCCATGATCCTGCCCATTTTGCACCGGTCATTTTGTGGAACACACACATCAACATTAAGGTCAGGAGATACATTGTACTTTTTATCTGTCAGAGTAATTTTTTATGATGGTCTCGTTTGTGTTTTAAAAGCTTGTTGGTTATTAGTCATTTAAAACTTAAAAACGTTTTAAAAAGTTGAAGTCTATAACTTTGATTTGAGTCGACTTCAAGCTAGCAAGCTCAAGCAATGTGGTAGCTAGCTTAGCATGTTGGTCAAGAGGTCGGCTGGGGATGGATGTCTCACTTCCTGGGGGTTGGTTGTCACATACATACAGTATATATTACAAAAGTGGCACATTTAGACAGAATGTCTAAAGACAGCTCCCACTTATGGCCAGCACCACTTCCTTATTATAGATGTGTTTTTGAAACGAGAAATGACAGCCGTTCACGTTAAATATCACAGCACTTACTTGTGTAGAAGGTCTTTGGAGGTTTGAAAGCAGTCGGGGCCCTGCACAGGCTCCTGCAGGGCAGGAAGGACACGAGCTACGGCATGTTGTTACTGCAGCTGCAGCCAGACATTTCCTGGACGTCCTGCACGTGTTTTGGAAAAACAAATCACTGTCCGCTTCCAACGTGAAATCCATTTCCCTTTACCAATCCACAAAAGAATGTGTGTGACGCATTAAAATCACAACATTAACACACAGACATACCTGAAAATGAATGGAAAAGCAATAAAATAGGGACAATTTGTAAGATGTTTTCAATTTTCGGTCGGTCACATGATGACCAGTAGGAAAGGTAGGACTCTGTGTTTTTATGATTTTCTTAATAATTATTTTGACCCATTGCTAATGTAAACATATTGACTATATCAGCTTTGAGGGATCTAACTGACTCCAAAGCAACTCATTCACAATACCAGGTCAAGTCAATTTGTCTCAAAGGGCTTTACAATCTATACATCACATGACCCCCTCTATCCTTCCGACAATCAATGTTCATTATCCAGTTGCTCTCAGACCTGCTGTCTCTTCTTCTTCTTCTCCTTCTTGTTCTTCTTCTTCTTCTTGTCATTAGTACACACACACACACACACACACACACACACACACACATACACACTGATCAGACAACCTGAGAAGTGAGTTGTTCATTTAGGGTCAGTACTTGTTAACCTTTTCAAAAGAAGATGGGCTGTGTTTTACTGGCATGTTGGTAGTTTTTGTCACCAGGTCTGGTACATCACATCTGGTTTGTGAAAGTAATACTCCAGTGACAGGTGGAGTGACTGTACTGTATAGGGATACATCATCATGGCAGCTCCATCTGTAACAGGGGAGGCAGATGCTAGTCTCTGGATTCTGATTCAGTGTAGAGCTGCCATAAAATATTATATTGGCCAAGCAACTGGTGATGTTAGCCCAGTGTTGGCTCAAGAAGAAGCTGGCCCTGCGCAGGCATAGGTTTGTCTTTCGCCAGAGGTGCAGTGTCCCAACACTGTGTCCCTGATCTCTGTTGGTTGCAACCAAATGTACCCCCATTTCCTGTTTTTGACATTTGTCCAAAAAAACTCTCTGACCCTGAAGATACATATTGAAACCATTTCTGCACTGCAAGGTATTTTTCCTGAAACATAATCTCACAGAGAGCCTGGTACATATAGAGGGCACTGTGAGGTACTGTGTGGCACAGTGGCACAAATGAGTCTTTGTGTTGCTGTGTGGGTCTTACATCATCTCCAGACTGCTGGAGGGTTTGCTAGAAGATCCCCTGTGGTACACTTGACCCTACACTGAACCTATCTGATGTTTTATTCTCACAGAAGCTGCTGGTAACTACACAACAAACTCATATTGTTCCCATGCAAGGTTTCCAGGTTCTTTCAGCCCCTTTGGGTGTAGTATCACCTTCCTGTCCTATGTCGGCCCCTGAGCCTTGCTGCTTTGGATCAGTAGCTGCAGGGAGTGCTATCTGGCAGGTCAGTGTTGCAGCACGGCATTATGGCTGCCTCATCTGTTGCTGCGCCATGTCACCATGCCTGCCTTCTTGTCCGCTTGAGCTCAGCTTTTCCAGCCGTTACTCATTCCCGCTAATTAGGACGAGGGCTCTTGCCGGTCCGCGAGGGAACAACTTTCACATGGGAAGCCTTTCGTTTTGTTTCTACCTCACAGACGAGAATAATCATTTGGCTCTTCTCTGAGGTCGACTACACTTGGCAAAAAAAAAAAAAGCCTCATGTGAGCTCTGCTAAGCCAAATTCATAAACATAAACAATCGATGGAAATACTTATGAACTGCTCATCCTTCATCCAATAGACATTTTTACATGATCAAAGTTGACACGGAAAAACTACTATGTTAATTATTTTCCTAAACCACACAAGCTTCAAAACAAGGTTCTATTAATCAAAAGCAAGCATAATTACAACTCGTTGACATGCTGGCTGAGACACCAATGACTCACCAATTCCAAATCTACACTTAGTTAGTCGTTACTGAATGGTAAAATGGCCAACAAGTCCTCCAGACCATACGACCACATACCCTCTCTAATACGACCAATAGGAGTGTTTCATAAATAAGCACCCCTAGCGGTGGCAGTAAATATGACTCACAGGACCGTTTTTACCATCCTCATACCTAAACGGAACAGGTGTGGTTTTAACATTGCAAAAAAGTTGCAGTTTGGTCACGTTTAGGCACAAAGAATACTTGGTTAGGTTTAGGCAATACAACTAAGTGCTTAGTTAAGTTTAGACTTGCTTAGTTAAGTTTAGAAAAATATCCTGGTTTGGGAAAAAATAAGTACATTACTTCACTTTCATACATACATACATGACATAATTATGTACGCGACCCAATTACGCATGTGACGGAGAATGTGATGTAGTTCGGATAAAGTTAAAATGACTCGCCGTTTCCTTTCATTTTTAAACAGGACACAAACTCCAGTCTCCTGGGTGAAAGTCCTGTGTTTGTTTGACCCATCCACCCTTAACAGACTTTCTCGGTCTTAAAGGGGAACTATGCATTTGTTTAGCTTAATTTACCTTAACTGAACAGCTTTGGAGTCATTGGAATGGTTATATGACTTTTTTTGAGTTGAATGGTGGTCGTCTCGCTCCCCCATAGCGCCTGTGAGCGGAAAAAACACTGAACACATCAGGTCTCGCGATGTAACGAATTGCTTCACGGTAGCGATGTAGCGAGTTTTTCACACTATCGTCATGGCTGAGCCGGCAAAAAAGAAGCAGAAAGCTCCGAAAGCATTGTCGGAGGAACAGAGAAAGAGGAAACAGTAGACTGACCGAGCAAGGAGTCGGACACAAGTAAATATCTATTCCGAAGCCGTAAGGGGAGCTCTATAGAGAAAACTGCCAGCAAAAAGCGAAAAATAGCAAAGAAATGGCCAAAACTGAATAGCGCCCCTTTAATACCCCTTTAATACCTACTTTTTGCTTTGCTCCCGTCATAATTACTACGGCCACTAGAGGGCCAGCTTAGCAATAAATGTTAATATGGGTCACAAATGCTACAAATGACCTATGGGGTTGTTTTTCTACTCCTGCTCTTGCAGACAACTAACTCAAATGTGACCAAAAACAACAAGCCTGTAACTCTGCAGGCTTCCTCTGCTCTTTTCCTTTTTAACATGCCACAAAATGTGTGAGTTTTCCAGCTAATAAAATTGTACCATGGTAGCAACAACACTCAGCCCCGAGAATGAAACTCTGACAGCCATTGTGCATGGTTTTATGTGAGAGTCCGTAAAGTTGGTATGTGGCACAGTGAGTGAGGTGACTGGATTGGAAATAACAAGGAGGAACACATAGCCTGAGCCACTGTGGGGAATGGAGAATGCTGGTAAACCAGAAAATCTCCCTTAAAATTACAAAAGGCCAAAGGAGCAAGAGACGAGGATTGGGAGCCAGGATCTGAGACTCAGAAAAAGAAAGGAAAAAAAATACAAGAAGGAAGCAGTGGTAGTAGAGAGAGAGCATAAAAACTGGAATACACCCTCTGAACGTTCATACAAAAGGCTGTTCAATGTAGAAATAAAGAGGAGCACCAGTAAAAGCGTTGAAATTGTAACAGCCTTCTAAACTGTTATATTGCTCTACAGGCTCCATAAGGTTTGAATAAAGCTTGCAGCATTATATCATAGTTGTGTGAATAACAACAAGCTTCCCCTTGTGTCTTTTGTCAGAAACATTTAGCTATTTAGCTCTGTGTAAAAAGAAAGGACTTTTAGATTTAAAGGTTCTCGATAATCAGAGCTTTTTGGGTTGGTGTTTGTGCCACCGAACTAAAGGCTTGTCAGGAGTCTTGTTTGTTTTGTGGGACTCGCTTTCCAAAAACAAGTCCATTTGGCACCCAGGAGGTGTTTCTGGCACCGGGGTGAGACCCAGTTCAATGCTGG
This sequence comes from Etheostoma perlongum, assembly GCA_026937815.1. Classification (NCBI taxonomy): domain Eukaryota; kingdom Metazoa; phylum Chordata; class Actinopteri; order Perciformes; family Percidae; genus Etheostoma; species Etheostoma perlongum. The sequence goes on along the minus strand of CM049388.1, from coordinate 6,594,398 downwards.
TGTCCTCTCTCCTCAGTGCCCCAGAATAACACAATTTCTTTAAACAGACTTCTCTCCAAAGCAAAGCACTAGTAAATCTTCCATCAGGCTCAAGCAACAAAGCCATAAATCAGCATAATGCAGCTTCTGAGCCAGGGCATGTACAACAGCATCACATTGTTATATTTTCATCATCTGCTTAATCTTTTCTTTTTTTAACCCATATTCAGTAGGGGTGGGAATCACCAGAGGCCTGGCGATACAATATCATGATGATACTTAAGTCACGATACGATATAATTGCGATTTTAAGCATATTGCAATATTCTGCGATATATTGCTATTTTATTATTTATTCCCAATTTCAAATCATGTCACCAAAAGGAAACTTTGTCAACACCTGTTTCATCTAAAAAAGATACATTTCTCTGTTTGTACATCTCACTTTAATTTTATTTCTGCAAAATGGGATGGGTCAAGCAAACAAAATGACCTACACGTATATAATAATAGATCGATACTTGACTTCTGTGTATTGATACAATATTGCCACAGAAAATATCGCGATACGATGCTGTATCGATATTTTCCCCCCACCCCTAATATTCAGGGACATAGTGGTTTCCCATCATCACATTTGGCCTTAGTCATATTTAACCTGTGTGTCAGATATCTTTATTTTGATACATAAAGCTAAAATGCATCTGCTAGATCACTTTAAACCCCACTCACTGCAATAAGTGAATTAAGTGCTTTACCCTGTTTCATCCAGCAGATGGGGATAGAACTCCAATCCAAACTTGAGCCCATGTTTAGGGATAATTATTACTTTATTCAGATTCAGATGAATGATTCTGGTTTTTGTTAAGAGCTGGGTTATTTCAGGGATTCTTTTCTCATGCAATCATATAAATGTAAAACTTTGACTCTGAAAAGGCCTGAAAAGTTTACAAGAATTTCATGTCAAACCCAACAAAGCTCATAAATCCTAATTTGAATCTGATGATAAATTCCTTTCAGCGGCATTATTTCCAACAACATTTTTGAACCAGAGCCCATCCACAAACCCGAGAAATTTACCAAGGCTTGTAAGACCAAAGCCTGTCCGGTCTCACAGGGTCTCACTGGATTTTGGATGGCTAAAAAGGGGAAAAGCCAGGCTAAAAAGGGAAAAGACACATTCAAGTATGTATACATGTGGGTGCAATCCCCTTTTTGTATTAAAAATGATCTGAAAAGTAACTAAAGAAAGACACATTCAAGTCAGTTAGGGGGGGCTACACAAATATGAAAAATGCACACCAGGCCTTAACCATTTTGAATTTGTTTAGTGCAAAACCAAAACACGGAGGGGACAATTTTGAAAGACAATGAGTTCACTGAAATCAAAAACAAAAAGGCACAACATTGGGAGTCCTGCCAGTCAGTTATTGATCATTTCCTTCCACAGCTCATTGTTAAGATTAGGAATGGCCTCATGCTGCTGCCTAAACGAAAAAGTTTTCAAAATTTTTATTAAACAGGGCCTAAGAAAAAATTTATTTCAACCGCATCCTCATGATTAAGTCTACTCTGTGATGTTTATTAGGAGCCAACAGAATAAACACAAGCAATAACACTCTGGTCTACATCTGGTCAGGCACAAAGGGCACACACAGACACATAAAGTATATATATCTTAGTTCTTTATTTAGATTTGTTCAAATATATATGAATTTGTTTAATGGGACACATTCAAAATGCAATACAGCCTATATCTCATGTCTGTAGATTGTGCTGTGTTTTATTATTATTTATTTGCATCCTCATGATTATATGATGTTTATATATATATATATATAGTTCTTTATTTATATATCAAAATATATATCTCATATATATATATATATATATATATATATATATATATATATATATATATATATATATCAAGTAAAAAAAACACTTGCTGTGGAAGGAAATGATCAAAAAGTGTCCCCATAAACAAATTCATATATATTTGAACATTTCAAAATTCACCTGTCACAACAACCAAACCATTACAGGTGACTTATTTTATCTTCATACTTTATGTATAGACAAAAAAAGGGGTCACACAGCTGTTGTCAGAATATGTGACCCTTTGTGCCTAAGACCAGATGTTGACCAGAGTGATTATTGTTTCTTGTCTATACACATGAAGATAAAACAAGTCACCTGAAATGGTTTGGCTGTTGTTACAGGTGATTTCTGCCAAAGTTACAGTAGGGTCACATATTCTGACAACAGCTGTCAGAATATGTGACCCCTTGTGCCAGTGGCAACAGCGCCCCCTATAGTCACAAAATACGATGGTCACAGAATTTGGTGTTACACCTGCCACTCATGTTGTTTTTTTACAGTTGTGGCTCACAACTCTTTGCTTATTCTGAGAAACTATTCTATTGTCATTTTAGTAATATTGTATATTATGGTCGCTAACATTATATTACTATATGTGTTATTGCATGGCGAATGTGTGCAAAATGAGTTTTTTGATTTTGTTGTTGTCACTTGTTGCTTTTTACCTCTTAACTGTCTTACTTTATTACTTTTAAAACCTCTTGCAAAATAACCAAAGTAAAAACACTGGCAGGTTTACTGAAATGTTGATTAATGTGCACTGACTGTTCTTGTGATTAAATATATTAAATCAAATTACATGGAATGGTGATCATAAAACATAACTGACGCTAAATTAGGAAATTGTATTTGCTTTCAAAAGCATTGGATTGATTGAACAATTTAGGATTTAAAGTCAAAGTTTTAACTGGAAAATATTGTCCCTATGTGCACATCCTGTATCTTATAGCTTAGCGTAGTCTTTCATTTTGTTTTTTTAAACTTCCGTTTAAATTGAACCTAAATCTCACACTGTGACAACTAATCCATCAACCTCTTCAGCATTTTGCTTCAAACAGCTGATGACTGTGCAGAATGAGATATTCTTGAATACCTAAACGTCACATTAACAGCCCAGAGAAACACAGCCATCCATCTAACACATGTTAGCTTGTGTCTGTGATCATCTGGCTGTTAAAAGAGATGGATGGGTGTCTGTCAGCATTTCAGCCTGCATCTCTGTCATGTTACTGCTGCTGCTGCTGCCGCTCACATTCCACATGTGAATGTGCTTTGACTCCTCCAGAACACTGAAGCTTTGATGGTCGCTGACATAAAAACATGAAGAACATGAAAATGTGCCAATCTCTAGTGTGAAAGCTGTTCAGCAATGTGTGTTTAATTGTCAGGAATGGAGAAAGTGCCTGAAGGATGGGACAGCCTGTTATCCTGACTATTCATCACAGCCAGACGTCTCTCACTCCAACAACGTGGCCTGGGAATATTACCGCTTTCATCTGACCCCGTTGAAATTCCTCAACACCTGATAGTTTTGCTACCATGAGTCAGCACCCACTGATTAAGGTCAGCTTAAGATGTCTGTGTACTAATTCCAAGTGTTGATAATAGAATATTTGAATGCATTGCATGGTTTCTTCTGTCTGCAGATTTGGAGGAGGGGTCTGGCAAAAGCAAGACTAGTCTGCACAGAAAATGTTGCTGCTGTAAATAAACAGAAAGACTCAAAGGTAAAAAAAAAAAAGGTTTTCTGTAGGGCACTACCGCCCCCTATTGGCATATCCTGTGTGTGTATTTTATTTTTTTGTTAAAACTGTTTCTGCAGCTGCCATTCTAGAAAGATTTCTCTGACAAAAAAGTTTTTTATTTCATTTAAAAATCCTTTATTTAATACTTTTTTAAATCATATCAGTTCTGTATCAGATTGGGTTTTGGGTACGCATCATTACCTGCAATATGGGTGACACTTGACTGAGAGAGTGAGCACAGAGCATTGTATTATTGCACTGTATAATCTATTTTTTAACTTCTGTTCAGTCTGGTATTCACTGTTTTGCTGAATGTCCCTGCAGGGATAATAAAGTCTACTCGTTACCTTGTAACAGCATAAGCTGTTTAAATAAAGGTCAGGTAAATTAAATGTTCAAAAAAACACCCAATCATGTCACCTAATGGTTCTGCTCAAGTAGACAAATTCAGAAAATGAAATGTCACACTAGATTAGAGTGGTGTGTGCTAAATGTCTGAGGAGCAGGCTTGCAGCAGAAATAGGAATTACGGTCATGTTCGCGACAAAATGTCAGCTGTCGACTGGGTACAGAATGAGAAAGTAAAAATGTTAGGTCTTTCAAATCACATTCAAATGAGGCTATATGAAATATGGGAACTGTGAAATGCAGTGATGTAACTGAAAAGCAGTTTCCAGGCACGTTTTGAACTCTGCTTCTCGACATGCATTAACAGTGCCTCTGAATAACGCATGCACAGCATGGATAATCAGCCTTCTGAGTTTGGAGAGCAGCACTTAAAATGAATAGAAGAAAACAGTATAATCCCAAGTGTTACATTTGAAATGAAGGGGTTTGTATATACAATACGTGTCTTTATGTCCTTCCTATTGCTTGTGATTGAATTTGACATTAAGACTAACTTCCACATTAAGCTGGCTAATTTTGAAAACAACGCTTATGTTAGAAAGCAACATGCATCCACATTAGTGTTTTCAGGACATTTTCATAAAGATCTATGGTCACAGTCTCTGTTTTGGCCTTCTGGGCACACTCAGGGGATGGCACTTAAACTTGAGCTTTTCTAAAGACAGTTCCAAAGTGGATAAATATGTTTCAGTGTGGATGGGTAAAAAAAAGATTTTAGAAAATGGGGACGATATCGTAAACCTGAGTGCTCCTTACACATTACTCATACTCATTGGTTTTTGTTGTATAGCCATTGTTATCGTAAAAATATTGATAATAGCAGCTTTAAGAAAAAGTACTAACATCTAATCCTCGCTGTGATTACTCATTTTAAATGTCAATGTAGCCAATCACTTCACACAGGTTAGATTTTAAGTTGTAAAGATAAGTAGGTTAACATGTTGGCATGCTGAATTTGATAGAGGACTCAGTTTTTTAAACTAGAGTACAGTGTGGATGTGCTGAGACATAAAAGGGAACCATCTTATAAAATCACTGTTAATAAGATTTGGTGGAAAAAACATATTCTGGTTTGTTCTGTTTACTGTGATTTATGCTGTTGACTGACAAGTGATCTTTAGGAACTGCTGGCAGATATTACAAATTTAGACCAAAGGTCAGCATCACCTGACATAAGTCACTATTGCTTATTACTTTCTCACTTATTCTTTATTCAGGACACACACAAAATGGCAAACGATAGACAAATACAAGATAAAACACATACAATAAGAAATGAGTACAACAGTCAAATTTCCACAATACATAAAAAGAGATAGAGATACAGATATTAGCGTATAGACTAAAACGCCAATGGTTCCATAATCTCGAAGTGAACTTAAACACACTCATTGCAGGGTTCACTAGTGTTGCATTTAAGCTGTTGAATGACTCAGTTAATCTACATGCATCTGTACATGAGATTCCTGAGTACAGCAGGACGGTGGACTGGATACATCAACACTTACAAACATTTGGTTTACACTGCTCCATTGCAAGAGGGTAGAGAAAACATAGCTGGCCTTTTGCAATACAGCCTTCAAGGCCCTGGGTGGCGCTATGGAACACTAGGGTTAAAATGTGTTTCGTAATGTCCAGCAGTCGTCGCTAAATCTCCTGCCATTCTTTGCCAAAATCAATCCCACAATCCCCACACACCGGCGGTGTATTCATTTGAATGGTACAACTGTGCAACGCTAGCTAGCGGACCTGCTTAGAAGAGTTGCTCTTGAGTTTAACCAGATTTTCACGTTTTGGATTTACACATCTGTGGAAACCTCATGACCCGTGCACCGGTTGGTATTCAACTTTACTGTTTAAATTGTGAAAATAAACTGCCATTAATAAAGCCATATGTTCCCCGAGTTTGCAGGCTAGCTAACTAGCTAGCTCGCATTAGCGGCCCAGCTAGTTACTATCAACGTCTCCGTGTATTCTTGATAGTTGAACTACAAGCTAACAGTTAAAGCTAGCAAACTGTAACTGTAGTTCTGCTCTTACTAGCTAGCTAGGAGCACGAGCTAACGTTCAACTAAGGGATGTGACGTTAACAAAATTGTCTCCAAAAAATGTCGGCTGTCCAATTTGTAGAAACACTTAAAACCTAGCTACTAACTTTAATTAACATGCAGTGGCATTTGTTGCAGCTTACCTAGCTATGCTTGTATCGCAGCAGCCAACGCCTTTGTAACTCAAATGTAAGTTAGCGGTATTGTTTTGTTTAGCTATCTCATTTGAATGTTTGTTTTTAGACTTGTTGAACCACCTTGCTTTATGTTAGATCACATTGTACGAGGGAAGGCAACCTACAGTTGTTAGGCCACGAAAATTGACTGACTCTTGCAACTCCTGATTTTTTTTGTCCTCCTATTTTTCCACAATTGTTTGTTCAACAGTGTCAATTGTTTTGAAGCTGGTAAGCATGTCTGGTAACGAGAAGTCGTAAAAGGTCAACCGGAATAAATCCATATGGCTTTCTGCGATCCTGCCTGCATTTGTTTGCTGAAAAGAACATGAAGCAGGTATGGAGATGGGAAAGTGAATATCATGTCTTACAGTATATAATTGTGATTCTTAAGTCCTGGTGACAGTTCAGTACAGTTCAGTGGTATTCTAGTAATAGAAATTGTAGTAGTGGCTTCATTCCCTATCCTTTTGTTTTAGGTGGATATTATAAATAAGGAAGAATTAGATAAAGAAAGGTGAGTCTCTGATCCACATCTGTGGGATTCATCTAACTATGATCACTCATTCACTCTGTGTCCCACAGATCTTCCCTCTCAGTCACTGGACCATTAAGACACCTTTCCATAACCATTATCACCATATGTGTGGTTTTGATCTCTACGGTTTTCCAAACTATGATCGCTTTGAAATCTGGTCCATGTTTGCTTTCCTCTTGGCAGATTTCAAGTCCATTACGGAGTACAAAGCCCAGGCAAAGCAAAGCGATTGTCATCTTGCAAAAGGAAGGGTTGTCCATTGGTGGAGGTGGGCTTGAAGCTGCACCGCAGAACGTCAGATGTAGGCCGTGTCTGTGACCCTGGCATGGCCAACAAAGAAAATGAGCTGACGTGCTCCGATGATGTGCGGGGCATGCACTACAATGACAACTGCGGGCTCCCTATGAACTCTGCAGAGGCATCCAAGATGGCAGGGGCCAGCTCCAAGTACAGTGACTTAACTGAGGTGAGAGTTAAAACTATTGCTTTGTTGTAGTAAAAAGACAATTGTTTTGATTCTTTCTTGGGATTGATTAAATTTGCAACACTGTTGCAGACTGAATTCCCTTAGCACATCGTTTGTCTCTACATACAGTTATCAAAGGACCATGAAGCTATGACTCGCATCCTTTTTGGAAGGAACCTACGACTAAAAGTAGCCCAAACACTGTGGCAAAAAACTCCTAGTGAATTAGTGGCCTACCTGATAAGGTAAAACCGTAACACTGCCTTTTGGTAGTTTTTGTGTTCATTCTTCATTCACACATGCTTCATAGTTAATCATTTGTTGGTTTTGCAGAATTGAAGACACAGGGGTGCTGATTGACTGCTTACCTGTCTTAACAAACAAGTGAGTCTCATCTGGGTGTTTCTCAAATTTAGGTTTTTAACAAATAAGCTTCAGCTGTAATGACTGAACTGCATAATTCTCCAAACATGTATTAAACAAGATAATGTAGCATCATTATATCACAATTAATGATTATTGATTAATCTATCTGTTCTTCTTTTCAATTAATCTGAAAGACTGTAAAATGTCAAAAAAAGTGGAAAATGTGCAGCTTGGTTTTTCATAGGCTACGTTCCATCTCAAATTTCTTGTTATGGCCACAAACTGTTAAAAACTTTCATTCATTCATATATATAATAATTCAAAACAAAGACTTTTTTTTTTCTTGTTAGAATACTTCAATAGATTATTATCAAAAATGTATGTTGATCAATTATTTTAGCTCTAATGTAATATAAAATGTTTTTTGTGGCATTATCTTCATATAAATGTATAGATCATATGAAATATACAAGGGGCCAAACTGAGCGTGATGTTGTTGTTCTAGATCAGAGTGAGAGAATACCCAAACTCCTGTGTGTTTTTTTTTTGTGTCAAATTTGAAGATTTTTGCTGATGTGTTTTCCCCAATATTTATTTATACATTGACATTAACAGTAAAATCCCCATCTCCCTTTCCCTTTCTCCCCCTCACACATATACAACATCACCCCCAACTCCAAACAAATCTTGGGTCTACATTGAAAATAATATTGATGATAATGATAAACTGATAACTGATAATTTGACTGAAGTCAACCATTGAGACAGTACAGCCATTTGTTGTTGTTTTTGTGCCTGCCCACATTTCTGACAATTGGCTCACTATCTTTCTTTCTTTCTTGTTTTCTTGTTTTCTTCAGCCTTAAAACTGAAGCACCATGTTTGTCACTTGGCTGCTGTGTTGACCTCATGCCCCAAGTGAAAGTGATTCTTGCCAGTAAATATGAAGAGTAAGTGTCAATGAGGAATTGCATACATGTGTAATAATGATCTCTTTGACATTATATCTTCCGTATCCCTGGTTAAAAGGGAATGGATTTGCTGTTTTTAAAAATTATTCAAATCTCACCCGAGAAGCTTCAGCTGGTCTGAATAACTAATAAACGGAAGTACAGCAGTATCTCACGACCTGAACAAGTTGGATGCATTTGACATTATGATTTGACAAATATTTAACTGTCTTTTACAGAAACATAATGGTGGGTTTACACTGGGTTCAGTCCGTCATCAGGAAATGGTGGCCAGAACTTTCTAAGAATGAGAAAAGACTGCGGGACAGTTCAGAAGACAGGTGGGCAACACATGTTTAAATACAACCAAGACTCAAAGAGTAGTTACAGCTATTTTCAAAAGTTAGCCTCAGTTTCCAAGGTTTGATTTAATGCAAATCTTTGAAATGACTTAGCTGGACAACCAATGTACAATATTTAGTAGCTCAGTCCGTAAAGGAGTTGGGAACTGGAGGGTCTCTGGTTCAAGTCCCCATACGGACCAAAGTACAGACTTTGGACTGGTAGCTGGAAAGATGCCATTTCACCTTCTGGGCAGTTTGTGATTGGTTCCCGCACTTAACTGAAGCAGTGCGAAATCAAATTGCCGGAATAGTGGGCGGGGTTTACCCAGTCTAGTGTGTAATAACACCTGAGTGTAAATTGTAATTTCCCCATAAGGGATCAATAAAGATTATAAAGTATAAATTATTCAGTTATATTAATTGAGAGAAACTTTACCATCAAAATGTAATCTCTTTAGATTCAAGTCAGTTGGCGTGATGAAAAGTGTTTTAGTAATGAGAAATGGCATTGACCTCCAGGCAGGATTCAATAGTTATTATGGAATAATGTATGACTTTTATGGTATTATTTATCTGTATTTTGTCTTTTACTAAGACTGCTACTGCTTAATATTCCACCATGCTACCTCTTGCCTCCTTTTATTCTCCTAAGCATTTATCTCTGGATGAGTTCAAGGCGAGTGGTTGGTTGTGTTTCTGCCATATCTAACTTTGTCAGAGCAGAGTTTACAATCAGCTCGAGTCACATTACTGTCTGTTTCAAAGAGGGAAATTAAAAATGGCACCAAAGCTTCAGATTACCAAATTTGCACTTGCTTCTAAACAAAGGAGTTTTTTTTAGTGTTGCCCTCTTTGAACATTGAAAAGGTTTATGTGCCTCACATTTTCAGATTAATAATTGTATTTAGAGGTTGTACCAGAATAGGTTGACATGTTTAAATTTTCAATAAACATATTTTGGTTGTACTGGCCATTGCTGCAGCTTCTCTATTCACCCTGTGTATTGAGCTCTCTGTTTTAGCTACAGAGTGACGCATCACTTTGGGCTTTTTTTTTTTACTTTGTAAACCTATTACATGCACAAAAAAGATATATACCACAATAAAGGAAAGGAAAAAATCCCAAAAAGCATAATATGAGCACATTAATGCTTGTCTTTTGTCTTAGTTTTTCTAGTTAGAGTTGGGTAGTGTAGTGCCGCTAATTTTGAAAAGCACTTGTAACCTTGTTGCGTGAGGGCTCGTTGCAGGGGCGCGAGAGAGAGGGTGCATTGGGGTTTCTGTGGTCACTGGCTTTGGGTTCCTGTGTGCACTCACCATATTTTGCAATGGTAATGTTTATTGCAGGAATATTGAAATCATGAAGCAGCGGCTGAAGGACTTGTGGAAGGAAGGAGCCCGATTGTGTTTGGTTCCAGGATCTACTGGAGAACTGGCAAAGGTGAGAGAGATGATATTATTATACTACTTATGAGGAGTTATTGGATGGTGCATTAGCTGTAAAAGATTTGTCTAAATAGAACTGGGAAAGTTGGAGAAATTACATTTAACCATCCTTCTAAATATGGATTATTCAATGTTCACTGTCAGCTTTGTCTGGAGTACTTGTTTGAAGATTTCATGAAAAGTGCTTGTTACATTTTTTTTTTTACTAAAACAGTTTTTCTTCCTGTTATGAACAAAAATATATTTAAAAAATAATCGCAACACAATTGATTCGTCACATCTCTGTAAAGGTTTTGAGATGGACATTGTGTTGCAAAGATAAATACAAGTGCTCCTGTTTTTCTTCCACCCTCTGTTGATTTTGGGTGAACACAGCCAACCACTCCCATCCTAAAAAAAAAAAAGTCTCTACAATAAGCTTACTAGCATAAGTAGTTAGTAATATGAGTTGAGTTTGTATTGTGGTTGTGGTTCATTTGTTTCCATCTTCGTTTATAAAGGAATGTCAATGTCAAATGTCAATGTCAAATTTATTTGTATAGCACATTTCCAAGGCCGAGGCCTACCAAAGTACTTCACAGTAAAATAATTGATTTTATTTGCCTAAAGCCAAACACACGCTCCTTTTTTTTAAAGTTATTCAGTATGTTAGTAATGGAAACCTCATGCCAAATTAAATGGCAGAAATTAGTGTTTGAACTGATTTATTTATAAAGCTATGTAAAACAAAAGAATATGTTAATGTATGCACCTTGAACTAGCTGTGTTGACAATTAATGTGTTATTTTCACTTGATGTTTCAGGCCATTGAGTCTTATCTATCACAGCTCCCCTGACAGTTGTCATTGTAGCACTGAGGATGTGACCACTGCTGCCGGATCATGGCTGTGTTTTGAACTGATAATGACGGCAGAGAAATGGACTGGTTCATTCCGACACTCATTCTGAACTTCACAATTCAGACAACTCCCTCAGACTCTTGAGGGGCTGAGAGAGCCTTTCTGCAAAAACACACACACCGCAAATGACTGCTTCACATTGAAGTGGACCTTCTTGTGAAGGGGCATATTTAGTGGACCTCCATGAGACTGGGTGTAATGTCGCTCTATGAAGTGCCAAGCTCTTTGTCTCTCACTACATCGCTCTGCCATGGAATGCTAATGTACTTGTGGATGTAATGAATGCTCCGCTGTTTGTATGTGTTTTGCGCCTCGCTTCTCCGGAATCGGGAACTTGAATCTGCAACAGTCTTAAGTTATTAGAGCTCCTCGTGTTTTCATTTTGCCTCTTCTTATGACATTTGACTGTATCATGTAAATTGTAAAAACAACTGATTCTTTTAATCTTTTAAATAAATTTGATAAAAATCAAAAATGTATTTCTTTCAATATTCTGTGCATGCATAGCGTGCAGGGCCTGCGTGTGTATGGCCTGTTATAGTGCAGGAGGAAAAAAAGCTTCTTAACCTTTGTGTTGTCTTCCCATTAACCATCATCTTTTGATGCTTTTACAATGTTTTTGCTATTTATTTTTTTAGGCTTTTATTTTTTTTTTAATTCCTAGCCAATAAACCTAAATTTTATGACATTATAAAAAAAACAATTTCTTTCTTTTTTTGCATCTTGTCATTTCTTTGGAAGTTTGGTCACTTTTTAAAATGCCATAAAATTCAATACAAAAAAAACATTAAATGAATGTAATCATTAATTTTACCTGAACATTGTATGGCATCCATTTAGGCAATTTGGATGAAAGGAAGCCAAGTTCCTGAAATAAAAAAATAAAACAGGTCAAATTTGACCCGAGGACAACACAAGGGTTAAATCTTGCTCCAAAATGTTTTTTTTAGATATAAGGATAACTTTTGGCACAACAAATGCCTATAAGTAAACATACATATCTTGCATTTGTTGTGCCAAAAGATCCTCAGGAACTTGGCTTCCTTTCATCCAAATTGCAACAATTAAAGATTCCAGTGTAAAAGTAAAAATCAAATGAAATATGAAAAATTAAATATAAAACATAGGGTATATAAACATAATACACAATGACCTCAATAAGTCAATAGAATTTGTGTTAAATTCTCTAGACCAAGGGTCTTCAATGTTTTTCAAGCCAAGGACCCCTTACTAAAATAGAGACGGAGCAAGCACCCTCTACTACATACAGTATGTATTATGTATAAATTGAATTGCATAATAAACTGGGTCTACAATAATGTGTAGGGGGACCTAAAGCCTTTATACATAAATTTTTTGTATAGAACATTAAGGTACTAATAATTGTATGCATGGTTTATAAATCATGTTTTAAAATTAAAGGTCCCATGACATGGTGCTTTTTGGATGCTTTTATATAGACCTTAGTGGTCCCCTAATACTGTATCTGAAGTCTCTTTTATAGACCTTAGTGGTTAATACTGTATCTGAAGTCTCTTTTACATAGACCTTAGTGGTCCCCTAATACTGTATCTGAAGTCTCTTTTATATAGACCTTAGTGGTCCCCCTAATACTGTATCTGAAGTCTCTTTTATATAGACCTTAGTGGTCCCCTAATACTGTATCTGAAGTCTCTTTTATATAGACCTTAGTGGCCCCCTAATACTGTATCTGAAGTCTCTTTTACATAGACCTTAGTGGTCCCCTAATACTGTATCTGAAGTCTCTTTTATATAGACCTTAGTGGTCCCCTAATACTGTATCTGAAGTCTCTGACCTTAGTGGCCCCCTGAACTGTATCTCTTTTATATAGACCTTAGTGGCCCCCTAATACTGTATCTGAAGTCTCTTTTATATAGACCTTAGTGGTCCCCTGATACTGTATCTGAAGTCTCTTTTATATAGACCTTAGTGGTCCCCTAATACTGTATCTGAAGTCTCTTTTATATAGACCTTAGTGGCCCCCTAATACTGTATCTGAAGTCTCTTTTATATAGACCTTAGTGGTCCCCTGATACTGTATCTGAAGTCTCTTTTATATAGACCTTAGTGGTCCCCTAATACTGTATCTGAAGTCTCTTTTATATAGACCTTAGTGGTCCCCTAATACTGTATCTGAAGTCTTTAGGTGTAATTTTTGATGTCCAGTCTTGTTTTAAACAAACTTTTCTGTCTTTCCAAAAGATGAAAAGGGGCAGTGACAAAATAAACTGTTTTTGGCTCAGCTTCACAAAACGTCTATGTAACACATTTGGAGACGATTGTGATGACGTATGCAAACATTTAATATACATCCCTTCTTTAACTGTCTATGTGTATGTGATTCTCTGTTTGTGCAATAAAGTTTTGTCTTTTTTGTGACGTCATAGTCCGCAGCGACAGCTGATGTGCTGAGTCTTCCGCTCCAGAGCCGCTTCCGCTCCTTAGCCAAACTGCTCTTGAATAGACTTAATTTAAAATTTCACAAAGACAGCCATAATGTTGAACAGGGAAAGAATACCGCTTTTATGTTTTTTTTTTCAGGCTGTGGTCGTCGTGGCGTGGTGTTTCACTGATATGGAAACGGGGCCTGGCGCAGGTGTATCGACACAGTCGAACGGTGATCGGTTCAAAATCGAGGGAAGAGCGATAGTTCCGGGGTTGAAAACACAGGACTGGGTGTCCACGGCCAGAATCCTGGTGGAAGGTGAAGAATACGTGGGCTTTTTGAGGTAAGAAACAGCATCAGGTACACCCGTTTGCTACCTAGCCTGTAAGCGTGGCTAGGTAGCATTAGCATAGCAAAGCTAGCCTATACGGTTGCCTGACGTCAACAGTAGACCACAGCTGCTGTCGGCAGATGGCAGGTCCTAACAGTACTAACTAGCTTATTTACATCTTAATAATTGCGGATGTAACTTGCGCCAATAGGGACAACAACATTGATATTTAAATATTACTTAACGTGACATGTCATTGAACTTAACGAGCTTAGCCAGGCCTCTCGGGCTCAGTTGCTGTAACCATAACAAACCTTGGCCACGAGAGACGTGTCCGTAGTTGAAGTCGTACCAGCTCATGTATAAATAATATTGACAGTAGTTTTAATCAAACGCTTACCTCAAATCATTATAAGCTTTCGCTGTAGTGTGTAGCTAAATGTTTTGCAGTAGCTCGCGGCAGATAGTGGTATGTTGTGATTCTATATCACAGCTAAATGTGCATTGTTCGGCCCAGCGCCCATTAGCTGTGATATTAACAACAATGTACCACTTATAGTCACATTACAATTGAAATAGATTTGTATTAAAATAATGTTAACAATTAAATAGGCCCTCCTGGTCAGGGCATACCCGGGCAGTTGCTATGGGACGCAGTGCACGCTCGACAAGGTTAGCTTACACTAGCAGTTAGCACAGACTATTTCTTTTGCTGAAATTAAAGTCGACCAGTAACTAAACGGTCGAGGCAGTTGTAAAGCATCAACTCCGTGTTCCGAGAGTTAAAACTACTTTTTGTTTTAACTGGTGGCTTCGAGAAGAGCATAGATAGCGACTTCTTCAATCTGACGGCGGGGTAAAGCTGTGAAAATATTCTAAATATAGCGTACACTGAAAGAGATACTTTGCCGATTTTAAACCAGAACTGTCATGGCAGCGTGTCTGCAGTTGGACGGGTTCACCCTATGGCACCAGCAGCTATCAGTTCGCTAACCTCATTCACACTGCTGGTACAGGAAACAGTCATTGCCTTTGTCGTTGACAACGAGACACAAGTACTAAGCTGCCCAGGAGTTTGTGTAATATCTAAATGTTTCCTGCAACAACAAAGCACGCGCTGTGTCTTGCGCCTCTTCTTTCTCTCTCCTGTGAAATAAAGTTGCCTTCAAGTGCGGTCGGAAACCAGTAATTGTAAAATATAAGGTGTACTTGTGCTACATTTAAGGGGGGAAACTACCCTAGGAAAATTGCCAGATAGCTGTTTTTTGTCAGAAGTGAAGTACAACAGAATTAGAAAGCATCGCAATTAACCAATCAGATTGCTTGATTTGACCTACCTATTTCATATAAAACTATATATATTCCACTTGAGGTTTTGACAGTACTTTTGCTACTAGTATATTATTGAACACCTCTTTCCAATACCCTAATAAACTGTATATATGTGCAGTCTTGACAAAATCTGATTCTTGTTACAGAACTGATGGAAGTTTTGCTGTAAATGACGTGCCTTCAGGATCCTATGTTGTGGAAATTGTCACCCCGACCCATAGGTTTGAACCAGTACGGGTTGATATCACATCCAAGGGTAAAATGAGGTGAGACCTTACTAATGTGAGAAAACAGGCACAGAAACGTTTCCCATTGGTTTAGTCCGCCTTGCATATTATTCAGCGTACGGTTTAGAGGCATCCCTAACCCACTGAAGTAACCATGTGGCATTTCACAGGGCGCGTCTTGTGAACTACATCAAGACTTCAGAAGTAATTCGCCAGCCATATCCCCTTCAGATCAGGGCTAATGGCCCTCACACCTACTTCATGAAGAGAGAAACCTGGGGCTGGACAGACTTTCTCATGAACCCAATGGTAAAGGAAATAGACTATGTTGCACTGAATTTGCCTAATTTGTATGATGTAAACCCTCAGGGGATGGAGCGATTTCAAACAGGTCAAATGAGTTTGGATTGAGGTTAGTGAAAGTTTTGACGATTACCTTATCTTATTACCAAACAGTTACCGGGTGGTGTGCAAAAGTGTACTGCTTTTGCACAAGCCAAATGGTTTTCAAAGGTTACTCAGTAGTCAAACACACAAGACATGCTCATCCTTCATTTGAGTGTAAGTTGGCATTATACCAGTGGTCTAGGTTGAAATAGTATTTTGGGCGGGTCAGTACAAAAGTGAGTGGGTCATTTTCAAAAAGACGTAGAAGTAGCAAAAGGACTAACTGAAAAAAAAAAGCAATTTTACCTTCCAACATATACTGCATTACAACATGTAACAAAGCTCAGTCGTCCCAACAATATAGACAAAACCTGTCGATTTGTACCTTTCAGGCTAAAATATATTTGCAGTGGCAGGACCAGTAGCATTGGCTCTGCACAGCACTGTTATAAAAATTAAGCCTTTTATCGCATAAAGTGGCAACTAAACATGCTTTACATACTGCATGACATAGAATAGCCTACATCAGACAGAAATCGTACATGTGACACACCCTTGTGCATTCATAACAGCATTGTTGCTTTAGGACTATAGTCAGATCATGAGCAGTAAATGCACTAACAGCAGGCATTGTTTGAATTATGAAAGTTGTAATGAAAAGTTTTCAGCAAGGCGCCAAATCTTAGACAGTGTCTTAAGTCCACGGCAGTGACAGGATCAAAAAAAAAAAAAAAAAAAAAAATATGTTAGTGGGCGCTCGGAGAGAGCCGGCACATTAAACACAAACACAATTAGTTCTGTTACTATTTCTATTTTTACATACATTTTGAATTTTGTCATAACAAAACATATTTTGATCAAACCTGGCTGGGTGGGCCAGTGACACCCTGGCCCATTACTGACTACGCGCCTGCCTTATACATTCTCAGTTCAGACCATTCTATACATTGTGTATCCAAGTGTAAGAGATAGTTTTCAGTCTCTTGTTTAAATGTATTGTTTGTGGCTCCTCCTGCAGGTTATGATGATGGTTCTGCCCCTCCTGATCATTGTTCTACTGCCCAAGGTGGTCAACACCAATGACCCAGAGATGAGAAAGGTAAAGACAAATCCCTAATAGTTTTATTTTGGAATAGTTTATGCACATTGAGTTTATCTTGCAGTGCCTCTGAATTGTATTTGATGCATTCTGATTAGATTAATATGGATTTATTAATTGGCACTAGATGGTAAAACACTAGCACTTATAATGTCAGTAGTCAAATGAACACTTGTATTGGGAATTACTAGAACTGTTGGGTCCTTGTAAATTATTATTAATTGTATTGTGTGTTCTAGACCTACTTTATCTGCAAAGTGATAACTCTTGTTATGAATTGTAATGAATTGATACTATAAATAAAATTGAATTATTAAATTCATGATACCGAGGCGGCCTCTAGCTCACCTGGTAGACCCATGTAGGCTCAGTCCTAAAAAAAATATCTTAAGAAAATCATCATATAGTGCTGGGTAATATATCAATATTATATCGATATCATGATATGAGACTAAATATAGTCTTAGATTTTGGATATCGCAAAACCATTACATGGTAAGTTTAGTCTGTTTCCTGGTTGTAAAGGGTGCATTACAGTAAAATGATGTAATTTTCTGAACTTACCAGCCTGTTCTAGCTGTTTTATTATTTGTCTTTAACCACTTAGTTATTGTATCCACATTACTGATGGTTATTTATCTGAAATCGAAATGTGAAGATATTTTGTTAAAGCACCAGTTGTCAACCCTAGAATATCGTCGCAATATCGACATCGAGTTATTAGGTCAAGAATATGGTGACATCAGATTTTCTCTATTTCGCCCAGCCCATCAGCCCATCATGATACAGTATCCCTCATCTTAAAGTGTAAATTGTTTACTTTTTTTTTTTTTTTTTTGTAAAATCAATGAAGATTTCCATAGTTTGTCCCCAGCCTCCAGTTTTCCCATCTACAGCTGTTTTCATTTGACTGGCGTCTTAACAGGAAATGGAGCAGTCCATGAACATGCTGAATCCCAACCCCGAGCTTCCGGACGTCTCTGAGCTCATGACCAAGCTCTTCTCCGGCTCCAAGGGCTCCAGCAAGGCAGGCGGCAGCAGCAGCAGCAAGGGCACCCGGCCAGCTGTCAAGAGGAGGTAGTACTGTACCGCAGTCTACTCAATCTGCCTGAAAAAAGGTTGAGTTATGCCATGGAAGCAAGATTTTTAAGTGTCATTTTTTCCCCCCTCTGGGTCTATTGTACAGTTTTCTTTATTAGATGTTTTAAGCACATCTTGATTTCTAATATGCTATTGGAAACTGAGAAAATAATAAGAATTTTTTTTCTTCATACTGCACTGATAGAATTTTCTTAAACCCCCGCAGAAGCTGTTATCCTTCATTTGCTCTATACTTTCTACATGTAACTCTACTACTCATCCTTTCAGTGCTAACCCTCTGCTGTGCATTTCCACTGCTGCTAACTCCGCTACCTGAAAGAGAACAATATATAAAGAGTTTTTCTTTTTTCAATTTCAGTAATGTTATTGTGAATGAAGATGAATTGAATTTTAAGACTGATAAATTCTTATTTAAAACCTAGATAAATAAATTGCAATGGTATATAACAACTTTGTTTTTATTTGAGATCATTTTATTTGTTTGAGAGTGAACACATGGCCGCCTCTTTTTTTGAATTACTCTGGGGCGTATTGTATGGCCCGACTTCTCATACTGTTACATAACTAAGCTGTATAAATTAAAATGGCAATAATTGGCAGTTCAAAGGATGCAAGAGCTGTGCGGTTGCTTTCAAGCTCTCTAGAATGTAACTTTTAATAAAGCAACAGTAAAGTCACAATAAAATGTGTGATATAATGTCCTCAGTTTCTGATATGTCACTCATAGTTGCTGATGGGATGGATATAACAACAAATGACTGTTCATCATTCATGGCTCTTTATAACATTTGAAAAAACAATCCAAACTCCAGTTTCTAGCTTTTTCCAGAGCTTTCAACCATATCACATGGTCCTGTTATGTTTGCGTAGAAGTTAAATTTAAACACAGAAATCCTTAGTGTTGTGGATGAGGGCATAACTGCTACTGAGCTCGCACATCGACAGCTGAATCTCCATGACGACTGAGCAAACTCAATTTGTTAAAGACCTGGTAATACGGTTAAAATCTCAGGAAAAAGCCATTAAGTGGACATTAGGTTTTGTGAAACTACCAAGATTAACAATGAAATTGGATGCTTTAAGGCAATGGCTCCCAACCTAAGGGTTGAGACCCTTGACAGGGTCCCAGATAAAAGTCAGATAGCGTTACAAGATGATTAAAGGGCCTCTAGCAATCCTTGACCCGGATTGTCCTGTAGCAGAGTATAGAGAGCGCACAGCTGCTCCTTTAATAAACAAATTAGACAGAAAGATCTGCACACTGTACTGATGGCTCATTTGATTTTATTTAACAGATTAACATTCCTACCTAACAGATCTTTGTCAGGCACACTAGGCCATAACCTGTGAGCTGGGGAAGATTTTACGGGGTCACAGAGGTTGAGAACCACAGTTTGTAGTGATAAATCTGGCGATTATAGTTTTCTTATGATCAACAAATGCCATGGGATACCAAAACCAACTATCTCTTAGTCTGTCTCTCAATATTTCGGACTTCTCAGCCACTTGAAAAGACAAAACAGGATCGTGCATATATGATAAATGATTCATTGAAACAGTTGCCGACTGTAGTTTTTAGCAAACGCTATGTGTATTTTTACAGACAGTTTTTAAATGCGGCTTCTGTACTGGTGAATATTTACGGCAGCAGAATGCTGTATGTGGGATTGACTCAAAACCAGCTACAGGGCCCATGTTCATTGTAATAAAAGAACATGTAACCCAATGGAAGAGTGTGGTTTAATCTTAGGTTTGTAGTTTTTGGAAAACAATGGAGGTTTATGAAAGAGGAATAATCAAGCTTTGGCTACGAGTCACTTTGTGGTTAGTTTTGATCTTTTTACAGTTTTTGTTGACAATAAGAAAAAGATCAAATATCACCATACTTCGTTTAATAATGGAGTTGCATCAGACTGAAGTGGCAGAACGTCTGCACTGACGTGGAGTCTTGGGACCAGCGAGACCTCTGATAACTTCTCTGGTAAGCTCTGTTCTCCACTTAGCAACAGTCATGCTGTCTCTACAAGTTATCCATGGCAAGTTTTATTTTGATGCTTTTGGAGCGGATAATATTTCTCAAATACAAATGTACAAATCAGATCAGATTCAACACATTGGATGTTGAAATGCTAGTTTTGCCTCTTTTGAGTTTGTATTTCACTGTTCAAATCAGTACACACAGACTCCATTTCACAAAACTGCACACAGACAATGAGCACAGGTTCATTACTATCAAAGCTCTTTTTCCTCAGCAGAACAAAAGGCACAGATACCACATTTTTCTTTTCTTTTTTACAGTAATTGAAAGGAATGGATATGTGATCCACTAACAAATGTCATGTTACCACTAAGAAACAAATGCAACTGTAAATGCACAGAAATGTACAGATTAGCCCTTGAACACAAGATAAAATATCAATTGCAAGAGCCAAGATAGAAAACAAACACATCCACTTAACACTGCTATACACTAAGCAATTTACATATACCATTTGGGAGGTGTAACATCCAACAGAATCAGTGAAATATATTCTTTATACTATAAATTACTTTGAAATGTGTAAGTCTACAATATGTCCCTTATATACAGTGCATGTGAGCAATATAATAAAGGAGGATTATATAAGGTTTAAAGGTTTTACCCTCATGCTCATACACTATGTCTGTTATAAGTATGTTATTACTAGTTCCTGTAACTATTTCTCCTTTCCATATTGGCCCTGAAGTGACTCGTCAATGAACGAGATTTGCGCCAAATCCAAAGTCCTCGTTACTATTAAAAATGAATTTAAAATTTTAGCCAAGGCTAAAACAGTATATGGCTTCAGCAGTTTGTCAACAGCCTGATCCCATCATCGCTCAATGAGAAGATATTCTGATAATTCAACTCAACATTTTTTGTCCAGCCATGTGTTTACTTGAAAAACTACAACTTCGGATCTTTGAACATGCAAATATTTTTTACTTTGGAGTCATGTTACAGTTCGCTTTAAGAGATCGTTTTACCACTAGTATGGAGAGGAGGAAAGAACTCTTTGTTATTTTCATACTTTTAGTTTTCAGCCCTAACCAACAGCAACTCAGGTGACATCACTTGAGGCAAATTATCAGACTTTGTGCAGCTCCATCAAGAGTCATGAAAGGGCGGCCGGGTTAGCTCATTTGGTAGAGCAGGCTCACTTATATAGGGGTTTAATCCTTGACATAGCGGGCCCGGATTCGACTCAGACCTGCAACCCTTTGCTGCATGTCATTTCCCCCTCTCTGCCCATTCATGTCTTCATCTGTCCTGTGGAATTAAAGGCCTAAAATGCTTGAAAAAAAATAATCTTCAAAAAAGAGACACAAAAGGGTTTATATTTTTTCAGATATTCAGTAGTACTACCCTACCTGTACACTTTGATGTTTAAAATCAGTGGAGTTCCCCTTTGAAATAGATTCATTTAATAATTTGAACCCATTTTTAACCTTTGTAATAATGTCACTACCGGGTTTTACTTTTCTGTAATAATCTTGAGCATTGGTTTAAGTGCTGCATCAGGCTCATCTCATTTTCTATCAACATGTACTTTAACACAAAAATCACATGCAGCACATCATGCTGAAGGTGACCACTAACTACAGTATATATATCAAGAAAATCAGGGGGCAAAAGCAATAAGTCTGCTTTACATTGCAGTTTGCCACATTAGGTCATTTTATTGTTGACATTTGCGTTTTGTCCACTCCAGTACAGCTTGTCCTCCCCTCTCCTCCTACTGTTCCTCCACTGGCAGAGCAGAAGCATGCGGAATGTCTTCTGAAAAGTCTTGTTGCAGAGGGCGTAGCACATGGGGTTGATGGTGCTGTTGACGTAGCACAGCCAGTAGCCCAGGTGCCACAGGGACGTAGGGATGCACTCGGCACAGAAAGTGGAGATGAGCACCATGATGTTGTATGGCGTCCATGTGAGGATAAAGGCCAGGAGGATGGCACTGAGAGTCTGGGCTGCCTTCTTCTCCTTCACAAGCACCATCCTCTTCCTCTTGGTGATCTGGTTCTTCAGGACAGGGTCAAGGGGTTTGGAGGTGGTGGAGGAGGAAGGAGAAGCGTTTTTTGTGGGCTGCTCTGCTTCAGTCAAGCAGGGTGTGGCAGTTGTAGAGTTGCCATTTTTACCCTTTGAGCCAGGTTTCAATTTATAAGAGATGTGTTTTTTACTGGTCTTCTTTTGAGGAGTGGAAAAGTACAGATCTTCTGTATAATCACTCACCTTCCCATTCTTATTACTTTGTCCACTACCTTGCTCTTTGAAAGATCCCTGTGGTGTTTCTATTGACACATGCTGCTCCTCCTCTTCAGATGAGGAGTAGCTGTTGAAGGAAGTGATCTGATCTGCTTTCACCCATACCTCATCTGATCTAATGGTAGTTTTAGTGGCATTACTTTGGTTAGATGAGGACCACGAGGCCTGACTCCGATCTCTCCTCTCTCTGGTGAAATGAAAGCAAGAATGAATGATAGTTTTCTGTGGTTTAGTCCCCTCTAGAACATGTTCAGTTGCGAGCCCTTGCAGCTCTGCCAGATCTTTGGTGCGTCTCTGCGTCTCCTTGTAGATCCTACAGTAAAGGATGGTCATAACGGAGACAGGGATGTAGAAAGCAGCAATGGCTGTCCCAAATGTGATCACAGGCTCTGTTAAAAACTGGATCTGGCATTGGTCAGGAGGCACGTTTCTCTCTCCTACAAAGTACTGCCAGCATAGAATGGGTGGTGCCCAGAGGACAAAAGACACCAGCCATGCAAGGCCGATCATGATGGCAGCTCTCTTTGGAGTCCTTTTAGCCCTGTAAGTTAGCGGTCTTGTGATGGAGAAGTACCTGTCGAAGCTGATGACGAGTAAGTTCATAACTGAAGCATTGCTAGCTACATAATCCACTGATAGCCAGAGATCACATGCAAGGTTTCCTAAGGACCAGTAACCCATCAGGATGTATGTGGTGTATAAGTTCATGGACAACGCTCCTATGATGAGGTCAGCAAAAGCCAAACTCAGTAGGTAGTAGTTGTTTACAGTCTTCAGCTGGCTGTTGACTTTGAAGGACAGCAGCACCAGCACGTTACCAACAATGGTTATCAAGCTGACAATGGCCGACACAGTAGCAATGGTTATAACCTCCCAAACATTGTGGGGAGCGGCCTGGGTATGTGATGTGTTGCTGGCAAAAGTGCTGTTTGGGGAGTTTACATCCATTTTGTTATCAGTCTGCATTACCATTGACAAGTCAGAGAGAGGTCCCCGTTTGTGGTTCCATTAAGAATTTTCCTGAAATAAAAAAAAACGAGCATTAGTGATTTGTTGATTGATTTGTTGTATATATATATGATTATAAATACCCCAACCTGCACCGTCAGACACCACCTACCAAGAGCCTGGGTCTGTCTGTGGTTTCTATAAATTATAGAATGTGGTCTAGACCTATCTGTAAAGTGTCTTGAAATAACTCTTGTTATGATTTGATACTATAAATAAAATTGAATTCATTTGAATATATATTGTTTTCAAGGTGTCATAGACATGCACTCCTAGTACGAGTAGTATTCATTGTAGTACCATGTGCCAAATGTTACTATAGCAAACAAATCTACTGAATTATTTGTGACTTTTACACTTTTTTTCATTTGCAAGGACCTTTAAGCAGTTCTGAAATTTCACTTATTTCAATACAGCTCGAAACTTAATATAATAGAATGCATGATAGTTACTGAAAACAATAACATGTTTATTTTGGTATGTAAACATAAAAAACTGTTTTTCGTAATTTATTTTAAAATGTATTTATAAATGTGTTTGTATTTAATGGAATAGAGCCTCGATGAATGGTAGCCTATTTTATATATCCTCTATTCCCTGAATTGTTATGTTTCCCATTAGAATAATTTAAAAAAAATATTGACAAATAACTCTGAAATGGTAAATTGATTGTTGTCTATACTTCCGTCCACAGATTAAATTATGTATTTTATTATGTAAATTATGTATTATGTATTTTGGTCCATAGACTGTTAATATATATATATGTCCATGTTTGGAACGTGGTTTGGAAGCTACAATCGCCATTTTGTTGTAGGACACCATTCAATGTAACACTCATTACGTTCAACAGGTTCAACTTTGTGGTGTCACATGCTAAATTGTTCGGCCACAGCAATGGAGGTTAGACCAAACAGAGGCAGGGGAGGCAGTTGGAGAAGAGGTGGTCGGGGTGCAAACGACAGCGACAGTTTTGGTGGTGAACACCGGGGCAGAGGGAGAGGAGGCCGCGGCCGGAGTAAAAGAGACCACTACCGCGGTCGTGGACGCGGGGGAAGCGCCCATGCAGCGGTGTTCCAGCACGGGGTGAGAGAGCTTGGAAGTTGCGTCCCATAGGCTGCCCCAGTATCCCGCTCTAACGTTACCAAACCGCATTGACACTTTTTGTATTTTTGTAATGGGTCACCAAGAAAACGCACACAGTTCTTCAACTCAAAGTGATATTAAAGTCAGTGTAAATGTCTGCTCATTTGGACCAAAAACGTTGAAATATTTAACGTTTTTATAAACAAAGTTAACGTTAGGCTTTGTAGACAACCTTAATGCCAAGTTAGGCAAAGTGATATGACGTCAACACGTTTGTCAGTATGTGACTTGTTTCCACACAATCTATCATGGCGATAGCGTTTGTAAAGTGGTGAGTCATAATTAATATAAGTAGCACGGCTGGTTGATTGCTGTGCATTAGAGAAGTGGGTTTGTGTCACAGCATAATCACTCCACCCCTTTCCTCTTACTTACATGTATACTCCACATTATGTCACCCTGTCAGCATGTATAGATTTATTAGTGTATGTATATTATATGTATTATTTATTATTATTATATTATTAGAGAGATCAAGCTCTTGAAAAATCTTCCACACTGTCTGATATGACACTAGAGTTCAGCTTCTTTTCCACTGGGATGTTTGTCAGTTGATGCTCCTGCCATAACAGCAGGTACAGAATTAAAAGGGAAACAACAGGGGCTCTGTAATGATTGCTATCAAACAAATGTCCTTTGGTACAGAGGGGCTCCTTGATTGCACTCATGAAAAAATCTCCTTTGATGGATACATAGCTACCGCAGTGCCATGGAGTTAAGACACAGCACCAGAACAACTGAGCATGCTTTGTCCCTGACACAACTGCACATTTCCATGACAACCTTAGGAAAGGTTTGTGCAGATATTTCACAAAGCAGGAAGAACTCTATGACACAGACAAATTGAATTAATTCCGTTTTAGATGTTCGTTACCTTGACCGTTTTTGTTAAGCTTAGCTACCAATCATGAATAAGAGCAATGTGTTAGTGAATCTAAAAATCTTGTCTTAATGATTTTTTTTCACACAATCTGCCGTTTCTGTATGTTGTGATTTACACCAGCTGAATGACACCAAAGAATTTAATATCAATTTGTAGTTATGCGTTCTCGGTAAAATAATGATAATAATCTGTTTTATTGTCACAACATAGGAACATCAAAATATATTATTGTTCTGATAAATAAAATGTATAAAAAACTTAAGATATCAAAGTTAAAATCCTTTAAAACAAATTAACAAAAAAAAAAATCTGTGTTGCCAACAGGGATGTAGTAGACCGCCATCTGGTGGACAGACTATACAATGGCAACACTCATAACATGGTTTACCATCCGTTTTGGATTTTATTTTTTAAATATTCATTTATCAGAATCAATGAATGAATGATGGTGAATAATTCCGGTAAACCAAGAATTCCGGTAGGGACATGGCACAGGAAAAGGAAGCTGTAGAATTACCTACACATTGTCTCCTCAGGACTTTCAAAGACAATTTCTGGCCACATTAATGTAGGATAAAAAATGGGGACCGGCAGTGTCTTTTGGGCAGATCATTGCACCTGCTTGTTAATGTGTGCCCCATGATAATAGCAAGAAGGTACGGTAGTACTTTTATGTGTAATGTTTGAAGGCTGCAATTAACAATTATTTTCATTATTGATTAATCTGCAGATTATTTCCTTGATTTAGACGTTGAGTCTCTAAAATGTATATCTCAAGGTCTTTTAAATAACTATTTTTTTCTCAGACAAACTAACTAGTCTAAAACTAAAAGATATTTAGTTTATAATGATACAAAACGGAGAAAGTAGAACATCTTCAGATTTAGGGGCGGGAACCAGTTAATTGTTTTGACATTTGTGTTTGAAAAGTAAAACGGCAATTATTTTCTGTCAAAGTGTACCAGTCAGCTCTACAGTGTTCTTCTCTTAACTTGATTGATGGTCAAAGGCTTTTTGAACTATTGATCACTTTAAAAAGTCTGTCCTATCCATGTGTCCCATCCTACCATCTTGTTTCTTTGATTGCTAATGTTAGTTCAAAACGCCATTCAAGTGACAGACTATGTTGTGTTTGATTGCTAGCTTGTAGCCAGCAATCATTTCAAAAATGTTTTAGCTATCTATGATTGCTTGATTGCTAACGTTGGCTCAAAACGCCATTCTACCGACAGCCTTTTTTGTGTTTGATGCTAACTTGTAGCCAGCAGTGAACAAACTTGGTTAAGTTGGTCCATTTTTACTGTATTGACATTACAGAAGTCTCTTGTTAGCATCTTATATGCTACGATGCACGACTGCACGACTGAAATCTGCACTCGCCTCACATTGGGCAGTGACAAAGGACATTAAAGCTAAAAGTGTCAGAATGCAGCAAAACAAATTTGCTTTGAACTTATTCAGTCACTTTTCATAAATACAATTTGTCCAGAAGTGTGCATCATTATTCCCATTTGTAACGTGAATCACAGATTCCTCCTTGTTCTTTTTTAGGATCAAGATGAAGGGGACAACTTTGAGGGGGAAGGCGACCGGGTTGAGGTGTTCTCCAGGAGGAAACTGGAGTCAAACTGGGACCGTTATGAGGTGTCCGAGAGACCGGAGCCTGATGATGACACGCCCACACAGAGAGGAACAGACTACCACGTCCTGCTGGGGTCAGCAGGTAACATCTGTTTGCTTTGCCAACCACACCTGTAGTGGACAGTCAGCCTTTAGCAGGAGAGACAAGTCAGGTATCTGAGCTTATGTAACGCTTAGTTTCTTTGACATAGATTTGTATACTCAACAAAGAAAAATAAAGCCAATGCTACAAAAGCTTAAAGGAATACTTCACCCTCGAAATGATCATTTATATAAATATTATTACCATGTGTTACCTTGAATTTTTGAATAAAAAATGTTCTTGCCTGCTTCCACGGTGAATGAAGATCCCAAAACAGAGACAATTTTCCGTTCACCGCGGAGACATGCGAAAAAAACAATAATTTATTCAAGAATTCAAGGCAGGGTGAAATATTTCTTTAAGTGACAAATTCTCAGTCCATTGTCTTTGCTGCTCCACCATCTTGCTTAAATTAGCAAAAATACATTTTATTTTCATTAATAATGATCAAGCCATCATTGGATTGAAGAGAAAGTAAAAGTGTATTCAACTTTTGTATCGACTTTTAATTTGTGTATTAGCCTTCTACTGGAACAATGACATGGAAAATTCACTGTGTGTCAAATACTCCACTGAGTCTAATTGTAGTATTTTGAACTTGTCTCTGTAGCCTAATTAGTTAAAGGAAATGCGTGTGTCGAACCCTGCTGTCAGACGGCTGCATAGACAAATCCTTGTTTGTCTTTGTTTGCTAATTTCATCCTTAGTGGTCTGTGTTTTAGCCCCCGGGGCTCTTGACAGTCCCATCCCTGTTTCCTTTGATATTTCATCTCCCAAAGGAACACAAGTAGACATCTCAGTGCTCTCTTATTAGGGCAGAGCTTGATATTTTTTATATATGACTAATTTATAGATAACGGACCGACAGTCACATTTAGCGCCCGAGCGTGCAGTAATTTAGCAATATTGCTCTGGCTGTTTGCTTTCTAGCGTTGCACTTCACTGTATTATTAACTGTGGTTTAAAAGTCTAGGAATCTTTGGTTTTATATTGTCTAGTGTTGTTTCATTTGAATTTTATAAATCAACAGGATGTGATTTTGGGTATTAAGATGCCATTATTCAAATTAGGGTTACACCATTCACTGACCTTGTGTTAATTAACAAACATCTTCCACCAGTCATTGATGGCATGTAAATGAACTCGAAAGCATGTAAATGAGATTTTTCTTTCTTTCACATTTTATTTTTAGAGAAAAAATATACTATCCATTTATGGTACATTTTAAAAGCCTGTTGTGGGTTTCATAATGTTTGAAGCTGCACTAAGTCAACTGACGTGTGTCATTTTAAAATAGTTTGCTAATGGTGACAAAACGCACAGTGAATAATCAGCTGAGTGCAGCTCCCATTCAAATCTTTAGAGCATTTTAGCATTTTTCAGCACCTTGTTTTGGTTTTAATGGCCCACAACTTTTATGTTTTGGTTGAGTCTTACAGCTCTCCCCATCTCAGTGTCATCTTCAGAACCTGTTTTGGTAAAAAGCTCCAACAGCCCACTGTGTGCTACACCAAACACCAAATTTAGCGACTATTTGGTCAACACAATGGAGCTTATAACAGCCTGACCCCAAGCAATTAATGCAAGTATAGTTTCAGAGTCTTGGAGTAATAGAAATATAATAAAGTTCTGGGAGGAACACTTTAAATATACAAATATCTATCTATCTATCTATCTATCTATCTATCTAGGAGTTAACTCTTGATCATTTGTGCATGACTTGCTGCATGACTGTTTTTATAGAATTGTTTATTTTTCTCACGCCGTTGGAGAGTTCGTTGCATCGCCGTGTCTCTCTCCCCTTCCCTTGTAGCATTAATGCCAAAGGTGCTCCTGTGAGTTGTTTGACTCGATTCTCTCGTCTCTGTGTTTTGCCCACATTGTCAGATTAGTCATGCCGTACAGCAAGAGGCTGCCGCTCTCTAGAGGATACTTAATTATACGTGGGAGGTGATGCTTTCAAGAGTCGTTTTTCTGGCCAATTAAGGTAGCCGTGAAATTAGGAATCTGCCACAGGAACTTCCCATTATTAAGAGTACTTCTTATTAGAATACTTCTTATTGTGGAACTTATTTTCCCTGTCACTTATTGTATCCAAGTTGTTGAAGTGTTGAGGATTCTGGTTGGTAAGAATGTGCAGATGTTATGTATTTTAGGATAGAAATGGCTTTTAACATTGCTCCTCAACCTTTGTAATGTATCTTACGAGATTCTGAATTGCAGAGCAGAGAGGTCGAGAGCAGTGCTTTATCCACAGTCTGTTGGAGGCGTTAGATGTGTGTGAGATTTTTGCAACATTTTAGCATCAAAGAAATGCAATTAGCAGTATGCCCTAATCTTAATACAGGGATGGTGCCTGCCATAAGAAGCCACTAATGAAGACTCAAAGAGACTGATAATGTTGCCATCCACTGTTGTCAGAGCTGAGCACATATAAACAACCCAAAACAAAACTGTTTTAAATATATTTCTGCGTGGGTGGAGATTGTTTTGTACTACCTGACATTACGGGGCAGAAAGCATTGAAGTTTTGTTAAAGGAAGACCATGTAACTTTTGAAAGAACATTTTTTTAGAGCAGAAACAGTTGGTGTATAAATTGATTGACAGAAAATGAATCTGCACCATTCTTTCAAGCCAAACTTTGTGCCAGTTTCTCAGATGTGTGAATTGCAGCTTTTCTTTGATTTCCATGAAAGTAAATTGAAAAAAAAACAAGGAATAGGGAAACATCGTTGTTTTTCAACCTGGACCCTATTTTTGTGTCTAAGTGACTGATGGGAACAACAATCTTTGACATTGGTCCAGTATTAAGCGAGGTGGCTGTACTCTGCAGTCAGCAAAACAAGCTAGAATGTAATCTATTGGGCAATTGCACTCCTTCAATTACCGTCCACAAAAGTGCTTGTTTTTCCACTGGCAGGCTCAGATTGATATTAAGTGTCTCACAACATTATGGAAAAGATTTCTAAGGAGGTCAACCTTTCTGTTAAAGAGTAAGATAATTATTATTTAGCATACTGTATACATGCTAAAAGTATTGTTCTTTGAAATGGAGTCTGGTGGGTTTAGCGATCCCGATATCTGAGCTGTTCCGGGTGAAACAAAGAGGATTTGACTCCTTTTTAAAAAGGTCTATCTCTGTAAGGATCCTTTCCATAATGTTACACTTAAAATGATAAGCTGAGCCTTTCAGTGGCAGAAACTGATTAACGCTGCTGGTCACATCTCTCGCTCAATACCGGATTTGGACATTTATTAGGTAGGGGTGGGAATCACCAGAGGCCCCACGATATAATATTATAACACTTTTTATTTTAAACAAATTGCCATTTTCTGCAATATATTATCTTTTTTTCAACTTTGTCAACATTCAGTTTACTTCAGTTTTGACTGAAAAGCAATTTATTTTATTTTTCTAGTACCAAAAAATTCTAATGTGCAATTTATATAATTGAAAAATTACACTTGGCGTCTGTTTATCAATATTGTGTTGCCACAGAATGTATTGTGATACTATGCAGTATCGATTTTTAAGTTTTATATCAGATATGATTGAGAGCCCCAGAACAGCTTCTTAATAAAAGTTGAGATGAGATTGTATTTTTCAGCATTTGAAATGATAATAATCCCAAATTTGGAATTGTAGATAAATGTGACATGTTCAAGATTGAATAGTTATAACAGCAAGTTGATCAAATCTTTTGATCAATGTCTAATCGTCAAATTCAAGCTTCAGGAAATGTGTGTTCATTTTGTTTTGGTGTATTTTCTTTTCACATGGTAACTTTTTCTTTGCCCTGGCACATTCTGCTGCTGTTGATTAATAATTAATATACAAAGTATAATCAACGAACAACATTCCGATGTATTATTATAGATCATAAGAATTCAGTGATTCCCTGGTGAAAAAAAAATCCAGCAGTATATTAAGTGATTAAAATGACCTCCACCTTTACCAGCTGCGGCATTTTAGTGACGGACACACTCACGCATCAATAATCATAATCCTAGTATGTTGCATAATGAGTATGTTTTACTTTTGGTACTTTAAGTATATTCTGATGATAATACTTTGAATGCATGACTTGTACTGTACTTTCACAGACAATTTCTACACTGCAGTATTGCTTCTTTTGTCAGTTAAAGATCTGAGATTGCTGAAGTCCATACATCCCACTCCTTTCATTCTTACTTTCTACCTAAGATGTTCTGGTGCAGAACCTGTCACTGCTGTTTATATAATCTCCGTTTATATAACCTCAGTTTGCTTATTTTTCCCTTTGACTTTTTCTTTTATGTATCCAAATGCATTTGCTGCTGCAGTAATCTCACAAAGATTATCAAGTTTTTATTTGATTTCTTCATGTATTAATTCATTCATACGATAAAAATGAATGCACAAAATCAAACACAAAGTCTATAAAGACTTCTACCTTTTTTACCTTGACAATCTATTTAACAGACATAATGAAGTCATCAGGACATATATTGGCTGACTTTCTACTCTATTGAAAGCTCAACTGTACTCAGTGTGATTTGTAAAAATGGAGCCTGACAGGGTGTCAAACATACGTTTGATTTGAATTGAAATTCATGTGGTCTGTTGTATTGTGGCTCTGTGGATGGCTATTACAACCCCACTGTTTGTCAAAACATTCCAAGGGCTTTTAGCTTTTAGCATTTATGTGTTTTGATTGAATCTGATTGCACCTTCTATTACTACATTGAGATTCACAGTGTGAGGATGCAGTGGACCCATTTCATGACTTCCAGACTGAGGTTGCTTTACAAGGCTGAAACCTTGGCGCTTTTGAAATTCAAAGTAGTCCCTGCACAGGGCTTTTAGAAGCTGCTTTTGTGTCGAATTGTTTTTATCAGAAAGAAATTGTGGTGAAAGGCGGATGTTTTGAGTGAATTTAAACACATCAAGTTGTTATTCCAGAATTACTGGCTGTAGACTGCTGTGTATCCCCAGGTTGATTTCATTTTGCCAGGTCTTGTCTCCGTTCTTGCATTGTTGTGGGTTGATTGTGCTGTTGCTATGCACACATGGTGCAATTGCCTTGTTCTGCGTGTGTCCATGTGTCTGTAAGACTGGGGGGATTTATTTACATCCTAACACGGTCATCTATCTGTACACATTAACACAAGGATCAATCCTCCTCCCCCGCAGCCGTAGTTTACAAAAGCCGCT
Source organism: Etheostoma perlongum (assembly GCA_026937815.1). Lineage (NCBI taxonomy): Eukaryota > Metazoa > Chordata > Actinopteri > Perciformes > Percidae > Etheostoma > Etheostoma perlongum. The sequence continues at coordinate 6,562,030 of CM049388.1, read as the reverse complement.
AATGGGCACCTATCAGGGCTCAATCATAATGAGACAAAAAGAAAATCACATTAGAGCTTCAGTGATTCAGCTAACTAGATTGACAAACACAAGGACGTATTCCTAACCAAGATGAATAGTCCCAATCATAACATTAATTTATATGTTCCGGTGACGTTATGGGTACTTGATTAGCCTTTGAGCCTGGAGGAGACTGGCGTCAAAAGCAGAGGAATGAGGCTGTTTATGTACAGTCTGCTTGGCAAAAATAGGAAACAAAGCATTACAGGTTGTTCATTTCCCTGCAATTGCTGATTATGATGAAGCCAGTAGAGGATGGTGTGAGGCCAAATGAAGCAGCAGGTGGATCATAGACACTCCACTGAGATCATCCCACAGAACAGTCTACCCACTTGCATCCTTAAAAACCTGAGAGTCACTTATGAGGGCTCATTTCAGGGCTGCGACTATTTTCATTATCAGTTTTTGGGCAAATTATTATCTTAAAGAATTGCCCCAATTAATCACAGGAAATTGTAAAAATAATAAGTATAATAATAAGTTCCCCAGAGCCGTAGGTCAAGTTGCTTCTTTTGACTGACCAACATATTCAAATTACAATTAGAAAATCTTCTATCCTGATATAGGTTAATTTCATATCTCAATAATGATGTATATTGTAATATGACGTGTTGTGGTAATTCAATAAAACTTGTCGTCCGAATAATGTAAATGTTGCTGCAACGCAGCCCAGCCCTATTTAAAATCATAAAATAGGGTGTAAAATTGGTACGTTTTTCCATTATTGATTCTTCTGACATTCATTTCTGAATTAAAAATACATTTTTGGTTTGTGTATTTACAGAAAATAGTCAAAAGATGAGCCCCATTGTCTCCCAGAGCTGTAGACAATGTCAAATTGCTTGTTTTGTCCTCTTTACTTTGGAGCTCCAACAATTAAATCAATAGAAAGTTAATTGGCAACTATTTGATTATCATTTAAGTAATTTTGTAATTCCAAAATACCAAACATTTTCCTAAGGGTTCCAGCTTCTCAAATGTGACAATTTGCTGTTTTTCATGGTATAACATTTTAGTAAAATAATACATTTGTGTTAAAAAATGTATCACATTACAGTTTCATGACATCACCACCATCCACGATAGTGATAAGCAATGGATCCAATGAAATAATCAGCAAATGAATTGATGAAAACAATCGTCACTTGCAGTAAATCAGCGAATCATAACATTTTTTAAAGAATCACTTAAATAATGAATTATTGAAATAATTGGATATTAATTTGCTGGCGATCAACTAATGGCTCGTTTCAGCTGTAGTTCTGTTTTAAAACTTGTTTAAAAAAAGCGTGTAGTGTTCAAATACCTGCAGGAATAACTACAAGTGCAATGCAGGTAATGTGACTTTTCATCACAATGTTTTTTTATGATACCTTAAATCAAATCCTCTTACTCCTCGTACCTTCCATGAGTAAAAAAAATAAACACAGAAGACGTCTACACACCCATACCCAAACGTATTGAAGTATATTTCATATTCCAGATCAATTTAATAACATGTATGGGTGTCAAAAGTGACTGTTTTAAACCGACATTGTACAAAATGCACTGTAGAGCTGCGAGTCTGAACTATAAAAGCACTGGTGACAACTGATGAACCCCAGCACTTGTTCCACGATTCACTAATGTAGTAACTCAGGCTACATTTGCTATTCAGTAATAAGCATTGTACAACGTTAGAATTTATAATATGATATGACTGAACAGTAAGTTGACAGCTGCTCCTGTGTGCTGTTAATTTCCTGCCATAATAGATACATCAAACAGAATATATACTCACCCTCTATGGCTCTGACAAAACACGATCCTCCAGCATTAAATTGGCATTTTGCCAGGTCTTTGATCTGCTGTTTGTGCTTTTACTCCTTTTTCAGCCCGGCAGAGTTCTTATCTTCTCTCTGTCTTTCTCAGCTCTGTTCGTCTTCTCTAGCTTTTTGTTTCACAGTGTTGGCTTCACACCTTCTCTCGCTGGCTCGCTCTTCCCCTCCCCTGTTTCCTCTCGTTGACTTTTTTCCCTCTGTGCTCCTCTCTCCAACGAGGTGAAAAACACACTTGTCAAATACAGGTGGGTCATCACACAGTCTCTCATCCTCATCAGTTGCTAAGTACGAGGTGCTTTGATGCAAACAAGTTTTTCAGCATTGTCATGTGGAGTGCTGTATAGCTCCTGAGCGGTCCGGTTTCTTTCTGAGACAAGATGGTAAATCTAACAGCTGTTCAGCGTCAATGTCCATGTGACAGCACAGCTTAGGTGCCTCGTTGGCGCTGTTCAGACCTTTTTCTCAGAAGGGTGAGTTACTGGAAACGGCTCCTGGTCCTCAACAGTGATAATCAAGTGGAGATCTCATAATTCTCATAATAATAATCTCAGAATTTTTTTTTAATCTTTTGGGAAATTGATGAAAGCCACAGTTTCTACCTCATTCTGCAAAATTCCAGCAACTCCACTAGCAAGGTAAGCAGAGAAAAAACTTCTTCAATCCTCAAGGCTACACAGCTTGAATTGCTTTTTGTCTTCTACCAAGCTTCTGCTTGCCATGTCTGATAAAGTTGCTCAGATGCACGCTGCTCTAACGTCCTCACCAACGCGTAGATTCAACCGTGAGCCACTATTAGGAGAAATTCCCACATGTCCAGAAGCGTCATCCTGTTTCCAAGCACTGAGCAACATGTAAGAGGGCGAAGGAAAGGGAGGAAGAAGGGAAGAGGTGGATGAAGCAGAGGAGGGGAGGAGCCGGAGGAGGAGACGATGTGGGTGTCTGCAGCGGTTCAGAAAGGGCCGACTCTTTGCATTTGCATGTCTTCATCAGAGGGCAAATGCATTCACAATGGTGATCCCCAAAGTGCGGCCCTCTTTAAAAGTAGAGTGAGTGACCGTGGAAGCAGTCCGTGGTGATTGGCAGAGTTTTTAAACTGCTTTCAGTTTGCTAAGTAATCTCAACTACCTGTATTGGCGTCAGTGTGAGGTGCTTTTCAGTGTGTGCGCTTTCCTTTTCTGCTGGTATGACCTTCCATGTTCAGATAAGCTTCTTGCTGTAGATACACAAATAGAGGGTGAAAACAAATATGATTTTTTTTCATAAGTAGCTGCACTGAATTGAGAAAATGTTCTTAGTGGTTGAAATGTACATTTAGTGGAAAGCAAAGAGGAAGAGAGGCTATCTGTAGTATACCCCCGCCGATAATGGATTATTTTTAAGGCCGATTTAATACATTCACTGAAATTAGATTGGTTAAATAGAGCCATGATGTTTGCTCAAGTAACTTTTTGATTAATTATATACAAAACTACTATACATATTTTTGGGAGGCAGAATCTCTCCCCAGAGCCTGGATGAGGAGAAACATGGAAAAGACAAGAAGGCTAGTCGAGGATATTAGCTCTTTAACGTCCCCAGCAAACTCTCAACATGCTTTGCACCAATGGTTTTGGCTGTTTGTTGTGTTCGGTGATTTCCTTAAGATCACCTTTTCAGCCTCATATCTGAGTCCTACTTGTTGCTGGATTGATGAGCAGCTGTTCATCTCAGTAAGCAGCTGAGTGGAGAACAGCTTGGTGACTGCTGTTGACACAATGAGACTAACCTATCGTCACGTGTTGTGGAACATGCCATCAGCACCCAACACCACACTGACATGAAGCCCCATACAGTTGAATATGAAGTTATTGGATGACATTTTTACTAATATTGAGTTATACAACAACAAGGTGTTCTCAGCAATGTTTAGACCATTTTCTGGACCATTTAAGTCTGAAGGGTAATCTAAGGTGTCACATGAATTTGAGTCTGCATTATCTTTCTACACTGTTGTCAACGGCTATATCTACCAAATAGAGGGTGTTGAAATGATATCTTTGAAATTAAAACCGATAGCCATACATTTTCTGTGACGAGAGGTTTGCAACAAAAGATAGCTGAGTTGTTGCAGAAACATACGCAGAAGCCTGCATTTTAAATTTGAATCGGCCGCTGTTAAATCTTGAAAATTGGTCCAGCTAACAAAGTGTGATGCCACTGGGCAGTGGTTTTAATTTTGCATAGAATTTCAAGCCGGTGTGAAATGTGTTATTTGCAATGCATTGGCTTGGTTTTCAAGCACATTTCATTGACATTAACATCAACCAGGATGGAGCAATCAAAGCAAATGTGCCGGGTTGGGTTTAATGATACTAGTTAAATTAAATAACATGGCGAGCACAAAAAAATAAGTATTAATATTTCAATCTTCTGCTGCAGTAAAAATAGAACTTTTGGTTTCCACTCTCTGAATGATCCAATTTTTGTGCATTGTGTAACAAAAGTATTATCTATGAAAATTGTCACTTCATAATGCCATTATTATAATTTGGGGGGGGGTTGTTGACCGTTGTTTGTCATCTTCTTGCCTATCGGCCTTGAGGAGGATTCATTGAAGAGACACCCATTTTCTGGCTCCTTTAAAAAAAATTACATCTTGCCCGAATGTCCTGAAAGGACCACAGCTGTCTAATCCTCACTCTGTGTTCAAACAGGTTGAGGAGATCAGGTGCTGTGCATTTGCTTTCATGGGAATCATGCATGTTCCTGTGGACCATTAAGCCATTGATTATCAGGAAAATGCAATACAAAGGATATGAGGCATGTCTTAAATGTATCGCTCAGGGAGTTCATGTAATGAAGCACACAGACAAGGTGATTACTGGATTTCCGTAGATCTGGAACATCACAGGCCTCCACCCACACAGCTGACCCCTGTGACACCAGCACTTATGAGCTGCGTTTAATAATGTAGCATGAATACCAAAGACTTCAAAACTGAATTTATTTTGCAATTGAAATTTCATTTGTTCTGTTTTTGAATGAAGGAAGAAATAGTGGGAGAAATAAAGGTTTTTGTTGTTTTGCATGGCCTTTTCTCAGCATCTATTTCTTTTCTTGTATGGGTCCTTGGCTTCAGGGTTTTATTTCATTTAACATTGCCTGTGGTTTAAGAAACCCCTTGTCCTTTCTATGTATACTACTAGAAGTTGGTCTTTCCAGGTGCAGAGTTGGGTGATTAGAAAGAACAGCCCGTCTGACCTGAACCTAAGTGGTGTGGTGTTATTATATTTTCGTACTAATGCTCAGATTAGTGGCTATACTCTCTGCTGTGGCTGCAACCTGAGACACCAGCAGTGAAGAAGACCACAAAGCTAAAGAACGAGACCTTTCGGTTTGTCCAGCAGACTCGTAGATCGTATTCAGGTATTAGGAAGCCAGTTTGTAGATGATGGTGATGCATTGTGCGTCGGATGACTTTGGGAAGTCCTTGGTATGAGATGTTCAGTTGGTCTAAAAGAAGTTATTTCAAACCCTCAGACATCTCGGTAATGTAAGGCACTTCCTTGTCTAGGTTGTTCTGGCGAGAACTGCTGATCTTGATTGAGACTGTGGTTGAGTTTTAGCTCGATACGCTGAAGATTTTAGATGAATTGATTGTAGATGTGTCCACAAAAATGTTTGCATGTGCAAGAGATTTTTGTAGGTCTTTAGTTGACAATCTAGGATTCTTCTTTACCTCATGAAACATTCTGCGCTGTGCTCTTGCAGTCATTTTAACAAGTCAACCACACCTGGGGAGAGTAGCAACAGTGCTAAACTTTCTCCATCTGTAGACAGTCTCTTACCGTGGACACATGAACATCAAGGCTTTTGGAGATACTTTTGTAACCCTTTCCAGCTTCATGCAAGTCAACAATTCTTGATCGTAGGTCTTCTGAGAGCTCTTTTCTGCGAGGCATGGTGTTTTTCTATTGTTGTGACTTAGATGAAGTTTAGCGCATATTTTATGACCAATTCATGCAAAACTCCATGTAATCCCAAGGGGTTCACATACTTTTTCTTGCAACTATATATATATATATATAGATATAGATATATATATATATATATATATATATATATATATATATATATATATATATATATATATATATATATATATATATATATATATATGGTATTTTAGGTGTGACACAGAAAAAAGGGGGTTTCCCTTTTTATTTCTTTTTCTTTTCTTTTTTTTAGTAGGACCAAAAGGAAAGCTCATTCTATAGAGCTGGAAAGAAGGCATTAATCATTTGTTTAACATCAGATTGAGCAGAGGCAATGTGGCTTTTACCTGGTTGTGGAACTAATAATAATAATAATAATAATAATAATATATACTTTATTAATCCCGCAAGGGGAAGTTGCAAACTGTCGGTTTGCAATTTACCCAGAGGGGTTGTTTACTGGGTTTGTTTACCCAGTAAACAAATGTATAGGTGAACTCTAGGGTACTCTTATCTGGGCATAGTCAAAATATTATATTGAAGATCACTATTGATATTTGTCCACAGATATATCATTTTGTCAGAGCTACGTTGTCAAAAGACCTTTAATTTTCAAAAGCTGAGCCAATTATTTAAAAAGACTGCGGTTTAGAAAGTAATACCAAATTAGTCATTTAATGGTGTGATTCTCTGCCTCAATTAAAGATAATTGGTTTGCATGCTTCACACCTCCCACACTGTGTTGCTTTTCTTGTGGTAAATAACAATAGAGGTGCTGATGATAATGGCACACAAAGCTTTCCACCAGATGCATCCTCGTCCTGCCTGAACATTTTTGCATTTCATGTCAACTCAGGCTGCTCATTAGCTCTGACCAACCAAACAGTTGTCATCAGTCAAACAGTCTTTATTTAACAAGCACCAAACGGTGTGTGCCAAATTCTGTAAACAAGAGTTGCTGTCATAAGCAAACCAGGATGACCCTTGCTTCAGGTAGCATTTGAATAACTTATGACTACTTTAGTACACTGAAGTAATATTCCCTCAAATGTAAATAACGAGGGATCAATGGCAATTAATAGACTGGCTTCTGCAATGGGGCCTTCTTGAAATGGCCCCATTACTTAAGTTACTTGTTTCTCCGAAGTCCGTAAGAGCCTGCCTTCAAATCTGAATGTGGCCTCAGTCTGCAATTGGGGGAACCAAGATAAACGAGCTTCATTAAAAGCTCCAACTGAAAAACAAGCAGAGTTTACTGCAGGATATTTGTGCCTCACGGCATCTCGGCGAGACAGTCTTGAGGAATAAGGTCCTCTAATAGAAAGTGGTAGCCACTGACATTTATTAATCTCCTATTGTTTTTTTTTTCTCTAGTTTTTCATTTACCCAGGGAAGGAAAGGGTAACCTAGGTCAGTTAAAATGTAATAATGTTTAAACGGTGTATCAGTGCTATGGTATACAGTATATGATAATATTTGATACTCCTGTTAAATTAAAGAACACCTTAAGGCTACAAAATAAATTGTTCTAAATGTCAACATACACACTAGTGGAACAAGATGAAGTCACCAAGCCATGATGTCCAAACTAACATTTATTCCATTTCTATAGGTGGCACTTTGCAGCATGTGCACACAACTGACTATCAATTAAAATATATAACCACCCTCCTTAGTGTAACCCTATTAGAATTAACCAGAAACTAGGTCAAAACTCAGACTTTTCTTTCTTTTGAATTTTTATGTAACAGATGCTACTGGAAATATAGCAAAGTAAAATACTTTTGATTGAAATATACTTAAGTAAACGTAAAATTACAGTTTTTGTTTTTTAACTCCCAAAAAGTACAAGTATGTAAAAAAGACGAGAGTAAATGCAATTTGTTTCTTCCAACCCTGCATTTACGAAATGGCCATCCTAGAATTCAAAGAAAAAATATGAGCAAAGAAGTCATGGAGAATAAACCTTCTAAGAATAACAGACTTGGCCCTTTATTCGTTGACCCAGACAGGTTGACCCTTTTATGGCTGCCCAGTGTCTGCATGTACCAATATGTCAAATGGCATCTGTTAGGCAGTTGAGCTATGCCAATATCAAACAAGTGCAGCACATGCGTCTCTGTTTCTGGATAATGAAAGGCTTTGTGTCTCTGCGCCTCCATGTGGACCTATTGACTTAGTAGTTGATTTCCACCATGCAGCCTCTCTGCATGTGTTATTTGAGGGGTTTTATTTTGACCGTTGGTGTCGCTTTAGGTACCGGTGAGACAATGAAATGCTATCCAGCGAGTGCATTTGGACCATTAGAACAATGACTTTGAAGGCTTGTTAGATGCCTGCATAGTCATGTTGCAAAGTAATCTACTACTTGCACTTACTTGATTGGCCAACGCAGCACCTGGGTGGATAATTATGTATTTTGGTCCTGCAAATGTTAAACCAGGTTCAACCGTCTTTTGCCTCAGCCTTCTTCTTTGTCACCCACTTCATGTTAACAGAAGGATCTCATTCAACTGCATGAGTTTCAGCCTTTGTTTTGAGTCATTTATTAAGGTTTGAGCCTAAAAAAATATGAGGATTTGCTGATTTTCTCTGTTTTGGATAATTGAATCTCTTTAGCCCTGTTCAGGTTTTGGACTGTTGAGACTAAAACAGCAATTTCAAGACGTCACTATGAGTTTTGGGAAATTGTTATACAAAAGACTGTGGGCTTGGACACAGTATTTTGTTTATTCACTACAAAGAAGCCTTGCTGCTGAAGAGAACTCTACCACATTGTCTTGTAGCCAAAAGTACAATGAATGGTCGTACCAACTTTATATGTCTTTAAGTGTGTCTTTACAGAGTACAAGTGTGTTTTGTGTCTTTTGAGACTGCAGCGCCATGACTCAGTCAGTTATGAGTGTCTCCTGATGAATTTACTACAAGAACAGAGGAACTGGATTTCTGGAGCGAATAGATCAAACCTGGTGGCTGCTCTGGAAATCTTGTTTGGATTTTAGTGTTTCAGTGTTTGTCACATTTCATCCGCTCTTCAAAGGATTGAATCATTCATGCGTTCTGGTAGTTTGGTGCTTATTTAAGGAGATCCACAAGTTTGGCTTTATTTAGCTGCCTGTGGGTGCATAGTTCTTATATTCCTGTGGCTTTTTGAGGCCTTTTTGTAAAGAGAGAAAAACCCTGGTAATGCGCTTGTGAGAACAAAATCACATTGTTCTCTACGGCTGTAATGATATGCGATATGAAACTGAAATCGCAACACTCAGATCCACGAATCTGTGTCGTGGAGTAAGAAGGCAGAATTGCGACACACCCCTTCCAACTCCCAGAGTTATCCTTCCCCGTCCAGATCCAATGCTACCACATCTTTAAATTACTGTTAGCATTAGTCCTTTTGGTGCCTTATCCCCCTTTTGTCAGATAAATTTAGCTTACTGTTAAAGTGGCTAAAAGCGAGGGGAGAGCGTGGGAGGGTTGAATTTGTGGGTTAGCCCAGAGTTGTTAACCGTGGTGAAAACAATCATACTAAAAATAACTGAGTGTGTTGAGCAATGTCGTAATCTTATGTTACCCACCAAGAATTAGCTAACGTTATAGACTTAGCAATAGCTACTTGTCAACCGACACTTTTATAGTAGGCACCAAAGCACTTTTCCTCTTCAGTCCCTCTACAGGTTGGAAGCTGAATTGTCCATTACTGTTACCATTATTTTTTTTTGTCTCATACGAACGAGTTAATCATTGAAACAATTTTGGAAACATTATTTTAAGGTACAAAAGAATCTTTGGTGTTGGATCGATCAATATTGAAATCAATCAATGTCAATAAATAAGGTATTTGTGTGTTGCAAAGTGGCATTTAATCCATGACAAAACAATGCCATGTGGCAGAAAATTTTTTTATTACGTGTATCTCGAGTTAACCCCCCCGCCGCCCCCCCTGCTGGCAACAGAAAATTTGCCTTATACGGCAAACATCATCTATACTACCTGAAACTTATGTGTGGTCTACATGTAATACTGAGCTGCCTACTATATTTAACCACGGCCGTATAATTAGGCAACGCACCCTTTATATGGCGTTTTAACCATTTAAGATTTAAGATAAAACATTTAAGTCTTGTGTGAGGTATCATTGAACTCAGCAGAGAGTTCCTTCTTCATTGGGATGGTTTGGCCCGCCCTCTATGCTTAATCCACACCCCTTTCAGAACTGGTGACCTATTTAAGGAAGAGTCTTGTGTGAGGCATCATTGAACTCAGCAGAGAGTTTCTTTTTGATTGGTGATGTTTGACCCGTCCCCTATGATGTAGCCACACCCCTTTTTATAACTTATGACACGTTTAATCTAGACCCTTGTGTGAGGCATCATTTAACTCAGCAGAGAGTTCCTTTTTCATCGGTGATGGTTTGGCATGCCCCCTTTCATAACTTTCATAACCCGTTTAAGGTAGTCTTATGTGAGGTATCCATGAACTCAGCAGAGACTTCCTTTTTTATTGGTAAAGGTTTGCACAGACCCCTATGCTTTTGCCATGCCCCCCTTTCACAGCTAAGGAACTGTATGACTAAGTCTTGTGTGAGGTATCATTGAACTCAGCAGGAAGTTCCCTTTTCATTGGTGACAATTTGTAGATTATTGCGCTAATGCACGGTCGCAAGGTACGGCCTCCACCACGAACCCCGTCGCGCGCAGAGAGCAACGCTGCTTGCAGCTTTAATATATTATATTTTGAATGTTTTGAAGTGGCTATTACACTGACATAGATCAAAGTACTGTGTATGCTCCACTAGCAGGATGACTATGACTATGACACTTTTTGATCTCAGCAGTAAATGTAAAATATGAAAAACAACTACGCTTGTTGCCTAATAACATCCAGCAAAGTTATAAATGGATGGCTATGTCACCTGTTTCAATATGATTGATTAGATCCCAGGTAGGTAGAGCCTGAGCTGCAGCCTCTTACGTCTAAACAAGCTGCACGGCCATAAAACTCATGTCTAATAAGAGCAAGACGTTGAGTAGATTGGAGCTCTTCTGATACAACTTTGCAATAAACACAGCCTCATGCAATCACCATTAAATGTTAAGAGTAAATGGCTTCAGCCTTCTTTGTTTTGCCTGGTTTGTTCTGAATTTTAATTGCTATTAGCGCAGACAGTGTTTTATCAACGCATAGTGGGTTTCAGTGCTGTGCCGTGTTAAGCTAATTGGTTTGGTTAAAAAGGCGTGACAGGGAGCACGCTGGAGGTACTGTAATTTTTAGAAAGAGGATCAGCTCCACAGATCACAACAACAAGTTTTCTGCAAGTCTTTGTAACATTTTTTTCTTGCTTCATTCCTTCCATGTCCTTTAGTCTTTTCCTCTCTTATCTTTCCCTCCAACTTTTTCTAACATTTTCCATCCAGTCCCCTCTCTCAGTGCCTATCAGATGGGATTTGTCACAATAGTAATAACACTCAGTTTTTATAAGCAGCCTTTCTCCAGCTTCTTATCAAGTGAAGATCAGCCAAGACAGCCAGTTTAAAAGAGAAGTAATTGTTGAATGATCGGACACCATAACTCTACTGCTAAATGGATAAGGAAAGGGGGAGCGGGGAATGTGTGTATTACTCTTCCAGTCACATAAAATGTCAACATTTTACTGCAGGTGTTAGTAGAGAATGAGCAGCGGTACTGTTGCTTCTTACATGTCCCTCTTGTTTCAATCCAACGAGTCACCGCTCTAAGAAAGAAGGCTTGTCATAGACATAATTAGGGAAACACAAGCCAGGATATGTAGGATTTGTATTGTTGTATTGTTGCAGCCCCATATTGATTAGCAAAGTCCACATGTAAGTTTTCTTACAGCTCTCTTCTTCTCTAATGGAGGCTCTAAACATATTCAATTTAAAACCGACTTTAAAGAATCTTTAACGGGACTCTTATCGAGGATAAAAGAAGACTCAACAGTATAAATGTAGGTGGCATTATTGTTCCTGTTAGGTGCATGTTGCCATTAAGAAAAAAGACAAGTAATAATAGTTGTTCATAGCAAAGCCATCCAGATCCAGCACGTCTTATCTTCGTCCTGAATCGGTGCCAGCGCTTGACTGTCTAACAGTGCATAACGAGGGGAGAGGGGGGTGAAGATGAACTGCGGCGGGGTGAGAGCAGAGTGGAGTTGAGTGTAGCAGGAAAAGAGCAGAGCGGAACAGAAAGGCAGTAGCAGGGCCACGACACATCCCAAATATAAAAGATGAGAGCGGGACGAGCCATAGATAGCTCAGCGAAGCTGGGGTTGCGAGTTAATGTTAATGTGGGGTTCAGCCAGCAAGATGTCAAGAGACAGGATACCACATTATTCAGAAGTTACACAATGCCAGCCAAGCCACTTAGCACACAGCATGAGTAATGCAGTGTTTATTCACTGTGAAATAACTCTGAAGTTCACCGGCCCAACTGACGCACTTAGACAACCATTTGAGCTGTGAATTGGTCTTTAATCAGTTGTGTACGTTTACGCCGGGAGCTTTACTGGCATATTTAGTAATGAGAGTAATATTTAACCTAATTCCTACTAGAGCTGTCAGTCTTTGTCTATGATACCATTCGAATTTCATTTATTTTTTAAAAATATTTGAGTATTTAATTCTCAAATGCAGCATATTATTAATATGTACTACACTACTCAGGCTTATGCATTACCAATGCAACTACAAGCATGTGGTTGTTACACGTTCTGTCCACTAGAGGGACTTCTAACATTAGACTGGCCTTGAAGGGGACCTACGTCACGGCGCATTGCAAGCAACTTTGTTTACATTCGTTTTCCACCTCGAGCACGCTTCGACAAACATAAATCAACAGAGAACTCTGTAATGAAACATTATCTAACAATATAGTGAAGCGGCTATGTTGTAAATGCTAACGGTGCTCGGATAGCACAATGAATCATGTTAGAAAGCACAGCCGAAATGATTTGTCATTAACTAAGTAACAATAGTGGTAGCTACAATGCTAACATAATTAATAACTAAGCCAACGGTGCTGTCACTACTATTTAAATGATTTATAAGCAACCTGCTTGTTGCAGATTGTCACGTTACTGAGAATACAGCTATTTGAAGGTAATATATGTAGTGGAAGCAAACTCTTGACAGCTGTAGGGGAGCTGACATAAACTTTAGCTTTCTCCATGAATCTCCCAGCTAAGCTAACATTAGTATAACTCGTTACACAGTTAGGAAACAAGAATGAGCTAACTATTGTTAACATAAGCACTTTGGCTCATGTTAAAACTATTTCCTGTCCTTCCAATTTCCAGTCACAGCCTGTCACTCCCCCTGTGCTAACATTAGCTCTGTGACCTCACAATGCCGTGTGTTTCTCACTCCCGCTAACTTAATGTTCATAAGACGTGACATGAGTGACACATGTGGGTAGACCAAGGGGAAAAGAGGGAGGATAGCTAACGTTAGCCAACATTTTATAAAAAAAGTTATATTTGAATAGTAGTTTCAGCATTTGAATGGTATTGATTTTTTTAGTACAATAATATTCGGCTTTTGGTAATGGTTCTTACAGCCAAACGTTTCCAAGTGAACTTGAATAATTTAGGATTAGAAATTGGACACCCATTAACATATTTGTAGCTGTGATTCTTTTTCTAACTTTGTCCGGTGTTTCACTATGGGAATCGCCTTGGCGTGACTATGGAAGCTCCAATGACACCACGTCTGTCTGTGACAGACAGGTCGAACTGTGCTAGGGCCACGCCCCCTCATATAATCACAGTCAACCTGCTTCTTACAAATCATTCTTGCTTTGACGTGAAGAAACTATACTAAGCTTCCTCAGCTCTTTTAGGCTAGCTTGGTTGGTTATCTGCTAAACCGTTCACCGATGGATTGTCGAACGCAGTTCCGGACCCATTCTGCTGTAATTCTTTTACTCTCTGGCTAACCCGTTACGGCGAGCCTTCATAGGTTTGGTTAGCATTCGTTTGTTAGCCAGACGGGGTACCTGACGAAGTTTGTCTCTCTTAAAACAGCTTTTCCCTTGACTTTAACCACTGCAAAGCACGCAAGTGACTTACAGGCTTGGTCTATTCGCCCTACCTGTCTGCAGTTTGCCCCAGGGCTCTCCAAAGTCTGTTTGATCAGGAAACTTGTTAACAATATTAGGTGAGTTTATTTGTAATAGCACTATCCACATCATTAACATGTTCTTTTTAAACCCTAACCCTTTAAAAAAAAAGCATGTTTCATGAATGAAAACACAAGTCAACCCAAACTGCCAGTTTTTAGGCACAAAAACCTTTGGGCTCTGTAATTAGACAGTGTCCTTAAGGCAAGGCAGCTTTATTTATGTAGCACATTTCGGCAGAAGATAAATCAAATTAAAATGAAAGAGCAGTTAAAACAATTAAAAACAAGTATAGAATATAGAACAACATGAAAACAGCTAGAATAGAATAAGACGGGTATAAAATACAATAATAAAAGTTACTGTTCGGTGTAAGACATGAACAATTACTTGTAAAACAAATCATAAATCCAAAATTTGGGTCTCATCCTGTGTGCTGTCTGGCAGTTTAATCAATAAAGAATACGTATAATTCGCAGCTCTAGCTGACATAAAGACCAATCATAGAGGAGGACGGACTGTTTTTCACTCAGCTTGGTGACACGTGTGGTTTCAGGTGCAACTATGCACTTTAAACCGTGTCAGCCCAGAGCAGAGAGGGGATTTAAGTCTCTCACATCTGTTTGGACAAGCAAGAATGAAGAGTTGGCTTCACTCTCTTTCATTTTTCTTCATTCCCCTCTTCTTCACACACACATCCTCCTTTCTTTGTCTCTCTGTCTTCTGAAGCTTGGACAGAAGTCTCTCTCATCCTCACCGCCAGCTGTTGTCATGGTTGTGTCATCCCTCTCTGAACTACCTGGGATGGTATTTCCATGGACACAGATCAGGTTGGCACTGGGCTGTGAGGTGTAGGAGGGAGGCAGTTTACGTTGTCAGCGGTTCTGTGTGTTGGACACAGACTGAAGGAGACAGTGGAGGAGGAAGAGGAGGATTAGGGTCTGGGAAGATATTAACCAGAGAGGAGCAGGAGTAGGAAAAAAAGAGTGAGAACACGAGAGTGAGAGGCCACGGTTGAAGTGTAATTTCTACTCGATGTACCCTTTTAGCACAGAGTTGTTCAAGTTAGGTCTGCGAACAACAAAACAAGAGGGATGATCCCCAGGGGAAGTCTCGCACTGAATCCTGGAGTTGTTCCATTAACACCGGAGTGGACATACCAATTGAATGACATGATTATACAGGTTTTCCTGCACTTCATGATAAATTGCAAACTATTGCCTAAATGTTAAAGTGACTCTTTAATGCATCATTCTGTTTCCATGAGAGGAAATAGAAGAACTGGATTTTTTGACACTGATATTTGAGAACAGTGTGAATCGGACAACAATAGATCGCCTTAGAAATCTGAGTATCATAATAACATATAACAATAATAATAACAATACAAACAACATTTGTTCATAAAGATGACTACAAATACTTTATTTCTGTAATTTGTCATCTGGCAACATACAGTACATTTCATGCAGATGCCATATGTTTGTGGTATGTAATAACATCAGGTCCTAGTTTGCATTTGGAGCGATTATATTTATGAAACTGTTGTGCTTGATGACGTTTGTCTTTGTACATAATAGACAGATATCTTTATATCACAATACCTCATCAAATGGGAGGCACTAAATAAGATACTAGAGTTTCATGTATTGATTTTTCTCTCTATTTTCAGTTGTTTACTTTGCTCTGCCTGTTCACATCTGTATTTAGCTTTCTACATTGATTCATGGTGCAGGTCCACTTACCTTTTCTTTTGCTCTGTCCTTTTTCTATCTTTGTCCGGTATATTTTTTGTGCTGCTGTAGTACGTAATACATTTAATTGAATTTACCCCCTTAGGTAGTAATAATTATTCTTTGGTAATAAGTTCCTTATTGGACCGTAATCAAAAGATCAGAATTGATTCTGATCTCTTGACTATACTCGGACCAAACTATAGTCGGAACTTTTAAGGTCTGTATAGATATATAGATTGTAAAGAAAATCTGATGTGTGTGTGTGTATATATACACTGTGTATATATATAAATATATATATATATATATATATATATATATATATATATATATATATATATATATATATATATATATATATATATATATATATATATATATATATACTGTACATTATAACTGTAAAATGTCTCAATAATACAGTATATCTTGATGACAAAGAAGTAATAACAGATTTTAAGAACACATATAAAATGGATGTTATGTATATGTATGTATATGTAACAGTACTTTTAAACACACTGTCATAGTGACGCCGTTTCTAAATCAACTCAAACATAGGGCTGCTCGATTATTGAAAAAATAACAATTATGATTATTTTGGTCAATATTGAAATCACGATTATTTAACACCATTACTCATTAACCTTTTGGATATAATGGATAGCATCCCATGTAAAATGTTAGTGTCTTTGCATGAGAATAAAATCTGTTTTACTACTGTGAGTCGGTTCAGCTTTAAGGATATCACACGTAACGTTACACAGCTAATGAACAATTCCAGATACATAACACAATGTGTATCTCACATTACATTTTCCCTCACTATGACCACTACTACTGTTATTAGTAAACATTGTGCCAAAATATGAACAATAATGGCGCCATCACTGGGCTTATTTGCTGGCTAACCTAAGGAAAAATCCAGCACATAGACGGTACCTTAGAATAACGTTACGTGAAACAGGTGATGCATGCGACTTGCCCCCCTGAATGTATTCCCCCTTATCTTTTCTACTTTCGGTTGAAGTGTTTGTTTACATAGCATGCTAGCACTAGCGTAAAGAGCTACAGTAACAGTTCTTAAACTTATTAAAGTAGTTGATAAATGTTCGGTCAAGATAGGAAGTAGTTGGTGGCTACACACATCTCGCAACAGATTGTGAAGGCGGCGTGTCAGAGTGCCACATGCCTCAAAATGAACAGGTTGGGTGGAGGACATACAGCTGTGGCCAGGAGTTAGCCATATTGACATCATTAATTAGTTGATCTTTTCGGAGGGTGTAGATAGTGAGGAGATTTATGAAAGCACCAAAGCCTTCAATTACTTCTAAAGTAATAAAGTTGGCTGCATTTTTTTTTTTTTACTGAAGCACGGAGACTGTCTTTTTTAAAGCAGAGGTAGACAGGAGCCAAAGTGCTAACCAGCCTAAGCTTATTGCTTGGGTTATGCAAAATCTGAAACACATGGCAAATGGATATATGTCAGACTCTGGTAATGTATTAGGTGAATGTGCTCATTACATTACTACTGGGCAGCGCAGGGTTACCATGGATAACCAGATAGAGGTGATAACCATTTCTTAATTAGTTTTCTGTTTTTTTTCTCTCTAATCTATGCTTTAAAAAAAGTGGAATATTGGATATTTTTACTTCTTCATGAGTTTAAAAATGATTCCAATAAACCAGTCTGAAAAGGGAACAATTCATAGACACATGCAACCTGTGCAGATGTTTTGCATTGTGTTAAAAGATCACCAGACAAGCCACGATTGGAAACCACTGCTTTAATCAAATAAATATATTCGTGCCTCAGAAGTCTACGTAAAGACGGGATCTTTATCAAGCTAATTAAAGCATTTATTTAAGAGTGCTCCGATTGATCGGTCACTGATCGTTATCGGCCGATAAAGGCTTTAAATAGTTTGAATAGAGGTCTCCATAAAGACTAAGATGACGCACGACTCGTGAGCGTTTAAGTACACTTTAAGTTTGTGTAAATTAACAACATTAAGACAATTTCTTTTGTAGTTTATTTAGTAATAAGGCTTATTTATTAAGCTCTAAGCTGTTTAAGGTGTCTTTCTAATAGAGGAAGTGGACTGTTGAATGTTTCCTGTCAATAAAAACAATTCACAATACATTATCTTCTTTTAATTTTAATGCATATAAATTGTTAAGACTATTAAAATGAATATATGATGAATATATGACATGATAAATAGAAGGCTTCAAATAGACCTGGTGATCGGTATCGACCAATACTGCCTCCAACAATCAGTCATCGGCCCCAAAACCCCTGATCGGAGCACCCTTCCATTTATTAGCCAATATTTCTTTGGTAACATGCTATCAAACAGGTCGGTGGTAGTGTTTATAAAGCCATTGTGACATTTGAGTTTCATTTTACTTCACCAGGCCTCATCGTGTTCACCTGATTGGATCTTTCTTGACTTTGTCACCAAGTTAATGGTTCTCTGGTTCCTTGTTTGAAGGAGAGGGGCTCAGGACATTGTAAGCAAACAATGTCACCAGTCTTGTGAATTAGGTTTAAGATTTCGATTTCACTTCTACCAAATCCAGGTTTTATATGCTCAAATCCTTCCCTATGAGGATGAAAAATTAGTCAATCTTCCCGATAACAGACACCCGTGTGCCCCAACATAAAGTCACCCAACCCCTTAGCCGTCACATAAAGCTGACATCTCCATTCCCTTCCCTTATCCGCCTGCCTCACAGTCATTGTAACCTCGATAATGCTTCTATTCATAAATGATCTTTTCTCTGGCTGTTTGACAGCAGGGATTCTGCCATGCTGCACCCTCTTTGTCTTGACCCCTTTTACTTTCCGTAGAGCCAGCCAATCAAGGACAGCCGCAGATGGTGCTCAGCGTCCCCACCTGAAAGGCCCGAGTGTCTTTCTAATGTAACAAAACTCAGGGCTGTGCCTGACTGCAGCCACTCCGCCAGGTCTCCCACTGGCCGTCCATCTGTGTGTGACAGACTGAGCACTCTGCGGTGCTTGTAACAGAGCTGCCAGACCGGCACATTGTTCAGCATCGGCATGCTTTGATTTAAGCAAGCACATCCTCCTCCCCATCCTTAAATTATGTATGCTGCTGGTTATTAAATACATTTTCTTTTAACAGTATTTTACTGGCTGTGGACATTGCTTACTGAGGCGCTAGAATGAATCCTGCAGGAGACTCATCCATACTCCATAGTATTGTACTTCAGATGTGAAGCTATAGCCTGGAAAAATATTGGAGGGAAAAATACATTTTAAACAATCTCTTGGGGCATTTGTGCCCGTTGTGATTCTGTGTACTTATTTTTTTAAATTCACATTTAACGTTTTCAAGGCAATTTTTCCCCAATCCACTACAGTGTTGCTCAGATTGCTCAAGTTTACTTTATGACTCCAATTCAGTCCTTGTTGGAGCTCAGACCTTTGTCTCTCTTATTTTTTTTATTTTTTTAGATACACCTCCGTGGATTGGCTTGAAACCTTGTTGAGCTGTTAGCTAGTAGTAGCAATGTAGCTTTTCTTTGTTAGCCAGGACATAGATGTTGACCAGCATGTTTCAGTTTTGTTTCCATTACAAAATATTTACATATAAATAATAGGGAAGCAACGACACCACAAATTGTAATTTTTACTGTTTTTGTACAGATTAAAAAGTGAGCATCAGAGGTGCTGGTAGGCTTTTTTAGTTTTTTACCTTGCACAGAGCCAGGCTAGCTGTTTCCACCTGCTTCCAGTCTTTATGCTAAGCTAAGCTCATCCCAATGTCTAACGTCATGTAGCGTTCAAGTATTCCTTCTGTGTTTGAACACAGAAAAGCTTTCTCTTCTTCCTCTAAAATGATTCACATTCACCCTGTTATTCCACCCGGAATGACACCACTACTGATTGGTTGGTTGGGGTGGAAGCCACATCCACAACACGAGGGGTTTAATAGTGGTGCTTCACATCTGACACTGGGCATCCTCGTCGAGCAGTTTGTACTGGATGTGTTGTGTTTGACTCAGCACTCCCTCATGGTTACCATTTGATCATCTGTGTCTAACAGCTCTGAAAACCGATGTCTGTGCCCCAGCGTGTGCTGTTGCTGCTGTTTGTGCTTATTAATAATACAGCCTCAGTGCCCGTGTAGTTACGAGAGCCCTCAGCAGGGATTAAAGTGTTCCGGCACCGTGCCGGATCTCCGGAAAAAATAAATAAATTTGGGAACTTGCATGCAGTTTAATATTTTCAAGTCAAATGATTTCACCTACCAATAATATGAGGGGAACGCAGCTCTAATTAACGCATGTAGGATTATCATATTATTGCATTATGAAAATCTACATTGACTCTTAATTTAGTATATGGTTGAAAGATGTAAAAATGTATCCACACGTTTTTACTTCTTAAAAATGATGAGTTTTAGTATTATGTAATGTAAGGACTTTAACTGTTCTGCCAGTCAAATTAACTTTAATGCGTGCATATAAAAACATTACACTGTGGATTCCCCCCCCAAAAAAAAAAAAAAAAAGATTTCAGGCTCAGGATTTGTTTTTCACTTTAAGCCCTGCCTTAGCCAGTTGATATTTTGAAAAACAAAGCCACATGTTCTCCCTCTGATCAGCTGTTTCCACAGAGCTGTGGGTTTCTTTACAGTGAAGCAATGCTTTGGCATTTTCTCTGTAAAGATTTGGTGTGAAGGCCGCTCGGATTACACGAGCCGGGAGTTGTCTTTGTAATGAAGAGGAATGAATAAACTATGGGAGATACGTGTGGTTTTGATTTGAATGAATACAGACAGCAGTCCTGCAGGACGTTGACTGCAGCGGACATATGTCAAACCTTGTCCCTGTGTGTCTTTCTCAGGGGATTCCTTCACTCAATTCCGGTTTTCAGAAGAAAAACACTGGGAGATGGACTCATCTGCACCCAGTCAGGTAAATCTTTATCTTCTACCCAATCTGCAGCATTCTGCATCTTTTCTTTGTCTTTCATTGTTTAACCCACTTTTTTAGTATGAATCCCTCAGACAGGCATTACGTCAAAATGCACAACGAGCTAATGTAGCATTGTTAGCTCGCTAGTGACAAGTCTGTTTGTCGTTGGGTCCTCACTGAAATATCTCAACTATCAGACTGGCACCAAATTCCCAGAGGATGAATCCTAATTAGCTAATCGAATGTGAATATTTAGTTGAACTTTGCATAACATTTGGTTTAAGACATTTTTCACTGTGACAAGAAAAAAAAAGAAACTCGTACTAAGAATAGATCCCCCAATATTGAAATTATAGTTTGACTTTTGAATTTATACCCTGATGAAGATCCTGCGGGCTTAAAATGTGGCAGAAGGTTTTATATTCTCAGTCAGTTTTCTCTAAACTTTGTGGACGTCGTTAGTTTGAGACACCTTGCTTTGTCTTGGTGGCTGCTCTGTAGATGTCTGCCGTGTTCGTGGACCTCCCGGCCCTCGCTCAGATCCTTCAACGAGTCCCCCTCCATCAGAGACTGGACCTGGAGGCCGAGCTGCATCAGGTTTGTTTGTTTTTAGCGCCGAGCGATAATTCAATATGATTTTTCGTCTTTTAATGGAATCATATTGTGATGAAATCATATATCGAGATATACCATTACGTTGTCTAAATTGATAACAAGCACATACTAACTCATTTTTTTCCAAAACATTTTCACGGAATATCATTTGAAAA
The DNA here is from genome assembly GCA_026937815.1 of Etheostoma perlongum. Classification (NCBI taxonomy): domain Eukaryota; kingdom Metazoa; phylum Chordata; class Actinopteri; order Perciformes; family Percidae; genus Etheostoma; species Etheostoma perlongum. Next base: position 6,540,590 of record CM049388.1, on the reverse strand, counting down.
ATTGCAGATTTCTTTTAACATCTATTATTACTACTATTTTTGTGCATGCATGTAAACCTAGTCAATAAATAGCTGGCTCTCTATAATTTCTCTTGAAACTGTTTACCACATTATGGATGATTGTTTGTTTAAAATGTCATTGTAGAAAATATTTTGTGAAAACACAAATTCTCAACCCTTTAATATTGTCGCAATATCAATATTGATGCATTTGGTCAAGAATAGTGTGATATCTGATTTTCTCCGTATCATCCAGCCCTTTTATTGATAAACTCACTACAGGTTCTGTGTTTCATTCATTTTTACACCAATCCTGTTTCAGGTCTCTACTCCAGTGGAGCTGCCCACTATGACCATCGCACCCAAACAGGAGCTCCCCAAACCGGCCACATTCACTCCTCCGTCTGCACCTTTAATAATCCCCAGCACCAACCAGAAAGTCCCCATGACGTCGGGCTCCGACTCGCAGGTTTCCTTCAGCGCTGCAGAGCCGCCGGTGGATGGCAATGACGATGGTGATGAAGAGCTGGACCAGCTGCTCGGTTTACAGAAACCAGTCTCGGGTGTTTCGGGAAACCAGTTGGTCAGTGTCGCGGCCGAGCAGAGTGCAGTTCCCAGAGAACGGTGAGTCTAATCAGCATGTGTTATTTGAGAACTCAAATACATTCAAGTTCGTCATTTTGGGAAATCTGTGTTTTTTGTGCAAGTGTTAGAAGAGAGGATTGATACCACAGCTAACAGCCACTTAGCTTAGCATAAAGCCTGGACACATGGGGAACCAGCTAGCCTGGTTCTGTCCAAAAGCAACCTAGCAGTACCTGGAAAATCACTAATTAACACGTTATATTGGAAGTTGAGGTGACATTTATGACAAATGTTTCAAAGCTTTTTTTGACAAACTATACAATGACTTTTTAAAAACTTTATGAAATACTTTACTATGATTTATTTACTTTTTTATAACATACTTCACTGACATTTTCTCTTTTATCATATACTAGGATTTGTTTCTCATTTTTATGACATACTCTGACATTTTGAAACACAACTTTTTTAAAAAACACTATACTATGACTTTTATGTTTTGGGGATTTTTTTCGACATACCATATTATAACTTTCAGACTTTTTTTCAACATCTTATACTATGAATTATTACTTTTTCAGAATTTTGTTTAACATACTATACTATGACTTTTGTGATTTTTTTCATTTATTTTTTTCGACATACTATACATTTACTTTTTTCTCATTTTTACAACCTAATATCCTGACTTTCTCAGGACATACTACACTATGACATGTGTTTTTACAATGTTATTTCATTATAGAAGCACATTCATGAAATGTAATAAAGTCAGTAATTATTACAGGTGCATGTAATGAATTGGTGTAACGAGTGGTTTGGACACTATAAAACGTTGCAGCCACGCGTAATAACAGCTGTTCTGGTTCTGTTGGAGAATATCACCAATGAAACACTTTTTTGGAATTGTACTTATTTTTCCTGTTCCTCATACTGACAGCAGGTCTAATTCAGAAATTAAACTTCAGCATTTTTCTACCATGTTCTTTAAATCTGCAGCCAGTACGGAAGCGAAGGACGTGGTACCAGAGGTGAAAGACAAAGTCATTACAACTCCTAGTTCTGCTTCCGTAAGGCAGGAAATGACCGAGGAGGACCTGGAGAACTGGCTCGACAGCATGATCTCCTGACCACCAAGGTAGGGACTGGACAAACTGGACTTTGGTTTTGAATTCAACCCTGAAAACCAATTATAAAGTGTACACGCTGGACAGAGGTTTGTTGAATGTTGGGAGTTCTTTCACCTGGGCTCTACTTTATACCTATTAAAACGTGGTGGTCATATGTTAAAAAGACAGTACGTTTGTGATAATGTGTCCAAATGTTCCTGCTGAAGAATTCTCCGTTCGTGGTGAAAGTTACACAGCGCTATCTGAACTCGGCTGAAGTAAAGGGACGGACAGATAGTGAAACGTTGCTTTATTGCGTCTATTACTTTATTAATTTCCTCCCTCTCATCAAAAGAAATGCAGTTTACCAAAGCTACGACATACATACAAATGACCATATAATACCAGTTAACAAATTGTCATGAATAAATCCTTAAACCAGGATTTTTCGTTTTTGTTTGGCAGCTCTTCTACTGTGGAGAGAAGTGCAGGACACCACAGCTGAGAAACAAAACCAACATTTACACATGATCATTTAGATTTTATACAACAAATGTTTTCTCTTTTTATAATTAGAAGCCACAAAACTAGCTTGAGCTAAATCTGCTTGTAAGTAATCCAGAGCTAGAGCACTGCTTTTGTCAGGAGGGACAAAAATGATAAATGTATTTTGCATAGTTTCTCATAAGGCACATCGGCACTTGATAAACACCTAAAGTGAGTCCTCTACGGTCCAGAAAGAACCGACTTCTGTAACTCATTTCATCTGACAGATTTGAAAAGGCAGGTCTCACTCAAGTCATATGATGCCAACTGGATCAATGAAGATCAATGCTAGCAACACACCCATTCAGTTGGTTTGCTAATTAGTGACACTAACATCCTGGCGTTAACCTAGAAATTGTGCATATTCAGACATTCAGTTGTCATGCTGTAACCCTTCATATGTATCAAATGTCTACACACAACACATTGTGCAACAGCTTGGGGTTAAGCAAGTGAAAAGGCAATGTGAGTCAGAATCAAAAGAAGAATTTGCATAAAAGAGGCGTTGTGGTAAAGGACTTGGATGCACAAACCCCAAATGTCGTTCTCTCTTAAAATTATTTTGTGTATCAGAATTCACAATGAATGATTATTTTTCTCAACACCATGGCAGCGGAGAAACTCCAGCAGGTGTTTAGGTTCTGTTAACAAGGTGAAGTCAAGTTCAGTGTCTCTCAGACGGAAAGTAGAGAGGTGTGTTTGGGGCGCAACACGAGGCTGGCCCTCTCTTAACCCAACTGGTCCTCATATTGTTTACGGAAGCAGTCTCCAGTAGGGAAGAAGTCCCAGCATCTCTCCTGGTACATCTTCCACACATACGACTCCTGGAGGGGGGGGGACAGATCTGATATCAGTTTATGAAGCTGTAGAGGGTTTTAAATGAGAAAGAAGTCATAGTATGCCGTAAAAAAAGTAATGTAGTATGTCAAAGATGACAAAACATAGTATGGAATGTCATGTAAGAAAATGTAATAGTATGTCATGAAAATGAAACTAAAATGAAACTGTCAAAAAGTCATAATATAGTATGTCATACAAATGAGAAAGTAAAAAATGGCAAAATAATCACAGTATGGTATGTTATAAATAAGAAAAAAGGTCCGTATAGTGTGATAACAATACAAAAAGTCATGTCATTGTGTATTATGTTATCAAAATGAGAAAAAAGTCATAGTATAGTACGCCGTCAAAAAGTAATGTATGTCATAAAAATCGCAATAAAAAGTCATAGTATAGTATGTCTCAAAATGTCAAAAAAGTAATAAAAGTCATAGTATACTGAATATTTGGAACCTGTTTTACAAAAGCAAAGAGCACTTCCACGCCGACTGAGATAGGGTTATGTGTCAAAAATGATGAATTGCAGATACATTCCCAAATCCTACGGGGCCTTGGTTAATACGTCGCAGTATCACTTGGATTAGGACCTAAACTGAATGATCTCTAAGGCCTAGTGTCTTTATTTTCTGCAAAAACACTAATGACTTAATTGTGTTTACAACATCAAAGCTTTGTGACTTTAGAATTTTATGTTCATTCTGCTAAGTTTGTGACATAAAACCAGTGCACACCCAATAAAATAACTTTAGCTGCACAACAATAACAAGTTAATATATAAAAGGCAAAGTATACCCACGCTTTGCTTCTTCTTCCTGCTAAGCTCTACTTATGTAACATAAGTGGGTTGATATGTTGCACAAGTAAAACCTACTGAAGTTTCTGTAACCCTCCATTGCTGTTTTAAGATTGATCAGACATGAGATCTCACAGAAGAAAATGCTGTAGAGTAAATTACGTTAAGTTACATTTTCCAAACACAGAATTGGAAACTCGTCCCTTACCTGACCCGTGTGTTCAGTCTCGTCCTTGTTAATCAGGTACATCAGGAAGAACCTGCACACAGGTGGAACATGATTGGTGTGAAACATGTCCACTTTGTAAATCAGAAAGACATACCGACTGTTGTTTCACTGCACTCACAGATAGTTAGCTAGGTTGTGCTCTTGTAAGGTGTGGGTTTCAAACCCGTGAGGCGTCCGGTCAAAGTAGTCATTGCCAATGCCGCAGATGAAGCACTTGGTCTGAAAGAGGAATAAGAGGGGTTGTCTTCATTTTGATACAGAAGGTCAACCTATACTGAATACTCCTATTCTCTACTGTAAATAGGTCGATTTCACACCTGTAGTTTTGTTCATTTGTGCCTTTTAGTTCTAATTGATGTTCACACACTGAATCTTTTTTTACAAAAGAATACATTCTTAGACTGACAAGTAACTCATTGAGTTGAAAAAAAAAAAAAATCCAGAAACTCGTTACAAAACTTAAACAGATTTCCCTAACATTTGTTATTTGTAGGTATTTATGAGTTCTCACTAAAATGACAATTTGTTTTATTGTCACAACAAAACAGAGAAACATCAAAATATATTAAAGTTTTGATAATGTTAAAATCACATACAGTATGTACTATAATGAAATCAAACTTAGACAACAAACGAACCAGAATCTTTCTCAAAGTGATACCAAATCCTCCTTTTCCAGGCGGCTGTTTAATTTGCCCCAGAGTTTGACAGCTTTCACACTAACACTAAACCAGCTATGTTCGGTGTGAAAGCTCCCTTAGCATCAATATTTTCTTCCACATCTATACATTAGCATATGACTAAATTTAAAAAAAACTGTTAAAAGCTGAAATGTTTTCTCCTTCCATACACACAGCTCGGCTCCTGGCTGCACCAGAGTCTTACCTCCATGTCCTCCTTCACCTGCTCCTGCTGGTCTCTCAGCTCACCAAAGGCATCAATGATCAAACCTGAAGGAAACAGTTGCCAATAGAACAAGCATTTTTAGATGCATTTATGCTTTAGGATGATGAACACCGATAAACGGAAAAGATGGTGTACCCTGAATGATGGCCAGCAGGATGACAATGACAAAGAAGAAGAAAGTGATGTCAAACAGGATGCGGTAGAGCTCATAGGGGTCTCCAGCTGGGTCCTCCAACTCGTCTCCAATACCACCTCCAGCTCTCACACCCACGTACATGTGGAACAAATAGCACTGCCAAGAGAAAAACAGGAAAGTTAGAGCTTTACTTTATAAGATGAAAAGTATTAGGCCACATCTCATTGTGTGTTCTTAATTTTTTTTTTAAACAAAAACGATATACCGTGCACTAAATGTGGCTAAGGATTTCAGTGTGTGACTAGAAATAAAAAGCATGAAACATAAAGAATGGCCTTAATACGCTGTCGTAGGTTCGCGATGTTTTTGATTTGCAAAAGGTGTGCATGATTATAGTTTTGAAAATAAATCCTGTACACAGCTCACTACCCACTACCTGCTTTCACACCAAGATGAAACATTAAAAATAAAAGCTTTATCAAATCCAAACGTTTGCCCTTGCTGAATGCTGCAGCATTGGAAATGGAATATTTTCTACTGTCACAATTCTTTCTTAAATAAATATAAATAGTCGAAGGTAGCCAGGCATACCGTCATCATATCGTCACACTTCATGTCAGGCTCGTCTTCATCCTCGCTCTTATTGTAGAACTTTCTGAAGAAGTTGAAGGCCACCACAGTGTAGAGATAGACGACCACTGCCAGCAGACCCACAGTCAGCACAAGCTACAAGGAGAAAAAGTCAATAATAATAATCATAGTATTCTGAAATACAGAACTTACATGTATTGGAACATCATTTCATTTGACCTTTAATTATTCCCAGTGACAATTTTAGCTGAGAGTTGAGGTGGCACCAGCGCCTTTTCTTGTTTAAATGTAGATTTTGAGCATAATCTTTGTTGGTTTTGACTGAATCAACATCACAACAGTTTTCTTTAAGAGAGAAAGTGGAGCACAAAATAACTGCAATATTTTCCAGGCATCTAAAGCTGAATTTAGGGCGGCTTTCATCAGTATTCAAAGACCTTCAGCAGTTCAGTGAATCAAATTCACGGCATTACCAAACTTCTTCATGCCCCACCGGTGATCTGCAATTTACCCGCTTGTTGTTCTGCATTAATATTGGCATGTTGCCCGTTGCATTTACTGTCAGAAAGAATAAAAAGGGATAAAAAATAAAACCTTGAGAGAATCTAAATGTTTCAACCTATATTTATTTTAAATAGACTGCATTTATAAAACACCTTTCTCCCTAACAGGACAAAGCACTGTACAATTTTTCAACTCTAATTCATCCATTCACACACACATTTATACACCAATGGTGGCGCAGCCGCCATGCAAAGCGCTGGGCATCCTGCTCCTGCCCATCGGGAGCAACCTGGTCAATCTTGTGATTAAAGGATGATGCGCTCTACCTCCAAAGCCGGCTTTTGGCTGTCTATTAATATTTCACCGTTTATCCATAACAATATAGCTAATTATTTCAGCTGTTTATGCATAACCTTTAGCTAACCGTCCAGACTTCCCAGCTTACATACTTTCAAATCATAGAGTAAATCAAAACTGATCTTATCTTTAATTTGTCAGATGAATAAAGAAAGAAACTAGATACAAGTTATCTATATCGCAAAACCTTTTTTTAACATAAAATATGTTCACTTCACAGTTTGTCACAATAACCCTGTTTGATAAAGTGTGTATGACTCCAACTCCCTACTGGTTCACAAGAGATTTTCTTGAGGAAGTTATGCCACTTATCCAACAGGCAAACTGCAAGTCCTGTTGGCCTTTACTTTTATTCATTAATTTATTTCTAGATATCCTGTGAGCTGGAGGACTGAGAATGTTCATATACATACAGTTTCTAGTTCAAAGCTCCGTCCATTTTTCCAAAAGCTAATTTCTTGATTTGATTATCTTGGTGTTAAATATGAATCACGATGTTAGCTGTTTTGTCCCTATTATCTACCACAGACCACATGTACTGTGCATGCAGATTATTTGCAGAAACTCAATGTAAGATGAGGGCCTAAAATAACTGAATTTCTCCACATTCTTCTAAACTTGTTATAGTTCAAAACCCCATAAACATTTCCTCAATTGTAGGGCTAATTCTAGTTCTGAGTAGGAGCTCTGAAAAAGGAAAGTTGTAAGAAAAAACTGCTCTGTGACATGAGTGGGGGGGGGGGGTTATTATTGATCTTCTTATCTGTACTATGGCTCCCTCTGCTGGTTGAACTAAGTACCTGCTTGCCGTTGTGAGTGACAGAAGACAGGATAGTACGAAGGGTCTTGAAGCCCATCGCAATGTCCAGCAAATGGGCAGCAAAGAAGAAGTTGTTGAAGTGTCCACAAACGGACATGGTGGCGTACCAGATCAGATACAGAAAGTACTGCAGGAAAAAAGGCAATAAATTAGTGACAAATGATGGAATAAAAATGTTGTTGCTTTGCATATTTCTATATCTGTCTTTTAGCATGTACAAATGTTATTGTAGAGTTTGGCATGTTGTGACTCATTTTTAAAAAGCAATGTCTTGCATTACAGAATAACCTTAATAACCAAAACCGTGATCACAATTTAAACATTTGTATAGCTCCTTTAAGTTTTTTCACTTCATTTGTCCCACAGTGCTATGAAAACAAAGTTCTTTCAGTAGTAAAATAAACTTACATTGTCAGTCAGAACCACGCCCATTTTCCAGATGTGGTACTTTGTATCAATGGAGCTTAGCCTGCCAAGGAGAGAACAAACTGTTCAATCACAGTAATGGCATTGCCCTACTGGATTATTTAAGATTAGGGATTTACTTTTATTTCAGAACCAATCCAACCACATCGATTTATAGGCACTTGTCATTTAATGCTCAAACTTTCAGGCCTGAGTGGCTCGACAAAGCGGCCACGGTTTTGACTCCGACCTACGGCCTTTTGCTTCATGTGATTCCCCCTCTGTCTCCCCTGTCATGTCTTTATCTGTCCTATAAAATATTTTTTCGGTGGTTGTAAATTGAGAAAACAATAGTGTAGTTCTCACCAGGAAAGCAGGGAAGCTTCCTTCTCTACAGTCTCCACTGTTGGGTCAAAGTCCAGAGCACTCTTATCCAGACCTAAGAGCTCAGCGATGCGTTCAGCTCCATACAGGTCACCGTATTTGTTGATCACCTAATCATTCAGAGGTAGGACAGCAGAGATCAGATCGGTCACTTGACATCTAACTGAGAACGAAGTCTAAAGTCTGTTTTAAAGACGATGCAGGTGGGTCTGCCCAGCAAAAGCTTAATTTTACTACTTACCTCAGAATGTATAACACATGCCAATATTACCCTGACATAACATGTATAAATACTACTGAACACTGCATTACATCAACAATTTTCTAAAATGGATTCTTGCAATAAAATCTTAATCTGGACGTTAAAAGGATAAACAACCCTGGATATCACTCACTAGGAATCCAACAGATACAATATTATTACATATCTAGTTCTTATTATCTTTTATATTTGTGTCAGGTTGATCAACTGTCACTACTTTTAGATTTGAGGGATCCTAATAGCACACTACAGTATTGTAACTTTAACCAGAAACACTCACCTTGCGCTTGATAAATTTGTCCCAGTAGTTGTTGGGGAAAGACCTGTTATAGGAAATAGAGGTGAGACTCAGCAAACAAATAGTTTCATTAGAGTGACCTATTAGAAGCTGTAATTATATACAGTATATACTGTATATAAAGTTTGTTTGTTTAAAAATGAGAATATGCAGTTTTTTAACCCTCACGTGTTATAGAATACGTGTAATGTTTATTCTATAACATGTCAGAGAAAATAAGAACAAATGCCCACACACTTAGTTCAATGTCGTGTGCTGGGGTTCTGGACATGTTTTTCTGCCTAAACAATGTTTAAAAAAAAAATAAAGTATGTTTATAATAATATGAGAATGGGAACAGGAACCTACAAATGTTTGACATTTGTATTGGATTAATTACTTAAAACGATTAATCCATTAATACTCTTAACTTTCTCATGCTGATCACCAAGGTGGTAGACAGATAAAAATAGATTTTTATGATACTGATGGATATTAGAACAAGCAGGATTAGATGGTCATCGCCAGTATACTAGAGAAAGTGGTATGTGTGTGTTGGTGAGGAAAAGATGAATCTTATTTTCTTCACAAAAACAAGTTGTTAAATGAATCACAAAAATCATAAAGAGTTTCCAGATTTCAGACTAATGTTACGGCCAGGTGTGAACAAGGCCAGTGTCCTACGGGGTATTGATGACGAGGCGATCCCACTGGCCCTTGATGTCATCGTCAGACGGCTGTTCAGTGATGTAGAGACCGTCAAATTCAAGCTTCCTGGCAATCTCCTTCTCTCTCTTGAACACCACTAAAGGAACCTAGAGGCAAAATATTAACATTGGGTGACTAAAACTGTATTTTACACAATGGGATCATCTGCAAAGAAATTATTCCCAGCTCAGTGAAGTCTGTTGAAGTAGTAATAGTTTAATGAATATACCTACCTTCAGACAGTAGTACCCGACCAGACAGACGAGTGAGATGACAGTGTGAAATATAGCTAGGAAGCGCAGCGTTGGCAACATGTAGCCGGTGCTCTCCTGCAAGCTAAATTCATCCATGTCGAAGAGTGTGTCCTCATCATCCTCCTCTTCCCCATCCCAGGTAGTTTCCTCATCGATTTCTTCATCAGGTTCAGTGACCTAAAGAGCAAATAGTACATAACACATATACAGTACAATGAATAATTTGTCATTTGCCTTTTTCCCCACTTTACATTTGCATATCATTTTGGTTTTACTCTTTGTCCTTCAGTTTCCCTAATGGATGGATGGATGATACCTCTGGACAAGGGATATGTTTAGTATTCCCCCACCACAGCGTAGGAATGAACAGAAAAAAAAACTAAAAAACATTTCAGGTGCTGCTTAAGCTTCACATCGGCTCCTGCTGAACTTATGTATGCCTTTTTGTATGAAATGAGAATTTCTGGTCTTGTACAGCTGATTGTGTCAAGACAACATTAAGAGAGGTTTGGCTTCTTTTGTTGAATGAAAAAAAGGTTTTGATGAAACACAAGTTGGAGAAACTGATGAAAAAATCATAACTTAAAAAGAAAGACTAAATGTTTAGGCTATGCCACTATATTTTGTATATACAGTATACACTGATATTTTCATACTTTCCCTAAAATAACTGTACCGCATCACACATATTTTGAATTGACGTCAAACTGGTGAGCAAAGTTGATCAGTTTGGTGTGGGTGTGTGTGTGCATAAGAAATATCTCAATATTACAATATGGTCATCTAACATGTCAAATATAAAAAGATATGGGAATATATAACATATTTGAAACGTTGCCCACCCCTTGCTATGGTTACGTCATCTACATGTTTTCATAGGAATTTTCAATTTGAGTGGATTTAAGTTGAGTGCCAGAAATATCTCTTACAACAATATTTTAATCATGTCATCTTGTTGCACCCTCTGCTTTTAAAATTGTTTAATAGCATGTTTAATTGCTTAATTAGCATCTTTTATCTCAATGCATGCACCTCTTAACTCCTACAGTAGTGGAAGGACACGCACATTGCTTTGCAGTTTATTTATTTCATTTGTTTTTTGAATATTCTGTTAAAATTTGCACTGAATATGGATGAAAACTTGACTTGAGCTACCTTGTAGAAGAGAAGAATGAAGTTGATGGCAAAACACACAAACAGAGCCAGGAAACGCAGTGTGTAGAAGTTACGAGCCAGGTAGTTCTGTAAGGAAAAACTTTAATTAGTGGCAAGACCAACTGCAGACTTCTTTGTTATTTCCTGTCCACATTCTGGAAACAATCTATAGAAAAAAGAATGAGTGAAGAAAAAAAAATATTGAAGAAAAACATCATGAAACTATTTAAAAGAAAGCATAAATAGTGTGAGAGCTTACCACAATCTTGGTCATTAAGACTTCCAGACCAGCAATAATACTCAACATGAAGGCGGGTGTCGCCCCTTTAGTCTGACTCAATCTGGTCTTGGGCTTCTCCTCCACCACTGGCTCCTTGGCCTCCTCCTTTGGCTTGTCCTCCTTCTCCTGGTTCTCTGTGCTGTATTCAAAACAGTTATTTTTATTTTGTATGATGATCCTCTCTCTTAATTTTACTCGCTCTTAATTTTACTCACTCTGCTTTCTCTGGTTCGTTCTCGGGGGTTACAACAGGCTTGGCAGCAGCTTTCTGCAAGAGAAGTAATACATGGGCTGAGAGTCTCAATGGAGGTGATAATGGTAAGCCGTTATCTACAGGGTTTTAAATCATTAATTTAATTCTGAATGCAAACCTTCTTTTGATCTGTAGTGGACGTCTCTGCACTCAACTCGGAAACATCACCCAGGCCAAGCTCAAGATGTTTTCCTCCTTCCTTCTTGGGATTGGACAGCATCTCCAACATTGCATCCACCTCTGCCAGGTCGCCTACTGGTGATGTGGTGTCATCTAAGCTTCCTGTTGACTCTATGGCCTCCACTTTCTCTCCTTCAATCACATCTCCGTGGATACCAAACTGGGTTGGGTCAGGCATGTTTCCGAGGATATCTGTCACCTTTATGTTCTTGGCACCCTCAACCAGGCCACCACCAAACATGGAGGACCAGATGACGTGGAAGAACCCAAAGATGAGGCCGTAGATTCCCTTGAAAAAGCCGGTGAAAAGCATCCAGAAGAAGGAGAAAAAGCTTGTGATAATCTCCTTAATGCTCAGCTTCTTGATTTTCTTGAATTGCTTGCGCACATTTTTAACTGTAAAGATTTGGCGGACATGGCCAATCTTCTTCTTGACTGAGCGGCATGCGGTTGTGAAGGCTGAGGCCGACTCCAGGGCACCCTCTTCCTCTCCAACCACCTCATCCATGACACTGTGTGCTTCTTCCTCTTCCTCCTCTTCAGGTTGTTCACCCACATCTGGCTCAGAGATCTGTGAAGCTAGCTGCATCTCAAAAATTGTGTCCTCGCAGAAATTCACAAACATCTCCATCTTCTCGCTCTCCGTACCTTCGTTGACCACATCAAAGATGAACTGACGCTTGGACTCTTTCACCTGCGGCTTCTCCCATTGCTCACGGCTCGACTCGCTGATCTCAAAGTACACCCTCTCAATGCGCTTTGCGCTGCCCATGATTTCAATACGACCCAGATAAGGCTCGAAGTAGCTGAGTACGCTCTCTGCCAAGTCTAAGAAAGTGGTGAGTCTGGAGTCATGTGGCATGTGTTCAGACAAGTTGGTCAACAGCACTGCTATGTTGAAGCCAATATCTTTGGCCGGCTCGTGGAACCGCTCCACAAACTCTTTGTAACTGAACATGTCATTCTCATCGGCCTCTGCACACGAGAGCAGGAATTCAATCTCAGACTGGCTGTACTGCATCTGGCTCTCCATTGACTTCTGGAACTCCTTCTTTGAAATAATTCCTTTACACTCAGGGTCATACTCTCTGAAGCTGTCAGAGGACGTCAGGTCCTTTAGTTTAAGGAAAATATCAAAGAACTTAAGGATCACCTCCACATTGTTAGAAGACTCCACCAGAGTGTCAACCATCTGCTTTCCAATTGTTCCGTTCACCACATTACCTAATACAGAAAGATGATGCATTATATACTATAGGACTTGTACCAAAAGACATTACAAATATTTTGAGAGACAGATTTTTAGTCATGTCATTTCTTTGACAGTGAATAACAGCTTCAGACTCTTACCCTCTAGCAGAGACAGCAACATGACAACCATGTCCTTCTGTAAATCCATGAGCTCCTTCAACAGTTCAATCTGACTGGCATCCTACAAGAAGATTAAAGCATTTTCATTAAAGCTTTGCTCTAGAAAAGTTTTCCCAAAGCAACAATAGAACTGTTTAGACTCTGTATGTTCACCCATTAGCCTCTCAGCAATGTACAAGTAGAAGAACTTAAGGTTTATTGTACCTGAGACAGCTTCATTTGCATGTTGGCAAATACATGCAAGAAGCCCACAACTGCATCCCACAGTCTGCTGTGAGCTAAACTCTGCTGGTTCCCAATACACGGGCCCTGTTGAAAAGAGATGGGGGAGAAACCCATCACTAAATATTTGATGAAAGCAATTCCAGGATTTAACAGTGTTGTCTGAGGAATCATTTTGTTACCTGAATATACTCAGTCAGTGAGTTGAATATCTGCTTGGCAACATATAAGGCTTTAGAGAAGTTTAATTTTCCAGTCTCATCAATGACGTCTTTGCCAGAGTAGTACCAGTAGAAGTCACTGATAGACTCCTAGAGAGCAGAATGACATTGGTAGACAATGAAAATGGTAGTGCATGTATTAGTAAAGGCTGAAAGGTAAATGGGTGTAGATGATGTGGCTTTATATTGTTGTGTTTTACACACCTGAAGACGCAGCAGATAGTCCACAGTGCTGATAATGATGTTGACTGTGGTCGTGTTTCCAGTTTGAGTTCTCAAAAAGTTTTGAAAATCTGATAAAGGAAAGAGATGTTTTCTTATCCCTGTCCTTTCCACTTTGCCTTGTGGTGCAGTGCAGAAACAAGTTATACAAACAAAACATTGCTCCATTTTTTTTTTATAAAAAGCACATGACTTTAAAATACACCAAAGTGCAACCTCACCTCCATTGTGCCCCTCGCACAGAAGTTGCAAAAATCGGAAGAGATCTTTAGTGAACTCATCATTCTGTAGCACCTTGGAACCTTAGAAGAAAATGCAACTGTGAAACTACACAAAGTTACTTATTTATTTATCCAACATTAAAAGGTCAAATATGAGGCAAGCAGGACAGGTTTCATGTTTGAAACATGTTTGAAGTCCAGTGCCTTTAGATTGCAGGTTCAAAACTGCATCCAAAGTGCATTTTGTAAAGATGCTCTTTATTAAAACAACTGTGAAACACTAGGATATTTCCATAAGCTGGAGGAAGCCTGAAAACTTTCACATGTAGGCTGGGATTGGGCATGATTAATCACTTTCAAAATCAACCAGATAATCCAGTTAAAACAAAAATGAACACAAATACATTTCTGTGAGCATATAAAACCATGTGAAAGTGTATGTAAGCCAGCTTTGTGAAAAAGGCCCAAAATCCAAAGCAAGACAAAGCTTTGCTTAGGCTGTGGAATAGTCCACAAACTTTCAGTCAAACCCTTAAGAGGCAGCACTAGTACAATAGATTTGAGCATAAGTAATAGGATTTGCATTAGTAAATGTTAACATGAAGGGAATGGGAACAAATAACACAAAAGGACAGGCAATGTATTCTTCAAAATCCAATTTCTGTGTACACTCTGCATGCACAGTATGTCCCTACAGACATCTGAGGGATGAAGAGGCTGGGTAACAATAAAGCAGTGAGTATGGACCACATATATGGAAAAGACATTCAGGGTGGAAGCATAGCCATATCAGGATGATCTAAATGTGCTATTTACCCCGCTGAGTGTGGACTGCCATCGATGTTTTTTTTTTAAATTTAAATGACAGGAAGGAGAAACACAATACACGAAGACATAAGCAAAAAGAGAGGACATTGAGTTACAATACAAAGAATTATGAATAGATCGTTGAAGTTATGCAGTTAAAAATAATAATTTAGACGAGAGGAAATCATAGGCCTAGGTTGTGTCTATGTTGTATCCAACTAGATGAGTACCAAATAAGAAAAACATTAGTCAAAGTTTCATAACAGTCAACGAGACATAGGTAGTGAATTGTTAAACACAGAACTCAGTGGAAATGTTTAGCAGAGGACTTAATGATGAAAAGACGCACATAGTTTGATGTGAAAAGCGTCAAGTGAGGAGTGTTTGTGTTTTAAAGTTGGAGAGAGATTTGTTTTAATGCTGGACCATGTCCTCTAAGACAAGTTTTGCACTCACAGACCTCTGGTCTGAAATAACAGGATACATTCATACAACAAAGGTTAACAGAAATTGAGGTAATACTTCCCAATCTACATATTACACAATCCCATAATATATTTAATTTATACTCAAGCCTGCTTGTTTTACTGCAAAAGACATAAAAGACAACACACTTCAACTTCAGGGACTGCAAGAATGTAGCACACACAGCAAACAATTTGTATTTGTATCAAAATTCACATTGATAGCAATGTGATTTTGATTGTGTCATTGTGATGGCGGCACTAGCAGCCACACATGGACACAACTCACGGTGGTAACTCTTTCAGTCAAGTCAACTCTTTCAAGGTCAGTTTCAGTTCCCCCCCAATGCCCAGATTAGAGAAATTAACAGAGCATGATGATATTGAACACTTCCTTATAACTTTTCAGAGGATTGCAGCATCATGTCGGTGGCCTAGGTCTGACTAGGTTTTGCACCTCATTCCTGGTGAAAGTCCCAAAGAGCTACAGTATATGTAAAACTGAAGGAGCTTTATGGGAAGTGGATCTAACCGAAAGGTAAAACTGTTAAAGCCGTTGATGAAATTATAATCTTGGAGTAGTATTTGTGGATATTATCTCCTGAGCTGCAGGTATGGATCAGGGAACACGATCCCTCAACGGCTGCAGAGGCTGCGTCACTGGCTGATGTGTTTGTGGCTACTCCACCTGGAAGGCTACAAAAGACACCTGCAGGCCCACATCCTCAATACCATCAGATGGCAAAACCAGGTATAGGAAAGGCTCTCCTAAGGGAGAACCAGCCAACAAATACCTAAAGGTCTAGTAAAGTGCCTATTTGTTACCTGTGCTATAAAGCTCTGAAGGCCCTAATTGACTCTGGCAGTGATCAGGCCCTGGTGCACAGGCGGTTTGTACCAGCTAATGTTATCTGCACCCTAGAAACCATTCCCATCTGCTGTGTACATGGTGATAAGAAACCTTACCCCCCTGCTGATGTTTACATTGAAGTACAAGGACAACCCTACCTATTGAACATTGGAGTTGCTGACAACCTTCCTTTCCCAGTAGTGCTGGATAGTGACCGCACAGTCTTATTTGATTTGTTGAACCAACCTCAAAGTTGCCGTGACCAGAGCCTGGACCAAGCTGGTAGATGAGCCCTCTATTACTCTCAGTGCCCTGCCTTTTTATGATGCAGACCTGTATGTGATGGCCGCACTAACAGCCACACATGGAAACAACAACTCATGGTGGTAAGTCTCTCGTTTTGAGCACATTATACAAAATAAATAACTGGACACACACTTTAGTTCTACAAACAGTTTATTTAGTTATTTTAATTAGTTTTCTATTTGGGTGCACACCTTTAGTTAACTTTGTCAATTTAGCTAATTTCAGGTTCATTATCTTTGTTAAGTTACGTTCTGTGAAATTAAATACCTTTCTTTTTGAGTTGAGTCTATGTCTGTTTGGTCCAGCGTATGCTAAGGTTATGTTACCTGAGTTAAGTTCTGCTTAGTTGACCTCTTTTATGGGCCCAGAACTTCCTGTTTTCTGTAAATTAGTTGTTTTTTTTGTTTTGTAAATAAAAACCTATACTTATTTTTGAAAACATACTTAAAGACTCCTCATGCCTGCCAGCTTGGTCCCTCACAGCTACCCACCAGGGCCATACAGACATGACTACTTAGGAACTAGCGTTTGTTAACAGCTCTGATAGTAAGGTTATACCATTGCATGGTTCAGCATTAGTTTAGTGAAGGGAAAATTATTTGATTTTTGTTTTGTAATCAAGAGTAAAATAGGGTGCTTTAACAGCAGGTATCTACTTAACTTCAAGAGAAACTTGTGTCAGGGAATGTGATGCTCAGAAGACTAGGGAAAACAGGTTGAATCCAACTGCCCATCTAATAAGACATCTCTTAACTTACTTGAACCCTCCTCTGTCACCATGCCAAGTCCTTCTGCTTTGTTTTGCCTCTCAAATGCATTCAAGTCCAAGACACTACGGGAAATTCAAAAGTAATATAGCAGCCCTTAATGTCAACACAGAAATTCCTTTTTGCAGTGCAGCTAATATAACGGTACCTGCAAGATTGCATCAGTCCTGAGAGACTCTTGAAAAAGCCTGCATCTCTTTTCTCTTTCAGGTAATCAAGCATTTTCTGGGATAGGAGATGAAATGCATAAAATAATATAAATAAATAAAATAAATATAAATACAGTATCCTACTGTCAAAAACAAGTGCTCCTGCAGTGTTGCCTCATATATATTAGGTGTATGTTGATGGAAGAACGGAAGAATAAGAATGATAACATTAATAGGACATGTAGATTAATATGGGTGGATATTTTAGATGAATAATCTGACCTGCTGAACTTGCACATTGCCTCCATTTAAGATGGATATTCCCAGTTTGAGGGTGCAGGACACCATGGGGCCCAGTCGACCTGATGAAAAAAAAGAGTAGTTTAGGATAAAAGCTAAAAGTCAACAACATGGAGGACAGAAGCAACGAAGGCTAAATCACTGCAGCAGATCAGACCAGTCTGTGAAAAAAGTAATGTGTGTTGATATGGAAAGGTTACATTTCAGGGTATCAAAACATGGATTGTTTTTAGATTAAAGGTTGGCCTTTTAGGGTTGTTGTTTTGCATAAAAATGGCCTCAATAGTAATCATTGTTTTGCCCACAATATTTTTAAATGCATTTGGAACTCATATGGACACAAAACTTCCTGAGTAAACCTCATCAAAATTAAACTTTTGGGTGGCAGTTGTTTAAGGGTGATCCACCTAATATTTGAATTCATATTTAGGCCTTAAAATGTGGGTGGCAGTAGCCAAGGAGAACCTACACGTCAGTGGATTACACGAGTGGTTGAAATGTCAAATAAAAGGCCAATGAAAATGCTTGTAAAACAACAGAAAGGTTACAGAATAATTTCTTTTAAACTTCCATCAAATTGTTGAGCCACAGAAACGTTTAGCTTGTCATCACCTTTGCTAGCACTGATCATCTGCAGCACCATCTCTGCAGCCCCACGGGCGTGCAGCCTTGCCTGCTGATACAGGATTTTCTGCTTTTCCATCTCTTTTTCCTGAGGAGCAACAAACATTTTATTGTGAATTTCTTGCAGGTAACAGGCATAAAACGTTTTGGTAAACAGTAAGATAGTAAGATTATAAAAGTCTGACAGAGCCATTGTTAAGAGGATGTCTGCCTTAATGAGAGCATACCTCAAAAGTCTTTTCTTTCCCTTCCTCCTCTTCTTCCTCCTCATCCTCTGCACAGCTCTAAGACACAAAGGTCAACATTCAGAGCTCATCTTTCAGGTTATTAACTCTAGTCTTACCAGATTTATTTATACATGAAAATAACAACCTTTGCCATCATGTCTGCATACGCAATATACAAAGGATCTTCTTCCAAGTGACTGAAACGGAAGGAAGTCAAGTCAAAAGTCATCCGTATCAAAACAAGGATCATAGATTTTAATTGCCATATGTTATACTACATGATACAACTAATTACTAAGGAAATTATTCATTGACAATAAAAAGCTAAAAAGGCATAATTTAATAAACCAAAACCATGTGTTTTTTCTACTAATTTTGCCTGCCATAAAAAATTGTGAAATAATTTCAAATCTCAATCTCTCACCTTCTCTCTGTCAGAGCATTGTGGCTGAAGTGGAGGATAAGTTGGTGGAGAGGGTCTGGCTGGATCTCAGTCACCTCCTCTTCCTCCTCCTCCACAATTTTCATCGGGGTTTTCTGCAAAAGTCCACAGGTTTGAACAGTTAGCTCTGCCCAAGTCTGTCTGATCACTAAGCATCCATCTCTTTTTTTATATTTTCACAAATTTACTAACAATTTTACACAATTTTTAAAAACACTGAGATGAGTCAGTAACAATCAACTAGCACTGGCATGCAGATGAGTTCTGGTCATGTCCTGGTTATCTGCGGAAAGGACAGGGTGAGGAAGTTAAGAGTGGTATGTTGAACAACATTGGAACAAGTTTTCACATACATGCATGTTACAGCAAACAGATGCAAGCAGCAAGCCATTTGGTGATGACTTTGCATATGAAGAATGACCCTGACATTATAGAAGCCTGCCAAAGAGGGAATCACTACACAAATCTCCACGACTTTAAACTAATCTGACAGATTTGTAGAATAAAACTGACAATAAAAATAATCTGCCCAACAAGAAGCAACTAAGGCTGAACTTTAATTTTATTCAATGCCACAGTTTTAGTGTCTTGATGAATTTGCTGCACATCAGCGTACAAAGCTCTAATATGAAATGTGATCTTCACATGACTACGCGAGCATGCCACTGACGTCACGGTCACAGAATGTACTGTAACGTTACCTTCACACGCACACTACAGACTTACAGAGTACAGCGAACAGACAACTGATGGGTTTGATCCAGATCTGACAGCCAAACAGCTAGTGACTACTAGTGAAAGGCCCTCCTTACCACTGCTGTCAGAAAGGCATAGCCTGCTTTTTTAGAGCTGTGAGCGCCGGAGCTGGCCCTGTGTCTCCTGAGTTGGTCATGCAGCCTTTGACCCCTGACGGATCTCTGTTTGAAGGGTTTTGCACGCCTAGAGCGGGGGCCGCCCCTGGGTGCTTTGGGCGAGGTCCCCACCCGGGCACGCTCCCAAGGCTCGACGGGCGCGGAGCTAAAGAAGCATTCGGCAGACAGGACTGGCAGAGGGGTGCCAACGCAGGGCACACGGGGCAAGGGCAAGGTGAGCCCAGTACTTACTGCCAGATCCTGAACTAGCTTCTCCTCAAAGGAGTACTCCTCTGCCTCTATCCAAAGTCTCTGATAGGCCGGGATGAAGAAGTTGATAGCGCGATGCCTGGGAAGGGGGGAGGTGGAGAGGAATGGAGGGGAGTGGGGAGGGAGGTACAGTGGCATTAGGGTGGGTTCTGGTGAGTTTTTGGAGGAGACAGGAAGGAGAGATGTAAGGGGAGGAAGGGGTTACAGGAAGTGCATTTCAGGCAGGGTGGTGATTGGTCAATGTGGGACCCACTGGCTCTTCTGACTGGTCACATTTGATCTCTAAAATAATGGTAGTTACTTCCATCAGGTTGTAAAATTCATTAGGAGGAACATGCACACTTTAGGGGAGATATGCAGTTTTCCAACAAATCGGTGCATTTCTTGCCGTTATTAGAGTACATCACATCATTTCCTAATAAAGATGCACAGATGTGTTGTAAAACTGCACAACATTCGGAAAAATATCAGATAAAAAAACAAATCTTTAAATCATATTAAAAATAATATGAAACAACTTTTATACTGTAACCAAGCAAACTTTTGTAAACCTGGTAGCCAACTAATGAAAGTCAAAATTGTTTTGCCTTTCTTCTTCTCTTTTTTCTTCATTCCTTCCTTCAGGGTACACCTGAAATGAGACAAGGCCTGCCGCTTGCAGTGTGTTTCCACTTTCCAAATAAGTTTGTTTCAGTCAATTCTTGGGCTCATTCTAGCTGACCAATCAGAATCAACAGTGAAGAAAAAAATTGGTTGCTAGGCAGAGATCAGTCCACAGCCTGGTGGATGAAGGGGGGGGTTGAACAGATGAAGCATTCACCCTGTGGTTTCACTTTACCGTCAGCAGAGAGAACAGGCGATCAAAGCTGGAGGCTTTGAATGCCCTTTCCAGCCAAACCTCCCGATAGCCATTCAGGAAGTAATTATTATTTTTGTATCTGAGGGAGGATGAGGTAGTGTTATGCAAGAAAACAACACAGAGGAGAGAATGTCGTTAGGGAGGCGATGAGGGGTTTACGTGGGCACACAAAAAAAAAATGCCCCAACCACCTCCTATGACTACTTGGTGATTGCTTGTTATGTACAGTTAGATTGAGAGAAAGCAATGTTTTTATTATTATTATTTTTTATTTTTTTATTTTTTAAATAGGCCATGTCAATATTTCATTGACATTGTAAATCAGTTCCAAAACGGCATAAAAGAGAATCACCTTGGTAGATTGTAGAGTGGAGCCATGCGGAAACAAGCCACCACAGCACGCTTACGCTGTTTGGACAGCAGCTTATGCATCACACACTTCTTATTTCTCAGTGGCAGCTCCACCTGAGGGACAAAGAAACAACGGCAGTGAAACGCCAAGTGGGAAATGTAGTGACAACAAAGATGATAAGTGCCTGGTATTGTATTATGTTGCGTTATTGCTCCAACCAACAATTATCTTCATTATCAATTCATCCGTTACTGTTTCAAGTGATTTAAAAAGCTTGTTCTGTCCCACCAACAGTCCCAGACTTAAAAATATTACATTTAAAATGACAGAAAAACAGCAAGTTCTTTGAGAAGATGAGTAGATACCCAAGTACATATATCTGTGATCTACTTTTAAGGCAGAAGAATAATATTGTGTTTGATTATGTTTTATGTCCTGTGATGTTGAAATGTGAGTAGAAATAAAAGGTAGGAAATGTGTTTCTACCTGATCCAGGTAAAAGACTGCAGCTGAGATGCTCTGCACCCGGTCGACTGTGTGTTCTGAGTTTGCAGGCTCTTCACTCTTTACAACCACGTCCTTGTACAGGTTCAGCTGCCACTGAACTGCTGGGTCATCAGACTACAATGCAATAACAGACATCAATAAATAAACAGCAGCCTTATACTAATGCTACAAACCCCAATTCCAATGAAGTTGGGACATTGTATAAAACATATGCGTATGAATACAATGATTTGCAAATCCTTTTTTAACCTATATTCAATTGAATACACAACAAAGACAAGATATTTAATCTTTAAACTGATAAACATTATTGTTTATTTGCAAATATTCACTTCTTTTGTACATGCACTCTTTTATTACGAAGCCATGCTGTTGTAAAACTTGCAGAATGTGGCTTAGCATTGTCTTACTGAAATAAGCAAGAACATCCCTGAAAATGACGTTGCTTGGATAGCAGCAAAATGTTGCTCCAAAACCTGTGCATACCGTAGATGTAGAGACAAACTGGGTTAACTGACAATGGTTTTCCAAAGTGTTCCTGACGTGGTAATATCCTTTACATAGTGATGTCGGTTTTTAATGCAGTGTCGTCTGAGGGACCAAGTCAGTGTTGGTTTTCGGCACAGACGCTTATGTGCAGAGATTTCTCCAGATTCTCTGAATCTTTTGATGATATTATGGATGATGAAATCCCTAAATTCCTTGCAATTTTACATTGAGAACAGTTGTTCTTAAACAGTTGGACTATTTGCTTACGCAGTTGTTCACAAAGTGGTGAACCTCGCCCCATCCTTGCTTGTGAACAACTGAGCCTTTTGGGGATGTTCTTTTTATACCCAATCATGACCAATTAACCTGTTCACCTGTGGAGTGTTCCAAACTGATTTTTTTAGCATTCCTCAACTTTCACTTTTTGTTGCCCCTGTCCCAGCTTTTTTGGAATGTGTTGCAGGCATCAAATTCAAAATGAGTGAATATTTGCAAAAAAAAACAAAGTTTAGCAGTCTGAACATTAAACATCTTGTCTTTGTAATAAATTCAATTGAATATAGGTTAAAAAGAATATGCAAATCATTGGATTCTGTTTTTATTTACACAATGTCCCAACTTCATTGGAATTGGGGTTTGTACTTAAAACTGCTCTTGCTGCTATAACCATACAAAACATCATCTCACCTTGTCCAGAAGATGGTAATTCTGACGCAAGTGCTCCTTCACCTCATCATCTGTGTCTTTCTATGAAGGGTATTCATAACAGACAAAAAATGCAATGCAGTGTTAATAAAGTACTGTTATATTTTAAAAGTAAGCCAGGGTGTTTATTTGCATATTAAGTCACATCGGAAAACGCCTAACACAATGAATAAAGGCTGTCTGTAATGTAAAAAAAACTATACGGACTGCTGTATTTGTAACTTTTGGTTTGTGTTGATTCTAGCTGTCACTTTGGACAAAAGCGGTAGAATTTTTAACCACACCTGCTGACACACCTGATGTCTTTACAGTGCTGTATTACCCAATGTATATTACTGAGTTAGCGTTACCGGGAGGTCATATAGTTGTGATCAATGTTTTGCCTAGACAGAAAATTATTTACACAATTATTTACTTAGCCTACTTGTAATGTGTCACAAAGCATTAAGAGTTTGTTATAGCAACAAATGTAAAAATAACTTTATTTACATAGATTAAATATATAGATTTTTTAGCAATAGGTACAACAGAAAACCTAAAATAAAACTATAATACAATATGGCCGATATGAAGAAATGTCCTGCTTTTACCTGGCTGGATACTCACTAGCACAGACTTTTCCAGTGTTACACCAACATTTTTTGACCCATCAGAATGTGTGATTGTAAAGCTTAAAATAACTTAAAATAAGTCTGAATATAAGGACAGCATAATAAGAGATGGCGTACATGCTGGACGTCCTGCATAGAAAAAAGGGAATCGAAAAAAAAAATGTAGGTTAGGTGGTCTAAAAATCTTTACACCAGGTCCTGTTTTTGTTAACTTACCAGACTGTAGCGTATCTTGGCGAGGGAGATGAGCTCCTGGTCTCCTGGGGTGCACATGTTTAGGCCGACTGGCAGCAGCTTCTTCAGGGCAGCCACGATCAGGGAGGTCTGGATGGAGTAGTACTCGCCTCGGCGGCGCTTGTGTTTCCTCTCCTGGTCCCCCCCTGACTACAGAGAAAAAGGAGACAATACCATCTTAAAGACACATCTTATTAGCATTGCCATTGCTTTTGTCAGAGCAATTATCTGATCTTTCCCTATCTTGTTTTTCTAATTTAAATGTATCCTATGTTACTGTTTGTTTGTTCTTGTTTTTTCTAAATGCTATAATTCTTTTCATTTTATGTACAGCACTTTGTGTTGCACTTTATACATGACTTAAGCTATAGAATACAGTTTTGTATTAAACTAGACTGTTGACAAGCAAAACTGAAATTGTATCTGGTTGTGGAACATCCTATCTGTTATGTCCTGTGTGGTTTGTATTTCTGTTTGTCTATTATTCAATTTTTTTTTTCAAATCCAAATAAAAAAATCCTCAATCCTGTATTTCATTTAATTTCATTTGCATTAGATTGATGCTTTTATGTACTGTATGTTTTCTTCTTTTAACAAAGCAACTTTTAAGGATTCATAGTTTCTTTTAACCAACTTCAACATTTAAAATTTAGCACTTCAAATTAAATGTAACCACTAATTTCAATGACTATGCTTTCAAGGCAGAAAAACTGTGTTGATTAAGATTAATCACATATTAGGTCCCAAAGTGCTTCAACATAAATCAGACAACGAGCAGACTCCTCCAGAATCAAGAGCTGAGGAGCTTTCCTCCAATGGGAGCGATCGTGTCAAACCACCAGGGTGAAAATAAATAAACTGTCTGCTCTGCCAAAACAAATAAACAACTCTCACAGTGACAGCTTGTTAAGCGACTGCAGGGCTAAACGCTGTCAACATCCAGATTTATAACCCGACTTTACTACGTCAAATGTCCACATGAAATGTGATATGTCGTAAACCCTTGCTGTAGTGGTGAATTTAAGAGGTTTGAACTTATACAGTTGATTTGTAGAACATTTTACATCTACATATTCAGAGTGTTCAGTGTATGTCAGGGGATCAATTAAAACACAGGGAATGTGCTTAGAAGGACTTTCCCCTTTCATTAGGAAAGTCTGTGAAATATAGTAGCAAGAAAGAAAGCCATTGGGGCTCCTGCCAGGAAGAATTCAGGTTGTGTTCAGCTTTTCCAAAGTGCTGATACAGCGGAGAGGCAAGCAGGATAAGAGCGAGATTACTCAATCTCACAACGCTCAATACTAATAACTCAATTACTTCTTGGCCTGGCATGTCATGGTTTACAGAGGATTTCTGACCCATATGAAGTTCAAGGAGACGGGAGATGTCTCAATATTGATTCCTGCTGTTCCATAGTAAAAAATCAAGGAGTGCTTTCAATGGGTCAGTCACACTTTTTACTGAAGACTTAAATATAAAAAAATTGCCTCACAAATATAAAATAGGCTATCACTTTAAAAAAGACCAAGGATTCAAAGACAATACTTGTTAGAGGGATAAATTAAATGTTGGTTTTGGTCTTTTCATTGCTTTTGATGTAAGAACAAAACTAAACATCAATAGACTTATTATTTTACATATTTTATTAAAGTAATAATCTGACTGTCATTTAAATAGATGTCTGTTACGTCACTATTACCAAATGAGGTGACACAATGTTGATTGAGCCTCCAGCCCACTGATGAATGCACTTGCATTTGTAGTATTATGAACTGGGTGTCTGCCAACATCACAAGCTATGTTATGCATTTTCTATCACACAGCAGTGGTTGGTCCAACAGAGAGGGTAGCCGGAGCTAACGCAACCGACTCGCTCTTTCACTCACTTGTGAAGCAGTGTACTGTTATTTTTGGTCTCTGCTAGGTGAGATAAGTGAGATCCCAAAACACACCAGCAATTATGCTTTAATTTAATTATTCAATGTTCTCTTTGGAATCTTTGATATGCTGTTATTCATTATATTTACCTTGGACATCTTTGCCTTGCCCTCGCCAGTCAGGAAGCCCAAATTGTTGATCTCATTCTGAACCACAAAGTTTTGCTCTTCACGCTTAAAGTTCTGGATTCAGAGGACAAAGAAAAGAGGTTCATCAGGAAATACATCCTCATGACCAATATCCTGGTAACAGACGTCATATTGTGATTTGACTTCTAGGTTGAGTAGTGAGACTTACATGGGACTTGCACCAGAGGATGAAGATCTCTGCCACCATCCTGAAGAGCTCAGTTGAGTCTGCATCTGGCTCCTTCAGCCACCGGCACCTGGAATATACAATGACACGAACCAGAGACTATTGAGTTACATTAAGTAGAGGTACATCTGTGAAGGACACAACAATATTATAACTAAATAGAACAGAGGTGGATAAAGCTCCGGGACTACAGGAAAATAATTCTGTTTGAAACTGTACAAACTGTTAACAAATCAAAATCCCCCCCAAAAATCTTAAAATAAAAACTAATCTTTCTTTGATAAAATTGTACCTGTTGTTGTCCACATAACGGATGAGCATGGGGTAGAAGGCGTAGAGGTCTCTGCAGAGCACAGCAAACTCATCCAGGATGAGCAGCTCGGCTTCCTGGTTTTCACCTTTACTGTCGGCCTTCAGCAGCTCCTCTTCAGCCACAACCTTCGTTTGCAGCACATCAACAACTCATCTCCGGCAATCAATTCATTAGTATAAATGTCCTCACGCACAATCCCATCCAACTCAGTAGTAATATTCTCCTCCCTGTATGCTCACTCAGTAAGTAACAGTTATATTTTTACTCTCAGTAGGTAATGTGACTGAGCATACAGTTCTTGGACTAGCTCCTCTGACTACCAGCAGCTCCAAATTAACACTGTAAATTCAGCAGCTTATGATGGAGTCAGCAAAAAACCATTGGTGTCATTAAGCAGTAGATACAATGTGTTATACCATGTATGTCATATTTGAAGAACTCACCTTCACTGTCTTCTTCCTCAGTTTGTCCAGTGTGGGCAGGAAGTGGGTTCTCAGCAGATCTGCTCCAGCCTTGGAGATGATTGGCTGAGAGTAGACTGGAGACAGAGAAGATATATTCTGGACATGGGCCACTCATACAGACAGACACCAAAGTCATTCCTCTGTCCCTGGAGATTATTGGCTCTGGTGTCAAGTGTCACAACTGTCAAACTATATTTAGCACTTAGTTTTAGAACAACCACAACTGTTTAAGTTAGATCAGAAATGGTGGTTTTTACCATTGTCTCTAGTAACACTAGGTTGCCACATGGGCTTCATCATTTAAAATAACTTTATTTCTCATTTTTGTTATAATGCTGTTTGACTGGAAATCTAACTCTTTCCTTGTTTGTTAATGCTTTTTAAAAGAGAAAAAGAATGAGGGTAGTTTCTGGAGAACAAAACTCTACATCTAATGAAATGTCAATACAGACTCCATTAAGCAATTCATTTGTAAAATGATCTCACAATTCCTGACAACCCAAAATAACTTTTTACAATCCCTGACTTTGCAAGTCTAACAAAAACACAATCTGACCACTAAGAATCCCTTTCAAATCATATTTATTCTTTCTCTAACTGCCTTGAGTCTGGCTCTTACCCGCAATCCTCTTCATCCAGGGGGCATCATCAATGCCCAGGTTGTTGTTAAGGATCTTGAGGATATTTCCCAGGATGATGCTGAGATGTTCAGAGGTCACCGTGGTGCAGCAATTGGTCCCTGGATGTGAGTTCTCTTGACCTTTCTCCCACCAGTAGGACAAATAGTTACACAGCATGGGAAGGATCACTTCAATGACCTGCAGGAGACAGGCTGAAGGTGAAATGTCTGTATGATTGATGTCATGTAAATAAATGTACATATTGATTGTATACTGATAATGTCTTATAAGAGCCTTACACTCAAGCTCTGTGAGTTGTATTCCTACAGTGATACATTCCAACTAAATTTACACAACGTAAATAGTTAGTTGTGTCTAAACTGTTTTTAAATGAAGGATATTACTTCAAAATGTTCCAAGTCATTTAGATTATATTGTAATATAATATGCAGCACACATTGCAACGTTAAAATTACATCTTGTTAAATTATTAGTTTAAAAAAAAAAAGATCTAACTAGTAATAAACAAAGTAAATAATACCTTCATTAAAGGGGTACTGTGGCAATTAAGTATTGCAACTCAAAAGAGACATATGTTAGAATGTAACTGAGCAAATGCTGAGATGTTCCCGCAAGCCCTATAAACAATGGACCCCAACCATAATGCAACTCATTAACACAGAAGTGACCGTGTTTTTGTGGGACCAAAAGCGTAAAAAATGCAGCTGTTTGTATTAATGTAAATATCCCATCAGCCCTTCAGACCTGTGGCATGTCACTGTAGCGAGCACCAGACTCTGAGACATCGCTGACATCTTTAAGCAGTCTGTCAAGACGAGGCATTTCTGGAGACATCTCCTCTACTGTGTCCGGCATACTCAGGACTAGAAAAGAAAAACAAAAAGACAACAAACAAATCTGAATTTCTTAGAAATATTTCAAGAAACTCCAGTGCATATACAGAACAATGTGAAAACATTTTAAATGAATGGGATAATGATAAAAATTAGGATCAAGTGGACACTCACTGGCTCTCTCTCGGGGGGTCTTGGTGTTAAAGACAGAAAGCGGGTTGTGGGCGTTTAAATGGGGCTCCAGGAACGCCACAGGCATGGCTCCCACCAGGGTTGCCAGGCTCTCCCCCAGCGCTGGAAGATGTCTGCAGACCAACATGTAAATGTAAATGTTAATAAAGTCTAATTTTGAAAAAAGCACACCAAAAATAAATTGTAGAAGCTGGTGGCGACCAAACATTTTGGTGTCATTGTTTAACCTTCAATCTTTACAACTGGGCTATCAGTACAGAGAGCCTTCGCAGAACACCACATGGCATCAGGATTTATCTAGACCAAGCTGCTAATGGTAACGTTGTGATCAACTTTTTTACTGGATATTTGAGGCTGCTAGCTAGTAAAAAAAGATTATTTTTTGGGGCATTTTTAGGCATTTATTTCTACAGGATAGATGAAGACATGAAAAGTGAGAGACGGGGATTGACATGCAGCAAAGGGCCGCAGTTAGGAGTTGAACCCACAACCACTGCGTCAACAAGTAAGCCTCTATATATGTGTGTCTGCTATACCAACTTAGCTACCCGGCCACCTCTGTCTTCATTAACATGTAAGAAATACCGGTACTCTATCACAAAAACAATGGCATACATATCCAACTTTTTCATAAATAGTAAATAATGTATCATAAATACTTCTTCAAGTCCTGAGTGCATTTGTCAGAAATTGAAAAACTTGATAGCCATATCCTAATTAATAGTGACAAGCTTAATGTAGTTTTTAAATTGCTATTTTACAGTTCCTTGATACCAATTCTCAAGATGACAGAAATCATAGGAAGGACCCATCATTACCAAGGAGTCTTAAACTTTATGATTAAATATACAGTACTGGTCATGTGTAGAACCAAAACCTATTTTACATCCGGCTGCATGGTTTAAGAAAAGCTCGGCTTCCTACTGTACCTCTCTACAAAGACGTTCTTTCCAGTTCCCAGAGAGTACAAACAGTTCAAGATTCGGTAACAGGAAAGCTGCACATCATCCACTGAAACAAACAAAAATATTCATTAAGCACACTTTTATTTTTTAATGAACTTGTACTTACATTACTTAAAAGATGAAAGGTGGAGAAAGAAAAAAAAATAAAGTGAATTATTATAACTTAAAACCTTTCTATTGTGTAAATGTAGTATCTGTATGCATAATGGGCATTTAAAGATTGTTTATACAAGACTAATAGTCTCTTTTAAATTCCAGTTGGGAACTATAATAGACTTGTAGTGTCCTTTCTTCAACACTACATATTATATTCTTTTTCCTCTAAGGAAAATATATCATGTGACCAAGGCATGCCTTTGTTTATCAGTGTATACTGTAAATGAGAAGAAGAAAACTTATTTTAGAAGGCAGTGGACCTATTAATAATATGTATATGCAAATATATCTAACTATAAATCGGGTATACGGTTTATTGCTTTTCTTTTATCAGATATCTCATGACAGCTGTGGCTGCAATCAAACTAGATCTCTGTATGTGCATGTGTGTCCGTTGCCATGGAAATATTTCATTAACCATTTCAATCTACTTTACACTTGGTTTCCTGGGTACCCTATAAACTTGGGGTTTAGAATTTGGAGCAGTTTGGACAGGATTGGATATTGGATATTAATAAACTGTGAATAAAACTAATATTGTGTATTGTCACACGTGACCAAGTTTGTTCAGTTACTTTGTAGTATCTTTTTATTTTGTTGTGTAAAATAAAAAAGAAATAACACAAACTCACAAAGCAGGTCCCCTCCAAACCCGTATGTCGTGATGTGCTCAAACAGGGCAGTGAGGATGGGCAGCAGCGCCACAGTCACATAGTTGATGCTCTGGGTGACGCTCTTCATCTGGGCACGGGACTGCATAAACTTCCCCAGTTTTAGCATCTCCAGCAGCTTATCCAAGTCCTCTGCCGCGTTCTCAAAGAAATTCCGGAACCCGGCTTTGACCAGCTCTGAGCCAGACTTCATCACCGTTCTGAGAGAGAGGGAAGAAAACACAAGGGTTGGGGGGAACCACAAGATTAGTTTATAACTGACTACTTGATGGATCACTGTGTATACAGTATACAGACAACAATGTGTGATTACCTGGTGTCAAGTGAGTGAGTAAGGATGTGGAGACAGCTCACCATCATTGCAGAGTCACTTCCTGTGAGAGAGACATTCACTGTAGATGTGGAAAAAGATTGAAAACAAAGAGGCACATGGGCATACAGACAGATGCAATGCCAACCTTACCAAAAAGAGAAATCCTGTGTCTGACAAGAGCTGCCAGCTTACAGAACAGGCTGGAAAAGAAAGATAGTAAGAGCAGAATTGAACAAAAAGCTTCAGAGTGAACAAAGAAGAGCTGGAAAGAGCAAAGTAAGCAAGGAAATATGAAATGGTCTGATGAAAATATGAAAGACAAAAATCCTGCACGCATTGAGATAAAAGGGAGGAGCAAAAAAACCCTCTGAACAGAAAAAGAACTGACAATAGAAACACTGATTAAACAGAATATGTTTTGCTTCTAGAGCCCAACCAATAAAGGATTTTTAAGGCTGATACCAATACAAATATTAAATATATTTAAGTTCTGATAAATAAAATGTTTAAAAATACAAACTTAAGCTATGACATTTAAAGTCCTTTGAACAATTTTTAAATATTAATTCATCAGAATCATTTATTTGTCATAAAATCATTCTGATGAATGAATATTTTAAAAAAATAATAATATTGACGATACCAATAGTTTGGGAAATGCCTAATATTGGCCAATAATATTGGCCCGCCGATAAATCGGTCGGGATCTAATGGCTTCTTTACAGTACCTAGTGACCATCTCCTTCTCTTTGCTAGAGGCGCAGCCACAGCTGCTCAGGTTCTTGCTGGGCGTGGACAGGAAGTAAAGACAGTGGTTCTTAAAAGTTTGATCTGTCAGAGGAAGCAACACCTGGAGAAAAGAAATGCTGCCATTAGACTAACTTAAAAAAAGCCTTCTTAATAGTATATTCAACAGCTTATCCGTGCTCGCAAAAAGTGTTCCAGACCTTGGCAAAGAACTTGATTTCCTGATCATGAGGTGATTTGTCCGTCTTCCCACTGGTGGCCATAGCCTCTGGATTTACAATGGTGTTTAGTGGCAAGGTTAGCATTTTTGAGAGTTCCGAATTAATGTAAAGCACCTCTAGGCGCCCCTGTGTTTAAAATGCTGCAAACTCACCCAGATGAGCAATGAACTCCTGGGCCGAGTCAATGTATTTCAGCAGCCTTTTGAGAAACTTGTAGGCAAAACGCTTTTCCATGGATGATGAGTCCTGCTCTATGTCCTTCTGATCTCTGTCAGATGAAATAATCACCAAGAACATATGTTCAGCTGAAATACTATTTTTTTCCATCACATTAATGAAAGCAAAGTTTGTCAATATGCTGTCAATGCTAATTGATAAAAACTTATATATCGTGATAAGAAAAGGATACAACTAACGCTCAAGTTTTACTCAAGTAAGTACACAATACAGTCAACTTTTTAAACTGCTTTGAAACTACAATATGCCTAATGGTTTTGCTGTTTTCTAAAATGAAGAATAAATTGGAGTGAGAGGAGGTTAACCTTATGACGGCATAGCCACTGATCTGCAGAAACTTGAAGAGCTCCTGGGCCTTCTCTCTGTCTCTGTACTTCTCTTTAGCTGTCAGGGTGTCATAGGGTACCAACAGTGGGTGGGTCCCTCCTCCTGACAAGTCAAATAAAATTCTAAAATCATTTAAATTGTATTTCACACAAATTACTAGTGGTAGCATTGCCGCATCTCAAGTGTATTTTTAAACTGTACATTTACATACCTTTGCTAAAAAGTTCAGTTTTCTTCTTCTTGGCCCAGATGGTGTGGTAGTTTTCTGCAACCACCTCCACCATACCCTGCAGAGACAGCAAAAAGGTTTTTGTGTTAAAAAGACAACTCCCACACAGCGATTAGACCATATGTGGCAAATTATTACAACACTAATCATATTATTATGACAACAACAATTTAAAAAAGTTGAACAAAAACCAACCTGTAACTCACGAGACAAATTGACATTGTGCAAATCCATCGGAGCAGGACTGAATTCATTGATCTACGTCATAACAAGACAATACAAGCAGATTTGGTTATTAACAATAAATGCATTAGCGTTATTCCACAAGAATTCTCTTTAAATCAATGTGTAGTTTACTACGCTTGCGAGTTGATACAATGCAGCTGTGAGTGGACTGATCTGACTCAGAGCTTTTACAGTTGCAGGTCTTAACATTTTGGTAGCTTTTTCGTGGAAAGAATGCTCCTGGTGTACAAGAAGTGATGCATGTTAATGAAAAACAGCAAAAGCTGAGGCTACTTAGCACAAAGGTCAAATATAATCATAATAAAGGAGAATCATGTGAAATTATGCATACATGGAGGCGGAGAGAGCGTTTCCTATCTGCGGCCAATTTGTCATGAAAATTTCTTTTCTTCTTCAAAGCACACTTCCAGAAGAAAAATAAAGGGCAGGGTGAGAATGCATTGTAACCTATGTAGCCTAAGTTGTCACGAGTTCAATGCAATGTTGCTACTGTGGCAGAAATGTTAAGTTATTCATTTTTTTTTCAATTCAGTTTTCCATTGGCCTATGGCCCTGTCTTTTTGCAGTGCACAGTTGCACATTTCTGTGGGTCATTTTCTTTCATTTAGTGGAAAGTGAATGTGTTATAAAAGAGAAATATGCCTGCCCTGCCCTAATGAAGAAATATTTTGGTTAACTTCGAGTGATTATTCCTGTTTGCAGCCGCTACAAATTCTCAACAGCTACAGAATGGATTTCGTTTAACAGAACGGTTTAGGAATCATTCAATGGTTTACTTTAGTAAATTTTTTTATAATGGAGTTCTGTAAAATATTGGTTTTATACGGGTTGCCTAGATTTTCAGAAGACAAGTCCCAGACACTCTACCTGGCATTTCATAATTAGCGATGTAGCAGATGTCACGCACGCAGCTCACTTGATCACGCAGCAGAATTGATCATTGCAAACTGTGTTGATGATGGACATAATCAATGTTCTTTTGGCCAAATAATAAATAAAACTTGTCAGTTTAGGATTTGGGAATGCATATTTGAATGCTATTGATACATTACTTGGGCTAAAAAAGTAAAGAACTAAAAACAGCTATTTCACGGAATTGCCGGGAAATGGGTTGTCTTTTCCCGGGTTTAATTTATCTAATTTTCGGGAAAAATGTTAAACCCAGGATGAAATTCAGGATGATACCTGAGACTCAGAGATCTTTCGCTGTTTTTCGCTCTCTCGTTGTTGTAACATGGTGTCTCCTTCCTTGGTCATCTCAATGTTCCAGCCCATTGCCAGCATACTCTTCAATGACTCCCTCACTGGCCAGCGGTATGTTTCTCTCTCCTACATAGTGAACACACACACACACACACACACACCAGGTGTGACAGTTCAACACAGGTTAAAATAAATAAATAAATAAATAAATAAATAAATAAATAAATAAATAAATATATATATATATATAAAAAAAACACATTTGATCTGAAAATGAAACAACTTCCTAAATTTTCTAAAGGAGGTTATTTTAACAATATAATGTCATATAGTTTGGCATAAGGCATGCAGAAAATGTGCTGCGCTTTTTATGTGTTTTTGAGATTCCCCTTGACTAAATGAATGGCATTTTCACCTCTAACTTGATTTAAGTTGTCAATAAAATACATTTGAATTGCCTGGAACAGAGATCCTTACCAGCTATGTTTTCAAGTCGGCCAACTTCCCCTTGATACAACCAACACCATTTTGTGTTGCCTTTAAACCACCTTTGCCACTGAGAGGAGTTCTTTTACAAATAAAAAAACTTATCTACCTGTAAAAGCTGGTGAAGCTAAAATTTATTTCCCATAAAAAGTAACTTGTGTTTTAGAGACAATCAGCAGTTAAGATGATGCTTACTACTCCCCTAGCAGCAACTGCGTATGTAGCAGTGTGCATGTACCTTCTCACTAAGTGCTTTGTAAGGCTTCAGCAGTGGATGGGTTTTGGCCTGCTCATCCAAGCTGTCTCCGTGTTTCCAGCCTGCTGACACCTGCGACAACAGTTCATTGAAGTACATGTATTATACTGCATTCCAGCTTTATTAGAAACACTATTATATTGTGAGTGCTTACTGTCAAGGCATGCTACTGCACCAGACAATGTAGAGTACAATCAAGATGTAATGTAAGTATTTTATATGAGAGATGGCATAAATAAAATGTCCAAAACAAAGAAACCACATGGACAGGGACTAACCTTTTCTGAGGACCACTTGTCATGGGAATACTCTGCATATTTGTTGGCAATGTACTCAAGTTTTTCAGGAAGGGAGATACTAGAGAGTGGAGATAATGGTTAAATATGTATGGTTATTTCAAAGTCACTTTTACTTTGTTTTGATTTGTAGACAAACACTCAAACACAGATTTGACTTAAATTACCGTTTTTTAACTGGCAAAATCAGTTTTAGATATTAGAAAAATTTCAACATTGTGCATTTTAATCTTTGACTCTAGGAAAAAAATAAGTAAATTTCTTTTTTTAGAGCACTCACTTGGCAGTGTTGATGGGTTTGGGATCAAAGTTGCCCTGTGCATCCACTGATGCCTGTTTCTCCAGTGTTGCTCCAAGACTTCCATCCACAAAGTCCGGAGGCAAGGCTCCAGCGATGGCACAAAGGCATGACGTGGCTATTTTGAAAAGGTCAGCATCATACTTCTACAGAAGAGACAGATAGATCAGACTTAGGAAATGTCTGCTTAGCTATTAGATGTAGACTGAGCAGTGAAAAGAAAATGAGTGAAAGATAGAGCTGGAAAAGTGTCAACCACGGGATGGCTTCAACTGTAAATAATTCAACTGTCTAGACTTCACCTCAGCTGCATTTCTCACATACACGTCATTGAGCTTTCTCTTCACTACCTCTGACTACAAAAGAACTTTTCTCATGAGAGCCTTACTCGGATGTTGAAAACTCAGAAAGAGTAAAGCTTCGTGAGAGCAAACACCAGTAGAATACTAAACATTTTGTTATGCAGGAATAGAAAATGAGCAAGAAGAGGACGTATATGTAAAGAAAATATAGAGAGGTAAACAGTTTTCCAAAATCATAAATAATGTCCTGGTCCGTGCACAGGCTTTCAGCTTATCTTAATGAAGATTTCAGGGTTTTTGGGTGTACCTTCTGGGAAAGGGAGTCAAAAATTCCCCAGAAGAGTTTCTTCGTTAGAAGGAGCTCCTCCTCGGAGGCTCTGCCAAAGCTGCCCATACCAGAAGGCAGGCAGTAGTACTTCCAGTTCTGCTCATAGTGGTTGGTCAGAAGCTAGAGATCAGAGACACAAGAAAGCAAAACCTTTTGAGTTCACATTAATAAAATATTTTTTACACATCCTGACCAGAGCGTTAACAGTTTCATAGTACAAAATCAACATTATACTGTATTAGATGTATGCCTGCATTCAGACATTTACAAAATGCTTGGGGGAGGAAAATATAATATGTCTGGGTGTTCAACACACAGCAAGTGAGGAGGATAAATGGGTTGTGAAATACAAGATGCCTTTTGATTTTGTTTGTTATAATCCCATAACTCTTTCAACTAAAGAATCAAGCACAATAGTGACAAGAAACTCTGCTCAGTGTCTCACCCCAAGAGGTATTTGGCAGTATTCAGTGAGCATGGGAACGTCAAACACCAACCGCCTGAGCAGCTGCTGCATCATGGAGGGACGCAGGTGCCTGTAAAATACAAGGATTATATTATTTAAACATACTACTCTTCTCTACTCACATACAGAAGCAGTGAGTAGAGACTCCCTAGATATTATAAGTTTGACACAGAAGCTACAGCAACTGCAGATTCAATATAATACAGTATACAGATACACGCACACACCGTATATCTGATATAATTCTCTTATGTGCAATTGAACCAAGCTGAGCACCTGAACAGAAATATGTACTCATATCAACTGAATGAAGATAAAAACATTCTGCAGTATGTGGCAGACAGATACTGTACGTACCAAGCTGAATGAAACAGGGTCAATTGAGGTCTAACTCCAAAATGGCTGCCAACATTATGTGGGTAACATCTTTAATTATCGGTATGATTATTCTGAAATACCAAATAGGTTTATAATAAAGTAGAATGTTGCTGATGCTAAATTTGGCCCATATAAAGTTAAAAACACTCAAATAGTATCGCAGAATAACTCTTTGTTGCTCAATCAATCTTACAAGACGATATGCCATTACAGAAAAACAATGCAGGCCTAATTTATTAGCCAAATAAACATACATTAGTATGAATTCCTATGTTTATATTCAAGATTCAAAATCCTTTATTTGTCACACAACGGAGAAATTCACACTGTTGCAACAGCAAGGGATAGGGAAAGTAGTACAAGACACTGAAGATAAACACACAATAAATAAATATAAGTATAAAGAAAAAATAGTAAAGTGTATTTAAAGTATTGCACATTATTGTTGCACGGTTTATCAGTCCTAGTGTGTGTGCATGTGTTTTGTCCATGTGGTCTCCTGGAGCAGTGCTGATTGTAAAGTCTGACAGCTGCAGGAAGGACAGACCTGCGGAATCTCTCCTTGACGCTTAAAATAACAAAGCCAAAAATATTGTATCAGATTATTTGAGTCTCAAAGTGCACAAAAGCACAGTAAAGTTACCCCTGAAGTAATAGTGCCCTTAATCTAGTATACTTAATTCATTGTAATCCTGCAGTTTGTCCTATAGCTTGTCAATGCTTGTTGCACAGCCATTTGACAGTACTCAAAGCTGAGTCTCAGCTGAGTCTGTACAAAGCTTGGCAGGTCTTACTTGCAGATAGCCAGCAGACACTCCTCAATGGCATCCCTCTGGGCTTTGGTGAGTGAGCGTCCTTTGGACAGCCGGTAGATAGTCTGCAGCGTTGAGTCAACCAGCTGTGCGTAGTGCTCTGTGCTGCTAAAGAGAGCGGCACAGCGGGTGAGCAGAGGAAGCAGGGCCGAGCCGATGTACCTGTTCATGGCCAATGCCGTTTCAGTGGTGCTCAACACTTCCTGTGGAATAGAGAACAAGTATGTTGAAAGATGGAGAGAAACAGTAACAGTCTCCCTACATATGAAGATTAAAAGTTGTAGTGAATACAGGCTCCTGGCAATAGCTAAAAGAAACATTATGTGGTTCTACTGTAGTAAAGGGAAAGTGGAATTTAAAAGACTATTTTCCTTGTTGTCAGAGTTGGCAATCATTTTAGTCAATCAGGTTTGAAAAGGGCAATGACTGAATAGAAATTTCTTTAGATTCTTAAATCTTAATTTGACTTCTTCACAGATAACATTTTCGATTGCTAGCTTTTGTTTTAAGATTAGGTTCTATAAATGACGGTCTGCCTGTCAAATACAGGAAGTGTTAACACGAGTCTTGGGCAACTTAAAGGAGCCCTTCCCTGTGAAGTTTTATTAAAAACAAAAGGTATGTTTAGATTTAGTGTTTCTTACCAAAAACAATCAGTTTTTAACCAATTTGGCTGATATTTTATGTGAACGCTGATTATTTTTCCTAAGCAGAGAATGGTGAAATGTTTTACAGTGGTTCAATGGTGATCCACACATTCCCGCAGTAAGAAATGTTATATCCCTACAAGACAGAATACTGATCATATTACTGATCATTTTACCAAAATTATGTTTCTATAACAAGCCTTTGCTCTGATTGTAGTTTAGATTGTAGTACAGAACTCTGAGTACTGGTATTATTACGAGATGACAAAAATACTATTCAAGTTAGAAATGTAATTGGAACTGAGACAGAGAAGATATATTTAATCTAGAAGCAACAACTCTTACTTTGTGCAAGTTCAACTCTGACCTGCGGTCCTTTGCTGCATGTCATTTCCCTCTCTCTCTCTCTCTCTCTCATTTCACATCGTCAGTTGTCTTACATAATAAAAGCCTAAAATGCCCAAAGAATAATCTAAAATAATGTTTTGGTAGCTAGTGAGTTCAAAATGAAATAATAAAAAAAAAAATATATATATATATATATATATATTTTTTTTTAAAAGGCAAGGGTTATATGTGTTGAAAGTTATTTGGGTTTTCTCTCACTCACCGTGTCCAGAGACGCAGAGGCTTGTAGGTCAGGCAGGAAGCCGACCTCCAACATGTGGAGTAGGAAGCTCTGGTCCTCGATACCGTACACTCGTTCCAGGAAGAGCACCATGGGGGCCTTGTGGTCCGGACAGAAACAGGCTGACATGTCAGGTTCTGTAACTGTGCCATCTGAAGTTTAAACACATTTTAGAGGAGAAAAGATCTAGGTTATTGTGCCCTTTGGAAACATTGTATTTATTATAGAAAAAAAAACCTGAAGAAGGCTGTCAGTGCCGCTATGCGTAGGTTACTTCTCCATATGTCTTTTACATTTTCTATTATGAAATAGCCAAAAACTGGCTTTTTAGATAATTTTGAAGAAGAGTGCCCTGGATTTTCCTTTTTTTTCTATTTGAATTCACCTTCAATCATCTGACTGAACTTCCTGAGCACCCTGGACCTTGTTGTCTTACCATTGTTTTTATTTTATCTATTTAATTTGATCAAAAGATAAACAGTGTATCATCTGGGTGTATTTATAGTAAAAGTAATTCTAGGCATGGAAAGTTATTAAAAAAGCAAAATAGTGTGATTGCTGCTGACAATTTTCCTCCACAGTATAAACACACAGAGAGAAAGGAATAGATATTTACTCCTGAATGAACCTAAGATGATTTTCAAAATGCAGAGAAATTAATTTATTTAAGTTTTCTTCATCTAGCACTGTGACTTCAAGTACATACTACACCAGCCAAACCAATATTTTATTTTTTATATTTCTAGGCAATAAAGTAGGTTGGCAGGTTAGTTAAGCTAGTAGCAGAGAAAATTAGAATCTGATATACTGTGGCTTGTGTTTGTATACAATCAAAATGGTTTATCAGAGTGAGACTAGTTTCAGCCTCGAATACAGATAATTTTTTACATCAGCTTTTCTGTGTCACTTTTAGCTTTTTTTTTCTTTTTTTTTTTCTAGCTTTCAGAAGTTTCTTCCCCATTACATTTTAATGCTGCACCTGGGTTAACTTTTTTATGTTGCTATTCAACTTTCAACACCTGCTTACACAACTTCATGTAACAAACGAATGAAAACAAAAGCCACCACAACCAACATACCTTTATGAAGCACAGGCATTTTGAGGGGGATGCTGATGATTCCCACCAGGTCTGTCGTGGGAACCAGAGAGCGCAAGATTGCTCGGATACGCAGCGCCTCACCTTTACCCGCATTGATAAGCTGTAATAGACACATATAGGAAATATTCAACTCCCTATTTCATTCAGGTCATTGTAGTGATCTCTGTTATTATATACAGGATATTTAAACAGGAAAGAAAGTCTGTGAATGAAGAAAAAGCTCCTCACATGCATCTCAGGAGCACAGCGGCCCAGCAGGTCAATAAGAGCTGAGTAGAAGGACATGATGGCATTGCCCATGTGAATAACTTCACCTTCTTCCTCACCAGACCTGAAACACACAAAACACTCTGTCACTGTGACAACATATTTCGGGATACTGCAAATACATTCCACAAGGTAGTTTGAGACCAGAAGAGCAATAAATGAGCAATTTTGTGAGCATTTATAACAATGTTTTGGCACAATACATGATCTCCTTCCAGGTCACTGTGTTACTCATATTGATTTTGACCAGCTTCCCAATCCCTCTCCTCACTTCATGCAATAATAACCGTACCCATTAAAATGCAGCAAGTGTGTAACAGCCCTTGCATACTAATGTCAGCAACAACTTATACACAGCTTTATTCACAGCTGCCATCAATGTCAATGCTGCTATATTAATTTCTCTTAAACCTCTAACCAGACAAGTATCTCTGTATGATGTCCTTATGTAAGCATTGTTTTTAAATGTCTCAGATTTGGTTATTCAAGACTCAGGGGAGAGCTGGGACAAATGAAACATTCCAATTTTCTCCAAGTGGAATGATGATAAACAGACTTCCTTAGGTCAAAACAGAGCATGTTAACCTCCTATCAGCCAAATATCTTTCTGTTTTTTCCCTTTTATCACAGAGTTACAGGCGATAAACAAGTTGTGATGGTCGAAAGTAAACTTCATTAGCGATTAAATGTTTTTGATTATTAATGAGTGTTTTTCGTTTAAAGGTTTGACTACATGCTTATTTAGTAGATAATTTAGTGTTCTCCACAATCCCAGACTTTCATATTACATGCTTGTTTAAATAGAAAGCAAAACAGGCTGTAATGGCATATGTCTATGCTGGGACAGGTGAAACAGCTGTTTCAACTGTCCCCGACCTGGCTGTAACCCCTTGTATTTTAAGTAAATGCACAAATATCTGTGTTTATGCAATGTTAAGGGCACTTATTTGGATGTGCAGTGGCCTAACCCACGTAAAAACCTAGTGAAACAGCATTTTGCACAATAGAAACATGATATAAATGGGACAACTTACTGTTCTAGCTTTAAAAATGGCAGAAACATCCACAGTGCATTATATTTCAATAAGCGCTTCATTCATGCTTCACGATGACGGCAAACAAACATTCACGAAGATGTATAGCCCAGCAATCTAAAATAACACCTTTTGGAAGTACCATTCATGATATGTAGTCAAATATTGAAGTTCCTAAACGGTTTTGTTCAAAGCCGAAAATGCAACTGTCAGATGACAGGTGTAGGTTGCTAGTGACAAAATATTGGACGGGTGTGACGTCTATGCTCATTTGCATATCTGTGACATCATTACACAATCATTTGAATAAAGC
Source organism: Etheostoma perlongum (assembly GCA_026937815.1). Classification (NCBI taxonomy): domain Eukaryota; kingdom Metazoa; phylum Chordata; class Actinopteri; order Perciformes; family Percidae; genus Etheostoma; species Etheostoma perlongum. The sequence goes on along the minus strand of CM049388.1, from coordinate 6,499,323 downwards.
TTAGTGGTTGTGTCAGCAAGGTAGATAGAAATAAAAATCTTTAACCAAATCACAAATTCAATGCGGGAACATATTTATTTGACCGTATAATTATTACTTAGGTAGCCTAACTTTGAAGTAAAAAAAGAAATTCTACAAAAAAGAAGGAAAAAGATCAATAAAGAATTCTCAAAGAAGGCCGGCTTGCTCAGGGCCAGGCCGGCTCAGCTCATGTCCCGCTGTCTCTCCTACACCGGCCCCCGTACCCTGTCCCTTCTCTTTCTACCTGCCTACGCACTGTGAGCAGTGCTGCCGCACATGAAACAGATTCAGAGAGGTGACTGTTTTGGCGGCTACAGGCGAGACATACCTTGCATTCTACCTCGACAATACTGGCGACTTTTATGTTGCCGTCTTTTCCACAGAAAGTTACCAGATTTGTTGCTAGTTGCTTTTGTGAAAAAAAGTCGCTAGTTGTCAACACTGTTTTATGGTGACAGACGCTGTGCGCACGGAGGAGAGGGGCTGTGTATGTGTGTGTGTAGAGTGACAGAGAGACAGAGGAGAGCAGGGAAAGGAAATGTAGCTCAACGAATGACGTGTTCATTGTGTGGGGCACTGCCACATAATAGTGTATGTGTGGGAAACACTGCAGATGATACAACTTCTCATTCAAACTGAGAGTAATAGACTCCTTTTCTTTCCAGGTCCTTTGTGCAGGCTTACACAAAGACGTTAACTTAGATCTATTCCTAGTGACTTGAATGAAATACATACAGTATACTGAAATACTGTATCAAATTCAAACTGATTTAGCACTATTGATCATCAGAAACACACTGGAAAATCTTAATCTAATTTATCACCAAAAAATAATGAAGACTTTATCACAAATTATTACTTCAGAGACACCCAGTGGATTTTTATGATGATCTAAATGCTGATTCAGAGGATTTCCAACTCTGCCTAGAATAAAAGGATGAAATAAACTGGTGTGGACCCCTACCCAGTAGTGACCACAGCAGGGGTATTGGGCAGGTCTAGGGCAGGATCCTCAGAGATATTAATGGCCTCCTCAATGGCAGTCAGCAGACCCTGACCCCCCTCCCCTCAGGGCGGGGCCGAAACACTCTGGACGCCTGATCAGCAGCTTCACCACCACGTTGGCATTTTCCTCCACGCTCTCACCTGGTTTACAAATACAGCAGGACAATGGGAAGTCATGTATAGGTAAGGATTTAAGTTATCTCCAAAAGGACAGGTCAGAGTCTACTGTATTTACGTCACATGCTCAGTGTGAGAGTCAACATACCATTGCAGAAGACGACGAACCTCAGGAAGGACAGGTAGCGCTCTCCCTCTATAGGATTCCAGCCAAGGTCGGGGTAACCCTTAGCAACCAGCATGGCACAACTCTGAAGACCGCAGCCTGCTAGGTATGTAACCACCTACACACAGAAACATGCACAATTCTGTTTTGCTCCTGGGTATCACACCATAATGGCCCACTCTGTCATTTTGTCTGTCAGTGTCAGAAACAGTGACAGATTGAAAGCATTTGCTGAGCAAGCTTATTCAAATGGCACAAAATCATACTTCATTTTTCACTGAGAAAACGTGGGTTGCCATTAGGTTTAATTTCAGTTTGACTCACTATCACCAAAAGTCAGCAGGAGATGTAATAAGAAATCCTCTCAGCTATTAATAATGCAAAGAAATCTGATATCACAGAAAATACTGATCAACATGTCTTCCTTTAAAGAATATACCATCAAGACTAATATCATCCTAGTGTCCCAGTGCACTATATAAAACTAAATGTAAATAAAAAAAATGAATCTCAGCATATTACATGTAATTTGATTCAAATTCACAATTTTACAGTTCCTGAAGTATTTAACACTTAAGTAAGTCTATTATATGACGGATTAATTTGCTATAACAAAGAATGCCTTGAGGTCATACTAAAAATAAGAAACTCTGGCTGGTAATCTAATCTGAAACCACTAGGTGGCCTCAATCATTCAGTTGCAGTCAAACTTTGTGTGATGAAAAAACAAACCTTCTCCAAATCAGGCTCCTCTAGGGCCAAAGCCAGGCCGTTGTTGTCCATCACTGAAGATGCTGCAACATCCAGCGGAGTGGAGCCCCGCATTGCTTCAGAGGCTACACACCCACACACCCACACGCACACCAAGTGTTAACAACAAAGAAAACTTTACATTTGTTCTGTACTCAACGACAGGGGGCAGTCTATCTACATCTCTCTCTTGCAGTCCAGTAGCAGGTAGTGGAACAGGATCATAAGAAATGACATACCGATTTTTGAAAGACAGTTTAAAAAATAAATAAATATTCAAACACTTAATATTTAGTTCACCTTTAACAATACATATCTTATTCCCAACTCTTGCAAATCCAGCAGATCCACATACAACACCTTATTACTAAAAGCACTTTACATGGATATGAACTGAAAATGATTCTTCACTTCAATGCTACACTATATTTCTTCAGTAATATTTGGCTCTCAATAAGCGTTGCAAACATAACACTTATTTTCACAAACCCTTACAAAAATATGCTAATTTTACATTAAGATGACCTCTGTCACTTTTAATAAACATTTGTGTGTCCTATCTATTACAATAAACAATATTGTAAAAACAAAACAAAAAATTGAGTTTGCCTTCATCTGTCCTCTCCAGGCAGGAGCTTTAGTTTACAGTAGCAGCAGGAGCCCAGTGACTCATCAGTCCTGCACTGCATGACTAAATAACCTCCATCGCTCTCTGCCATTCTTTTTTCTCTATCCGCTGCCTCCTTCTCTGCCCCTTTCACTCTCTAGCTGATACCCTGGCATAATGTGGGCGATACTTTTGTGTCTGCACTTCAATTAGTTGAAAATCCTTTCTAGCAGGTGGCACCTATTGGTTTCAGTAAACATTTTGCATAACTTTTGCAGCAGCAAAAGGACAATGTTTTAGTTCCCACAGTGTGGTAAATACTTGAAGAAATTCGAAATATCAAGGAATACATTTAAATTCTTCTTTCCCTTCTGAAAATCGTACATCCTTTTCTTTAATACCTTCTGCTCATCCTTCATATTGCCATCCTTCCTCAGAATGATATATTTTAATAATAGAAGTAGTCATAGAAGAAAAAGCCGTAAGTCACATTTTATGAATCTACCAGTTCTTACCCAGCCCGACACTGCTGTTCTCCAGCAGGTAGCTGAGGTGGTCAAACATGGCTTTCTGGTTCTGACGGCTAATACGACAGAAGTAGCACAAGAAACGACAACAGCTGGCCACCATCTTGGGGAAGGCGATCTCCTGTGGGTAAAAAAAAATAAGACCAATATTAATATTAAAAAGAAGGGATTGAGATGGTCAACTATGCAGTACTTTTAATTTTTCATCGAAAGACATTGAGAGAGACATGTGTGCAGCCTTCCGGTTGCGGCGCGGTTTTGTTCTGTCCTCTGTTACGTGGCATGCCACACCGGGAGCATCTCAGAAGCAGAGCGTCTTGCCTGCCCAATTCGCAGATTTAATTGTCTGTATGAGTACTTAAAAGAAAAATCAAGTGTTTATTAAGCTAGTATCTACCTTTCCCTACAAGTACTCCTGTAATTAAAGACCATGCCTTCTCTTTTCTAGCATTGTCTTTATAATAAGAATCAGTGGTGTCTATTATGTTTTTCCACATCCAAGATGAATCTCTTGTTGTCCGTGGTGTTGTAAAGGACACACATACAATATTCGGGGGTATTTCGGTAAATGCACTGGATGCTCTCCTGTTTGACTTCTGGCCAGGCTGTCTGAATGCGGGTGGTGGAATACCAAGCATTGAATTGAAAGGCCGCAATTGCAATTATGATGGAAAATAGGGGTAATGCCAGAAACACACTGCACACAATAACGTTTTATAAAATAAAACAAATTTTAAAATAAAACAAGAAAGCCTTGACTTCTCAGCTGCGACACACTAGCAGGCAAAGGAGGGAGAGACCGACGGACGGACAGAGAGACACAAAGTGACACACGCTCACACTCGCACGCATATGCACACTGGGTTGAAGAATAGAAAATTTATTGGATATTATACCTTGATTATGTTACACAATTTGTAACATATAATCAATATGTAATTGTAAGAGTAAATCTTGCAAACCATATACAATTACAAGCTGTGGTTATGCCACTAATTATGGCCACAGTAAGGGAAGTACACATATCAAGTGGCAGTAAACTGGTCTGGAATTTATGTCTGAGACTGCGTGATGAGACTGCCACAGTCCGATGTGGAGGCCTGAATGTCTCCCTGAGGTCTTTCTGTCTGAGGTTTAATTCATGCTTGGCACTGGACTTGGCATTAAATCACAACCATCTCTTCCAGCTTCTGTCAGCACTGCCCAAAAAGGACAGGCTTGAGAGGCCTCCCCTTTCATCCCTCTCTTGCCCTTCTCTGCCCTCTCCATTACCCTTGTGGTTTTTCAGAGTATTAGGTTGTTGATCTTGGCTTACTTCACATTCTTAGAATACAGTTTGTTTTCCTAAGATCAGTATACAACATTTTAAGCTTAAAAGGTTAGCCCCTGTAAAGGCTTTTCAATTAAATCGTCGCAGGTTTAAAACTCTAATCTGAATCTAAATCAGAATCATTCAGTATAATTTCCACCACATGCAAACACAAGTGAATAAATGCACTAGCAACAAAACGTGGTCCCATAACGCTCTAAGATGTGAAAAACCTTAACCTTTACCTTACTATGTTCTAACAAATGTTTCCTGGCTGCTCAATATTTTACAAAAAGAGGTAAATATTTCTTAATAACTTAAAATCCCAGCAAATTTGGGGGGAATTAAATAAAAGGCCAACAAGCTGACACTTGCAAGGATTAAATTCTGTTTAAATTACTATTTATTTAAGCTTGGATGGGAAGTTGTACAGGTGCAACACTCCAGAACAAGCATGTAAGTGGATATTGAACTGAGATTGTTTGTCAACTATTTTATTTCATCAAAATAAAATGATCACAGCTAATACAGAATGTAGAACGCTTTCGTACCTGTGATTTGTCTCCTCCCAGCACGTTGACCATGACCTCCATGACAGTCTCGTGCATGCCCAGCACTCTCATTAAGTTGGGATGTTGGTAGAAAACCTTGTTGTTCATGATGTCACTGTGAACATAAGAAAGTGGTTTGTGAAGTTCATGATATATTGTACATCCCAAAGTTTTGAGGCAATATACAGCACATTTAAAATAATGCACAGTTGAAAAAATGTATCTTAGTAATGTGCAATGAAGAACAACTATGTAACAAACTATCAATAATCATCATATTTCTACATTACAATTTACATAGTATTAAAACAAACTTGATAGAAGTCACTGCATTTATTGCTACACATTTTCTCACCTGAGTCCATCAATCATCAATTTCTCCTCCTCTTTGCCCATTCGAACTGACAGCAGTGACCTGATTTGACCTAGAGATACCAACAGGTTGATGGCATCCTGCACAGATGCAGCACTGATGGTGTAGGATTTCTTCATGGCCCGGAGCAGCTCCCCGATGCCGTCATACTGCCTCCTTAGCAGGCTGAACATCACTCTGACCAGCTCTGGGTCCTGGATGTGAGACTCCTGAGCCCAGCTGGTTATGGTCTGGGAGATCAGCTCCTTCAGGTTGGCTGGAGAAGTGGGAATTCAATATCCAAACAGTGAATAATTCTTTAGAGGTAGTAACGTTAGTGCAGCTTTCCTATCAGAGGCAATGGTTTAGTGGTGGTATGACTTGACCACCACTAATCTAATTCTAACTATTCAATGTCATTTGGAAACACTGACATGAAAAGTTATTTTAACGGCTTTAAAATAACTTACATGCAAAAAAGCAGCATCAATAAAAAGCATCATCCTGACATTTCTAACAAACTAGAACTCATCTGAGCTTTGTAGGGGGTCAAAAATGTGCCAAATGTCAACAACTCAAAAATCTAATTTTCTTTGTCTTATATACAATGTCTTATATCATGCTGTGCAAAAATGTACCAGATTTAAGAGGTATCCAGTGGTACAAGCACAATGAAGTCTAATTGGGCTTGAAGTCCCATTGTGTTTAGGCTTACTGTACAATTTTAGAGGACTATAAAAACGGGATATGAAATTACTGTGTGGAACTACAGCCTCTTCAACATCACACTAACTGGTTTATTAGAATTTAAAGTCTAGCAACCTGAAAATACATTATTTATGTGCATGGCAACAAAATGCTGAGGCTAGCTTATACTGGAACATCTGCTCCAGGTACAACCACATGCTGCATCGGGAATGCTGTTTTAAACCTTCAAACAATGGCTCACAGTATTTAAGTTGTTGAAGTTTTCCTGGTAGGAAAAATGTATTATTCATCCCACAGTTCAGGGACAATGCCAGCAAAAGTCAAAATATGAGTAATACTATAATTTTAAAACTCTGTGGTATAGCTGTATTTCCTGTTTGGCTATTTGAAAACAGTTTGTGATAAAGCCAAAAGACAACACAAATACTAGCAATGTTTAATTTACTTCTAAGTCCAAAATAATTTTGTAATGATTTATGGAGGACCATGTCTTTCATATTTAAAAATAAATACAGAAATAAATAAATGCTCAATAAATAAATAAGCACACAATTAATTGCCCCAAAAAATACAATGAAGAAATAAATGTAGGTAGAAATTAAATTATACAGTGAGACATAAATGTATATATCTCTTTTAATTAGCTTCTTTATTTATTCACCTTTGTAATAATTACCTTATTTATTTATTGTCCGTTATAATCTTCAACTTTATTTATTCCTATGCACACAGAGCGGAGCTTCTGCTGCCCTTCGAATTGTTTAACTGCTGCGGGTCTGTCCTGTCATCATGGGTGTTATTTTGTGTGTTTAATAGGTCACAATAAACAACCTGACACAATTTGGAGAGGTTTGCTGTTGTTTATCAAAAGTTACATAGGGGATACCCAAATATCAGGTGAAAAAACGGCCTGATATTTGAGTACCTCCTATGTAACTCATATGGTAGACAGGGACAGGGAGGATACGCCTATCACTCGATATTAAACCACGCTATAAACATTTGACACGTCGCCTTAATGTAACAGACAAATACACGTATTTATGTAGTTAACTGAGACCCCTGTTACTATGGTAACCCTGCCGAGTCTTCCACGTCGCTGTTTGTTCCGTTTAATTCAAAGTGCAGCAGTTAAACAATTCGAAGGGCAGCAGAAGCTCCGCTCTGTGTGCATGCGCGCTCCCGCGGCCAGGGGATACACGAGTACATTGGCACGACACCGCTGACTGAAACACACGTTCTGTCAGAGCATCTAAACGAAAAATTATAAAGTCAATACTTATAACGTTAGCATTGTTTTCAAAAACAGTTGCTAAATGCCTCAGCTCACTGACAACTTCACCGTAGCTAGCCATCTGTGTTGTGTCTGTGGCCGGTGGCATGTAAATTCGACCGAGGGAGTAAAATGCTAACCAACCAATGGGCAGAAGTTAACCCCTTAAGACCAGCCCCACCTCATTTGCATAATGAGGCAGAAATGCATGTAGAAATGTAAAAGTGACAGGCAGAAATGTAAAAGTGACAGGCAGAAATAAATACCAGGGGTGAAAATAAATAGGGTAGAAAATGCAACGGAAGAATAAAACAGACAAAAAAATTAAACACACACAGAAATAAATACATTTAAAAAATAAGTAAGGAATAAATAAAGTTGAAGATTATAACGGACAATAAATAAATAAGGTAATTATTACAAAGGTGAATAAATAAAGAAGCTAATTAAAAGAGATATATACATTTATGTCTCACTGTATAATTTAATTTCTACCTACATTTATTTCTTCATTGTATTTTTTGGGGCAATTAATTGTGTGCTTATTTATTTATTGAGCATTTATTTATTTCTGTATTTATTTTTAAATATGAAAGACATGGTCCTCCATAGATTTGGTGTATTAAAAAAGGTAAAAAGGAACTGTTGGGACTGTTGTACGAATAATTCAAGTCATGCATCTGGCACACTCAGCCTTGAGTTTAATTTATCATACGTTTAAGTTCATGCTACTCATGATCAAACATATTTGATCAGAAGCCTCAGGGCAGCTCCTTGGCTGTCAGCAGCGCTGTGATTATTACATTAACATTATCGCATTTAGGAAACAGTACAATTTTGAATGTAATGTGTGTGAAATGTGGAGAAGCTAATATGTATTGTATCATCCACATGAAGAATTTCCACTAAGGAGCTCAAGAGGTACCACAACAGTGGAAAGATAGCAGAAACATTATGCGTGATCCAGGAAGATGTGTATAATCAGCAAGATCCACAACCAAGTAAAAAGTGCTCAGTTCAGAAATAGAGTGAAACAGAAGCACGCTACAGTGTATGTAATTCTTCAGAATTGTGTAAGACAAAAAGAAAGAGTTCTGCTCCTACTTTTGTAATTTGAGCAGATGACCTCAAAATAATCTTTATGTCTCCATGTACACTGATGCTGTCATTTATATATTACTTTGAAGTAATATACAACTGGCTTGGCAGTTTGGGAAGGTATGTGTGATCTGTCACTAAAATAATATCACTAATAATACTAACTACTACTACTACTACTACTACTACTACCATTTTTAAAGCAAAATGCAGCTACTACAGATTCTACTACTGTACCCAACCTTTTTCTTTTTGCAGAAAGTTGACTTATAAACTGTTAGGGAATAATTTACTTTTGCTTTTCCTTTAAAACTTGACTCCTTGGGAGAAACTGACGGTTTCCAAGGACTGTTGAGAAACAGCTGTGTCCTCTGATCCCCAGGCATACTTAAAAATACTTTTTTGAATGAATAACATATCTACCTAATGCATTTATAGTAGAGCACAAAATGCAAGAGATACATAGAAGACAGATAAACATTTCAGTTTTTTTTGTGTGATCCTTTGAAACTTTGTTTTAAGGTCTCATCAAACTTTAATCTCACAGACAAGCACCAATAAACCTGGATACAACTACAGGGGAACTCAGTAAACTGTAGTGATAAATGAAGAGCTGTACCTAAATGCTGCACCTCTCCAATTGAAACATTGTTATTCCAAAGCTATCGCTGAACTTTAAGTGTTTGTCATACAACACAACATCTGTAGCAAACGAAGGGTCAGATTCAAGCAGAATCCTAATGTGAGACCAGACAGATACAAAGAGAGAAAAAGGTAGAGCGCCAGCTGCCCTGAAGGTGAATGTCTCACAGATCCACATCTGCTCTGCATCGTCTCAAACAGTGGCTCACATGGGGATCATCAAAAAACTACTCAATCTGCAAGCTATTCTGCAAATTACCACACAGTCAATATGGTGCTATTTTTTAAAAGTGTTTCAAAGCTTGCTCCAGGTTTTCAGCACAGACCAAACACAAAGTTGGCGGTACTGTAGCTTTAACAAAATATCAAACCTGTCATTTACATCTATTCATTTTTCTAAACACATATAATGTAGCACAACTATATAGGCACAGTGTCTACCTTATCTAGCAAGGCTGAAGTTAACCACTGACAAAAGAATCCTAGAGTACTATCTGTATGAGTCCGGTCAAGATGTAGTCAGTCTACTTAAAGTAGATGTAGAGTGATGTAGGAGTGAATAAAAGGATAATTTACTATCAAGTTCTAACATCTGGCATTTATGTGGAGCACATAAGCAACACAGTCCTTAAAAGACTATCTTACACCCATCGGACCGCAGCACAAAGCCAAACGCAAGTGTCTTTGCTATTTTAAGAACATCCAGCGCCTATGTCATTTAAATAGCAAATGCACCTGTGCCCTGGTCTTACAGTTATGTTCAGGTGAATTCTTGGCGTATTGCTATCTTGAGGCAGCGGTATGCACAGTGCTACAGTCCACAATGCTTGTCACACACAAACACACACACACACACACACACACAGAAGTGCAGCAGCACACAATACATGCAAAAAATTACAAATAAAAAATATTACGCCGCAAATCTGCCATTATAACAGAAATGTGCCAAGGTACAAATGCACCTGGCTTTTAAAGGGAATGGGAGATGACACTCTTGATTGGTTTATTGCATGGTAAGCCCAAAAAACACCTATAAATTAATTAAGATACTAAGGGCTTGACACTAAGTACAACCCCTTTGACCCATGCGCCCAGCTGGACCCTTCTTTCCGCTGTCAAACTAGCAGAAGTGGATTTGGACACGTCCTATGTGCTTCACGCCATCCAATCAGATCGTTAAAATAGGGCCCCTTTAAGTACAAAGACTCAGCTGTCTTCAGTAGGCATAACATGGAGCCCTGACAATGAACAGCAGATTTGATTTTGAGGATGTGTTAAACAATTTAATTAGCTTTTTATTAATTATATTAGTGTAATACACTAATCTTTATAAAATTACCATTCCACAGTGTTCTACAGCCAAGAAAGCTCTATTTGTTGAATTGAAATTGAGAATATGTTGGGTCTTTTGATGATGATGAACTTACAGTAATGGTTTTAGTTTCAAAGCCTTCATAAAGTGGTTTGATTGATTTTGGCGTTATTCAGATTATTCACTAGGATGCATAGTACTAAATTTACAGATAAGACACTGATATAACATTTACATGTAAAAAAAAAAAGTATGATAGACTTAAAGAGAAACAGTTTCCCACCCATAATTTACAGTAGTACGCCTACCTCCATATGATATAAATATGAGGTCTATCAGAATCATCTTGAATCACATCATCTGTCCACTTATGAAACTTTTCAATAATGCATGCGAGGTGTTGGGAAGCCTGAGTAAAGCATTAAAATTTATAGCAGAGAGTCTGCTGTGGCTGTCCATTAGTCTATTATTTAAAACAGAACTTAGCCATGCTTTCAGCAAAGGGCAGCAGACAAGAATCTTGAAACCACTGACCCCAGATTGAAGCAAAGGGCTTGCCCAACTAGTACCTGGGCAGTGTCTTATGTTTTGTATCATTTATGACATTTATACCTGGTTCAAGGTTTTTCAACACAAATGTGATGTTTAATAACAAATGTGGTGTATCAAAGACATTTTAGAATGTGTTATGACTTATTTACTTTCAACCAAACCTTTAGATATTGAATAGATATTGATATGATGGCATGCAACAACAATGAAATCCTGTGCAAGTTGTGTAGCAACAAGACGTTAAATTGGTAAAAGTTAGTCTCCCACTACTATCTGCATTATTGTTTGAAATTAGAATGTATCCAATGATGTCAAATGAAAAGAGTTTACAAATTAGGATTTGTAGGGATTTTCACTACTAAATGTTTTACCTGTAATGAAACTTTAACTGCACTGGTGTGACAGTGCACATATAATGCCTTTTGTCAACAGTTTGCTCTTTTTGAAATCACATAATACTTTAAAGGTTAGTCTGTCTGCATCTTTTTTTTTTATTTTGTTGCTATTTGTTGTGAACTGAAAGTGCATCTGAATATCTTACAATATTATATCTTACACAAAAATACTGAGCTATGAGGTGAAACTTAATCAGCCAATAAGTACACTTTAAACAAGGCCATTTTCCTCTTTGGTGTTCAGAGTTACTTACTGGGAGCTGCCTGTTCCTTCTCTGTGGGTTCCTCCTCTGTTTTCTGAGGTGGACCTTTGATCTTGTAGAGTAAAGCGAGGAGACGGCCTTTTATAGAAGTGTCCTGCTCTTCCTCTTCCTCCTCCACGGGAATTCCTGCAAGGGAAAACTAATTTCTGTCAGTAACTCAGTAAATCAACATTTTGTATCAAGTGCTTAAATGTGCACCTTTTAACACTATTTCAAAGGGTTTAGGTGTAGTATGTTAAGACAACAGTATTTTGGTGTTTTAATATTTTTGATAGCAGGTCAGGTCAATGAGACTGGTAGCCTCCACTTCACACCAGGCACATGACGAGTGTTTATCACACCCCAAAAACCATTGCTCTGGGTTTTTTTTTTTTAGTCAAAGATAAAAAAAAGAGGGGTGTGCATTCGCCGTCTATATGTGCCAGCCCTGGTCTGATACAGTTCAGGGTGTTGCATCGTCTCCATCTTTCGAAGGTCAAGCTATCTAAAATGTACCCCAATACAAATCCTCTATGTGTGGGATAATTCCTGCCTCGTTGGGGCATATGTTCCGGTTGTGCCCAAAATTATCCAGTTTCTGGGACTCAATATTTAAAACTTTGTCTGATATTCTTGGACACAGTTTGCAATATGTTTTCCTTCTAAAATACAAATAAAGAAGTTAAAAAAATCAGTTTGTGTAAGAAGATATCTCTACTGAGAATAAATATCTATCTATAGCAGTTGGACTCTACCACAATGCAGTCGCAATTCTTCATGGAAGGAGTTGAGCTCATCCTGGATCTCCTCGGGGCAGGGGCAGTCCTCCCCTGCACTGAAATTCAACAGGATGTTGATCTGCAGGAAACAGACAACAATAAGGTCAGAAGCAGAGAGAAGGGAAGGATATAGAAGTAGTCAGATAGAAATAGTCAGAAATTTTTTACATCATACATACAAGTCTTGTAACAAGTAAAAATTAAAACCTTTAAAGTAATTTTTAATAACAAGACTTAATAATAATTTATTCTAAATAGCTACACATCTGCTGTTTTTGCTGTATTTCACAAGCCTTAATATACATGAGATGCTTTCTATGGCAAAGCAAATGCGGAGTCCAGCTTAGGCTTATCTGATGTCTATTTGTGGTTGGACTTTTTAATTAACCATGGGAGGAACACACAGCATTCTTGGAGAATGTTGCCCACAGTACACCTGCAGACGACCACTACAGTACTTATTTTTCAGGGATCAGAGTGTAGCTGTAGGCCTGTGCTTATCTGCAAGGTTTTGCAGCTCAGAGGACGTGCAATTAAATAGTTTGAACATGAAAGCTTTGCAGCTGTGCAGATCTGAACCTTTGGCTGGCTCTTTTACAGCAGTGCAGTGTTGTAAGAACTTCACTCGGCACAAAAGCAAGTGATCTGAACACATACAGAAAATAAAAGGCTGGACTTTCTAGCTACTGGGAAGAATGAATAATGTTGTAGTCCTTTCTTCTTCTCGACTCTGTCTCTAAGGCACACTATGAGAGATATGGATGTTAAACTGGGCCTACTCATTAGCTACAAAGATCTGAGCCCTTGGCACTTCAGTGTGCTGACGCAGTTACTACACAATAGTTTTAAAAACACTGAAAGCTTGTGGTGTAAGGGGGAGCACAACTCCATGAGATCCATGAATGCGCTTTAGTTTGGGTTATAGTACGCCCCTAAGGTGCAAAGTCTTAATCACCGGGACATATATTTCAACTGCTTCGATTCGTGCTTTTTATATTTTAAAACATAAAAAAGCAAGAAAAGGGAAATTCATTGATTTTGTAAATTAAGTTTTTTGATCATCCAACAGTTAAATAACATGAATGCAAGTTGCTCCAGGTATTCCCTGTATGCCTAGTATTTAGGGTGCATACACATGACATAATAGTAGAGTGAAATCAATATATAGGCCCCAAACTTCCCTTTCCCGAGCCACATTTATCAGCTCCGACTGAGGGATCCCAAGGCGTGTCCAAGCCAGGTTGGAGATAGAATCCATCCACCTAGTCCTGGGTCTTCCCCGAGGCCTCCTCCCAGCTGGACGTGCCTGGAACACCTCCCAAGGGAGGCGCCCAGGAGGCATCCTTACCAGATGTCCAAACCACCTTAACTGGCTCCTTTTGATGCAAAGGAGCAGCGGCTCTACAAGCTCTTCACCCTATCTCTAAGGGAGACGCCAGCCACCCTCTGTATGAAAATGGATGGATGGATGGATGGATGTTTTAGGTTTCCTAACAGCATCTATGGCCTTGTCAAACAGGAATTGTTCTCCAGCAATTTTCACTTTTTAATACCCGTTTGTGCTCTCTGTTAATACTGTTGTTTTTTTAATATGGGGTTAAAAAACCTTGCACCTATAAAATATATATATATAATTGATGCTGTTTCTACAGGTATCATGACCGGTAAACTTGAAAACAGTATAATGCAAAGTCAGCCTTTTGGGATTAATAACAATTTTCTTCTCTTAAATGTCAGCCTTTTAGCCTCAATATCATAATTTAGCCACACATATGGCCCAATTTGGAAATAGCAGCTGAAAATAAAGTTAAGGGACAACATAAAACTAAAAATCACTCAGAGAACTACAAAACCCTGAGCCTGTGCCTCAATGTCATTGATTTTTTTCACCCGAAGGCTCGAGTGATAATTCTGGGGATTTTTTCCTATTTATTACTTCAAACCACCTTGAACATGAATTACATCTCAAACAGGATATACAGTTTTTCATTGCATACATCCTGGATGGTCTACCGCAATATCGTACCTGCTCATGTGGGGGTGAACGAAACTCTTTAGTTTTCTTGGCAGTGATGGCGGCGGACATGTTAAACGCCAGCATCAGCTCATCGTAGCGGAACTTCTGGTTGAACTGCAGCTTGGACACAAAGCTGTCGGAGAAGGAGACGATGGCCTCGATACGGTGCTTCAGCTCACAGTCGCAGAAGTAGTGCAGCAGCTCACACATCTGAAAAAAGACACTAATTCAGCAAGAATGGCAATTTAGAGTACACAGTAAAAGTTGTGTTTGTCTGTGTTTGTATTGTTTGATGTAGTTCTGAATCATTTTCTTATCAACTGATTTGTTTTTCGGTATGTTAAAGAGAGAGAAACCTCACATATTATTGCCATTTCCAAGAGCTTATCTGCCTCCATCTCCATAATACAAAGATCAAAACTGTGTTTAAGTTTTAATGTGTACAGCATAGTGGCTTTTCTGTCATTGATAACAACATTAGTATTCAACCACTGCCTTGCTTTGCACTCAGGCACTCACTTAGCATTGAGAGATTAAAAAATAAACTGCACTGAATTGCTGACACATGAGGAATCAGTGTACTAAATCGGAGGAAGGCAAATATGATGGGGACAATTTAAATTTAATTAAAACCTAGGAATATTATTGATGAACTTAGTTTCATGCAAGTGTTTTCAATCTCACATTTAACTGTTAAAATATGTGTTGATGTTTTTATGATAATTTCATTACCTGGCGTTTGACAGACTCGGGCAGCGACTTCTCCAGCAGACCTTTAACTTGCGGTTTACTCTCCTTTGTCTCCTCCTCTCCCGCTTCCACAGCCTTCTCCTCGTTCTTGCTCACTTCCTCTTTCTCCCCCGCCACAGCCACCTCATCCCCCTTGGCTTCCTGGCCCTCCTTGGCCTCTCCAAACACGTTGGGGTCAATCAGAAGGAGAATCAGTCTCACCTCGTCACTAGTTAGGACCCCTACTATTAAGAGCGTTCCAATCAGCTTCAGGATGGGAACAAACTGGTACTCCCACGCTACCGCCTACCGGGTCTCGGATGTGTGTTCCTCCACCCTGCACGGCCTCAGTGAGCATGCTGATGGCTTTCTCTTTCAGAATGCCCAGAGGAATCTGGGGACTGTAGAGGAACTGGGGGCGCTTTGTGTTGATGATGCCGACGGCGGAGAAGTTGACCCGAGGTTTGAGGGAGGTGCTCAGGCCCACGCCAGGCAGCGAGTGCCGCTTGGACTCATCAGGGAACAGCTTGATGGCACGAGTCTCATCCGTCACAGGGATGATGAACTCGTTGTTCATCATCAGACGAGCCTCCTTTGCAGTCTCAAGATGGATGCTGGCAATGAGAAGAACATCAGTTCAATCATTGCGAGGCTTTAGCCATTATACTTATCAGAAAATAACCATTCAGTATTTTCAGTCTAGTTTTAAAAATATTTTGTGGACCATAATCACAGGTTTAGAAAGAACTTCCCACCCACAGAGATGTTAACACCCTCCGCTTAAAAATTAATTTCCAGTCATGGAGGTAAGGATGATGTCTTGAATGTAGCAGGTGAAATTCATAATGTATAATTTATCCCAATTATGTGTGTCTGTTAAGAATTTATTGACAAAAAAATTGGAGAAAGCCAATTACACTGGATTACCCTGAAGCAAGATTATGACAAATTTACTGTGTGGACTTGAGTGCGGCTCCATCACGTTGTTTATAATTAGATTCTCTGATGAGTAAAAATATTGCATTGAACCAGTATGGGCATCTCGGTTCGGTACATGAATTTACATGGCGAATACACAGTATAAAAATAAATAAATCTTGTGTGCAAATTAATAAATGTAATGCGGAACTCCTGTTAAACCAAGTGTGTCTGTGTGTTAGAGCGAGGGAGAAGTGAGAGAGTAATAGTGATTAGCTTTGAAGCAAGGAGCCACTCTAGAGTCACAGTGAGAGAAAAAGTGTCTTCCCTATGTTTTCTGACCACACGGGGACATCTTTATCAGGAAAGGTTCCCCCTCTCCTTGATTTCATAACGATTTCATAACTGACTCTTTGACTTTGACTGACTCGCTTGTTTTGTTCGCTGTGAGTTTGACTATGTGTGCTTTCGAACACCCGCCCAACTCCAACTCTGATTGGCTTACCATGAAATTTTACTCAACCTCAGCCAATCGTTAGCATTTATGCGTTTGCCTCGTGCACGGCCCACTAACCAAGGAAGAAAAAATGTCTGCCTCTTGGCCCAGAGACCTAGTTTGTCTGATGAAAAAAAACAGCTTCAATTATAGTAACGCGCCGCATTTTTCAGCAGGAACAGTAACAGCGTTATTAAGATGGGAAGAGTAATCAATTAGATTATTTGTTACTGAAAAAAGTAATGCCATTTCTAACGCCGTTTTTCCCATCATTGGTGAAGATGAATAAAAAAATCAATCTAAAACAAAATCACATCTGATAATGTTCAATTTAAACTGCAAATAACACACCTGATAAGGACATTGTAGAAGCCCTCTCTCAGCATGCCAGAGAGGTACTGGTTGTCAATGGTGTAGAGGAGCTGGGATTGGTCCAAGTGGCTGCAGAGGGCGTGAGCAACTCGGGTGTTTCCCAGGGCACACAAGGCACAGTACAGCTTGAGTGTGTGGTAGTGGAACTTTTTCAGGTCTTCATGCTCAGATAACTCCAGAATGTCCAAACATCTAGAAGAAAGCAGAAAAAAGGTGGTAATAGGCAACCATTTACACTGCAGCAGTTTATACAGTACTACAGTACTGTAGGTATACAACCTTTTTTTTTAGATTATATTTTTTGGACATTTCCACCTTTAATGGAGACATTACACCTGAGATAGCTGAGAATTGAAAGCTGAGACATGAAAGGGGAGATGTCTGTTAGGTATTAAATTCACATTATTTGTCCAAAAATAATTGGCAAAACAATCTTGACTGAAGGTTTATGTTCTTTTTCATAAAAGTTACTATTTAATAATAAAAAAATTCCATAACAATCACTCCTAAGATGAACATACAAACTCCTCAAATGCTGGGCCAAGTGTTTCTAACTGTACCTACTCATCAAACAGACCGAGGTTGAATTCTTTCAACTTTTAGCATCAAACCCAATTGAAATCAGCAAATCATTACCACATTAGCTTTAAGACAACAGGGAACCGACAATATCCAGCCAGACCAGATGTATGAAAAAGATCAAAACGCAGTGTTTTGCATGACATAGGTCAGATTTAGCATTTGCAACAGAATACAAGGGTTTACAGGAAATGTGGTCTTAATATTGACAACACATGCCATTTGTGTGAGGCAGAGACTATCAATCATCTATAGCGTTACATCCTGTTATTGAAAGACTTGGTTTTTATTAGTATTGCACATGCAATGTGCTAACCGCTTGTCAGTCAAAAAAACAACAAACAAAGCACTTGTCATGGTTCTCGTATGGCCAATTTGATTTTTTTTCTAGATGATGTAAACACGACAATATTGTACTGAAGGACTGGACTAGTCACGCACAGCAGGTAAAGGTGTTTACAGTATATGTTCTAAGCCTACATCAAATCCTTGTTGCACACCTGTTCTCTTCAGGTATATGTACGGCTATCATCTGAAGCGGTTCCAGGCACTGGACAACCCATCCGTGCCTCTCGCTGACCCGAGCAGTCTCCACGCTGAGGAAGGTGTTCGGCATCCGGCTCCACAGCACGGACACGATGGTCTGCACATCTACACGTGGCGGGCACTGCGGAACTGGGTTCCTGTGCTCACTCTTAAATATCGCAGATGAGAGCGGCATTGCATCCTGGGAGCAGAGGCAGAAGACGGAAATAATTTGAAATATAATATTCAAAAAGAAAAACATTCTTAACTAATGGAAGTGGTTTTGGTTTTAATAATTTATTACACAACCTGGAATAAATATTTTGATTTTAAAAACACTTCAAAAGTGATTTAAATCTGCAAAGGTTTGGTGGAGACCCTGAGGGATCCTTGAGCAACCTTAATTAATATTTCATCTAGAATTATAGAATTATTATCCTTACATCATACCAAATAGTGTGTGTCGGCATATATATATATATATATATATATATATATATATATATATATATATATATATATATATATATATATATATATATATATATATATATATGTGTGTGTGTGTGTGTGTGTGTGTGTGTATTTCTTTATCATAGTTTAGTTCTAACTGCTACTACTTAAAGTGCTGACAGAGTTAAATACTTAATGACAGCACAAACGCCCAATATTGGTCACGATATTACAGTTACAACGGTTTACCAGTTTGCAATTATTTGAGGATAGGAGATAAAAATAGAAGACCCATGCAAAATATTTCTTCAAAATTGTTCTTCATACTGTATCATGGTGATCTATTCATTACTGTACTTGAGGTTAGGTGTACTATAGTACTCGTAAATGAGGAAGATTAAACATATTTAAACGTTCTATTTGTTCTGGGAAAACCAACATTCACTGCTACTCTCCATACTGTGTCCAAGCATTGCATATTGTTAAGATTTAAAGAGAGACAAACCTTGATCTTCACAAATTCAAACTGGAAAAGATTTGCACTGGTGGGGAGTACAAACACAGCTGGGAACAGCTTAGTATTTGGTTCCACCTAAAACAAAAACAAAACAAATGTTTGTCATCAACACCATAGATTTAATTATTCAGATTCATAAGCTTTAATCATGCACCAAACTGAAAGAAAAGGCAGATCTGCCCTGAATTAACCCCTTAGTCTTAGTGGAATCTAAGTTCTTATTTCAGCTCAATGCTGATGATCAGCATTCTGCTCTTTGTTGTGTCAGTTCTGGTGGCAAATTCAACAAATGTCAGAAAGATTTTAACTTCTAGGGCCCATGGATTAGCTGGCATTTTAAATTCAAGCTCAATGAGTATCAGTTGGTGTACTGATGACAGCCATCCGAGACAAAAAGATGAATACAATGAGAAAGAAAAAAAAAAAACTGAAGCCATAACAGGACAAGAAGCTGTTCATCAAGTTAAAAGCCTCTTTAATCTCTCAAAAGGATCCCACCTTTAAAAAAAAAAAAAAAAAAAAAAGCTGATTCACGAATAAATAGGGAGAAAATAACAGGCGTAACATAACTTGGGTGATAGAAGCTTCCCAAGGCATCATTTTGTGGTCTAGTCAGGTATTAAATATAATGCGGTAAAACCTAAAATCAACAAGACAAGATGAGGATTACCAAGCAGATGTCTGTCTTTGTTAAGACTCTGGTATTGAAAACCAGTGAGAATTCAACTGTGCAATTTCCTAATTGCCTTTCTGCATATCGAATTTACAGCAGTGCAAATGTGTTGGTAATCTGAAGGAAAGATAGAAGGGAAGGTATTCTGATTGTGTGCTGGCAATACAAACATGTCTTAGTGTCATCCTTCCAAGGATTTCAACAACACTTGACTCCTTTTCTCCAGATGGATTAGACAATATGAAACTATATGCCGACTCTTAGGAATACAGAGGAGAAATACTGTATATCTACCACAAGAGAGAAAATTAATGAGGCACATTGTTATTGTGCGTTATGGCTCCACAACCCACTAACTGGGTTATTATCCTTATTTACCTGATATGTTGCGGACAGCTCCTTGCCGTTGGCAGTGAAAGACACCAGGCCAGTGGCCAGGTCGATCAGACAGCCAATCTCCAGGTCAGAGTTGGAGCGGCTGGAGGAAGACGGGCCGACTGCGTCCGCTCCACACACCATGTAGCAGTTACTCCTCTGGACACTGCAGCAACACCAGCAGAACATGAGCTTGGCATTCATAAATCCAAACATGAACAACTACTGGACAACTACCTGGTGCACAATATATTTTCGTTACATGTTACATTCATTTATCTATGTTGACTTGTGACTCATGCCTCATTCATTTTCATTCTGTTACACACAGAAGCTCTCTTTCCGGAGATGCAGTGCCATTTCAATATGGGCTTATGGGTAATCTAGAAGTCTTAGCTTACCACACTGGTTAAAATGTTTATAATTTATACAGGGTTGACTGGGAACCATTTAAATGATGACGATGATAAAGATATTGTGTTATGTTTTATGTGTTTTGTTGTAGTATAATTCTGACAGGTCACCTGCATCTTTGCTATCTTAGCATCAAGCACCATAATGGGAAAAAAGAAAAGTCATGGACATTATTGTGTTTTCCTTGACATTTGTTCGTAGATGCTTTTACGGCAAATCATTTTTTGGTATGAGTTATTCAAAAGTGTGTTCAGAGAATGATTGCTCTTTTGTTTTAAAGCACCCATATTATGCTCATTTTCAGGTTCATAATTGTATTTTGAGGTTGTACCAAAATTTTCAATTTTGTTGTACCGCACATTGCTGCTGATCCTGTTTTAGCTACAGAGTGAGACATCTCACTTCTTTACTATCTTTGT